>OZ017738.1:211123946-211251446 GCA_963969285.1 Odontomyia ornata
GAAAGAAAAATTTGAAAGTGAAAATTTGAACATTTTTATGGTGCACAATAGTAAAATTTAAAGAAACATTAAAAATGCCACGAAGCTTAAACTTAAAAATTAATGAATTGACCATATCGGAGCTCAAGGAGGAGTTGGAACAGCGGAATCTGGCCACACAAGGTACAAAGGCCATACTGATTGCACGCTTGCGTGACGCGATCGAGTCGGAAGGCGTGAATCTGGATTCGGGTGAGTTCTCAGATGCGGAAAAAGGCGCAGAAGGTGGAGAAGTAGACACACCGAAATCAAAGGAGCCAGAAAATGCGCTGATGCAAATGTTGATGCTAATGTCATCCAGTCTGACTGCGAAGCTAGATGAACAATCAGCGAAGTTAAATGAACAATCAGTGAAGCTGGACCAACAAGCGATCGAAATCAAGGCAGACATCACACAGAAGCTGGAGAAACAGTCAACCGAAATAAAAACGGAGCTCGGTCATCTGAACAAACAAATTAAAGGCGTCGAGGAAAAGGTTGACCAGGTCGAGGAAAAGGTTTACCAGGTCGAAGAAAAGGTCAGCCAGGTCGAGGGAAAGGTCAGCCAGGTCGAAGAGAGGATAAACCATGAGATGGAAAAAGTGAAAAAAGAATTAGAAGCAGCGAAGGCAGTAGTAACCACCTCACCAGCCCCAATTATAACCGCAGCGCAAAGCTCATCTAGAAATGTGCAAGCACCAATATTCGATGGGCAAACGGTCTGGAGTATTTACAAAATCCAGTTTGAAGCCGCCGCTAGGATAAATCACTGGAATGAGCAGGAACGAGCAACTGCGTTAATTCTGGCTCTAAGAGGCCCAGCTGCCGAGCTTTTGCAGACTATCCCCGTTGAGCTGCATTCAAACCCGGCTGCTATAATGAATGCGCTGGACATGCGTTATGGAGACGATCATCTGAAGCAGATTTACCGGGCGCAGCTACGGCATCGGATGCAGAAGTCTGGCGAAACCTTGCAGCAGCTAGCACAAGACATTGAGCGATTGGCACTTTTGGCTTACCCAGCGTACGACCCAGAACATCGAGATGACGTAGCAGCAGAAGCATTCATCAGCGCCTTAAAGGACAAGGAATTGCAACAAGCCGTGCGTTTAGCTCAAAAGCAAACGGTTAAGGACGCATTGGCTTATAGTCTGAACTTTGAGGCAGCGAAAAATGTGACTCGTACCACTGCCCGGGTGCGTGAGGTAGTGACAGACGAGTGCAGGTGTGAGCGCGTGGGAATTGAGCGAGAGCTGCAGGTGAATGGTGCGCCTAGATGCTGGAATTGCGGGGAAAAAGGGCACCTGCAAAGAGACTGCAAGAAGGGAAGAAGGCCGAGCTATTGTCCAGGGTGGTGGAGATCCAGACCGTGTCAGGAGCCTAGAATGGAGGCCCATCAAACTGTAAGGGCCAACTTCGTGGGGCGAACGTTGGCCACGAGTATCGACATCCCCAGCACCGTGCCAAGGCAACATCGTGGAGAAGCAGAGAGATGCCTTCCTGGTCAAGTTGATGAAGAACAATGCACCCTAACAAACGACACTGGTGCAACCCGATCGACGATCCGACCAGACCTAGTGAGGCCCCAACTGCTCCACAAGGGCAGAGTTCATGGAATTGCTGACGCCCTATCTCGTCGTCCATGTCCAGCTAACTGCAAGCATTGCCGACGGATTGAGGAAAAGGAGCCGCCCGTTGATCTGCGACTGATAACGGCCGAATTCGATGAAGGTTGGTCATCGGAGGAGATTCGAAATGCCCAGCTAGCCGATGAAGACATCGGACCATTGCTCGTATGGAAGGAGACGACTGGGCGACCTGAGTGGAAGGACGTTTCAACGCATGGCGCAACCCTGAAAAGCTATTGGGCACAATGGAACTCCCTTCAGGTGGAGGGTGGTGTACTCAAGCGGAAATGGGAAACGGCGGATGGCAGCTCCTATAGGATGCAAACTATACTACCCAAAAGCCGAATCCACGATGTGGTTAAGGAAATGCATGAAGGATCCTCGGGAGGCCACCTTGGTGTTAACAAGACCTTAGCGAAATTGCGGGAACGGTTCTACTGGCTCCGCGCTCGAGAAGACGTAGAGGACTGGTGTCGCAGATGCACAATTTGCGCTTCCGTCAAAGGCCCAAAGCGACGCCTGAGAGGACAAATGCAAACCTATAACGTAGGGGTACCGTTTGAAAGGATTGCTGTTGACATCGCTGGACCCTTTCCTGAATCTGAATGGGGAAATCGATACACGCTGGTTGTAGCCGATTATTTCAGCAAGTGGCCCGAGGTCTACCCCATTCCCAACCAGGAAGCAACTACCGTAGCTGAACAGCTAGTGTTAAATTGGGTCAGTAGGTACGGCGTACCTTGCGAATTACATTCGGATCAAGGCCGAAACTTTGAGTCACTAGTTTTTGGCGAAATGTGCGAGCTGCTCGGAATACGGAAAACGAGGACAACACCGCTGCATCCCCAATCCGATGGAATGGTCGAACGTTTCAACGGCACGCTCAATAAACACCTTGCCAAGATGGTTGACGAGAACCAAAGGGACTGGGACCGACATATCCCATTATTTTTGATGGCGTACAGAGCTGCCGAACATGCATCGACGGGCCAAGCCCCAGCCAAAGTCATTTTTGGAAAGACTATTCGTCTGCCAGCCGATATAAAGTTCGGAACACCCCCTGAGAAACCCCAAACGGTCTCGGAGTACGCAAGTGATCTAAGACAACGGTTGAACCAGATACATCGGACAGTGCGAAAACACCTCGAACCGGCTACTGACCGCATGAAGACCAGGTATGATCTAAAGGCTAATTCTACTGGCTTCCAGCAAGATGACTTGGTGTGGCTTTATAACCCGCAACGGCGAAAGGGTAGGTCTCCAAAGTTGCAACATAATTGGGAGGGACCATACCGAGTTAGAAAGCGAATCAACGACGTCGTATACCGAATACAGGAACATCGTAAGCCGAGAGCTAAAATGAAAATCGTGCATCTGGACCGTCTTGCCCCATATTACACCCAGGGAGAATTGACTACAACTGGCGACACATCTTTTCGGGGCGAAAAGAACTGAGGTGGGGGCAGTGTTACATGTACAAATAATTCTGCGAGCTACTGTCGCAATTGTTTTCACAACAATGAAGAACACGAATTCACTCGAAACCCCGAGAACCCAACAAGCATGATCAACATCTGCAAGTGACGTCACTCCATTCATTAATTTTCTCGGTAGAACATTCGCCAATAAACGAGAAATGGGTGAATAGGTAGAGACCCTATATAAAGGCGAGCTGAATGAATGGGGGGATCATCATTCATTTGACCGCGATAAGAACTGCGATTGTGTGTGGGAAGCGAAATTATTCGAGTAGTAGAAAAGTGATTTTTGTAATAGTGAAGTAATTTAGAAGACAATTGCGATAATAAATTTATGGACAAGTGTTAGAGTTTTCTTTAATAGTGGCAATTAAAATTAGTGAAAGTGTTAACTGATTATTGTGCATTTTGTTTAGTTAAATAAACTCTTTTAACTTAAATTAAAAGACATTGCGTTTTCACTTTCCCGGAACGTTAAAATTATTGGCCGCGAACCAATAACACGCGACAATATATATATATATATATATATATACGTATATATAAAAAAAATGTATATATATATATATATATATATATATATATATATATATATATATATATATATTTATATATATATACGTATATATAAAAAAATATATATATATATATATATATATATATATATATATACGTATATATAAAAAAAAAAAAAAATATATATATATATATATATATATATTGTCACGGGAGCCTTCCACACACGAGTTAAAGGGTGCCCGCGGTCTTATTTAAAAGTATAAAAAAAAATATATATATATATATATATATATATATATATATATATAAGTTCTCCGCGAGGATAACTTCCCGAGCCAAGCGGAAGTAGGAATTTAAAATGTATTTAATCCTTTTTTTTAAATTTTAGTTGAAACTCTTAACATAGTCACGAAATTTAGTGTAAAGCAATAAAACATTAGTTTTCTGTTTTGCGTAGATAAGTCAAGCTTTACATATAAAAAAAAAACACTAAACACTTTAGTTATTTAATCCGTTTTTAAAACGAAACTACTCACAACATCGTAAATTTTAAGTAACCCGACAGATACGAAACCATGCAAAATGTTAACATTTTTATAAAATACGATTTACTCATAGAGACATTTTAACCTTTGACTCAGCAAAGGAAAATCAGCGAGTCCACAAGAAAACGAGACAGAAACACCAACAAAGAAGGTGGAGAAACGCACGCTGAAAAGAGCACTTACAAAATCGCAGAGTGATGATGAGGAAGAGTCCAAACCTAAACAGACCAAACAGGGCAAACCACAGTCGTCGACTAGCAAAACACAGGATACTCCTTCAAAAAGTGCGGCTGAAACATCATCGCTCTACTGTTGCTTAGCCAAATGGGTTGATAAAAAAAATATTATGCGGGAAGAGTGACAGAAGAGAAGGCCGGCAACAAATTTGTAGTTTTATTTGAAGACGGAGCATCCAAAATACTTCCACGAGAATCAATTGCGTTTGGCGAAGGAGATGCTCTACCATTGAAGGATCATTCTGTCTATGCTCTGCTCGACGATGACTATGAACTAGGTACAGTGAAAGCAATCGACAAAAGCGGCAAAAAAGTAATGTACACTGTAGACATAGACGAAAAAGACATTAAAGTCAGTGCTTCCGACATTTATTTGACGGACCAACAAGCGAAAACAATTCAAAACCAAAAGGATAGTTCAAGTACACCATCATCGTCCAATAAGAATGCAGTTGGCTCACCAACAGAAAATCATCACCTGGTGCATCGCGATCGACCAGAAAACGACCGGCAACGTCACCAATAACACCAGAAGCAGGATTTTCCGGCGGTCTCACAAAGAGAGGTGGCAGGAAGCCGAAAAGTTCTTAAACAAAAACAAACAAGCGTACACACTGATTCGACGATTAACCAATTATACTTGCCGCTCGCCGTTACTTCGGATGAAAATGAAGGGAAGATCAATTTTATCAGATATTGTAAATTCTTGATCATCGTCTGTATTCGCATTTCAAGACTCAACTATAAATACATGCTTCGAACAAGAGAACAAAAGTGTTAGTAAAGAAAATATATCGGATATTGTGGCAAGCTTATCAGATATAGACCAAGAAAAGGTCCAAAATGATACAACGCAAAAATTGTGCTACTGCTGATATGCCAAATGAACAGCAAAGCAAAGCAGAGCAAATATTTTATTGTTCCATATGTGGAAAACCGTATAACAATTTGTACACTCTTGCAACACATAAAATACGACACAAAGAAAGGCAATATGAATGTGAAGTTTGCAAAAGAAGATTTTACAAACCTTACACTCTTCAAAATCATATGAACTGCTGATATGCCAAATGAACAGCAAAGCAAAGCAGAGCAAATATTTTATTGTTCCATATGTGGAAAACCGTATAACAATTTGTACACTCTTGCAACACATAAAATACGACACAAAGAAAGGCAATATGAATGTGAAATTTGCAAAAGAAGATTTTACAAACCTTACACTCTTCAAAATCATATGAACTGCTGATATGCCAAATGAACAGCAAAGCAAAGCAGAGCAAATATTTTATTGTTCCATATGTGGAAAACCGTATAACAATTTGCACACTCTTGCAACACATAAAATACGACACAAAGAAAGGCAATATGAATGTGAAATTTGCAAAAGAAGATTTTACAAACCTTACACTCTTCAAAATCATATGAACTCTCACGGAAAAGGAAAGCGGCATACTTGCACTCAATGTGACAAAACATTTTCATTCAATTGCAATCTACAACGACATTTAAGGTAAACGCAAAACAACTAAATAAACATTGGGAATGACAGTTCCCACCGAGAGCTTTTGAGCTGCCATATGATCAGTGCGTTTAACTGAACTTTTACAACAACGCCTACGGATAATGCAGCAAAGTTTGTAATGCCGCGCGCCTCCACTGGACGAGAAAGTGGAGCCACGTTCAGAAGCTCGTTTGGAGGAAAGCGTGGCAACGAGAAACGATAAAAGGCCCCGGATGGAGCTTGAAAAGCTCTCTTCTTTGGATTCTGGGAATTGAACTAGGCGAGCGTTTTTGGCGGAATTTGCTTTTGGAGGTTAGGCGGAATACTGAAGAAAATACAATTTTGGAGTTGGCGGGACGGCAGATTTCGGTGAACCGCACGGGAAAAAGGCGATTGGAGGCAGAATATTCAAGCGAGTGCAATTTTGGAGTTGGCGGGACGGCAGATTACGGCGAATTGCACGGAAAAAGGTGATTGATGGAGGGAGCCAGGAGAACGCTACAGTTGGAAGTCGCAGACTAGGGGGCCCCCGGATAGTTAGTTACTATCGACATACGAGCGTAAGAGTATTTTTCGTTGCGGTATTTCTTTTTTTGTATACTTTATTTTTTTAAATCTGAATTTCACGATAATAATAATTAGTTCCAATAACATTTGCTTTTGTAGAATTTATTTCCACAAGTGGAACGTGCCAAAGTGTAAGGTTTGGCTCGGGAAGTGGCGAGCACGAATAGTACCCCAGGTGTGGAAGGCTCGAGGGTGCTCCGCCAACACGTGGTGTGGCTCAAGGGTCTGGCAGGACATAAATTCCCCTTAGATTCCACGCGCTGTTTAGGTGTGCGAGTTGGTGTAGGGAGGAATAGGCGACACAGTCGGTACGCGAGCGCGGAAATAACATCGGTGCCGGTACGAGTCTTTGACGAGTCGCGATTCTCGCTTGGCGACTCCCGTGGGGCCCATTGGAAAAGCGAGTGGCGCACGGCCCCTCTTCATTGGGCTAACCGGGTCCGAGGGCCCCAGTCGAAGGTCTCTACCAGAGGCCCAGAGTGCTCCGGGACTGAAAAATTTTAATAATATATTTATGTATAGATATATATATATATATATATATATATATATATATATATATATATATATATATATACATATATAAATATATATATATATATTTATGTATAGATATATATATATATATATATACAGTCTTCCACAAAAGTCAAGGTACAGAGAATCGGTAACTGAAAATTGTATTACTGAATCAATATTTTTATTTGAAAACCAAAAGTTATGAAATGGTAATAATACGAGTTCTGTTGAATTTAAGTTTTCATAAATTTAAAGGGATTCGGCAATAATGATCATTGAAGACAATAATTTTTTGTTGGCAATGTCTCTTTTCTACTCCACAAAAGTCTTGGTACAGTTGCAGAAAATGCCCTGTTATTTGTAAAAAGGGGAATCCCCCAAGTTCATATTATCAGAGTGAGTTAACAACCGTAGGCCGCTGTCTTTAATATCGCATCCGTATTCGTGGTGTATCTTTTATTTAATAAAATTTTTAAAAAATGAGTCGAAAGGAGTTGAGTATTAAGAAGCGTGAAATAATTATTAATCTGCATTCAAATCAGAGCAAATCATATTCTGAAATAGCTGAACTAGTGTTGCGAAGTCGGTCAACCATTCAAAAAGTGATAAATCGATTTAAGAAGGAAAATAGAGTGCTAAATGTGCCCCGAACAGGTCGTCCATCTAAACTAAGTGCAAAGGACAAGAAAAAAATTTCGCGAATGGTAAAACAAGATCCATTTCTAAGCTGTAGAAAAATCTGCGATGCTCTTGGAATTAATGATAAGAAGGAGGTTAGCGCAGAAACTGTGCGTAGAGCTGTCGTAGAAGCTGGATTTTCATCTCGTACGCCTAGAAGAAAACCTCTTGTAAGTTCCATAAACAAACAAAAAAGAATAACATTTGCAAAAGCATAACCAATAACGTTTTGGGATAATGTTTTATTTTCGGATGAGTCTAATTTTGTATATTTGGTGTAAATGGGCATAAGAGGGTCTGGCGAAAAGTAGGAGAAGCATTTAATCCCAAGAACACTATTAAAACAGTAAAACATGGAGGCGGTGGTGTTATGGTTTGGGGTTGCATGGCTGCTGCTGGAGTTGGGAATCTGACATTCATCGAAAATACTATGGATCAGAACTCTTATTTAGAGATTCTACGAAACAACATGAAACAAAGTGCAGCCAAATTAGGTATGCGAGAAGATTTCTTGTTTCAACAGGACAATGACCCTAAGCACACTGCGCATAAAGTTCGAATCTGGCTATTGTACAATACTCGCATGCTTGCTACACCGCCTAAAAGTCCTGATTTGAACCCTATAGAGCATCTTTGGAATGAGCTTGAGACAAAAATCCGAAAAAGAGTGATATCAAGCAAGGCGCAGCTTAAGGATGTTATATTGGAGGAGTGGGCCAGAATCAGCAGCGAATTTACTAAAAAATTGGTATATTCTATGCCTAAAAGACTGAAGTCAGTAATTCAGATGAAAGGATATCCGACAAAATATTAAGAAAAGTATAATTCAAATAACTATGCAAGACTATAATTACAATTTGTATCATTGTTCTTTAGGTGTACCATGACTTTTGTGGACTTCATTCATTGACTTTCCAACACATCATATGTAATAATATATTAATACGACAGAATTTTCGTTTTGTTTTACATGAATTTAAAGTGTAATGATTATAGTTGAAGTAATACCAAAAAATTTTTATCACTATAGGTTTTTTAAATAAAAATATCAAACAATTTTCATGATATTTATCACTGTACCTTGACTTTTGTGGAAGACTGTATATATATATATATATATATATATATATATATATATATATATATATATATATATATATATATATATATTTATATATATATATATATGTATATATATATATATATATATGTATATATATATATATATATATATATGTGTGTATATATATATGTATATATATATATATATATATATATATATATATATATATGTATATATATATATATATATATATATATATATGTATCTATGTATATATATATATATATATATATATATATATGTATATATATATATATATATATATATATATATATATATGTATATATATATATATATATATATATATATATATATATATATATATATATATATATATATATATAAACATATACATTGTCGCGTGTTATTGGTTCGCGGCCTATAATTTTAACGTTCCGGGAAAGTGAAAACGCAATGTCATTTAATTTAAGTTAAAAGAGTTTATTTAATTAAATAAAATGCACAATAATCAGTTAACACTTTCACTAATTTTAATTTTCACTATTACAAAAAAAAATCTAACACTTGTCCATAAATTTCTTATCGCAATTGTCTTCTAAATTACTTCACTATTACGAAACACACAATCGCAGTTCTTATCGCGGTCGAATGAATGATGATCCCCCCATTCATTCAGCTCGCCTTTATATAGGGTCTCTACCTATTCACCCATTTCTCGTACATTGGCGAATGTTCTACCGAGAGGTACCTGGTAGGTTCGAGCAAATTAATGAATGGAGTGACGTCACTTGCAGATGTTGATCATGCTTGTTGGGTTCTCGTGGGTTCGAGTAAATTCATTTGTTGACGATCTTAATGATTATGAAAACAATTGCGACAGTAGCTTGCAGAATTGTTTGTACATGTAATTATTTGTACATGTAACACTGCCCCCACCTCAGTTCTTTTCGCCCCGAAAAGATGTGTCGCTATTTGTAGTCAATTCTCCCTGGGTGTAATATGGGGCGAGACGGTCCAGATGCACGATTTTCATTTTAGCTCTCGGCTTACGATGTTCCTGTATTCGGTATACGACGTCGTTGATTCGCTTTATAACTCGGTATGGTCCCTCCCAATTATGTTGCAACTTTGGAGACCTACCCTTTCGCCGTTGCGGGTTATATAGCCACACCAAGTCATCTTGCTGGAAGCCAGTAGAATTAGCCTTTAGATCATACCTGGTCTTCATGCGGTCAGTAGCCGATTCGGAGTGTTTTCGCACTGTCCGATGTATCTGGTTCAACCGTTGTCTTAGATCACTTGCGTACTCCGAGACCGTTCGGGGTTTCTCAGCGGGTGTTCCGAGCTTTATATCGGCTGGCAAACGAATAGTCTTTCCAAAAATGACTTTGGCTGGAGCTTGGCCCGTCGACGCATGTTCAGCGGCTCTGTACGCCATCAAAAATAGTGGGATATGTCGGTCCCAGTCCCTTTGGTTCTCGTCAACCATTTTGGCCAGGTGTTTATTGAGCGTACCGTTGAAGCGTTCGACCATTCCATCGGATTGGGGATACAGCGGTGTTGTCCTCGTCTTCCGTATTCCCAGCAGCTCGCACATTTCGCCAAAAACTAGTGACTCAAAGTTTCGGCCTTGATCCGAATGTAGTTCACAAGGTACGCCGTACCTGCTGACCCAATTTAACACTAGCTGTTCGGCTACAGTAGTTGCTTCCTGGTTGGGAATGGGGTAGACCTCGGGCCACTTGCTGAAATAATCGGCGACAACCATTGTGTATCGATTTCCCCATTCAGATTCAGGAAAGGGTCCTGCGATGTCAACAGCAATCCTTTCAAACGGTACCCCTACGTTATACGTTTGCATTTGTCCTCTCAGTCGTCACTTTGGGCCTTTGACGGAAGCGCAAACTGTGCATCTGCGACACCAGTCCTCTACGTCTTCTCGAGCGTGGAGCCAGTAGAACCTTTCCCGCAATTTCGCTAATGTCTTGTTAACACCAAGGTGGCCTCCCGAGGACCCTTCATGCATTTCCTTAACCACATCGTGGATTCGGCTTTTGGGTAGTATAGTTTGCATCCTATAGGAGCTGCCATCCACCGTTTCCTATTTCCGCTTGAGTATGCCACCCTCAACCTGAAGGGAGCTCCATTGTGCCCAATAGCTTTTCAGGGTTGCGCCATGCATTGAAACGTCCTTCCACTAAGGTCGCCCAGTCGTCTCCTTCCATACGAGCAATGGTCCGATTTCTTCATCGGCTAGCTGGGCATTTCGAATCTCCTCCGATGACCAACCTTCATCGAATTCAGCCATTATCGGTCGCAGATCAACGGGCGGCTCCTTTTCTTCAATCCGTCGGCAATGCTTGCAGTTAGCTGGACATGGGCGACGAGATAGGGCGTCAGCATTTCCATGAACTCCGCCCTTTCGATGAACAATTTCGTGGTTGTACGACTGCAATCTTTCGATCCATCTCGCGACTTGTCCCTCGGGGTTTTTGAAGTTAAGTAGCCATCTCAGCGATGCATGGTTCATTCGAAGAACAAATTTCTGGCCATATAGGTACTTGTGGAACTGCTTGGTGGCCTCTATTATAGCCAACAGCTCCTTCCTGGTCACACAGTAGTTCCTCTCACTTTTTGAAAGAACTCGACTGTAATACGAGAGGACTCTTTCTTCGCCATTGATCTGCTGGGAGAGGACAGCTCCAATACCGCCGTTGCTTGCATCAGTGTCAACCACAAGCATTTTTCCGGGTTTCGGATACGCCAGCACGGGTGATTCACACAGCTTTACCTTCAGGGTCTCAAAGGCTGTCTGGTATTGTTCGTTCCAGACATACGGACGATTTTTCTCGGTTAGCTGATGGAGACACTTAGCTATTTTGGCAAAGTCTTTGACGAATCTTCGATAGTAGGTTGCCAGACCCAGAAAACTTCGTAGTTGGCGCTTGTTGTTTGGTGTTGGCCAGCTTTTCACGGCTTCAATTTTCTCAGGGTCTGTTTTGACCCCTTCTGCTGATACGACGTGTCCCAGGTATTTTACTTCATCTGCGAAAAGGGTACACTTGTCGGGACTAAGTTTCAAATTTGCCAGTCGCAGTCGGGAGAAAACCTCTTCTAAGTTCCGCACATGCTCTTCGAACGTTCTCCCGATGACGATGATGTCATCTAGGTACACCAAGCAGGTTTTCCAGGTTAGACCACGTAGCACGTATTCCATCAAGCGTTCGAAAGTGGCTGGAGCATTGGAAAGCCCAAATGGCATCACCACAAATTGCCACAATCCGGTCCCAACTGAAAATGCGGTCTTCTCTCGGTCCTTCTTGTCAATTTCTACCTGCCAGTAGCCACTCTTGAGATCGAGTGTAGAAAACCATTTTGCGTCGGCCAAAGTGTCCATGATGTCATCGATGCGTGGAAGCGGGTAACTATCTTTCTTAGTGACGTCGTTAAGCTGCCTATAGTCAACACAAATGCGAGTGCTACCATCCTTTTTCTTTACTAGAACTACAGGCGCGGCCCATGGACTTACAGAAGGTTCAATAATGCCTTGTTTTTCCATGTCCCAGATCAGCGCGCTCACTTTTCCTTGTTTGGCTATAGGGAGACGTCTTGGTGCTTGTCGAATCGGCTTGGCTCCCTATGTATCTATGACGTGAGTTACCAAACTCGTTCGGCCTTGGTCATCCGGGCTTGTTGAGAAGATGTCACTGTACTTGGTGACCAGATCAGAGGCTCGTTTGAACAGCTGCACCGGCAATTTGACTTGCTTCAATATTGCAGACGTGGATTCCCGGGCTTTGTCTGTGTCTTGCCTCCTTTTCCAATGATGGTTGTGAGTAGCTTCCAAAGAGGTGATGGTGGAAACAGGCTGGCAGCTGCCGATGACTTCTCCCGCTTTGATGCTCGTGGTTGAGTCTGCGGTGTTAAGGACTCTAACCGCCACATATCCGTTCCTCAAAGATCTTACAAGGCTTCGTCCTACAATCAAACTGCGCAATGTGGACGTCTTCGTTGGCTCTATCAGATAAGATTGGTGGTCTCCAGAATCACCATCAAGCTTGGCCCATACAATGCTTTCGGAAGAATTCGGTACATCAGTGTCAGTACATACCACTACATTCATCTTGGGGATTTGGACGCTGGGATCCTCCATCAGTACTTCGACATTCTGCCATTTCAATACCCGTTTGCCCAAGTCCAACGTGATTCCATGTGGTCGGAGAAAATCCATTCCGAGAATGCAGTCATCCATAATGTTCGCGGCCAGAAAATTATGTCGGAACACAAGATCTCCCAACTGTATCTGGAGGTTGACCTCTCCATGAACAGGTGCAATTTCTCCCTTGTGAAGTTGTTGCTGTCTAACTAGGTCTGGTCGGATAATCTATCGGGTTGCACCAGTGTCGATTGTTATGGTGCAGTGTTCTCCGTCAACTTGACCCGGAAGGCATAAGTCCGCTTCTCCACGATGTAGTCTTGACACGGTGATGGTGGTGCTGGGGACGTCGATCCTCCTAGCCAACATCTGCCCCACGAAGTTGGCTCTTACATGTTTCCCGACCCCTCTGTTTGAAGGGCTTCCATTCTGGGCTCCTGAATCGGTCTGGATCTCCTCCTAGCTGCACACCCTGGACAATAGCTCGGTTTTCTTTGCTTCTTGCAGTCTCTTTGCAAGTGCCCCTTCTCTCCGCAATTCCAGCATCTAGGCGCACCATTTACATGCGGGTCCCGCTCAATTTCCACGCATTCACACCTGCACTCGTCTGTCACTACTTCACGAACCCGGGCAGTGGTACGAGTCACATTTTTCGCTGCCTCAAAGTTCAGACTGTAAGCCAATGCGTCCTTGACCGTTTGCTTTTGAGCTAAACGCACGGCTTGTTGCAATTCCGGGTCCTTTAGTGCGCTGATGAATGCCTCTGTCGCTGCATCATCTCGATGTTCTGGGTCGTAGGCTGGGTAAGCCAAAAGTGCTAGTCGCTCAATGTCTTGGGCTAGCTGCTGTAGGGTTTCACCAGACTTCTGCACCCGATGCCTTAGCTGTGACCGATAAATCTGCTTTAGATGATCATCTCCATAACGCATGTCGAGCGCATTCATTATAGCATTCGAGTTTGAGTGCAATTCAACGGGGAGCGTCTGCAACAGCTCGGCAGCTGGGCCTCTTAGAGCAAGAATCAATGCAGTTGCTCGTTCCTGCTCATTCCAGTGATTTATGCGAGCGGCTGCTTCGAACTGGGTTTTGTAAATAGTCCAGACCGTTTGCCCATCGAATATTGGTGCTTGTACATTTCTAGATGAGCTTTGCGCTGCGGTTATAATTGGGGCTGGTGGGGCGGTTACTACTGCCTTTGCTGCTTCCAATTCCTTTTTCATGTTTTCCATCTCATTGTTGATTCTCTCCTCGACCTGGCTGACCTTTTCTTCGACCTGGTAAACCTTTTCCTCGACCTGGTCAACCTTTTCCTCGACGCCTTTAATTTGCTTGTTGAGACTACCGAGCTCCGCTTTTATTTCGGTTGACTGTTTCTCCAGCTTCTGTGTGATGTCTGCCTTGATGTCTGCTTTGATTTCGATTGCTTGTTGGTCCAGCTTCGCTGATTGTTCGTTGAGCTTCGCAGCTAAACTGGATGTCTGTTCATTTAGCTGCGCTGATTGTTCATTTAGCTTCGCTGATTGTTCATCTAGCTTCGCAGTCAGACTCGATGACATCAGCATTAACATTTGCATTAGCGCATTTTCTGGCTCCTTCGATTTTGGTGTTTCTACTTCTCCACCTTCTGCGCCTTTTTCCGCATCTGAGAACTCACCCGAATCCAGATTCACGCCTTCCGACTCGATCGCGTCACGCAAGCGTGCAGTCAGTGTGGCCTTTGTACCTTGCGTAGCCAGGTTTCGCTGTTCCAACTCTTCCTTAAGCTCCGACATGGTCAATTCATTAATTTTTAAGTTTAAGCTTCGTGGCATTTTTAATGTTCCTTTAAATTTTACTATTGTGCACTATAAAAATGTTCAAATTTTCACTTTCAAAATTTTTCTTTCGCACTTCTTGACACCACTGTCGCGTGTTATTGGTTCGCGGCCTATAATTTTAACGTTCCGGGAAAGTGAAAACGCAATGTCTTTTAATTTAAGTTAAAAGAGTTTATTTAATTAAATAAAATGCACAATAATCAGTTAACACTTTCACTAATTTTAATTTTCACTATTACAAAAAAAAATCTAACACTTGTCCATAAATTTCTTATCGCAATTGTCTTCTAAATTACTTCACTATTACGAAACACACAATCGCAGTTCTTATCGCAGTCGAATGAATGATGATCCCCCCATTCATTCAGCTCGCCTTTATATAGGGTCTCTACCTATTCACCCATTTCTCGTACATTGGCGAATGTTCTACCGAGAGGTACCTGGTAGGTTCGAGCAAATTAATGAATGGAGTGACGTCACTTGCAGATGTTGATCATGCTTGTTGGGTTCTCGTGGGTTCGAGTAAATTCATTTAATGATTATGAAAACAATTGCGACAGTAGCTTGCAGAATTATTTGTACATGTAATTATTTGTACATGTAACAATATATATATATATATATATATATATATATATATATATATATATATATATATATATATATATATATATATATATATATATATATATTTTGATATGGTTCAAATAGCTCGCCACTTTTGGCCACAATAATAAAATTGTTTTAAGCTATTATATTTATAGTTATGCCTATAAATAGTAAGGATTAATCCTTTCTAGGTTAAATTTAGGATAAAGGCTTGTGCTTTAGGAACAATGTTCACTAAATGTACTGCAACTCCAGAAAAATGAAGCGGGACCGATGCCACTGTGCATCCTGAACCGTTTGAATATCCAGCGCGTCCTGCTGAGTTTCCCGCTTTTTGTTTTTAGGGCACTCTGGCGTTCACATAATTTTTTGCTGCCCCCGAACGCCGCAAGAATCTCAGTATGGACCAGACTGTCTGTTAATCTCCGTTTATCGTCCGTCTTCACTGCCATTGTGTCGTTTTTGTCATCATTAGTATCGCTCCCGATATACTGTTAACATCGTGGCTGCAACTGCTGGTGGCATCGTCGTTATTGTTATTTTTGCATGATTTGTCAGCAAGCAAGAAACGATGGCACGCCAGTGCAAACGCCAACAGTTTCACGAAAATTGCCTCGCACAACACCTGCAGAACAACCGTACTTGTCCGCTTTGTCGGCAACCGGTAACTTCTACAGTATAACCGGCCAGCTTCGACGAAACACCAGCTACACAAGGGGCAGTGCCCAAACATAAGGATAGCCAAGACCGAGGTATGCCACTACCTGGTGATCCTGATGCCATTGAAGGAGCTGGAGCAGTACCACCTGATGAAGGTCAGAGCCGGGGATTTCCCGGTGGGCCCAAGACTCGAGCCCAAGCGAAACATACCGAGCTTGTCAATCAACCCAATGGCCCCGGTATACCAGCCGTGACTGAGCTAGGTGAAACCACTGACACTGAGCTCAGTAGCTCCTGCAGAGCAACGCGAACTCTACATCTGCCATATTGGTTGAAGCCGACTCAAATCGCCAGCATCATACAGGGCTAGAATCTGCGTTTTGGTGGAGAACTAAGCTCCATCAATATCGAGGCCTTTGTTGATTGGGTGAACTCACTAATAGTTCAGCTACTTCCGGATGTTGTTGAGAGGAGCAGTGGTCGAAACATACTGGCGCATACATGCCGCTCCTCTATCCCACCACTGGCAACGGCTGAAGGAGGTACTCCGTATGGAGTATCCTACCGTCAACATAGACGAGAGGATATTGGACAAAATTCACGCCAGATGGCAGCGACTAGACGAACTCTCTGGCCAATTTAGAGCTAATACTTTACGGCTCAACGACCAATTGAACGAGCTTTTGATCCAAACCCGATTGCTGTGGGTGTTAACGCGCAATTTACGGTGAATTTACTGTAGCCGCAATGGGAAACCTCACGACCTGCTGGAACTGCAAGCAAACTGGACATCGGGTTGTTGCAAGTCGAGCAGAGCGCACGGTTTTCTGCTGCGAATGCAGTAAACCTAACATGCACTTTAAACATTGCCCGGATTGTGCCATTTCAAAAAATGGACGGGCAAAGAGCCGACCACCTCAGTGGTTCTCCAAAGCACAACAGTTGGATGCCAGCCTGCTACAAATACCAAAAATGACAACATTACACCGACCTTGACAACGATGACTGCATGGGTTCTCTCTCTTTTGGAGGCCCCTCTAACGATACTTTTGAAGCGGCCATCGTAGGTACTGACTGAACTAACGCGGCAGTTACGAATTCGTGTATAAAAGCCATATCACATTCGATTGCAGGAATGCTTTGCGGCTTGAGTGTGCTTCTGTCGTCAAATCATGGAGGTTTCATCAGCATACCATAATGCTGAACTTTTATCACAGTGTTGCTCACTCAGCTGTCTGAAGTCGGCTTTCATACCCTCGCGAACTGCTTATGCAGATTTTGTGCGGTTGAATTATGGTGTAGGTTTAGTTACAGGATGCAGGTCATTTTTTTCTGAAAAATCTGGAATTTTCCTGATACCGAGACGTGTTCAAAATCAGTTCTGAGATTAGCATCCTTGCAAAGAATATAGTGTGCCTCCTTCGTGTACTCTTGCCTTTTACATATGTCGCATTTCAAGGCATTTGTAACATATAGAACTCCTATCGGAATCTTTGCATACTTGTGTGGTGTGATCATACCCAAGGAATTTGAAACATCGCAGAGGCGTTGCTCTTCGCCCTATCCTACAGACAACCCACCCTATTCGTATTTTGCCCTTGTTCAGGAATCGTTCGGCGTCCTTTTTGGTCAAGTCGACTATGGCCATGCGTTGCCCCCTGTTGTTTTCTGGTGTCAGTCTTGCTTTGCTTCCGACCACGCTAGGGAACTCTCTTTTGATGGCCTATTCTACCTCGGCCAGATCCGTGACGCAGTCAATGTCTCTTATTTCAATCATTGCCATCGGCTCGAGTGAGGCTATAGGTGCACTTATGCCAACGACTTACTTTACTGCGTCGCAAAATACTTCCCTGTTCTCGGCCTCTGCTACGAATTCGACCAGTAAGTGGCCTGACCACATTGGTCTTACTACTTTAATGGCAGTGTTAGTGTCTTCAGGCCTAACGTTTCCCCTGATATCTCGCAGGACCTCCATCTAGGATCGATTATCTAGGAGTCTTACGAGCAGTGCCTGCTGCTGAGGTCATTGTCGGGGCTTCTTTCACTCTTGTTTTGCGTCGGGTCTTTTTGCTTTTTGGGCATCCGTGCGAATTTTACTTTCTGGCACTTTTTGAAAGAGTTTCTTAACAGCTTTCTTCGCTTCTTTTGAAAGCACTGATCTGGTGTTTCGCACTCATTAAGTGCCTCTTCCTTCCTTCTTTTATCTCGATCTCCTTCTATTGGGCTAGACATTCTTTTATTGATTTTTTATGGTGTAGCTATCTGCCCGTGCCCTTTGAATTTCGCCCCAAGCGCTGCTTTAGTCTTTTGCTCTTCTTCGGCCTTCTGGTCCTCTTCGGCCTTTAACTAGCTCCTCCAATGATACCCCGTTCGGTCCAGGAGCTCCTCAACTTCAAAAAGCCCAATTTTTACTACTTTGGTGATTCTCGGCGAGCCGCATGCAGATTTTATTCTTCTTAGAACAACTCCCGCTTTTTGGAATAGCCTTTTTTCTTCATGTCACTGGCCCGCAATAGTACTTTGCGACCATCGTCCTTGGGAAAGGTTATCGGGTTCTGTTTCCATACTTCCGTCATCTTTTTGACGTTGGTGATGAAATCACATATCGTCGCTTTATTTGCCTGATCTCTCGTAAGTTTTCCTGCCATAATCTCCTCGTTGACTTTAGGATGGTTCTTTATAATGTTGGGACTCACGACATCAGTGGTTTCAACAGCGACCGCAGCAGTGACCATCGAATTCTCGAATTTCTTTATATTTTCCTGAACCGTTTGAATATCCAGCGCGTCCTGCAGAGTTTCCAGCTTTTTGTTTTTAGGGCACTCTGGCGTTCACATAATTTTTTGCTGCCCCCGAACGCCGCAAGAATCTCAGTATGGACCAGACTTAATCTCCGTTTATTGTCCGTCTTCACTGCCATTGTGTCGTTTTTATCATCATTAGTATCGCTCCCGATATACTGTTAACATCGTGGCTGCAACTGCTGGTGGCATCGTCATTATTGTTATTTTTGCATTCTTTTTTTTGGGTTTCTTTGATCTTTTTTAAGGGGTTTTGGTTGCTCCGGTTTTATTGGGTCCCCCCTCGGAGCCACTATCTTCGTTCATGTGTAGTCTCCGTTTTGGTCCCATGGTTATCTTTGCAGAGCAGGGAGGCCATGCGAGGGTTGGCACAAGCCCTTATGGGGACAAGTGCTCAGAGCCAGACCAGCGCTATTCGAGAGTCCGTCTCAACAAAAACTACACCAATAACCCAATAGTGTGAACTTCGGCCATTTTCCGAGGCTACAAGGTTTGACTGGGACGGAGACAGTATGATAGTTGAATTGGAGCCGTTCACATACAAGTATCACCTAGGCACTACCGTGCAAAGCAACTAGGTCCAAGCCATCATATCCGCCCGCCCAAAGCATGAATTCCAGTTCGTTGTCCAAAGCATAGTCCAGATCCATTCATCCCAGGATGGAGTCCATGGCGCCCCCCATAACCTCGAGTCCATGGTGGTGGCGCTCCCCGAAGAATGCTAGCCTCCAAAAGTGCTCTTGTCGACCGGCACTAACCCTCCGAGAATTTCCTCGGGTACGTGGGGGCGGAACTCCCCAAAGAATGCTAGCGTCCAAGAGTATTCCTGTCAGCCAGCATTCCGCCTGCGGGGGTTGGGAAGATCTTGGCGCTCTGAAATCAGCACAGCTGATGGCACCAAACATCCTATCAAAGGAAGTATGACAACACCCGCCACTTTTAGAGGTCAAATTAGAGATATCACATTGTCATCATCCCCTCACTGACTCAGAACACGTGAACGTGCTTGGCCTCAGATTTTTTCGTGAATTCATACTTCAATATTAGACACCTCTCCATAGACATACTTCTATGCCCTACAGACACGAATTAACTCCTAACCAACGACAACGTCTGGAAACATCCATCACTGCTTTCCCATCTTACGCTACGCAAGGCCTTGGCCGCACCACACTGGTCTCACTTGTTATTGACCTTAGCATAGCAAACCGATAAAGCAGAGACACTACGCCATCTCGCCGGCTATGGAAAAGCTATTGTACGCAGAGTTTGACACTATGCTAGGATTGAGTGCCTAGAAAGTTAACGCAGTGACATTAAACAAGCGTAACTATATTACAAGTCACAAGCCTTCTGGCAAATTCCACTCGATGAAGGGTCGAGGGGTATAACCGCTTTCACAGTGCCCGGACGACCACTAAACCATTTCATCACAATCCCTTTCAGCCTATGTAACCCACCGCAAACCATGACCCGTCTGATGGATAAAGTCATTCTACCTCATCTGAAACACCAAATATTTACACCCGCCAACAAACTATGAAGAAAGCGCGCCAACTCAGGGCAGAGAAAAGTTATACATTTATAGGGGGTGAAAGAGTGTGAAATTTTTGTTCGCAAGAATGAAGTATCCAAAATCATACGGATCGCTTCTGAGAACGATTTAGCGAAAATTATATGACTTATAATTCACAACATTAAAATTTTGTTACTTCCATACATTTTACGGCTAACATTGGATTTCATTTTAAATTTTTTGCACTTAATTAAAATTCATTTCTTATATGGTCAAATCAAAATTTCACTTTAAAAAATATTTTTAAAGACTATCTATTTCGACGGAAACTACTCATGAAATTTTATTAATTTTCTATTTTATTGCTCATTTTGTATGAAAAGCCCGAGAACGATATTTGGCTGCACGCTGTATCTTGCTATCAAACTTTTTTATTACGTATTGTTCAATTGATTTCGTCTAGTTGCTTATCAATTTATTATCAGAACATGAGGGGGTTACGCACAAAATCTCACTCATTCTTATCTAATATTTTACTGTATAATTATGACATAGTGCTCTTGACAGAAACTTGGCTGACTCCTGATTTCTATGATACTGAATACTTTCACACTTATTTTAATGTTTTTAGGAGAGAGAGGTTAGAATCAGATGAACGAGGTATGTGTGATAGAGGTGTTCTTATTGCAGTGCGGCGTGGGCTGCATGCACGGCGCCTTGAATGCTTGGATTCAGGCTAAGAGGCTGAAGAGCTGTGGGTATCTTTTGAACGCAGCGCATCTTATAAACCCTTCTTACGGCGGTTTAGTGCTTTTCACACTAAACTGCACTTAGTTTGTTGCTGTTTCCCCCATGGCAATACCCATTCAGAATCATTGCATTGCATTCTATGACAAAGCATTTGACTTCATTCAAATAAATAAGGTGATCGATTTTTAATCATTGGGGATTTTAATATATCCAAAGCAATTTGGTGAAATATGAATAACACCGACCAATCGTTAAATCTATACACCAACGATGACCATCTCGCGGCCGATTTACAGGACTTCATGGACTTGGAAAAATTAAACCAATTCAACTCTTGCACCAACTCTAATGGGCGAATACTTGATCTCGTTCTTTGCAATGATGCGTGCACCGCATCTAGTTCCACAATACCATTATCAAAAGAAGATCAACATCATAAGACACTAGATATCACCCTTAATTTAGATTGTGACAACTATATGCAAGACTTTAGAGAGCAGTTTAAATTCATTTACCATGCAGCTAATTTTGAAGAAATGAGCCGAGAATTGGTAAACGTCGATTGGTTGGAAATTATGTCCAACTTTAATACCGAGGAATGCGTAACGCACTTTTATCAGTTTTTCAACAGATTAATGAACAATTATATTCCCCGGAGATTTGTGAAATCGAAATCACACTATCCGACTTGGTTTTCTCAAAATCTGATAAAACTTAATAAGCAGAAAAATAAAAAGCATTCGAAGTAGAAGAGATATCAAAATGCTCGAGATTATCAGCTATTTTCTGATTTGCGATCCCACGTTAAACACCTTGAACGAAAGTGTTACAGAAAATATAATAATTTCTTCGAAGATAACATCGCTGTCGCTCCTAATTACTTTTAGGGTTTCGTCAACTCAAAGTCATGTCATAATAATATTCCAGCACAAACGGAGCTCGATAACATTGTTTTGAGTGACGTGAAAACTATTTGCACAATGTTTGTTGAGTATTTTAACTCTGTTTTCGTTCCTCAGTCAGATACTGAGATGATTTTCTCTACAGCTTATGGCAATAATTTTGCCATAGCAGATATTTCATCCATAGTTATCACGCACGACATAGTTGTGAAACAATTTGAGCTATTAGATGTAAAACAAGGCACTGGCTTGTTTTACATCTAATACTTCTTACTTAATGCTCTAGATTCTGGGTACCGAGTTGACGCCGTGTATACAGATTTTTCGAAGGCCTTTGACAAAATTAACTATGCTATTCTTATGAAGAAGCTCTCGAAAATTGGTATACATGGTGATCTGTTAAGATTGATCTGTTCATACATAAGTAATCGAAGTCAAGTGGTTGCATTAAGAGGTTATTGTGCAAACTTCTTGGAGGTATCCTCAGGAATTCCTCGAGGATCACACCTTGGTTCGACTTATACGTTAATGATATTGTTACTTGTTTTTTCAACTCCTATCGGATGACACAAATTTTCAAAATAATCAAGACATTGGACGATTGTAAGACATTGCAACATGATCTCAGGCAGTTTGAACAATACTGCAATACGAATCAACTATTTTTAAATGCAGGAAAGTGCAGGGTAATAACTTTCTCAAGAAAGCGTCATATAATAACTTATGCATATACAATCTCGGAAGTGCCGATTAACTGGGTTAATGAGGTTAGAGATCTAGGTTTGATTTTAGATTCAAGACTCTTCTTCAATTTGCATTTTGACAACGTGGTATCTAAGGCCTTCAAACGTCTAGGAGTCATTCTTCGATTAAGTAAGCCCTTTTCAAGAGCACATTGGAAATTCTATATAATACATATGTTCGTAGTATCCTTGAATTTGGAAGTGTTATTTGGTCTCCGCAATATGATACTCATATTCAGAAAATTGAGAAAGTGCAAAAACAGTTTCTGAAATCTCTTGATTTACGCATGGGATATGCTTACACAAATTACGAAGAGAGTGCATGTAGGCACAATCAACAGCTTTTATCCTCTAAACGTAATTATTTGGATACAGTTTTCTTATATAAAATCACATAAACTGCTCTAATTTGTTACGTTCGGTTCAGATCAAAATTCCGCGTTCTGTTTGATCTCGTTCTAATGACACTTTTTACTTGCCTTTCTGTTGCACCAATTATGCTAAGAATACCTTCCTCAGGCGTTCATGTACTTTTTATAATGACAAACTAAATGAATCCTATATTTTTTCATGTCATTAAAATATGTATAAAAAGAAAGTGAGTGAATTGATCTTCTAGCGTAGCTTGTTCCTTTTATGAAATATCGGTAATGACTGAACATTCTTAATTATGTAGTTTTTTTTTTCTTCTGTTGATTCGATAATGTCTGTAACTTTCGTCACTTTTGAATTTTCGATAAGATTTTATATATCGTTATAGTAATACTAGGTCTATTAGTGCTTTAAGTTTGTTTATATATTTGTAAATGACTGTTATTCACCTGAATAAATAAATAAATTCGTTTACCTGGATGACCTTCTACTCATCACAGAAACGTTTGCCCAATATATTCTACTGCTGCAAGAAGTAGCACTGCATATCAGCAAGGCGAGACTCAACATCAATGTCCAGAAAAGCAAGTTCGTCATGACTGATATCAAGAACATATCATCGGACATGGTACCATCAAAACGGATCCGGACAAAACTCGACCGATTCATGAATTTCCGTTACCGAAGACCGTTAATCAGCTACGACGTTTCCTAGACGTGTGCGGTTGGTACCGAAGGTTCGTTGGGAATTACGGAACGGTTTTAGCGCATCTGTCAGAACTGCTCCAGAAAGGTAAGTTCATCTGATCCAAATTCAGCCGAAAAGCATTCGAAGAGCTCAAGCAAGTCCTGACATCTGCCCCATTCTTGCACAGCCCCGATTTCCAGAAACCATTTTCCATTCATAGCGACGCAAGCCAACGTGGAGTTGAAGTTGTGCTAGTATAATTGGCCGAAGAGGGCGAGAAAGCTCCCATTGCTTTTATGTTCAGTAAACTGAACTCGGAGCCCAGGAACTACACCGTATCCGAGCAAGAATGTGATAGTTGTCAAGAAATTCAGAGCGTACATAGAAGGCTACCCGTTCGAAATCATCACCAACCACACTTCGTTACAATGGCTGATGAACCAAGCGGACTTACGCGTACATCTGGCCTGATGGGCTCATAAACTGCAAGGGTTTAAGTTTTTCATCAAACACTGAAAAGGACCCAAAACATCCTGCCCAATACTCTCCCCGAATGTTTTCTCCCGAGGGAGCAGAATTGGCATTAAATGACGATAATCCCATCGAGATAGATTTAGACAGCCCACATTTTAATTCAGACAACTATAATGGGTTAAATCAAACCATCGTAACCCAACAAAAACAGTTGCCCGATTTGTAAGTGTTTGACGGATATATATATCGGCATAATGAATTCGCAACCGGTGACTCGTTGCGGAAAGATGAGTCTAGGAAGTTTTAAGTGCCGAAGGAAATGACTCACAATCTAATCCTTCGTGCACACGACCATCCTCTAAGTGCCCATGGCGGCTACGGTCGGACTCTGTGGTGCCTTCAGTAGTATTTCTTTTGGGATAAAATGTCATCTTAAGTCAAGGCCTACGTAAGCGCTTGTGAGACCTGCAAAAGCACTAAAGCTCCCAACCAGCCTCTTCAACCTCAACTCAAGGTTTTGGAGCGCGTATTCCAACGTTTTGATCTAAGATCCCGATCTTCCAAGTATAGAGAAAGAGATTAAGTCTTTCGTGGCAATTTCTGTCAAAACGATGCAGCTGGTCATTACATGCGAAGTTAGGTCGCCGGTTTTTAAAAAGCCGTGTACATAAGGTTGAAGAACCGGGTCGTTATCTCCTCACGGATCTGTCTGGGAAGGAAGTGGATGTGTATCACGCAAAATTCCTGCGTCGATAGTTTAATGATACACGTCTGTTTTTCCGTCCGTATTTAGTTCCAATCACACACATGGTATTCCCCAGTTATAATAAGTTGAAAGTATTTGCGTCAGTCTCTCCGCCCACTAATCGTTTCCTTCTGTTGCCCTGCTTCTTGTTCTTGCTCCGAACACAACCGGTTAACCAACTATAGATCCTTCAGCTCCTTTTTCGCAATTCTCGTCTCCTTAGGATCGCGAGAAAATTTGCAGCCCTGTAGTAATCGAGCAGTCGGCTGGGCAAACTGCTCGAAAAACATCCTTATAAATCATCGAATTTTAATTCCAAGTTTAAAAACAAAAAAATAAGATTCAAAAAATTTTACAAGCAAAATATTCAATACAAAAATTGAATTTACAATCAGAATGCAATGACGGCAACCTCCTTGCAACGCAACTTAGAAAGATGAATTGCGTTATCTCGCCCATGAAAAACAATCGTTGACGGCAAGCAGAGGGCTCGCAAATGACAAAATCGGTGACGGAGAGAGTCTTCGTGTTATCGCCAGACGTTTCGGACGTCGCGAATGGTCTGCGTGGCGTTACATTTCATTTTCACACTAGGAACTCTGTATCAAAGTTAAAACTCTTGTGATAAATCGTTACACTTGCTCCCGTGGTTGCAGTCCTCGATTCATTCCTACTTGTCTTGTATAAGTGCAGCTTTACATCGGTCACGCAAGAAAAGTGCATCGCAATTTGCCCTAAGTAGGTATGAAACACCAGTTCTCACCCACTTTCTCCATACAAGCTTCAAATGTCGTCAAGGGTGGGTGTCTTGGGTGTATGGGTGCGTTTATCGATCCCAGACACCCGCATATGCGGGTGTCTGGGATAAGAAGGTGTCAGTCCGGGATATGTATGTATCTCTTGGGTGGTTGCCATGGGAGGATATGTGTCTCGGGTATGTGGGTGTGTATCAGATTAGTATAGATAGACACCTGGGATAAGATGGTTTGAGCCCGTGATAGTCGGAGTGTCTTGAATTGTTGGCCAAGTTGCATGTCTTTGGTGTATGAGTGTATTGGGATGGTACAGGTGGGTGTCGGGGATGGGAAGTTATGGGCCCTACGTAAATATACATCCGTTGCTTGGTTAAGTAGGTGAGATTCCAGGATTAGAATGTAGTAGGTGATTGCTTCCCTGTCTCCCATTGTGTGGAAATGACCGATTAGCTTGATCGTGGCAGGCATGCCCAACGATTTTATGATGCGAATGGTTGCGTGGTGCCGAAGAGTGCCGCTATAGACTGGTAACTTTTTATTATGGATGGACGAGGGATTTGCCCCTCGGCGGGTGTTCTAATGCATGAAAATTTACTCCGTGGGTGGTTGCTTAAGGTGAACGTTGCTCATCGATTGATGTATATGGTTCAGGATGACTGGCATTGTGGGCGAGGAAACGTCACGCGTGTTGGTCACTGGATGATGTTATTTGAGGTATAGGTTTCCACCGCAGTGGATGTTGTGAGCCATAGAAATTTGCCTCGTAAGCGCGTTGTTACGTTTCCTCGTTGCTCATTTATGCTTAAGTCTGAACGGCCTTATCGGTGAGGAGGATTGATGTGCGTCGCTTGTTGGAGGATGGTGATTGGGGTGTAGATTTGCTCGACGGTTAACGCTGTCAGGCATGGAAATTGACGTCGAGGGCACGTGGCATATGCAAGTGACCTCGCTTGTTAGGAAAAGTGTTTAGTGCGCAAAGACTTGCCAGTCGGTGGCAGTTTTAGGGCATACGTTGCATTGTAAGGTGAATTTGCTTGTTGGAGGCGGTCATATTTGCTTGGTGAAGATAATAATGTGCGTTGCACGTCGCTTGGCGGTGTGAATTGTTAGGAGTGCTAAAGTTTTTTCGTTGTGGTGGCCTGAGCAGCGGGTAACGTGATGCGCAGCATTGAGACGTATTTTGACGATGTCCATTCACAGATACGCCTGCTGAAATTTGCCAAATGTTATTTACATTGATCTTTTACGGTTTCTTTTTGCTTGGGTACATCATTTCTTTGTTCTGAGACTCATTGCTATTATATATTATTGCTTAATCGGTTTCGAATCGTCTACAAGATATTTGGTTCGGTTAGACTATTATGCTGATTTCTCATATCTATGGATGCCGTGAAAGAGATCTTAATGTTTGCTGTAATACGTTCTTCGGATTTATTCTTGTATTAAATTTTAGTTTGCTTGTAGTCGTAAAGCAGTTTTTAGACTTCATTTTCTAATTTTAATATTATGTAGAAGTATGAAATTGTATTCATACATTCAATTTTTCTTTCCTATAGGATGTTCATTGGTTTTATTCAAAAATTCTAATGATTTCTGCTAAGATGAGTAATTTTTTCAAATGAATTATCTTGTAATGCATGAGATGGTGATAATTTTGTTCGTACATCGTATATGATTTTTCCCTTTTGATAAGCGCATGAAAAAGAGGCTTTATTTTTTAGATCACTATGTTGACGTGTATGTTTTGGGTATCTATTCTAAATTTGAGATTATT
This sequence comes from Odontomyia ornata, assembly GCA_963969285.1. Classification (NCBI taxonomy): domain Eukaryota; kingdom Metazoa; phylum Arthropoda; class Insecta; order Diptera; family Stratiomyidae; genus Odontomyia; species Odontomyia ornata. The sequence continues at coordinate 211,151,485 of OZ017738.1, forward strand.
TATGGATGTTGGCTAGGAAAGATATTACGGTTTATGGCTTCTGGAATGCTACTCTTTTATGGAATTTATGTATGATGGACGTAAGAGTCATCAGAGTGATCCTAATGAGTGGGAATATTTCCGCATGTTTTTTGACAATTTTTTATTACGTACTGAAAGGATGAATGACATAGAAAAAAGTAATTGCGGTAGATCATTGACATTAGAGGTTTGTTGGTGTTACGTTAGTATTGTTTGTTTATGCCCAGGCATTAAAAATAGTATTATATTCATGCACTGGATTGAATGAATTTTTATACTTACATCAAATTACTCGTAGATGTTGGTATTGTGGGTTTGTATTATTTAGTTTAACTAGTGTGTCAGTGTAATATGGAGTAAAAGTGTTTTTTGTGCTTGTCTCATATTCTTCACATCATGCTTTCTAATTTTGAAGTACTATGTTTGGATTGTTCTAGTATGATTCTTCGAAATTTTCGAATACCTTTAGCCGTATCTTCATTAGGAACTTGTTGATATTTTGAGTAGGAGAATTTTAATTTGTTATCTCCTTAGGAAAATGATGCATGCTTGCATGATACTATTTATTTGAAACTTTTCGGATGCATATTATTGTTTTTAGTGCCTACATGATTGCATGAGAATTTACAAACCCCATACTTTGTACGCTTGTATTAAGCGTAAAGTCAATACTGCTATATTCATATACATTTTCAATATTTGAGCATTAAGGCGTAGCCCCCAGTAAAACTGCCAATTTGGGTAAACTTTACAGCCGTCCATCGCAGAAACCTGATCAATATTTGCAAATTTTTTATGATTAGAAATTGGAATGAACCTTTGGCTATTGAATTAGTTCATTACATTTTCCAAAAAGTTTGTTGCGAAAATTACAAAATTCAAGCAAAATAGGATGTTTTCGTCAAAAAATGCAGTAAATCTCGGAAATTACTTAACGTACCGAGTTGATTTAAGTTATGTTTGTTATATCTAAATATTTACATATTTACAGATTTTTGCAAAAAATTTCCTACAACAAAATGTTTAATTTGCACATACTGAACAAATATCATGCATGCACATTGGTTTGTATCAAATTTCCACATTTCGTTCAAAAAAATTTTTTGCAAATAAACTTTTTTAAATTTTTGATGAGTTAATTCAATGTTAATAATATAGGTCTAACAAACGTAGCTTAAATCAACTGGAGGCTGCGCCTTAAGTAACAGACGTGTTTACTTCATTGTAAATATGCTAGATTGATCATCACAGGGATTTTCGGGTATGTTCCTTGACACATACAAGTATTATTTTCACATAAATAAAATATCTTCTTTTTGAGTTGTTGCTTATCAGAATTTTTCGACGAGATGCTTGTTTGATGTTTTTATAGGTTTGAAGAGGATAGTTTTCAACATTGGGCGTATGTTTCTAGTTGGTCCACTACTACTATGCAAGTAGATCTCTTCGACCAATGATTATGTAAGATATTTCGGTATAGATAACAGTGTGTGGTAGCGTATGAGTTGATGGTATCCTATTTGTGAGATCGACCTCGTCGTACCATGTATGTATAAACAAGCGGCCAATGTTACAGGGTGTTCTTGATAAGGATGGTTGCGAGTCGTTGTAGGATGTTAAGGGATGATTATTACTTTGAGGAAGTGTTTGTCTGCTGGTAATTTGATGTAAAGATGTACACTTGAGTTAAATGAACTCATGCGGGGTGTTGTTGTCCATCATTAGATATTTATGAATGGTAGAGTTAAGTGTTTGATATTTGGGAGTTCGGATATGCTAGGATCATTATGCTTTGTTCTTTGAGATATCTGTTTGCTTGAACATTGGTAGAATAGATGATGAAATTTAAAAACTGTATTTCTTTCTGATAAAGTTAATTGGTTGAGGAATACTATTTTAATTTATTGAGGAATAGTATCTATATACAGTAAATAAATGTTAATACAATTTTCAGCAGCATGTCTGATAAATGGCTTTATACGTTATTTATGGATTCTATAGCATATTGAACAATTTTCAAGTTAACTTAACGTAGGTTTATTCAGCTGTACTATTTCTGCTGTAGGACCGTACTGATGTATAATCAGTCCTCCCATATCTTTTTAATGTTTATTATACAATTTGCACAGCTACCCAATATCTTCAGCATATCATTGTAGCTTATGTCCCCTTCACTCTAGTGCAAACTGTTGATGTTTTCAATTAAAAAATCGTTTTGGTGGTATGTTTTTGAAGAGGGGCTTCATACGATAAAGCATCCAGAATGGAGGAATAGTACGTTCCTTGATGAATTACTGATGAGCACTTCCCGATACAAATTGAATATTGATGATAAACTTTTTCATTCTGATAGCGCTGGCAACTAGTTAGTTCTGGTTTTGGTTGGACTGTTTATACTACCCGGTGCTGTGAATTATTACTTTGTTGTATGTACTTGAGACTGCAGGAGTATGTACTGTTTTATTAGTGTGAAAATATTTCTTGTATCTCTTTTGTATGAATCACAATGGCATGTATCAGTGCCTGATGTCGTATTAGAGTTGGACCATCCACAAATTCGATAGTATATTCTATGTTTATTAGATACTTCCTCACTCATATTATCATATATAAGCATATTATTCTTGATACGTTATCGTAAGTTTGTTGTATTAAAAGGAATTATTTACAAATTTACCAATTATCAGCGTATAACTCTAATGCCGATGGCAGCCTAAGGGTGCCTATATTTTTATCTAGAAATAGAAATGAAAACACGCCAATGTTGGCAGTAGGACTTCTAGATCAAGTCTGAGTTAATCAAATAGTTCTTTTCCTTAAATACTATTTCTTAACCTACTAAAATATGCACTAAATTCATTACTGTCTGATCTTTCAAGGGGTCAGTATGTCAATCGAAAAGTAGGACATAAAATCCCAATATTTATTACCCACAAATATCCAATATCTATTACTCACAAACATTCAACCTACATTCCATATCACTTTCCATATCCTACGTCATAGTTCATATCTCACCCTTCAACATTCAATCGTATTTCACATCCAAGTCATTGCATGCACTTGTTTTCTTGTGTAATGTGATGCGCTCAAAATATCCATTCATAATTTTTAACTCATTACGATGTGTTGATAGATGCTTTGAGGAACAAGATAAAACCGGAGTGGACATCCATGTGTACACGTTGTCGCAACTACCCCTGCGACCGCCTGCCTAACTACGTGTCTTTTTGCACCTACCCCTGCGACCGTGATTCTAAAGCTAGTTAAGGGGAACCCAATGAGTTGTCACAAGAAAGTAAACAAACGCTTATGCACTCGTAAATATGGTTTTATTGCAAATAACACTTCACAGAACAAGAAAATAGCATTGAATACAAATAAAGCATTATGGCCACTTAGGATAGAAAACACTGTAGTATCGATAACCCATCGTTTTCTAGCAATAACGCACATTACACTTTTAATTGAGTTCCTCGCTCCGATTTACAATGTCACTCCTTAAAATATTGTTATCCCTAAACCAGATGTAATATTACTTTCACTACAGTCAATATGTACCTCCGGACACGTCCTCGATCCGAAAAAACGACTAAATTCCGAATCGTATCTCACGCGCCAGGTAAATTTCGCGTCCATGTTAAATCGTCAAATTGACAATCTGGCTCTCGAGAGGAGAAATTGTGGAAATTATTGGAAATGAAATGACAATCATGCTCAGAAGGTGGTCGTATCATTTTCTATGGAGCTTATATGAGCATAGCCTCTCCATTTCCTCAAAGGATAGATGGTAGAGCATATGAACGAAATGCAGTGGTAATGTGATACACGATCTAAGATTAATAAGAACTGGATGGGCTAAGCTCATATAAAATGCATGAGAGAGCATGTGACCGGTTTCTGTTCTCTTCCGAGTGAACAGTCTGTCATTTCCTCCCCGTCTGCCTCTTGCTGGTCACTTTCTTGTTCCAAAAGCTAACTAGGTGTGAACTGACTGTCAAGTTGACTGATGCGAATTGGACGCCAAATTGGCCAATTCGCAAGTTTCGTCGCGAATTTTATCCGATATTAAAACTATGGAAAGTGTTCGCGATCTAAATTCGTACCAAGTGTTTAAACATTTGATTGGAGTTTGTGATTCAAGTTACTTTAACGTGTGACACTATGTAATTAAGTTAGAATTTCAAAATGAAATGTGTAGTGCCTTCGTGAAAAAATCATAGTGGAAAAGGATCTGTAGGTGTTTCCTTTCACAAGTGAGTAGTTATTATATTAATGTTTTGCATGTTTTTCATACAATGCTGAAGGTTTTTCAAATAGAAAGCAAATTTTTGGTATTGTATGAAAATTTGTTTACATTGAGCAGCAGCCATGTTTGCTTGTGCAATTTGGCTCTCACTAAGGTTGTAAACAAGAGCGTAGCAGTAGGAAAAGTGGTCGCAGGGGTTGTTGAAACCATATTGTCACGTGGTTGTCCACTCCAGTATTATTTAATTACTCAATGTACACGATATTGAGCATGAATGTTTATGGTTGTGATGGGTCCATATCTTGGCATTTGCTTAAGGCAATATGATTCTTATTAGAGTATATAAGAGTTCATTTGTGGACATTTGAATTCAAAAATTCTCATTGGAATTATTCAATGATTTAAATTTTAAAGTTCCGGATTTTAGAGATTAAATGTAATCACATCATTACACCCCTAGGGCAAGGAGTGTTGCGTACAAACTTTAATTGGTGCGGAACACTTGAAGTGAAGTAAGTCATATTCCCACTCACATAGATTTACAGTATAAACCTGATTTTTTAAAATATAACAGTTATTACTATCAGTCTGTTTCGAAAAGTGCTAATATCTACAGTTCATCAATTCTGTATATTTAATATTTACAGTTCTTTGTAAAATTGTATTCAAAAATTTTCTGAATTATTCAAATCTGATAGCTACTTATGCTAAATTATTTTATTTAACATATATAATGTGATTATTTTATTTTATATATTTAATGTGAATTTTATATGTACTTATTCTATGTCATCTTCACTCTAAAAATGAAATCTAGTGTTATTTGCATGGTTTTAAATTGTTCTTATGTACTTCTCTTAACTTTCCGTTAATTTCAATTACAGCATTGACACCTTTTAATTTAATTACACTAAATGGACCTTTGAAAGGTGTCTCATATTTCTTTCTGTTTTCTCTTTTCAAAAGTACTAAATCACCTTGTTTTAAATTTATCGGGTTTACTTTATTGTTTTTAGTTCGATTTTGTTTAACAATTTCAATGATTTCTCTGGCTCTACTGAGAGCATGTTTTAACCGTGTTCTCAATTCTTTATCATAGTTGTCTAAATCGTAGAATTTCTCTTGATTATTTACAATATCGTCTGGTAGATATGGTAATTTGCCATATATAAATTCATATGGTGTGTAGTTGTTGTCTACATGCGGGGTTGTATTATATGTAAAAATATAGTACGGAATCCATTTGTCCCAGTCAAAATCCTCAGAAAATGCTAACATGTACTCATTCAGTACCCTCTGATTGCGTTCCACAGCGCCTAAAGTTTCATGGTGATAGGATGTAGAAAAAACTTGTCTGATTTTTAATAAGTTGCAAATTTCTTTTATCAAACTATTTGTGAATTCGGTACCTTGGTCTGATGTTAATACCTTAAAATGATCATATTTTAGTAGAAATTTATTTACCAGAGTGAATGCTACATTTTTTGCATCCTTAGTCCCCATTGGTGCAGCTACTACGAACTTTGATAGTTCGCACTGCATAGTCAATAGTTTCAAAACTCGTTATTGGCGTGTCAGCCTTTACCATGTTTTCTTTAGTATTTTTTATTTGCTTGTTAATCTTGCACTGCTCGCAATTGCTGACATACCTTTTAACCATGCTGTTCATGTTTTTCCAGCAATACCTTTGCTTTAACTTAAGTAACGTTTTTCGAATACCCAAGTGACCTCCTTGTGGCGTATCGTGATATTCACGCGTTAATTGATTTTGCACTGCAGTATCTTTTATGTTGTTCGGGGGTTCATAAATAATTATTTGAGCTTTTGCGCGCTGTTTATATTTACTTATGCGTTGCAACGTGTTGACTATACTTTTAAATTCGTATTTATGCATGAATTCAAATATTTCGTATTTACTTGGAAGAGCTAGCTCGAAAATGTTCATTTTAGCCAATTTGTCCGATAACTTCTCCATTGTAGATACGTATATCATACTGGTATTATCGTTATTGACCGCTCTTTTGTACTTGTAACAACTGGAGGCTTGTCATTAACGGAAACTTGTTTCGCGTTAAGTTTATCACCATCGCAGTATACAATTACTTCTTCATTTGTCCGGACGATATCAAACTTTTTATTGTAGCAAAATATAAACTTTAGTCTCATGACATTTCTAATGTCTGAAAATGACGTACAATCCCAAACGTAAAGTTGATGAGGCTCTACTGTTGTCTTGGGTTCGTTATCAATACCTTTATTTTCTTTGTCCGCTTGTTTAGCAGACATTCCCCGAGTTAACGCCAACATTTTCTTTACATTTTGATCTCGTTCTAATGGAATCATCGATTTCAATACGTACATTTTGCCTTGTTTAAACATTATCTCGAAATCATAATCTGATAAATCGAGTCTTATCCTTGTTAATTTCGAGGATGGGTTCTTGTGAGAGAAAAGTGACTCCAATGGTCGGTGGTCAGTGATCACTATGAATTTCTTGCCATATAGATATGGTCTAAAGAAATTGATCCCCCAATGTATCGCGAGTAATTCTTTCTCAATAATTGGTTTGTTCACATCGTGTTTACCAAGAGACTTAAGAGCGTAGGATATAGGTAAATCGGATCCTATTTCACCTTGTGAGAGGACAGCTCCTAGAGCATAACTAGATGCGTCCGTAGTTAACACGAATGGTTTGTCGAAATCGGGATATTGCAGGATAGGCGGTTTAATTAGTTTTAGTTTCAAGGTATCGAAAGCTTGTTGACATTTATCATCCCACGAGAAAACAGTATTCTTTTTCAGGAGATTATTCAAGCATTTAGTATTTTCTGCAAAGTCCGAAATGAAACGCTGTAATAGTTGCAAAAAGCTGCAAATCTTCTGACTTAGTCTGCGTTTTCGGGAACAGGGTAGTTTCTTATTGCTTCATTCTTTGAAGGGTCCATTCTGATACCTTTGTCCGTTATCAAATGGCCAAAGTACACAACTTCTGATCTCAGAAATTGGCACTTATCAGGATTTAACTTGAGGTTATACTTACGTAGCCTCTAAAGAACTTGCGTTAAATTCCGACTATGATGACGGATACTACATCCAAACACAATAATATTGTCAGCATACAGAAATGCTTTTGAGCTCATGCCTGACAGAGCTACAGTTAACATCCTTTGGAAACTATTGGATGAGATTTTAAGTCCAAAGGGAAGACGTTTAAACTAAAAATGACCATTTCCAGTTAAAAAAGCTGTTAGAGGTCTAGATCCTCTATCTAACTCGATTTGGTGAAACGAACTGGTCATATCTTGTGTAGAGAAATATTTCGCTCTACCAAGTTTGTCCAAAACATCTTCCAATCTAGTTAGTGGAAATTTATCATTGATGATTTTATTGTTTAAACGTCAAAAATCTACGACCAAACGCCATTGCTTCTTGTCATTTGAACTCTTCTTGGGGACTACTAACAGTGGTGAATTATAAGGACTTATAGATAGTTCTATTATGTCATTATTCTCCAGTTCCTTGATTTGATCGTCGATCTCTTCAAGCTGTGCATGGGGTAAATTATAATTTTTGGTATACACTGGTGTGTTATCCGAAAGGTTAATCTTCTGTTTATAGAAGTTATTGACAGTCAATTTATCGCCTTCCATATGGAATACATCCTGAAATTCCTCAACTATACTCAATAAACTATGTATAGCTTCCTCATCACAATTATTGAGATTAATTTTCTTAATCAACTTCTCAAGTCGGCCGGGGTTATTTTTATCTTCACATTTGGTGTTCTTCAATAAGAGATAATCATCCAGAGGCTCAGTTTCAATCTCAAACGTTTCTAACTCAACGGGATGATCATTAATGTTCAACACCTTAACATGGCATATACCTTTTGCTGGTATTATGGCGTTGCTCAAGAAAACACCGTTTTGTATTTCCTTATTAAGGATAATACAGTCCCTATCCCTTGTCAAATCAATTGGTAGTACTGTCTCTGCTCTTCTAGGTATCTCAATTTTGTAGGTATTCAATGGCTTGATGCTTATAGGGATGATAATTTCATCATCCTTGACATTGAAAGTTATCGTATAGGTCTCATAATCTATCTTGGATCGATAATTTTCTAGAAAATCTCTGCCAATAATCCCATCAGTTTTTATTGGGAAAGACTCTTCAACTATCTGGAATTTATTTCTTTCATAACAATCTCCAATTTGTAATTTCGAACCGGCTTTACCCAGAGACGCAATTGCCTGATTTTTAATCCCAGTTAGTTTGCATCTATCATTTTCATTAATATTCCCACTGAATACATTACTAAATTTACAAATTGATACATCTGCCCCTGTATCTACCAGAAAAGTGATATTTGATTTGACATTCGTACAGTGTAGTTCCATAAAATTAGGAAAATTTCCGGAAATAGTGTATAAATTATTACTGTTTTTCAATCCGGAGTTGAATTCTTGTATTTGGTTCTCTACTCTGGGAGAGTTTCTTGTATTTTCATGGCTTAATCCTCTCCGGAGGACTCTACGTTTCCCTGCTCTTGAGCTACATTTACGTTTCTATAATTCTTACTATCATTATTGTTTCTGTAATGTTTCCGTTTCTTCTTTTGATAGTTCTCATTGTTGTTATTGTACCCTTTATTACCGCTGTTGTAGTTATTCCTACTTCCTTCATTTCCTCTTTTATCTTTGTAATTCTTGCCCTTCTTCTTATAATTGTCATTGTTGCGTTTGTTATAAAACATCACGTTACTTTGTTGTGTGCTCTCACTTTTCTCTAACTCTAGTGTTAGATTTATAGCATCTGTTAAATTTTGGGGTCGGGCAGCAAACACAATGATTTATACTCGTCGTTTAGACCATTCTTGAATACGGTTAGGGCGTATGAATCGTTCAAAGTAGACACCAGTTGTTTCTGTGCAGGTGTCACTTTGTCACCTAGCTCGGTTATTTAGAGCTGATTAAGCCCACTAATTAAGCTAAGGAGCTTCTCCTTATATTCCGTCACACTCGAACGTTTTTGTGACAGTGAGTTTAACGAAGTATGAATATTCACAACAGTATTCTGGGGTTATACGTAAGAAGCAATTTTGATTGTAACTCTGTTATCGTCTGCGGAATATCAGTACTGAGGGAAGTCCATACGTTATCCGATAACTTCACATTAACTACAAAATCGATCAATTCGGGTTTAGCTACATCTACCAGCTTTTTCTCGATATATTCCACAATTTTTATGAAACCATTCAACTCCTTAGAGTTGCCATCAAACATAGGAAGGGTCTTGACAGCCATGTTCAGATCGAATCTCCCATTTCGGCTAAAGATCTTCTACAATTTTCTAACTGCGCCAATTGAACTTCCTTCGGTTCTGTATATAGCTTTCTGAATTGTAGCTTTGGCTCTGGCAGGATCGCCATATTGTAAGTTTGGTGTATTAAAAGGAATTATTTACAAATTTACCAATTATCAGCGTGTTGCGAGTGAACACATAAAATAATAATTATCTCAAACATTTAAATAACAAAAAGAAAGTATGAAACTTAACTAGTCTTCTTAAAAAAAATATGGAAACATGCTAATCGTTTAAACAACAAAAATATAATATCAGTTTAACGCTACTCATACTGGTCATCTACCCAGAACAGCCTTTAAACGAAACAAATAATTATATTGATCATTTTAATAACTAAAACATAATGTCAACATTCAAATAATGTATTATTTCTACCCATACTGTCCATCAAATAAAATCAGTCTTAAAATCAAACAGTCAAACAGTCAAATATAACATTAAAAACCAATAATATAATCAGGAAAATCTTCAATTTATATTCTTCATTCATAAATCTTAAGTCTCATCTTACATGTGTGAAGACCATTCATCTAACTCCTAACTCGTTCAAACCCAACGTAGAATTTATAAAGAAATAAAGTTTCAATCAACTAACATGCAAAACACAAAACATTACAAGTAAATATTAAACACAAATAAGCAAACCGAAAACTTAATAGCGAGCAAACAAACGCGTGCTCATTGTTATCGAAATATGATACCATTTATCACTCCAATCACTTAAACAATAATAATAACAATAACGCGTACCTAACATACTCGTACATGCATATTAAAGTCTTATCTTTTGAATGAAATGATCATTCTAATTCTCTAAGATGCAATTAAAAGAGCAAAGAAAAACTCACTCGCAACATTCTTCCGGCAGTTGAAACAAGTTGGGTAGACAGACCTATGCTCATGTCAGAAGGGTTTTGTACTCAAACTAACAAAATGCAGTAACCAGCAATGAATACCTGTAAAATCAAGAAACACGTCATGTTCGAGGATCATACTATTATTAACAAAGTTGAAAGAATTTTGACCTCTTCGGTATTTGTTGAAGTTATACCCATAAATATCTCGCTTGATAATTTTTTCAGATTTTTTAGATCACGGGTGTCCATTCGCGAGGGAGGAAGCACATTTTTCAGGTATTTCCCCCCCTGTGCCCCCACTGAAGCAAAAACTGTCAGTTTAAGAACTGTTTTGAAAAGCTCTCATAAACAACTTTCATTTGATACTCATATCGACTCCTCTGTACTGTAATCATCGATTCATGGCCTATTTTTTCGAATCCTAGAATGGTTACAAAGCCCTTTTGTTAGGAGCTCTCTCCTGCCTCTTCAACTTATTTCAATTGTATATACTCATCTTCATGATACCTACCATTCCTGAAATTTTGATGCAAATCCTAGCAAAGCTGTAGTGTCTAAGTCGGTAAAAAGCGCATATGGCTCCATAGTAATACAGGGCACATTGTTCCATAGTAATACAGGAAAATTCAAATCGCTATAACTTCGTTAAATACTATTCGATCTTTATGAAACTTTCAGAAAAGATCAATCCTATAAATAGTCATCTGTTTGCTGTTTATTGAATTTAAGGGTACCGTTTGGATTTTATTCAAGAAAACATAAAATCGATAAATCACACTCTTACTAACAAAGTTGAGTGAATTTCAACTTCTCATGTATTTGTTGTTGTTGTACTCGTTAATGCCCACATTCATGATTTTTTTCAGATTTTTCGGATGGAAAGTGTCCAATCGCGAGGGGGGAGGGTACGCGAAAAGTTCGTACATTTCCCCTTCCCCTGCCCCCCACGGTACTCATACGGCAATTTTAAGACTTGTTTTGAAAAGATCTCATTGAGACCTTTCCAACGACACCCTATTCGACTTCCAATGGTGAAAATTTTTTTTTGAGGGGTCGCCTCCCTATATGGGGAGACCCCCCTTAAACCCCTTTGAAAAATTTTTCCACCCTTGAACTTTCAAGAAGTCACCACTTCTGACCTTTCCACAAAGTTTCATTGCTATAACTTCTATCGTTTCAGAGAAAAAGTTCTGTGACATACAGACGGACGGACGGACAGACGGACACAGGTCGTGATTGCAATAGGGTTTTGTATTTTAGTACAAAACCCTAAAAAGGATTTAGTGTACTTGGAGAGTACAATAAATCGTCGCTCTACTCCGGTGATCTGGATTACTTAATGTACCCCAATAGATTACGCTCACTCTTGGTTTTTTTCGCAATTTTTGTTGTTGGTTGATTCTCGCTACATTCCCTTTTGTGCAAATCATTCGTACTTACGTCTCGCGCTGTTATCGCCATTGGTGTTGTCCACTGTACTTCTCGCAACTTATTATTAACCGTTGTTTTGCTGCTTGTTTATGCGTAATTTACTAGATGCTAGCGCACCAATGTTATAATTCTATCCATTTGACGTTACTTAATATGTTGTTACAAGTCAACGTTAGAATTGTAAATTTCCACATTTATGAATTAATGAGTTAATGTTTGGTTTGATATTATACAATGTTCTGTTTGATTCAATCATAAATTAATGTAATAATATTTCGTTTGGTACCATGAGTTGATGCTAATTAATGTACATTACATGTCAGTGTTGTATTTGCAAATTACTACAATCAAAAATTAAGATTTGATTTTATACAATTATGTATCATATTTTCCTATTTTGTTTGGTACCTTGAGTTAATGTTAATTAAAATGTATTACAAATCCATGTTGCTTTCATAAACTACTACAATTATAAATTAATAATTTGAAGTTTGATTTCATACAATGTTTTGTTTGATATAATCATAAGTTACTGTAATGATACTCTAGTTTTTCTTTGGATACAATGAACTAAGATCTAGTTTGGTTCTATATAATCGTGGATTAATATTTTGTTTGCTTTAATCATTAATCAGTATAATTATTCACTATTGTTTTTGTTTGATAAAATTTTAAATCAACAAGCTCGTGTTCGGTTTGATTCTGTACAGTAAATAATCTGTGTTTCATTTGATACAATTATAAATTAAGATGTTAATATTTCATTTCTGCCGTAAACTACAGGATTTTAAATTATTTCGTTTTACTAATATATAATGTTGAAGAATATACTATTATTATTTTTTTTTACAATTAAAGAATACCGGAATTCAATTATTTCTTTGCAATAAGTGTATAATCGGCTTTACTTGGTAATACAATACATTTTCTTTTAACATCCACATTCAATGCCGATTTTTCTTTTTGGAAGTTAATGATTTTCTTTTATCTTAGCATTTTTCATCTCAAAATGGATTTAAATATTTAATTGTTACACATTCTGCATTTCTCTTCTTTTATTTTATTTTCTTTTTGAATACTGTAATTGTAATTATTAACTGTAATTGCCAAAGATAGAATTTTACATTTTGTTTAGTTAGTGGTTATTATTAGTGTGTTACTGTTCGATTAGTGCAGGTTTTAGTAAATTATAAACAGTTAGCTTTAGTGAGGATTTAATGTGAACTGCTTTCAAAATAGTTTAAATGTGCAAAGAAATTCGTTCTTCATTCCATTCATGGTTTATTAATATTCTAGGAAATTACTTTCTTTAATGCTACAACAAAAGTTCTTTATGTAAGCTTCGGCTAGCATTTTCTTAAATTATGTATTGTGCGAATAGGTTAGTAGGGAAGTTTCAATAGGAAATATTGTTAAAGCTTTAGCGGTTATTTATTGGGAATGAGTTAATATGTAAAAGAGGAATGAATACTTCCCACGATCGTTACGTTCGGGAATTAATTCGCTTCGGAAAGAGTTTTGCCGTGAGAATAGCTTCCCATTGATGTAGCTTGGGAGACGTTGTTGTTGTTTTCCCAAGACTTTAGTGAAAGCTATCTTGGCTTTATAAGATGCGATATAATGAGTGTGATAAATCAACTTTCCCCTGAATATGTACGGTTAATTTTGTTAATGGGAGTGGGAGTCATAGATTGAAGGTTTATGTGATTGTTTTTTCTCGCTGCTAATGAGCTTTGAAGGTATGATTAGCATTATTTCTGCAATGACGCATGAGCAAATTGAATGAAGCGATATATTGTAGCTTTCACATGCGCTAAATGTTAGGAAGTACATGAAGTATATGATATGTACCTGTATGTACTAATTCGTGGTTGGCTGGTAATTGCCTTGAAGAGCATTTGTTTTTAATTAAGTAGGCTTAATGCATTTCGTAGTGGGCAGGGCTTTTAATCTATCTATGCTGTGGGATTGTGTAGGAGGAAGAGCTTTCAAGGTATATGCATTTAATTGTCGTTTAATTGTATAAGTTGTCTATTACATACTTTTTTATCCGTTTGTAGTGGTAAAAAGGGAGGGTTATTAGAAATGTATTCAGCAGTATGTGTAAATAGTTGTGGATTATTTATAAATCGGAATTATTATGTAGGTTTTTTATTAAGTATAGAAATGTTTAATGAGTTAATATAAATTTATTCGACCTTTTTCTCAAACTGAAATTAGAAGGAGCGATTCTGAGCTCTGGTGTATACTTTTATTGATTTTAGTGAATTGTTAATTAGATATACTGCATTGAAAATATCTTGCGAGAAATTATTGTAAAAGATGATCGAAGCGACACAATCGCTATATGGGCTTGGGAACATAAAGTTTCGGTCTTCATTCAAAACCCTATATGTGTTCCGTCTAATTTTGCCCTAGTGCGTGTCTACTAAGTTTGACATAATGCTATCCTAGACCTTGCTGAAAGACAGTACAGTGCCGTGCGAGGTCACTTCATTAGCCGTTTATAAAATTTCTGATCTCGATCTTGAGGAAACGATTGCTTAAAGAATCTTAAAGTTTATATTATAGCATTCTAAGACGCAATTTCATATCGTTGCCATATGTAAAGTAAAAGGGTGGGAAATGGGTGGGGTTTTTTTTTTGAGTTGTCTTGCGCTCTCCACAAGAGTTTTATTGGGACTTTTTCGGTAGTTGGCTGTTATAATGTATTTACTGTGCAAGGAAACGTAGTGGCTTGTTAAAAGGATACTTGGTTAATAGCGTATATGCAAACCATTTCGGATCAACAGCTCAGAGGCTATGACTGGATGGTAAATCGATGTCTGTTTTGCATATAGGTAACTTAATACTAAATGTAGCGTATCTGCCGAAAGTTTAAGTCGGGCAGCTCAGAGGCTATTATTTGTTTCTTTGAGGACTTATAACTAAAAATAACGTGTCCGTCGACAGCTTATGTCAACGGCTCAGAGGCTGTTGTTAAATCTACTGGTTTTCATTCCAGTGATTGTGCAATTAGACATAGAAAAAGCGTATCTGCTGATAGTTATGGTTTGGAGTTTTGCCGGGGTTTTACCGACTTGACTGCCACTTTTTCCGTTTCCTTAACATGATGGAAATGCAGTGGATTTTGAAAGAGGTAATTTGTTTTGGGGTAAAATCGATTGCATTGTTGCATTGTTCTTATAACTAAAATTCTGTTGTTTCAAATTTCCCATACTTAAATTGTTTCAGTGCAACTTGAAATTAAATTAGTTTCATGTTTATTTGCGTTGGGAAATTGCCGTTCTCATGTAAATTATTTTTTATATTTGTTTAGCGCAGTTTATTTAATTAATTTGCTCTTCACTGTTATTGCATTTAAAAATTATTATCCAGGTGTCTATTTATTCAATTTGTACTTAAATATTTGTTTTTTTTTGCTCTTTTAATTGCATCTTAGAGAATTAGAATGTTCATTTCATTCAAAAGATAAGACTTTAATATGCATGTACGAGTATGTTAGGTACGCGTTATTGTTATTATTATTGTTTAAGTGGTTGGAGTGATAAATGGTATCATATTTCGATAACAATGAGCACGCGTTTGTTTGCTCGCTATTAAGTTTTCGGTTTGCTAATTTGTGTTTAACATTTACTTGTAATGTTTTGTGTTTTGCATGTTAGTTGATTGAAACTTTATTTCTTTATAAATTCTACGTTGGGTTTGAACGAGTTAGGAGTTAGATGAATGGTCTTCACACATGTAAGATGAGACTTAAGATTTATGAATGAAGAATATAAATTGAAGATTTTCCTGATTATATTATTGGTTTTTAATGTTATATTTGACTGTTTGACTGTTTGATTTTAAGACTGATTTTATTTGATGGACAGTATGGGTAGAAATAATACATTATTTGAATGTTGACATTATGTTTTAGTTATTAAAATGATCAATATAATTATTTGTTTCGTTTAAAGGCTGTTCTGGGTAGATGACCAGTATGAGTAGCGTTAAACTGATATTATATTTTTGTTGTTTAAACGATTAGCATGATTCCATTTTTTTTTTAAGAAGACTGGTTAAGTTTCATACTTTCTTTTTGTTATTTAAATGTTTGAAATAATTATTTGATTTTTTTTCTTAAGAAGATTGATCTAGTTTTATGGACTGAATAGCATTGATATGATAGTTAGGTATTGATATTATTATTTCTTTTTATTTAAATAATGAACATTATCATTTGATTTTTTTTTTAAAGAAGGTTGATCCAGTTTGATGGACAGTATGAGTAGCAATGGTGTCATATAGGAGTTGAAGAGTCTCGGATACCGGCTGGGAAAATTGATTTTCAGCCCATTTAAATTTGCTACACAATGCGCTACATTGTGGTCTCTGCAAAACCGATATCCTACCGGCTGCGCCAATTTTGTTACATACCTAGTATACCCTATGTATACTGGTATGAACTGGGAGCTCATTTGATGTGTATCCAATATACATCATCAAGGCTCCCGGGGAAGGAACCCGCTGTATCACCACTTACCTGCTACTCTGTCCATTTAAACTAGAACAAGAAAAGACGAGAGTTAATTTTTAATGAATTACTTTAGTTCTATTGTTCATTCTTTTTAAATCACTTACATTACAATCGAATTCAAAAAATATACTTTCAATTATTTAATTATTAAAAACTCCAACTACCAGCCATCCTGAAGAGGGTAACGATTGGACAAGCTAATGGATCGGGGTGGCCATACGGCGTGAAACGCCGATCGAGGACCGCGGCACAAGCCATCGCCTCACTCCTCACCATTTTGTCGAATACTGGACAGCGCTCCGAACTCGAACTTGAATCGCGTTATTGGACGTAAGATTAAACTACTGGATTTGAATACACACTCCCCCGAATACTTTGCCGAAGAACTTTAAATACTTTTTTTTCGTGAGCTTTCAACCTAAATTCTCTTTAAAGGTGCTGAGTAGCCGAACACGTGAGCTCTCGTTCCACGAACGTTTTTCCTCCCCGCTTCGTCTCGCTTGCTCGGCTGGTGAATATGCGAAACTGGGGAAATTGAGCGAAAGAGTGTTTTTTGCTTAAGCTTTCGACTTCGAAAGAGAGCTTTCAGCTTAAGCTTTCGGCTTTCCCATGATCTCTTGAGGTAAAATAGCGAAACTGGGGACATTGCACTTTCTCGTTTACTTAACTGCTCGCTTATTTACTTGCGCATGTGTTTCTATGGCTAATTTTCATTGGTGAAGTGCGAGTACACAGGTGTTGTTTGCTCGCTACTATTGCAGTTATGCAGCGGGAATATATCCGAGCATGTTTTATGTGTTCATTCGCAACAAGCGTATAACTCTAATGCCGATAGCAGCTTAAGGGTGCCTATATTTTTATCTAGAAATAGAAATGAAAACACGCCAATGTTGGCAGTGGGACTTCTAGATCAAGTTTGAGTTTATTCAAATAGTTCTTTTCCTTAAATACTATTTCTTAACCTACTAAAATATTATTCATGCACTAAATTCATTACTGTCGGAATATGTCTGATCTTCCAAGGAGTCAGTATGTCAATCGAAATGTAGGACATAAAATTCCAATATTTATTACCCACAAATATCCAATATCTAGTACTCACAAGCATTCAACCTACATTCCATATCACTTTCCATATCCTACGTCATAGTTCATATCTCACCCTTCAACATTCAATCGTATTTCACACCCAAGTCATTGCCTGCACTTGTTTTCTTGTGTAATGTGATGCGCTCAAAATATCCATTCATAATTTTTAACTCATTACGATGTGTTGATAGATGTTAGAGCATATGAACGAAATGCAGTGGTAATGTGATACACGATATTGACCATGAATGTTTATGGTTGTGATGGGCCCATATCTTGGCATTTGCTTAAGGCAATGCAATTTGTAAGAAGAATATGATTCTTATTAGAATATATAAGAGTTCATTTGTGGACATTTGAATTAAATAATTCTCATTGGAATTATTCAATGAGTTTAATTTTAGAGTTCTGGATTTTAGAAATTAAATGTAATCACATCATTACAACTTATTCGATGTCACAGTACTCTTCCCTGAAGTATAGGATGACCATTATAATATATCTTATGGCGTTGAGAGTGTATTGACATCTGTCTTATTAGTTTTCTTGACGTCATTTACCAGAATTTCGTTTTTGAATGGATGCACTTAGGACCACTGTTTTGCCGAATTTTAAAAACCTCATAATAATTCGTAGTATAATAAAGGGATTTCCAATAGGAGGTGTTATTTTGAATAGCCCACCATTTCGGTAGATGTCACCATAATGTTTTAAAATTTGACAAGTAAAAAGTACGCCATTAATTAAAATGGAACAATACATGCTTCAACAATGCATTGAAGTCATTAAAACTCACTTCGAAAATGGTGAAATTTTGGCAGAGACGGTTCGTAAAACTCGAACATTTTTGGGTCGTCGTGAACCACCTTGTCGGACCGCAATACAGAAATTGATGGAAAAATTCAAGCTGTTGGGACAATTTAGTGATGTGAAGAATAGAACCCGTGCACGTCACTGAAGAACAGCTGAGAATATTGCTGCTGTAGCCGAAAGTGTTGAAAAAAATTGTGGAACTAGGCATCCCACAAACGTCATTACACCGTATTTTGAATAAAAATTTGGGCCTTAAGGCTTATAAAGTTCAGTTAACACAAGAACTCAAGATCGTCGATCATCAACAACGTTATGCCTTTGCTGATTGGGTCCTTGAAATGCATGAAAATGATCCGGAATTCCATCGGAAAATCATCTTAAGTGATGAGGCCTATTTCCACCTCGGTGGCTTTGTCAACAAGCAAAATTGTCACATCTGGGGCTCAGAAAACCCAAGAGTTATTGTTGAAAAGCCTCTCTATCCTCAACGTGTGACTGTTTGGTGCGGTTTATGGTCCGGCGGAGTCATTGGACCTCACTTTTTCGAAAATGAGGCTGGAGTAACTGTTACGGTGAATGAATTGCGCTATCGAGAGATGATTAATGATTTTTTATGGCCCAAATTGGATGGTATTGATCTGGACAACGTTTACTTTCAACAAGACGACACTACGTGCAACACAAGCAAAAAAACCATTGATCTTTCCACCTCGGTGGCTTCGTCAACAAGCAAAATTGTCACATCTGGGGCTCAGAAAACCCAAGAGTTATTGTTGAAAAGCCTCTCTATCCTCAACGTGTGACTGTTTGGTGTGGTTTATGGTCCGGTGAAGTCATTGGACCTCACTTTTTCGAAAATGAGGCTGGAGTAACTGTTATGTAGTGAAATTAGTGATTTTCAATAAAGTCCGTGAAGGACTGCAGCGATGTTCTGCTGCCCCGGCAGAAGAAGATGGAGGTATCTGCCGAGAATGCCCTCGTCTGGAGACGCGTGAATGCGCTGGCAGGCTAGCATTGCGGTGTCGTGGGGCGGGTTCGTTTCCCCAGCACGAGGACTCACTACAAAACAATTTCGCATTCACGAATTGGTCGATAGCTCAAAAGGCGACTGAAGTCGCAAGAATTGTAGATAACCTCACCCAGGGAGATGTGACTTGTTACGAGAACAAGTTGAACCTGAAAAGAAAGGTGAACTTGGGTTTGACCTCGTCATTACCCAACGAAGTTCATGGCCCACAAATGAAAGAGGGGCAACCGGGTGGTGGTGGAGCCCCTTCATACCCACCCAACCGGAATAAATCCATTGATAGCTTGTTGAAGTGGCCAGGTATTCCGCTTCTGAGTGGAAAACTCATACAACTTGAAGTGTATGAACCTTCCCATCAGAAGGGGAGTACCCCGGTGACCAATTTATGTCATAGAATTATACAATCGGATTGCATAAATCTATGCCATAAAAAGGCACTCTGCTTGGGCCACTCAACCCATGACGTCATCTGAAACAGAAAAAGGAATTAGCTTGTACCCGGTGGCTGGCCCATATTTTGAGGTGGAAGCCTGCCACCGTACCTCGTCCTATACCCGGTTAGATAAACGGAAGGGAAAGACCTATGGTTCTATTTAATTCATCATTTTATTTTTTTATTTGTTTTTCAAATAACTATTATTATACATTAATTTTTCCCCCCTTTTTATTTCAGGCACAAATTTTTAAAAAAAATTGAAGTATTGCGCAAAAAAAAAAAATTAACGAAATATTTAGGAGAATCAAGAAAAATTAGAATCGTGTATAGAAAGACAAAAACAATTTAAGAAAAGGCTCAAGAATATTAAAATTTGTATAAAAAAAAGCAAAAGAATTTAGTAAAAATTTGAGAAATTTAATAATGATAAAAATTAACCAAAGGGTGCTTACCCAACCTTTTCCGACGACGAGCGCTCGTTGACGGGGCTGGGACGGCCTGAAAACTTTTACTGTAAACGTACACATATATGTTACACTAGCATAAACTTTTTTTTTGTTATTGAAGACTTCGCGATCATCACTTGTTTTTAATTCTGCATACTTCCCTACTATGTTGTATGGGATAAATTACTTTAAACACCAATTTGATAGAATAGTCTGATGTTTTCATAAAATCGACTGAATCCAAAAACTGAAGTTAAACATTTTAAATTGTGAATCATCACATAATCGTCAATTTGCCAATATCACCGCGCGCTGTACTGTAGTAAGTATCCATAATCCGGTTTCCATGTTTTATCTCCGCAAGTCGTGCTTGTTTTGTAATGAACCTTCTTCATCAAAAAAAAGCAACCGGCTTCTACACTATCGCCGATTTACTTAAGATCAAGGACCCATTTTCCTGACGCTGTTCCGCACAGAATTCGTTCACCACGATCCAATTTGGATGGTGTCGTCTACGACTTTTCGAATAATTATAATCGTTGTCTAAAATATCGTTTGCTCCCGATTCCTTTAAATCTTGCAACGAGCCACCGTGCTGATTGCTCGATTCACGAGGATATCTTGATTCGGGTACTGGAAATTGGTCCTTTGTTCGTTCAACGTCATCTAGCAACTCAATGAGTGTATCGCTTTTATTTTCACGATCTTTGGGAGTTTTGTAGGAGTACGCTTCGTCTAACAGTCCTTTGAATTCATCATCATTCATATGTTTTATGTTCCTGCCTGCAGAATAGTTTACGAACTGATGAAATTTTACAATATAGTAACATCCCCTAGAACAATGCTTTACACTTTCACTTCACACTATCTTAAAATTGAAATTTCAAACAGTTTTGTTGATAAATTCTTTAAAAAAATGTTGCACACTAATCACCGTAATTATCATTGACTTTGTGAAATGCCCAAGAACATGATGACATGCAAAGTTTTTATACAGTTCTTTTTATGTTTCATCCTTTACCATAGTTCTCTAAATCCCCTCTATATTTTTCTCACTTGAGAAACTTTAAACTATCGTTTCAAGTAACGCGATCTTATCTCCAATCATCCGTTTGTTTTCAGATTCACTGCACATCTTCTTGCAATCGAACACTTATCAACTTTATTCGTGCCAGTAGTAGCTGTATTTTCTCTAATCAATACCGGACGCAGCCAGTTACTCGTACAATATTTTAATGTTCTTGATTTGTTACTGGCTAATTGCTCTGAACCTCAAAATGCTTACGCACTTTATGACATGTTTCTTTCATCAATTAAATTCTCCAAGAGATTTTGCACATTCAGGTCGCAAAAAAAACCTTGAACAAAAGAAAACTTTACTTAGCTGCCATCCAATTTATTCTACTTCTAGATCCATTTCGATCGTAATCCATAACTCGTGGCTGACAAAGAAAACTGTTCGTATGAAGCTTCCAACAGTAGTCATAATGTTAGCAGAACCGTTCTAACTGCTATCACGATCGGGTTTTGATGCAACTTTGCCCATCAGGCCAATTATTACGGATGCACGTTTCGTTTTCGCACTGAATAATCATAATTTAGTTATAAAGAAAAATTTTTCCACGTACGCAAGCCAATCGGATCTCGATTTTCCTTCACAGTTCCTAATTACCACAGGCCGCCATTATCAATACTATCATTCGTCATTGAATGCTGGTAATATTTCATTACGTTGATATTAAGTAAATCACAAACAAGGGAATCACTTGCGCAATTTAGAAAGCTTAAAATTTTAAATGTCGTGAGTTTTTCTTTCTTGCATTTTCTACCTCACCAACTCTACGAGTTTTGCAAAAATTACGATAAAATGACTCCCTGACCTTTTATTGACAACCGTTCAATTCTCCCGCTCAACACACCTGAGATCTTCCCGGTTTCCTCGAAATTCATTTAGTTTTCACTTTTTTCTCTATTTCTTTCACCTGCTCATCAAACACTTCCACTGCACACAAATTTTCATTTATGATATTTTTAGCGTGAAACTTGAATTCCCTAGCTCAGAGCACATGTTCAACGCGCGCAATCACGACCACCAGGCAAGCCCTCTTTCCTCATTCGTATTAGAATACGGTACTTTTGCTTTAGCCGATTCTGTTTAAGAAGCCTGTACAATTGTCGCGAGGTAAACAAAACACACGAAGAAGTTTCCGCGTCTTAGCGCCAAGTTCAGAAAAATCGCGAAACACTCAAATTTAACAAGACTGCAAACAAACAGCTAATTCTGCTTTCCACGCCAGACAAGCCTCGCTCGACGTTTTCCCATCGACCTTTCAAATGCGACTCCCGTTCGATTACCTGTTTATCTGGCTCCGAACGATTCGCTTGTCCCATGATGCCATATGAGAATGAAGCTATGAAGGCAGCTGGATCTTTAAGAGTATGGGGGACGACACGTGATAGGTTTTCTAAACGTATCAGTATCGATAGCAGCTCTGTTACTTGATATCTCTGTTTCAATCGTTGTTGAATTATGATGGCAGATTTTTTTCGCTGGAGATAATTCTGACGAGTATTTTTCATAATTAGGTATGAGCGGAAGAAACGTTGAATCAGGATAACTCGCTTTTTTAAACTGAATGTAATCTTCGATAGTTTTTTCTCATAAGAATGGTTGCGCGCCATCGATTCTGTATAATCTTGGTAGCATTAATAGTTAGTAGATATAATGCTCGTTGTTTTCGTTGAAGCGATGTTCTTCGCTACCATTCTTGGATTTGAATTATGGAACGATGTTGGAGGGATATTGCTGTCGTGTCTGTTTCATTAGGAAGTACCTTCGAATAAATCGTTGTATTAAAATTGTTTTCGATTTCATCTCGACATACTGAGAGGAGACAAACTGCATAGATTTTTGTGCCCGGAATCTTGTTTGTATCACAATTGTGGCTTGTTTGAGGCATATAAAATTAGTTCGTTGGATTTTCATTGCTACGTTGGCTCTGTACCGTCTTTGAATATCAATGGCCGCCGATTTCAGGCGAAGGTATTGTGAACGTTGTAATTGCATCAATTTATTTGCACGGTATTGTTGTTGTACGCGGAGCGCAGCATTTTTCAGGCGAATGTAATAAGGTCGTTCTTTTTTTTTCATAAGTAGACTAGCACGAAATCGACGCTGGATCTTTATTGTGGCATCCTTCAATTTTAAATAATTTTGTTTGCACGTTCGCATTGAAAGTTGCGCTCGATATCTCGCTTGGAGGATCCTTGTTGCGTGTTTTAATTTGAGGAAATTAGCACGCTGGGATCGCATTAATAGAAGGGCCTGATATCGCCGTTGAGTGTTTATCGCAGATTTCTTCAGTTTAAGATAATTGGCTCTTCACTCCCTCATTGAAATGAGCGCTCTATAACGTCTCTGCAACACTATTGTGCTTGATTTTAATGACAAAAATGCATGCCTTTCATTTCTCATAGCCAATAGAGCTCTGAAACGCTGTTGAATGATTATCGTGTGGAATAGTAAGGAAAGGAATTTCAAACGTACTTTACGAGCTAGAATTGTGGCTCTTAATTTTCGTTGAATTTTTATCGTGCTGGAGTGAAGTGGCAGCGCTGCCTTTTAGAGCCATAGCTCCTCGGTTATTACAGGGCAGCTAATTTTCTCGCGATCCCAAGGCAATGCGGATTGTGAAAAAGGAGCTGAAGGATCTTTCTGTGTATCATGGGTTGGCTTCGGCGTCGGGACTAGAGATGACGGACAATAAAGAAAAACACAATTGACAGACGGACAGACTGACTTATGTTTATGTTTGACCAGAAGTATACAACCCTTGCGCGTTTTTTTGAAAATATATGCGGACAGACAAACAGACGTGACTAATTATCTATCGGCGCAGGTCTTTCGCGTGGTATATCCCCACTTCTTTTCCCGATGGATCCATTATCAGGTAACGGTTAGGTCCCATTACCTTTTGTATGCGGCTTTATAAGAATCGCCTGTCCAGCTTGGCGTTGTAATGCCCCGCGGCGTCACTTTGGCGGAAGTTTCGCCGGAAAACTTCATCTCCTTCTTTGAAATTAGCAGATCGTGACCGGAGATTGTACTGCGCTTCATTTGCACTTCCTGCGGCCTTAATCTTCCGTCCGATTTGTTGGCGGAGGTCTCCTAAACGTTCGTGGGGCTCCAGCGCAACGACGGGGTCTCCCAAACACTTTAATTGCCGTAACAGCCGGTATGATTTACCGTGGCAAATCATGTGCTGTCCAAAGGCGGCAAAGTAAGAGGCGACACCGGTGACGGAATGATACGAGGATCGCAGGGCGCATGTGATGGCAGACAATCGCCGATCCCAGTCCTTTTGAGATGGGTGGACGTAGGAACGGATCGCGGCCAATAGGGTGCGGTTCAACCGTTCTGATGCATTGGACTGAGGAGAGTAAATGGGCGTCAGTTGGTGTTCAACGCCATACTGCTCAAGTAGGCCCTTAAACTGCCGAGACCAGAACTGTACTCCATTGTCTGAGTACACACTCTCTGGAACCCCGAACACATGGAATACCCGGTTCTCTAAGAATTTCACGATCGATGGAGTTGTGAATTTACGGATAGGTTCGGGAACTTTGAGAGCTGGTCTAGAATGACTATAGCTCCGATGTGTCCCATTGAAGACCGAGGATATGGACCGAGTAGATCGATGTAAAGACGTTGAAATACGCGTTCTGGGACGTTGAGTTGACCCATACGAGGTCGAAGAGGCTGGTTGGGCGCTTTGGTGCCTTTACAGGTCTCACAGGCGCTCTCGTAGTCTTTGACCTGCGATGCCATTTTAGGCCAAAAGAAGTATTTCTTGAGTCGCCGTAACGTCCGACCGTAACCTCCGTGGGCACTTAAAGGATGGTCATGTGCGCGGAGGATCAGATGTTGTGTCATTTCCTCCGGTACCCAGAGTTTCCAAGGCTCTTCTTCCTGCCATGGATCACCAGTGGCGTATTCATTTTGTCTATACACGTAGCCGTCTATTACCTTCAAATCAGGCAGCTGTGATTGTTGGGTCGCTATGGTTTGCCTCAACTCTTTGTAGCTGTCTGATTCGTAGTGTGGGCTGTCCAAATCTATTTCGATGGGGTCCTCGTCATTTATTGTCAATTCGGCTCCCTCTGGAGAAAACATTCGTGAGAGAGTGTCGGGTACGATGTTCTGGGTCCCTTTCCGATGTTTGATGGAGAACTTGAACCCTTGCAGTTTAAGAGCCCATCTGGCTAGGCGTCCATTTAGATCTGCCTGGTTCATCAACCATTGTAGTGACGCGTGGTCCGTGATGATCTCGAATTGGTGGCCCTCGATATAAGCTCGGAATTTCTTCACAGCCATTACCGCTGCCAAACATTCTTGCTCGGAAACAGTATAGTTTCTTTGGGCCGAATTCAGCTTATTAGACATGAAGGCGATGGGAGCTTCCTCTCCTTCGTCGGTCAATTGCACCAGCACGGCTCCTACTCCATGTTGACTTGCGTCACAATGAATGGAGAAGGGCTTCGTGAAGTCGGGGCTGTGCAAGACAGGAGCTGATGTGAGGGCTTGTTTAAGCTCTTCAAATGCCTTTCGGCTGAGTTCGGTCCAAACGAACTTCCCCTTCCGCAACATGTCTGACAGGGGCGCTGAAACTGTTGCATAATTCCGAACAAACCTTCGGTACCAACCGCACACACCAAGGAAACGTCGTAGCTGCTTCACAGTTTTTGGTAAGGGGAACTCATCAATCGCACGAGTTTTGTCTGGATCCGTTTTGATAGTGCCATGTCCTATGACATGTCCTAGGTATCGGACTTCTTTCATGACAAACTTACTTTTCTGTACGTTGATGGTGAGTCCCGCCTTACTGATGTGCAGGGCTACTTCTTGTAGAAGTAGGAGGTGTTGATCGAACGTTTCCGTGATGAGTAACAGATCATCGAGGTACACGAACACTTGGTGTTTCAGGTGAGGTGGGATGACCTTGTCCATCAACCGAGTCATCGTTTGCGGCGCGTTACACAGGCCAAAGGGCATTGTGACGAACTGATATAATGGTCGTCCAGGCACTGTGAAGGCGGTCTTGTCCCTCGACCCCTCATCGAGTGGAATTTGCCAGAAGGCGTGTTTTAGGTCGAGACTGGTGATATAATTGGCTTTCGGCAGTCTCCCTAGTATTCCATCGATGAGTGGAAGAGGGTACGCGTCCTTGATGGTAACCGCGTTTACCTTACGGGCATCAAGACAGAGGCGGACTTTACCTGGCTTCACCACCAAGGTTACCGGTGATGACCAGGCACTTTGGGACTCTTCTATGACCCCCAACTCGAGCATCCTATCTAGCTCCGCATACACCAATTTCTCCATGGCCGGTGAGATGGCGTAGTGTCTCTGTTTAATCGGTTTACTATCCCCGCAGGGGGAATGCCGGTCGACAAGAGCTCTCTTGGAGGCTAGCATTCTTTGGGGAGTTCCGCCCCCACGTACCCGAGGAAACTCCGCAGGGGGAATGCCGGTCGACAAGACCACTCTTGGAGGCCAGCATTCTTTGGGGAGTTCCGCCCCCACGTACCCGAGGAAATTCCCGCAGGGAGAAAGCCGGTCGACAAGAACATTCTTGGAGGCTAGCATTCTTTGGGGAGTGCCGCCCCCACGGACCCGAGGATATGGGGGGTGCCGTGAGGTTCCCTCTTATTGTATCTGGATTACGCTTTGGACAACGAACTGGAATTGACGCTTTGGGCTGGCGGATGTGATGGTTTGGACCTAGTTGCTTTGCACAGTAGCGCCGAGGTGAAACTCGTGTGTGAACGGCTCCAATTCAACTATCATACCGTCTCCGTCCCGGTAAAACCTTGGCAGGCCTCGGAGTACGTTCGAAGTTCGCACCATTGGGTTGGTGGTGTAGGTTCGGTTGAGACGGACTCCCGATTAGCGCTGGTCTGGCTCTGAGCACTTGTCCCCATAAGGGCTTGTGCCAACCCTCGCATGGCCTCCCTGCTCTGCAAAGATAACCATGGGACCAAAAAGGCGACTACACACACGAACGGAGATAGCGGCTCCGAGGGGGGACCCAATAAAATGGAGCAAACAAATGAAACCACAAGCAAACAGGACGCTAGCACGGAGAACCCTTTCAGGCAAAAACCGCTGTTGGCAAGAACACCGATAAAACAAGTCACCGATTGCGGGGGGAGGCAGCAAACCCCAGAAACACTGTTAAAGTCAACACCACAGGTTAAATCATCGGAGACAGACCACAGACGGACTAACGAACGAAAGAAGGCAGAGTGCGTAGTGCAACCTGGCATCATTGCAGCCTTTGGGCGCAGTAGAAGGACTATGCGCACCCCGGAGCGCCCAGTGCAAGACGTACACAATCCGGATCAAGTTGCGACACCAACGGAGGCCAGTGTAAGACTGGGGGAGGGAGAAGTTTTGCCGTTGGCCGACGCCACTTCAAACGCGATCCAAGCGATAGAAGCAAAAGGGCTAGGAAACGGGGGCCTCTCCCAAGAGGTGGCGCCAAATAACACAATCGCCCTTGACCGCGCCGAAGAGGAGCGGCTTACTCGGAAAGCGGGGAATATCGTCAAACAACTGAGGGCTGCCTGCGAAGTGCAGAAAAACATAGGCAAGAGTGTCAAGAATGGCATTCTTGAACTGGAGGAGCTTTTTGGCCGCATAACGCACTACAGGCGGAGGTGGCTTGCAACCGAAAAGCACCAAAAAGACACGCTCTCCCTCGAGGCATCAGTGGGTCCTAGCAGCAGCAAAAGAATGGCCGGTAGCCCAATTGAAGGCGACCGTGAGAAAAGGAGGAAGGACGAGACCATAAACGAAGTTGACACTCCAGGCGAGGAGTTTCATGTGGTGCGAAACAAGGCAGCGAAAAAAGCGGCCAAAAAGCTACTCCTAGAAAAAAAAGACAAAGAGCTCAACCACGAAGAGAACAAGGAGCCCCCCGCTATACCGCAGAAAACAAAAAGCAAACCGCGGCACAAACCCTTGCGAGAGGCACTGCTTATTAAACCCACTAAGGGCCGAACCTACGCAGATGTCCTCCGTGAAATTAAAGGAGCGGTCAAGCCAGACGACACCAAAACTGCCATCAAAGCAGTTCGACCAACCCGGACCGGCGGCTTGCTGGTGGAATTCGGGCCAGAGGCCACAAACAAAGATGCATTCCGTGACGCGGTTCAAAAGGTTCTTGGAGATGCGGCAACGGTTGCCTCGCTCGAACCAATGGCCACCCTGGAAATCAGGGACCTCGACTGCGTCACGGACAAAGCTGAAGTAGAGGATGCCATTAGGAGGGAGTTCCCCAGCTTAAGTGAAGTCAAGGCAAGATTGACGCGTGAAAACACAAGGGGGCAACGCATGGCTATTGTCGAACTAGCTGATAAAGACGCCCAGCAAATCCTGGCGAAGGGCAAAATTAAGATAGGTTGGGTGATCTGCAGGATACGGAGAAGAGCGATCCCTATCCGCTGCTTCAGATGCCTCGAATACGGACACACCGCGTATGGCTGTAGGGGACCCGACAGGAGATCTCTGTGCTACAAATGTGGTGAAACGGGGCACAAAAGGAAGGAGTGCACGAACGAGGCAAAATGCATTCTTTGCAAGGACGCTAAGCTAGCACCCGGCGACCTCAAACATGAGCCGGGGACAGGGAGATGCCGGGTTTTCAAGGAGGCCCTAACTAAAGCCAAATCGATACTCAAATGATCCGTATCCTGCAGGTCAATTTGCACCGAAGCACAAACGCCCAGGACCTACTTGAGCAGTTTGCGAGGGATAAGAAAGCTGACCTCCTGTTGCTGAGCGAGCAACATCATAACAAGGACTCGCAAGCGTGGTACCCTGACAAAACTGGTACCTCGGCCATCTGGGTTCGAGACAGCGCCCGCCTTCAGGTGCAGGGCCATGGACGCGGGGATGGTTTTGTGTGGGTGCGGTGTTCAGGGATAACATATTTCAGTGTTTATCTGACGCCTAACGAGGCAATGCGATCCTTTCGAACCAAACTCGATGCCCTGGAGGACGCTGTCTCGAACACAGAGGGCCACATGCTGGTCGGGGGAGACTTCAACGCTAGAGCCATCGAATGGGGTATGCCACAATCCGACCCAAGGGGAAAGCAAATATTGGACATGGCGGCCAGAACAGCGCTTTTTGTCCTAAATACTGGTAACACCCCTACTTTCCGCCGCTGGGGTTGCGTAGGAACCATACCCGATGTGACACTCGCTTCCGAGTCCCTGGTACCTAGAGTACACAACTGGCGAGTACAAGAGGACTACTCGGCTAGTGATCACCAGTATATAGCTGTTGAGATTCACGACGGTGCCACTCTGCGTGCATATGCCCAAACTTCAATCCTCGGATGGAGGACTGGGAGGATGGACGTCGAGAAGTTCACTGACGCGCTTACGGCAGGCGCACCGTTGCTGGGAGCTCCGCCAGGGAGTGGAGGGCCTACAGCCAAGGACTTGGTGAACTCAACTATGAGTACCATCATAGCTGCTTGCGAGTCTTCCATGCCCCGCCGAAGACCCCAACATGGTAAGCCTCCAGTATCCTGGTGGTCAAACGAGATCGCCGAACAAAGAAGCGAGTGTCACAAACTTCGGCGAGAGGCCCAGCGGGCGCGAACACGGGAGGAGGCAGACACTAGGCTAGCAGCATACAGGTCCGGCAGGAAATATCTTCGCAGGCTTATTAACAAGAGCAAGGCCCGATGCTGGCAAGACCTCGTGGACGATGTAAATAGGGATCCGTGGGGCCTAGGTTACAAGCTGGTCATGGGGAAACTTGGTGCCGTACGGAAGCCTTGTATACATGACGCGGAAAAGATGGACGCGATAGTGCGGGGACTCTTCCCCGCACATCCCGTCCGTGTTGACGCTGTCCATGGTGAAACAGCAGTCGAGTGCCCACTCTTCACACAGCTGGAACTGGAGGAGGCAGTCCTCTCCCTGAAAGCGAGGAAGGCTCCAGGTCCAGATGGTGTACCAGCTGAGGTTTTGCAGCTCGTCTACCACCATTGTCCTGACTTGCTGCTCAGCACATTCAACGCTTGCCTACGGGACGGGGTTTTCCCGGTACGATGGAAGGTGGCGAGGCTCGTGCTGGTCAGCAAGGGGAAGGGAAATCCCGAATCGCCGTCTACATACCGCCCGTTATGCATGCTAGACACGGCTGGGAAAGTGCTAGAGAAACTCATCAAGGGAAGACTCACTGACGCGATTCGTGCTGCTGGGGACCTATCTCCTCGGCAGTACGGCTTTAGAGCAGGACGTTCTACCATTGATGCGATTGCAGAGGTGGTGAACGCGGTCCAAAAGGCAGAGGCATATAGTCGCACCAAGCGACGGATCGTCCTGTTGGTGACACTCGACGTCAGGAATGCCTTCAACTCCGCTAGATGGGTGGATATTCTGGATACGCTGGAAAACTCTTTTCAAGTTCCAGAATATCTAATGCGGCTTTTGAGGAACTACCTAAAGGACCGAAGCTTGCTCTACGACACGACACAGGGCCAACGAAGGATGGCGGTTACATCGGGTGTTGCCCAGGGATCTATCCTTGGTCCGGACCTGTGGAACGTGTCTTACGACGGGCTACTGAGACTTGAGATGCCAGATGAGTCGCGCTTGGTCGGCTATGCGGATGATGTTGCGGCTCTGGTCGCCGGACGCACCGTTGAACAAGCGCAACTTAGGCTAGGTATGCTAATGCGCCGAGTGAGGGACTGGATGACTACTCGCGGGCTCAGTCTAGCACTGGAGAAAACCGAAGTGGTCATCTTGACAAAAAAGAGAATCCCTAGAGTAAGGATGATCAGTATTGGAGATATACAAATCGAATCGAAGCCAGCGGTGAAGTACCTGGGGCTACTGATCGACTCGAAGATGAGTTTCTCTGAGCAAATCAGGGCAACGGCTGAGAAGGCTGCTTCGGGAATATCGGCCCTGAGTCGACTTATGGCCAACGTAGGGGGACCCAGCCCATCAAGAAGACGCCTCTTGATGAGTGCTGTAGGGTCAGTGCTACTGTACGGAGCAGAGGTATGGGGCGACGCTCTCAGCAAGGAGGTATACCGAAAACGATTGGCACAGGTACAGAGAAGAGGAGCACTGAGAATTGAATCTTCGTATCCAACAGTCTCCGACTCGGCGGTGAGAGTGATTGCAGGCGTGATACCTGTCGCCCTCCTTGCTAGAGAGCGCCGCGCTATTTACCTGCGCCGAAACGAGGATGCGAGGGAGATGGTTGTCCGCGAGGAGAGACAACGCTCGCTCAACGATTGGCAGCAGTCTTGGAGGAATTGCACGAAGGGAAGGTGGACTGCGCGCCTCATCCCGGATGTGAGACCGTGGCTAAATTGAAGGCATGGTGAGACTGACTTCTATCTGACCCAGCTTTTGAGCGGGCACGGGTGTTTTCAGTCTTACCTGCACAAGATCGGCAAGTCACGGTCTCCCGATTGTCGGTTTTGCCCAGGAGAGGAGGACAATGCCTGTCACACATTTTTTGCGTGTACGAAATGGGCCAGGCTGCGAAGGGAACTCTACAGGGAGACGGGAGAGCTCACCCCGGATAATATAGTTGCGGTGATGCTCGAATCGGTTGACAAATGGAACCAGGTGGCACATTATGCTCGGGCAGTCCTAAAATATAAAAGGGACTCACAGCAGCCGGAGGCGCTGGGGCTGGGGGATCGCTCTTCTGGCAATTCCTCTTCCCCCCTCCCCTCCCGCTAGGAAAGGGACTCCCCAGCTTGAAGGCGCCCCACGGCGTAACAAAACGAGACCTGGCCCGAAGTAATGTGTCAAACGGTTCCAGGCTAGGTTCTCAGATTGACAGGGGAGGTGTTTAGTGGGTAGTCCAAAGGTATCCTCCATGGGAGTCCCACACTGCCAGACTCGGCGGGCATAAATGCCTTCACCTCCCTACCACAAAAAAAAAAAAAAAAAAAAATCGGTTTACTATCGCCAACGTCGATGGCGTGTGAGACTCGGGTGGTGCGGCCAAGGCCTTGGGTAGCGTAAGATGGGAAAGCAGCGATGGATGCTTCCAGGCGTTGCCATTGGTTAGGCGTCAGGTCATGCCTATCGGGAGTAGAAGTGATTTCGTTGACATTCCTGGTTTTTAAAGACAAATCTGTGAATAAATCGGAGGCCAGTCCAAAGCGAAGGACGAAATCGACGCCAAGGTACACATTTTGAGTCAAAGACGGAATAATGTAGAAGGTAATATCCTTCGTCTGACCCCTGAACGTCACGGGTGTGGTTAGTTTACCTCGTATAGGGTGTTTGGTGCCATCAGCTGTACTGATTTCAGTGCGCCAGGATTTAATCAAGTTCGGATAGTCTTGGAGCACCTTCGAGCCGAAGCTCGAGGCAAGACAACTGATACTGGCACCCGTGTTGATCAATGCAAACACGGTCTCGCCCAACACTTTAATGGGGTGATAAGGTCTGATCTCATTCTCAGCAACCTCCGAGATGTTACAAGAGTTTAAGGTTTGACGGCAGGTGCGCACTCTCTTGCGGAAATTCCGCCAACGACGGGTTGACCATTTTGTCGTGCGCGGGCGGGAAGTGACTACTTCGGAAGCAAATATTCGCTCTCGAGCCACCCGATACTCCTGCAGTCGAACATGATAAGGTTTCAGAGTGCGTATTTGAGGCTGCCGGGGTTCTTCAGGCAGTGACTGCGATGGTCGCTTCAATATTGTCGTTGGCGAGGTCTCCGGAAGAGAGTGAACATCCGCAGTCATAGTGGTCATGGCTGGTGGGTTTACGTCAGGTTTGTCGGGGTGAGCAGCTGGCTGAGGAGCTACTGCGGGAGCTTCGAGTACCGCTGAGGTGGTCGGGTACTCTTTTGGCCGTTTTTTCGCGCGGCACATTCAGAACAGTCCGGGAAGTAAGTGTCCGGCTTGCCGCAACCGTAGCAGAAAACCTTACACTCTGCTCGGCATGAAATGAACCGGTGTTCGGTTTGATGGCAATTCCAGCAGGTCGTAAGACTTCCCACTGCTGCTACAGCAAGCTGGTCCCGGTCCAAATCTTCTTTCAGAGCCATGGTGGTATAATCTGGGGCCAATTCCGCGATTCCTCGTCGAGGACCCGTCCTAGCTAGTAAGTATGGCCGGTCCCGGAGGTCTTCCTCAAACCCTTCTATGCGACGCACAGTTCTCAGCAGGGCCTCCATACTCTGTGGATCGGAGTTCACGATATGGCGACGAATCTCCGGCCTTAGATTGCGCTTTAGCAGGCGCAGTAATTGGGTAGAAGACAACGGCTCTGACAACTGGTCATTCAGCCGAAGGATATCGGCTCGATATTGATGGAAGGACTCGTCCGGGCGCTGCCATCTAGCATTCATCTCGTCCAGTACTAATTCATCCATGTCGACCGTAGGGTATTCCATGCGGAGTACCTCCTTCAACCGTGACCAGCGTATTGATGGTTGGGCCGAATGTATTCGCCAATATGTCTCAAGTGCTGCTCCCCTAAGCAGCATTGGCAAGTATCCTGCGAGCGCCGTGCGGTCTCCTGCTAGCATCTGCTCAATCAGTGACTCCCCCCGACTAATGAAGACTTCCACCGTTATAGTATTGGGTTCCCCACTGAAATGCAGATTCCATCCCTGGATGATGCTGGGGATCTGTGTCGGCTTCAGCCGATACATATCGTGTGGATGGAGGCGTTGGTCCGGCGGAATCACTGGAGCCTGATTTGGTGGCGGTGCTTGGCTCAATCGGGGCCGGTACACTGGAGCCAACGGATTCATTGCCGCACCTGGCCGGATTCGTTCGTGATCGCGCCGCGAGTCTATCGGAAAATCCCACGGATTTGGGTCCGAATCCCACATAGGAGGCGTTCTTGGCCGAGGTGGTACTGGATTCTCCTTCTGGCTTTCCAGCGAAGCTACCCGGGTGGACAGGTCCTGCATGAGCACCATTGAGTCTTGTAAAACTGTCGCCTCCACAGCCACAGTAGGTCTCGCCTCTTCCGCAGGCGGAACTGCTTCAGCTCGGCCCATTAAGTCCGGCTCATCAGCCGCTGTTGGAACCTGCTCCCGCCGGTCCTTTGTTTTGGGCACCGCCCCTTGAGCAGCTGGAAGCTCTAGGTGGCTGGAAGGTCACTCCGCTGAGGTGGCTGGTTGTCGGCATAGGGGGCAAGTCCGGCTGACTAGTAAATGCTGGGTCACGCAGGCTTCATGGAACTCATGTCCGCACGCCAACGTTTGTACGGACATTCCATCATTTCGTGCTTGCTGGCAGATGACACACAATGCTGTGGGCCCTGCTTCCGAACGCAACCTGCGCTTGTCTGGTGTGCGTTTGGTCGACATTCTAAATGAAATTTAATTCTGCTAAATACCTAAATGAATAATTATAAGAATACTAGAGTAAATGTGAAAAAGTAATGTAAGATATATGCTTATCAAGTGGCCGTCAGTGGCGAACTATGTAAGAACCTCACAAAAAAAACCGCAAGGTATGACAAAAATAATTTACGTTATCAAAAGAAATATAACTGGTCTTTCCTTTCCGTCCTTCCTCCCAAGTATGGACACCATGGCACAATCCTTTTAAAACGTTTCAGGGACACTCTCTTGTGGCACCATGAAAATCAGGGTTCAGAAGTGATCCCTCATTAGCAAATTTCTCAAGTTGCAACTTGTTAGCCCAGGGTTTGATTCTAATCCACAAGCAGCGCGTGTCTTGTCATGGATAGTCATGGATTAGCTAATCAGCCAATCACATGAAATCAAAATCCATGTAATTTAAGACACCTAGGCACCGCTGGTTTGGGGAGCGGATCAGAATCCTCCGCAAAAAGTTGTTGGGATAATAACTTCCGAACACAAAAAGGGACTCTAATATCATTTGGCCTAACTAGTTATACAATGGTGGTAAACCACCAAAGTATAAATCAAAAGCAGGACCAAACGATATTGATGTCCAAAGACAACACACGTTCGAAAGTTATTAGGCTTGCTTGGGCACGATCAGTGCAATTACCCTCAGGAGTTATCTACCCGCCAATAATTCTAACACCTAGTGGGGACACCTAGAGACGATGGACTGTCTCGTGCTCACGACTGATGATACAGCCGGGCATTTCGGGCCCCACGTTGGGCGCCATTTGTAGTGAAATTAGTGATTTTCAATAAAGTCCGTGAAGGACTGCAGCGATGTTCTGCTGCCCCGGCAGAAGAAGATGGAGGTATCTGCCGAGAATGCCCTCGTCTGGAGACGCGTGAATGCGCTGGCAGGCTAGCATTGCGGTGTCGTGGGGCGGGTTCGTTTCCCCAGCACGAGGACTCACTACAAAACAATTTCGCATTCACGAATTGGTCGATAGCTCAAAAGGCGACTGAAGTCGCAAGAATTGTAGATAACCTCACCGAGGGAGATGTGACTTGTTACGAGAACAAGTTGAACCTGAAAAGAAAGGTGAACTTGGGTTTGACCTCGTCATTATCCAACGAAGTTCATGGCCCACAAATGAAAGAGGGGCAACCGGGTGGTGGTGGAGCCCCTTCATACCCACCCAACCGGAATAAATCCATTGATAGCTTGTTGAAGTGGCCAGGTATTCCGCTTCTGAGTGGAAAACTCATACAACTTGAAGTGTATGAACCTTCCCATCAGAAGGGGAGTACCCCGGTGACCAATTTATGTCATAGAATTATACAATCGGATTGCATAAATCTATGCCATAAAAAGGCACTCTGCTTGGGCCACTCAACCCATGACGTCATCTGAAACAGAAAAAGGAATTAGCTTGTACCCGGTGGCTGGCTCATATTTTGAGGTGGAAGCCTGCCACCGTACCGGGTCCTATACCCGGTTAGATAAACGGAAGGGAAAGACCTATGGTTCTATTTAATTCATCATTTTATTTTTTTATTTGTTTTTCAAATAACTATTATTATACATTAATTTTTCCCCCCTTTTTCTTTCAAGCACAAAATTTAAAAAAAAATTGAAGTATTGCGCAAAAAAAAAAATATTAACGAAATATTTAGGAGAATCAAGAAAAATTAGAATCGTGTATAGAAAGACAAAAACAATTTAAGAAAAGGCTCAAGAATATTAAAATTTGTATAAAAAAAGCAAAAGAATTTAGTAAAAATTTGAGAAATTTAATAATGATAAAAATTAACCAAAGGGTGCTTACCCAACCTTTTCCGACGACGAGCGCTCGTTGACGGGGCTGGGACGGCCTGAAAACTTTTACTGTAAACGTACACATATATGTTACACTAGCATAAACTTTTTTTTTGTTATTGAAGACTTCGCGATCATCACTTGTTTTTAATTCTGCATACTTCCCTACTATGTTGTATGGGATAAATTACTTTAAACACCAATTTGATAGAATAGTCTGATGTTTTCATAAAATCGACTGAATCCAAAAACTGAAGTTAAACATTTTAAATTGTGAATCATCACATAATCGTCAATTTGCCAATATCACCGCGCGCTGTACTGTAGTAAGTATCCATAATCCGATTTCCATGTTTTATCTCCGCAAGTCGTGCTTGTTTTATAATGAACCTTCTTCATCAAAAAAAAAAGCAACCGGCTTCTACACTATCGCCGATTTACTTAAGATCAAGGACCCATTTTCCTGACGCTGTTCCGCACAGAATTCGTTCACCACGATCCAATTTGGATGGTGTCGTCTACGACTTTTCGAATAATTATAATCGTTGTCTAAAATATCGTTTGCTCCCGATTCCTTTAAATCTTGCAACGAGCCACCGTGCTGATTGCTCGATCCACGAGGATATCTTGATTCGGGTACTGGAAATTGGTCCTTTGTTCGTTCAACGTCATCTAGCAACTCAATGAGTGTATCGCTTTTATTTTCACGATCTTTGGGAGTTTTGTAGGAGTACGCTTCGTCTAACAGTCCTTTGAATTCATCATCATTCATATGTTTTATGTTCCTGCCTGCAGAATAGTTTACGAACTGATGAAATTTTACAATATAGTAACATCCCCTAGAACAATGCTTTACACTTTCACTTCACACTATCTTAAAATTGAAATTTCAAACAGTTTTTTTGATAAATTCTTTAAAAAAATGTTGCACACTAATCACCGTAATTATCATTGACTTTGTGAAATGCCCAAGAACATGATGACATGCAAAGTTTTTATACAGTTCTTTTTATGTTTCATCCTTTACCATAGTTCTCTAAATCCCCTCTATATTTTTCTCACTTGAGAAACTTTAAACTATCGTTTCAAGTAACGCGATCTTATCTCCAATCATCCGTTTGTTTTCAGATTCACTGCACATCTTCTTGCAATCGAACACTTATCAACTTTATTCGTGCCAGTAGTAGCTGTATTTTCTCTAATCAATACCGGACGCAGCCAGTTACTCGTACAATATTTTAATGTTCTTGATTTGTTACTGGCTAATTGCTCTGAACCTCAAAATGCTTACGCACTTTATGACATGTTTCTTTCATCAATTAAATTCTCCAAGAGATTTTGCACATTCAGGTCGCAAAAAAAAAAACCTTGAACAAAAGAAAACTTTACTTAGCTGCCATCCAATTTATTCTACTTCTAGATCCATTTCGATCGTAATCCATAACTCGTGGCTGACAAAGAAAACTGTTCGTATGAAGCTTCCAACAGTAGTCATAATGTTAGCAGAACCGTTCTAACTGCTACCACGATCGGGTTTTGATGCAACTTTGCCCATCAGGCCAATTATTACGGATGCACGTTTCGTTTTCGCACTGAATAATCATAATTTAGTTATAAAGAAAAATTTTTCCACGTACGCAAGCCGATCGGATCTCGATTTTCCTTCACAGTTCCTAATTACCACAGGCCGCCATTATCAATACTATCATTCGTCATTGAATGCTGGTAATATTTCATTACGTTGATATTAAGTAAATCACAAACAAGGGAATCACTTGCACAATTTAGAAAGCTTAAAATTTTAAATGTCGTGAGTTTTTCTTTCTTGCATTTTCTACCTCACCAACTCTACGAGTTTCGCAAAAATTACGATAAAACGACTCCGTGACCTTTTATTGA
Organism: Odontomyia ornata; assembly: GCA_963969285.1. Lineage (NCBI taxonomy): Eukaryota > Metazoa > Arthropoda > Insecta > Diptera > Stratiomyidae > Odontomyia > Odontomyia ornata. The sequence goes on from OZ017738.1 coordinate 211,189,847, forward strand.
CAACCGTTCAATTCTCCCGCTCAACACACCTGAGATCTTCTCGGTTTCCTCGAAATTCATTTAGTTTTCACTTTTTTCTCTATTTCTTTCACCTGCTCATCAAACACTTCCACTGCACACAAATTTTCATTTATGATATTTTTAGCGTGAAACTTGAATTCCCTAGCTCAGAGCACATGTTCAACGCGTGCAATCACGACCACCAGGCAAGCCCTCTTTCCTCATTCGTATTAGAATACGGTACTTTTGCTTTAGCCGATTCTGTTTAAGAAGCCTGTACAATTGTCGCGAGGTAAACAAAACACACGAAGAAGTTTCCGCGTCTTAGCGCCAAGTTCAGAAAAATCGCGAAACACTCAAATTTAACAAGACTGCAAACAAATAGCTAATTGCTAATTGCTACGTTGGCTCTGTACCGTCTTTGAATATCAATGGCCGCCGATTTCAGGCGAAGGTATTGTGAACGTTGTAATTGCATCAATTTATTTGCACGGTATTGTTGTTGTACGCGGAGCGCAGCATTTTTCAGGCGAATGTAATAAGCTCGTTCTTTTTTTTCATAAGTAGACTAGCACGAAATCGACGCTGGATCTTTATTGTGGCATCCTTCAATTTTAAATAATTTTGTTTGCACGTTCGCATTGAAAGTAGCGCTCGATATCTCGCTTGGAGGATCCTTGTTGCGTGTTTTAATTTGAGGAAATTAGCACGCTGGGATCGCATTAATAGAAGGGCCTGATATCGCCGTTGAGTGTTTATCGCAGATTTCTTCAGTTTAAGATAATTGGCTCTTCGCTCCCTCATTGAAATGAGCGCTCTATAACGTCTCTGCAACACTATTGTGCTTGATTTTAATGACAAAAATGCATGCCTTTCATTTCTCATAGCCAATAGAGCTCTGAAACGCTGTTGAATGATTATCGTGTGGAATAGTAAGGAAAGGAATTTCAAACGTACTTTACGAGCTAGAATTGTGGCTCTTAATTTTCGTTGAATTTTTATCGTGCTGGAGTGAAGTGGCAGCGCTGCCTTTTAGAGCCATAGCTCCTCGGTTATTACAGGGCAGCTAATTTTCTCGCGATCCCAAGGCAATGCGGATTGTGAAAAAGGAGCTGAAGGATCTTTCTGTGTATCATGGGTTGGCTTCGGCGTCGGGACTAGAGATGACGGACAATAAAGAAAAACACAATTGACAGACGGACAGACTGACTTATGTTTATGTTTGACCAGAAGTATACAACCCTTGCGCGTTTTTTTGAAAATATATGCGGACAGACAAACAGACGTGACTAATTATCTATCGGCGCAGGTCTTTCGCGTGGTATATCCCCACTTCTTTTCCCGATGGATCCATTATCAGGTAACGGTTAGGTCCCATTACCTTTTGTATGCGGCTTTTCAAGAATCGCCTGTCCAGCTTGGCGTTGTAATGCCCCGCGGCGTCACTTTGGCGGAAGTTTCGCCGGAAAACTTCATCTCCTTCTTTGAAATTAGCAGATCGTGACCGGAGATTGTACTGCGCTTCATTTGCACTTCCTGCGGCCTTAATCTTCCGTCCGATTTGTTGGCGGAGGTCTCCTAAACGTTCGTGGGGCTCCAGCGCAACGACGGGGTCTCCCAAACACTTTAATTGCCGTAACAGCCGGTATGATTTACCGTGGCAAATCATGTGCTGTCCAAAGGCGGCAAAGTAAGAGGCGACACCGGTGACGGAATGATACGAGGATCGCAGGGCGCATGTGATGGCAGACAATCGCCGATCCCAGTCCTTTTGAGATGGGTGGACGTAGGAACGGATCGCGGCCAATAGGGTGCGGTTCAACCGTTCTGATGCATTGGACTGAGGAGAGTAAATGGGCGTCAGTTGGTGTTCAACGCCATACTGCTCAAGTAGGCCCTTAAACTGCCGAGACCGGAACTGTACTCCATTGTCTGAGTACACACTCTCTGGAACCCCGAACACATGGAATACCCGGTTCTCTAAGAATTTCACGATCGATGGAGTTGTGAATTTGCGGATACGTTCGGGAACTTTGAGAGCTGGTCTAGAACGACTATAGCTCCGATGTGTCCCATTGAAGACCGAGGATATGGACCGAGTAGATCGATGTAAAGACGTTGAAATACGCGTTCTGGGACGTTGAGTTGACCCATAGGAGGTCGAAGAGGCTGGTTGGGCGCTTTGGTGCCTTTACAGGTCTCACAGGCGCTCTCGTAGTCTTTGACCTGCGATGCCATTTTAGGCCAAAAGAAGTATTTCTTGAGTCACCGTAACGTCCGACCGTAACCTCCGTGGGCACTTAAAGGATGGTCATGTGCGCGGAGGATCAGATGTTGTGTCATTTCCTCCGGTACCCAGAGTTTCCAAGACTCTTCTTCCTGCCATGGATCACCAGTGGCGTATTCATTTTGTCTATACACGTAGCCGTCTATTACCTTCAAATCAGGCAGCTGTGATTGTTGGGTCGCTATCTTTTGCCTCAACTCTTTGTAGCTGTCTGATTCGAAGTGTGGGCTGTCCAAATCTATTTCGATGGGGTCCTCGTCATTTATTGTCAATTCGGCTCCCTCTGGGGAAAACATTCGTGAGAGAGTGTCGGGTACGATGTTCTGGGTCCCTTTCCGATGTTTGATGGAGAACTTGAACCCTTGCAGTTTAAGAGCCCATCTGGCTAGGCGTCCATTTAGATCTGCCTGGTTCATCAACCATTGTAGTGACGCGTGGTCCGTGATGATCTCGAATTGGTGGCCCTCGATATAAGCTCGGAATTTCTTCACAGCCATTACCGCTGCCAAACATTCTTGCTCGGAAACAGTATAGTTTCTTTGGGCCGAATTCAGCTTATTAGACATGAAGACGATGGGAGCTTCCTCTCCTTCGTCGGTCAATTGCACCAGCGCGGCTCCTACTCCATGTTGACTTGCGTCACAATGAATGGAGAAGGGCTTCGTGAAGTCGGGGCTGTGCAAGACAGGAGCTGATGTGAGGGCTTGTTTAAGCTCTTCAAATGCCTTTCGGCTGAGTTCGGTCCAAACGAACTTCCCCTTCCGCAACATGTCTGACAGGGGCGCTGAAACTGTTGCATAATTCCGAACAAACCTTCGGTACCAACCGCACACCCCAAGGAAACGTCGTAGCTGCTTCACAGTTTTTGGTAAGGGGAACTCATCAATCGCACGAGTTTTGTCTGGATCCGTTTTGATAGTGCCATGTCCTATGACATGTCCTAGGTATCGGACTTCTTTCATGACAAACTTACTTTTCTGTACGTTGATGGTGAGTCCCGCCTTACTGATGTGCAGGGCTACTTCTTGTAAAAGTAGGAGGTGTTGATCGAACGTTTCCGTGATGAGTAACAGATCATCGAGGTACACGAACACTTGGTGTTTCAGGTGAGGTGGGATGACCTTGTCCATCAACCGAGTCATCGTTTGCGGTGCGTTACACAGGCCAAAGGGCATTGTGACGAACTGATATAATGGTCGTCCAGGCACTGTGAAGGCGGTCTTGTCCCTCGACCCCTCATCGAGTGGAATTTGCCAGAAGGCGTGTTTTAGGTCGAGACTGGTGATATAATTGGCTTTCGGCAGTCTCCCTAGTATTCCATCGATGAGTGGAAGAGGGTACGCGTCCTTGATGGTAACCGCGTTTACCTTACGGGCATCAAGACAGAGGCGGACTTTACCTGGCTTCACCACCAAGGTTACCGGTGATGACCAGGCACTTTGGGACTCTTCTATGACCCCCAACTCGAGCATCCTATCTAGCTCCGCATACACCAATTTCTCCATGGCCGGTGAGATGGCGTAGTGTCTCTGTTTAATCGGTTTACTATCGCCAACGTCGATGGCGTGTGAGACTCGGGTGGTGCGGCCAAGGCCTTGGGTAGCGTAAGATGGGAAAGCAGCGATGGATGCTTCCAGGCGTTGCCATTGGTTAGGCGTCAGGTCATGCCTATCGGGAGTAGAAGTGATTTCGTTGACATTCCTGGTTTTTAAAGACAAATCTGTGAATAAATCGGAGGCCAGTCCAAAGCGAAGGACGAAATCGACGCCAAGGTACACATTCTGAGTCAAAGACGGAATAATGTAGAAGGTAATATCCTTCGTCTGACCCCTGAACGTCACGGGTGTGGTTAGTTTACCTCGTATAGGGTGTTTGGTGCCATCAGCTGTACTGATTTCAGTGCGCCAGGATTTAATCAAGTTCGGATAGTCTTGGAGCACCTTCGAGCCGAAGCTCGAGGCAAGACAACTGATACTGGCACCCGTGTTGATCAATGCAAACACGGTCTCGCCCAACACTTTAATGGGGTGATAAGGCCTGATCTCATTCTCAGCAACCTCCGAGATGTTACAAGAGTTTAAGGTTTGACGGCAGGTGCGCACTCTCTTGCGGAAATTCCGCCAACGACGGGTTGACCATTTTGTCGTGCGCGGGCGGGAAGTGACTACTTCGGAAGCAAATATTCGATCTCGAGCCACCCGATATTCCTGCAGTCGAACATGATAAGGTTTCAGAGTGCGTATTTGAGGCTGCTGGGGTTCTTCAGGCAGTGACTGCGATGGTCGCTTCAATATTGTCGTCGGCAAGGTCTCCGGAAGAGAGTGAACATCCGCAGTCATAGTGGTCATGGCTGATGGGCTTACGTCAGGTTTGTCGGGGTGAGCAGCTGGCTGAGGAGCTACTGCGGGAGCTTCGAGTACCGCTGAGGTGGCCGGGTACTCTTTTGGCCGTTTTTTCACGCGGCACATTCAGAACAGTCCGGGAAGTAAGTGTCCGGCTTGCCGCAACCGTAGCAGAAAACCTTACACTCTGCTCGGCATGAAATGAACCGGTGTCCGGTTTGATGGCAATTCCAGCAGGTCGTAAGGCTTCCCACTGCTGCTACAGCAAGCTGGTCCTGGTCCAAATCTTCCTCCAGATCCATGGTGGTATAATCTGGGGCCAATTCCGCGATTCCTCGTCGAGGACCCGTCCTAGCTAGTAAGTATGGCCGGTCCCGGAGGTCTTCCTCAAACCCTTCTATGCGACGCACAGTTCTCAGCAGGGCCTCCATACTCTGTGGATCGGAGTTCACGATATGGCGACGAATCTCCGGCCTTAGATTGCGCTTTAGCAGGCGCAGTAATTGGGTAGAAGACAACGGCTCTGACAGCTGGTCATTCAGCCGAAGGATATCGGCTCGATATTGATGGAAGGACTCGTCCGGACGCTGCCATCTAGCATTCATCTCGTCCAGTACTAATTCATCCATGTCGACCGTAGGGTATTCCATGCGGAGTACCTCCTTCAACCGTGACCAGCGTATTGATGGTGGGGCCGAATGTATTCGCCAATATGTCTCAAGTGCTGCTCCCCTAAGCAGCATTGGCAAGTATCCTGCGAGCGCCGTGCGGTCTCCTGCTAGCATCTGCTCAATCAGTGACTCCCCCCGACTAATGAAGACTTCCACCGTTATAGTATTGGGTTCCCCACTGAAATGCAGATTCCATCCCTGGATGATGCTGGGGATCTGTGTCGGCTTCAGCCGATACATATCGTGTGGATGGAGGCGTTGGTCCGGCGGAATCACTGGAGCCTGATTTGGTGGCGGTGCTTGGCTCAATCGGGGCCGGTACACTGGAGCCAACGAATTCATTGCCGCACCTGGCCGGATTCGTTCGTGATCGCGCCGCGAGTCTATCGGAAAATCCCACGGATTTGGGTCCGAATCCCACATAGGAGGCGTTCTTGGCCGAGGTGGTACTAGATTCTCCTTCTGGCTTTCCAGCGAAGCTACCCGGGTGGACAGGTCCTGCATGAGCGCCATTAAGTCTTGTAAAACTGTCGCCTCTACAGCCACAGTAGGTCTCGCCTCTTCCGCAGGCGGAACTGCTTCAGCTCGGCCCATTAAGTCCGGCTCATCAGCCGCTGTTGGAACCTGCTCCCGCCGGTCCTTTGTTTTGGGCACCGCCCCTTGAGCAGCTGGAAGCTCTAGGTGGCTGGAAGGTCACTCCGCTGAGGTGGCTGGTTGTCGGCATAGGGGGCAAGTCCGGCTGACTAGTAAATGCTGGGTCACGCAGGCTTCATGGAACTCATGTCCGCACGCCAACGTTTGTACGGACGTTCCATCATTTCGTGCTTGCTGGCAGATGACACACAATGCTGTGGGCCCTGCTTCCGAACGTAACCTGCGCTTGTCTGGTGTGCGTTTGGTCGACATTCTAAATGAAATTTAATTCTGCTAAATACCTAAATGAATAATTATAAGAATACTAGAGTAAATGTGAAAAAGTAATGTAAGATATATGCTTATCAAGTGGCCGTCAGTGGCGAACTATGAAAGAACCTCACAAAAAAAACCGCAAGGTATGACAAAAATAATTTACGTTATCAAAAGAAATATAACTGGTCTTTCCTTTCCGTCCTTCCTCCCAAGTATGGACACCATGGCACAATCCTTTTAAAACGTTTCAGGGACACTCTCTTGTGGCACCATGAAAATCAGGGTTCAGAAGTGATCCCTCATTAGCAAATTTCTCAAGTTGCAACTTGTTAGCCCAGGATTTGATTCTAATCCACAAGCAGCACGTGTCTTGTCATGGATAGTCATGGATTAGCTAATCAGCCAATCACATGAAATCAAAATCCATGTAATTTAAGACACCTAGGCACCGCTGGTTTGGGGAGTGGATCAGAATCCTCCGCAAAAAGTTGTTGGGATAATAACTTCCGAACACAAAAAGGGACTCTAATATCATTTGGCCTAACTAGTTATACAATGGTGGTAAACCACCAAAGTATAAATCAAAAGCAGGACCAAACGATATTGATGTCCAAAGACAACACACGTTCGAAAGTTATTAGGCTTGCTTGGGCACGATCAGTGCAATTACCCTCAGGAGTTATCTACCCGCCAATAATTCTAACACCTAGTGGGGACACCTAGAGACGATGGACTGTCTCGTGCTCACGACTGATGATACAGCCGGGCATTTCGGGCCCCACGTTGGGCGCCATTTGTAGTGAAATTAGTGATTTTCAATAAAGTCCGTGAAGGACTGCAGCGATGTTCTGCTGCCCCGGCAGAAGAAGATGGAGGTATCTGCCGAGAATGCCCTCGTCTGGAGACGCGTGAATGCGCTGGCAGGCTAGCATTGCGGTGTCGTGGGGCGGGTTCGTTTCCCCAGCACGAGGACTCACTACAAAACAATTTCACATTCACGAATTGGTCGATAGCTCAAAAGGCGACTGAAGTCGCAAGAATTGTAGATAACCTCACCGAGGGAGATGTGACTTGTTACGAGAACAAGTTGAACCTGAAAAGAAAGGTGAACTTGGGTTTGACCTCGTCATTATCCAACGAAGTTCATGGCCCACAAATGAAAGAGGGGCAACCGGGTGGTGGTGGAGCCCCTTCATACCCACCCAACCGGAATAAATCCATTGATAGCTTGTTGAAGTGGCCAGGTATTCCGCTTCTGAGTGGAAAACTCATACAACTTGAAGTGTATGAACCTTCCCATCAGAAGGGGAGTACCCCGGTGACCAATTTATGTCATAGAATTATACAATCGGATTGCATAAATCTATGCCATAAAAAGGCACTCTGCTTGGGCCACTCAACCCATGACGTCATCTGAAACAGAAAAAGGAATTAGCTTGTACCCGGTGGCTGGCCCATATTTTGAGGTGGAAGCCTGCCACCGTACCGGGTCCTATACCCGGTTAGATAAACGGAAGGGAAAGACCTATGGTTCTATTTAATTCATCATTTTATTTTTTTATTTGTTTTTCAAATAACTATTATTATACATTAATTTTTCCCCCCTTTTTCTTTCAAGCACAAAATTTAAAAAAAAATTGAAGTATTGCGCAAAAAAAAAAATTAACGAAATATTTAGGAGAATCAAGAAAAATTAGAATCGTGTATAGAAAGACAAAAACAATTTAAGAAAAGGCTCAAGAATATTAAAATTTGTATAAAAAAAAGCAAAAGAATTTAGTAAAAATTTGAGAAATTTAATAATGATAAAAATTAACCAAAGGGTGCTTACCCAACCTTTTCCGACGACGAGCGCTCGTTGACGGGGCTGGGACGGCCTGAAAACTTTTACTGTAAACGTACACATGTATGTTACACTAGCATAAACTTTTTTTTTTGTTATTGAAGACTTCGCGATCATCACTTGTTTTTAATTCTGCATACTTCCCTACTATGTTGTATGGGATAAATTACTTTAAACACCAATTTGATAGAATAGTCTGATGTTTTCATAAAATCGACTGAATCCAAAAACTGAAGTTAAACATTTTAAATTGTGAATCATCACATAATCGTCAATTTGCCAATATCACCGCGCGCTGTACTGTAGTAAGTATCCATAATCCGATTTCCATGTTTTATCTCCGCAAGTCGTGCTTGTTTTATAATGAACCTTCTTCATCAAAAAAAAAGCAACCGGCTTCTACACTATCGCCGATTTACTTAAGATCAAGGACCCATTTTCCTGACGCTGTTCCGCACAGAATTCGTTCACCACGATCCAATTTGGATGGTGTCGTCTACGACTTTTCGAATAATTATAATCGTTGTCTAAAATATCGTTTGCTCCCGATTCCTTTAAATCTTGCAACGAGCCACCGTGCTGATTGCTCGATCCACGAGGATATCTTGATTCGGGTACTGGGAATTGGTCCTTTGTTCGTTCAACGTCATCTAGCAACTCAATGAGTGTATCGCTTTTATTTTCACGATCTTTGGGAGTTTTGTAGGAGTACGCTTCGTCTAACAGTCCTTTGAATTCATCATCATTCATATGTTTTATGTTCCTGCCTGCAGAATAGTTTACGAACTGATGAAATTTTACAATATAGTAACATCCCCTAGAACAATGCTTTACACTTTCACTTCACACTATCTTAAAATTGAAATTTCAAACAGTTTTGTTGATAAATTCTTTAAAAAAATGTTGCACACTAATCACCGTAATTATCATTGACTTTGTGAAATGCCCAAGAACATGATGACATGCAAAGTTTTTATACAGTTCTTTTTATGTTTCATCCTTTACCATAGTTCTCTAAATCCCCTCTATATTTTTCTCACTTGAGAAACTTTAAACTATCGTTTCAAGTAACGCGATCTTATCTCCAATCATCCGTTTGTTTTCAGATTCACTGCACATCTTCTTGCAATCGAACACTTATCAACTTTATTCGTGCCAGTAGTAGCTGTATTTTCTCTAATCAATACCGGACGCAGCCAGTTACTCGTACAATATTTTAATGTTCTTGATTTGTTACTGGCTAATTGCTCTGAACCTCAAAATGCTTACGCACTTTATGACATGTTTCTTTCATCAATTAAATTCTCCAAGAGATTTTGCACATTCAGGTCGCAAAAAAAACCTTGAACAAAAGAAAACTTTACTTAGCTGCCATCCAATTTATTCTACTTCTAGATCCATTTCGATCGTAATCCATAACTCGTGGCTGACAAAGAAAACTGTTCGTATGAAGCTTCCAACAGTAGTCATAATGTTAGCAGAACCGTTCTAACTGCTACCACGATCGGGTTTTGATGCAACTTTGCCCATCAGGCCAATTATTACGGATGCACGTTTCGTTTTCGCACTGAATAATCATAATTTAGTTATAAAGAAAAATTTTTCCACGTACGCAAGCCGATCGGATCTCGATTTTCCTTCACAGTTCCTAATTACCACAGGCCGCCATTATCAATACTATCATTCGTCATTGAATGCTGGTAATATTTCATTACGTTGATATTAAGTAAATCACAAACAAGGGAATCACTTACACAATTTAGAAAGCTTAAAATTTTAAATGTCGTGAGTTTTTCTTTCTTGCATTTTCTACCTCACCAACTCTACGAGTTTCGCAAAAATTACGATAAAACGACTCCCTGACCTTTTATTGACAACCGTTCAATTCTCCCGCTCAACACACCTGAGATCTTCCCGGTTTCCTCGAAATTCATTTAGTTTTCACTTTTTTCTCTATTTCTTTCACCTGCTCATCAAACACTTCCACTGCACACAAATTTTCATTTATGATATTTTTAGCGTGAAACTTGAATTCCCTAGCTCAGAGCACATGTTCAACGCGCGCAATCACGACCACCAGGCAAGCCCTCTTTCCTCATTCGTATTAGAATACGGTACTTTTGCTTTAGCCGATTCTGTTTAAGAAGCCTGTACAATTGTCGCGAGGTAAACAAAACACACGAAGAAGTTTCCGCGTCTTAGCGCCAAGTTCAGAAAAATCGCGAAACACTCAAATTTAACAAGACTGCAAACAAACAGCTAATTCTGCTTTCCACGCCAGACAAGCCTCGCTCGACGTTTTCCCATCGACCTTTCAAATGTGACTCCCGTTCGATTACCTGTTTATCCGGCTCCGAACGATTCGCTTGTCCCATGATGCCATATGAGAATGAAGCTATGAAGGCAGCTGGATCTTTAAGAGTATGGGGGACGACACGTGATAGGTTTTCTAAACGTATCAGTATCGATAGCAGCTCTGTTACTTGATATCTCTGTTTCAATCGTTGTTGAATTATGATGGCAGATTTTTTTCGCTGGAGATAATTCTGACGAGTATTTTTCATAATTAGGTATGAGCGGAAGAAACGTTGAATCAGGATAACTCGCTTTTTTAAACTGAATGTAATCTTCGATAGTTTTTTCTCATAAGAATGGTTGCGCGCCATCGATTCTGTATAATCTTGGTAGCATTAATAGTTAGTAGATATAATGCTCGTTGTTTTCGTTGAAGCGATGTTCTTCGCCACCATTCTTGGATTTGAATTATGGAACGATGTTGGAGGGATATTGCTGTCGTGTCTGTTTCATTAGGAAGTACCTTCGAATAAATCGTTGTATTAAAATTGTTTTCGATTTCATCTCGACATACTGAGAGGAGACAAACTGCATAGATTTTTGTGCCCGGAATCTTGTTTGTATCACAATTGTGGCTTGTTTGAGGCATATAAAATTAGTTCGTTGGATTTTCATTGCTACGTTGGCTCTGTACCGTCTTTGAATATCAATGGCCGCCGATTTCAGGCGAAGGTATTGTGAACGTTGTAATTGCATCAATTTATTTGCACGGTATTGTTGTTGTACGCGGAGCGCAGCATTTTTCAGGCGAATGTAATAAGCTCGTTCTTTTTTTTCATAAGTAGACTAGCACGAAATCGACGCTGGATCTTTATTGTGGCATCCTTCAATTTTAAATAATTTTGTTTGCACGTTCGCATTGAAAGTAGCGCTCGATATCTCGCTTGGAGGATCCTTGTTGCGTGTTTTAATTTGAGGAAATTAGCACGCTGGGATCGCATTAATAGAAGGGCCTGATATCGCCGTTGAGTGTTTATCGCAGATTTCTTCAGTTTAAGATAATTGGCTCTTCGCTCCCTCATTGAAATGAGCGCTCTATAACGTCTCTGCAACACTATTGTGCTTGATTTTAATGACAAAAATGCATGCCTTTCATTTCTCATAGCCAATAGAGCTCTGAAACGCTGTTGAATGATTATCGTGTGGAATAGTAAGGAAAGGAATTTCAAACGTACTTTACGAGCTAGAATTGTGGCTCTTAATTTTCGTTGAATTTTTATCGTGCTGGAGTGAAGTGGCAGCGCTGCCTTTTAGAGCCATAGCTCCTCGGTTATTACAGGGCAGCTAATTTTCTCGCGATCCCAAGGCAATGCGGATTGTGAAAAAGGAGCTGAAGGATCTTTCTGTGTATCATGGGTTGGCTTCGGCGTCGGGACTAGAGATGACGGACAATAAAGAAAAACACAATTGACAGACGGACAGACTGACTTATGTTTATGTTTGACCAGAAGTATACAACCCTTGCGCGTTTTTTTGAAAATATATGCGGACAGGCAAACAGACGTGACTAATTATCTATCGGCGCAGGTCTTTCGCGTGGTATATCCCCACTTCTTTTCCCGATGGATCCATTATCAGGTAACGGTTAGGTCCCATTACCTTTTGTATGCGGCTTTATAAGAATCGCCTGTCCAGCTTGGCGTTGTAATGCCCCGCGGCGTCACTTTGGCGGAAGTTTCGCCGGAAAACTTCATCTCCTTCTTTGAAATTAGCAGATCGTGACCGGAGATTGTACTGCGCTTCATTTGCACTTCCTGCGGCCTTAATCTTCCGTCCGATTTGTTGGCGGAGGTCTCCTAAACGTTCGTGGGGCTCCAGCGCAACGACGGGGTCTCCCAAACACTTTAATTGCCGTAACAGCCGGTATGATTTACCGTGGCAAATCATGTGCTGTCCAAAGGCGGCAAAGTAAGAGGCGACACCGGTGACGGAATGATACGAGGATCGCAGGGCGCATGTGATGGCAGACAATCGCCGATCCCAGTCCTTTTGAGATGGGTGGACGTAGGAACGGATCGCGGCCAATAGGGTGCGGTTCAACCGTTCTGATGCATTGGACTGAGGAGAGTAAATGGGCGTCAGTTGGTGTTCAACGCCATACTGCTCAAGTAGGCCCTTAAACTGCCGAGACCGGAACTGTACTCCATTGTCTGAGTACACACTCTCTGGAACCCCGAACACATGGAATACCCGGTTCTCTAAGAATTTCACGATCGATGGAGTTGTGAATTTACGGATAGGTTCGGGAACTTTGAGAGCTGGTCTAGAACGACTATAGCTCCGATGTGTCCCATTGAAGACCGAGGATATGGACCGAGTAGATCGATGTATAGACGTTGAAATACGCGTTCTGGGACGTTGAGTTGACCCATAGGAGGTCAAAGAGGCTGGTTGGGCGCTTTGGTGCCTTTACAGGTCTCACAGGCGCTCACGTAGTCTTTGACCTGCGATGCCATTTTAGGCCAAAAGAAGTATTTCTTGAGTCGCCGTAACGTCCGACCGTAACCTCCGTGGGCACTTAAAGGATGGTCATGTGCGCGGAGGATCAGATGTTGTGTCATTTCCTCCGGTACCCAGAGTTTCCAAGACTCTTCTTCCTGCCATGGATCACCAGTGGCGTATTCATTTTGTCTATACACGTAGCCGTCTATTACCTTCAAATCAGGCAGCTGTGATTGTTGGGTCGCTATCTTTTGCCTCAACTCTTTGTAGCTGTCTGATTCGAAGTGTGGGCTGTCCAAATCTATTTCGATGGGGTCCTCGCCATTTATTGTCAATTCGGCTCCCTCTGGGGAAAACATTCGTGAGAGAGTGTCGGGTACGATGTTCTGGGTCCCTTTCCGATGTTTGATGGAGAACTTGAACCCTTGCAGTTTAAGAGCCCATCTGGCTAGGCGTCCATTTAGATCTGCCTGGTTCATCAACCATTGAAGTGACGCGTGGTCCGTGATGATCTCGAATTGGTGGCCCTCGATATAAGCTCGGAATTTCTTCACAGCCATTACCGCTGCCAAGCATTCTTGCTCGGAAACAGTATAGTTTCTTTGGGCCGAATTTAACTTATTGGACATGAAGGCGATGGGAGCTTCCTCTCCTTCGTCGGTCAATTGCACCAGCATGGCTCCTACTCCATGTTGACTTGCGTCACAATGAATGGAGAAGGGCTTCGTGAAGTCGGGGCTGTGCAAGACAGGAGCTGATGTGAGGGCTTGTTTAAGCTCTTCAAATGCCTTTCGGCTGAGTTCGTTCCAAACGAACTTCCCCTTCCGCAACATGTCTGACAGGGGCGCTGAAACTGTTGCATAATTCCGAACAAACCTTCGGTACCAACCGCACACCCCAAGGAAACGTCGTAGCTGCTTCACAGTTTTTGGTAAGGGGAACTCATCAATCGCACGAGTTTTGTCTGGATCCGTTTTGATAGTGCCATGTCCTATGACATGTCCTAGGTATCGGACTTCTTTCATGACAAACTTACTTTTCTGTACGTTGATGGTGAGTCCCGTCTTACTGATGTGCAGGGCTACTTCTTGTAGAAGTAGGAGGTGTTGATCGAACGTTTCCGTGATGAGTAACAGATCATCGAGGTACACGAACACTTGGTGTTTCAGGTGAGGTGGGATGACCTTGTCCATCGACCGAGTCATCGTTTGCGGCGCATTACACAGGCCAAAGGGCATTGTGACGAACTGATATAATGGTCGTCCAGGCACTGTGAAGGCGGTCTTGTCCCTCGACCCCTCATCCAGTGGAATTTGCCAGAAGGCGTGTTTTAGGTCGAGACTGGTGATATAATTGGCTTTCGGCAGTCTCCCTAGTATTCCATCGATGAGTGGAAGAGGGTACGCGTCCTTGATGGTAACCGCGTTTACCTTACGGGCATCAAGACAGAGGCGGACTTTACCTGGCTTCACCACCAAGGTTACCGGTGATGACCAGGCACTTTGGGACTCTTCTATGACCCCCAACTCGAGCATCCTATCTAGCTCCGCATACACCAATTTCTCCATGGCCGGTGAGATGGCGTAGTGTCTCTGTTTAATCGGTTTACTATCGCCAACGTCGATGGCGTGTGAGACTCGGGTGGTGCGGCCAAGGCCTTGGGTAGCGTAAGATGGGAAAGCAGCGATGGATGCTTCCAGGCGTTGCCATTGGTTAGGCGTCAGGTCATGCCTATCGGGAGTAGAAGTGATTTCGTTGACATTCCTGGTTTTTAAAGACAAATCTGTGAATAAATCTGAGGCCAGTCCAAAGCGAAGGACGAAATCGACGCCAAGGTACACATTCTGAGTCAAAGACGGAATAATGTAGAAGGTAATATCCTTCGTCTGACTCCTGAACGTCACGGGTGTGGTTAGTTTACCTCGTATAGGGTGTTTGGTGCCATCAGCTGTACTAATTTCAGTGCGCCAGGATTTAATCAAGTTCGGATAGTCTTGGAGCACCTTCGAGCCGAAGCTCGAGGCAAGACAACTGATACTGGCACCCGTGTTGATCAATGCAAACACGGTCTCGCCCAACACTTTAATGGGGTGATAAGGCCTGATCTCATTCTCAGCAACCTCCGAGATGTTACAAGAGTTTAAGGTTTGACGGCAGGTGCGCACTCTCTTGCGGAAATTCCGCCAACGACGGGTTGACCATTTTGTCGTGCGCGGGCGGGAAGTGACTACCTCGGAAGCAAATATTCGCTCTCGAGCCACCCGATATTCCTGCAGTCGAACATGATAAGGTTTCAGAGTGCGTATTTGAGGCTGCCGGGGTTCTTCAGGCAGTGACTGCGATGGTCGCTTCAATATTGTCGTTGGCGAGGTCTCCGGAAGAGAGTGAACATCCGCAGTCATAGTGGTCATGGCTGGTGGGTTTACGTCAGGTTTGTCGGGGTGAGCAGCTGGCTGAGGAGCTACTGCGGGAGCTTCGAGTACCGCTGAGGTGGTCGGGTACTCTTTTGGCCGTTTTTTCGCGCGGCACATTCAGAACAGTCCGGGAAGTAAGTGTCCGGCTTGCCGCAACCGTAGCAGAAAACCTTACACTCTGCTCGGCATGAAATGAACCGGTGTTCGGTTTGATGGCAATTCCAGCAGGTCGTAAGACTTCCCACTGCTGCTACAGCAAGCTGGTCCCGGCCCAAATCTTCTTTCAGAGCCATGGTGGTATAATCTGGGGCCAATTCCGCGATTCCTCGTCGAGGACCCGTCCTAGCTAGTAAGTATGGCCGGTCCCGGAGGTCTTCCTCAAACCCTTCTATGCGACGCACAGTTCTCAGCAGGGCCTCCATACTCTGTGGATCGGAGTTCACGATATGGCGACGAATCGCCGGCCTTAGATTGCGCTTTAGCAGGCGCAGTAATTGGGTAGAAGACAACGGCTCTGACAACTGGTCATTCAGCCGAAGGATATCGGCTCGATATTGATGGAAGGACTCGTCCGGGCGCTGCCATCTAGCATTCATCTCGTCCAGTACTAATTCATCCATGTCGACCGTAGGGTATTCCATGCGGAGTACCTCCTTCAACCGTGACCAGCGTATTGATGGTTGGGCCGAATGTATTCGCCAATATGTCTCAAGTGCTGCTCCCCTAAGCAGCATTGGCAAGTATCCTGCGAGCGCCGTGCGGTCTCCTGCTAGCATCTGCTCAATCAGTGACTCCCCCCGACTAATGAAGACTTCCACCGTTATAGTATTGGGTTCCCCACTGAAATGCAGATTCCATCCCTGGATGATGCTGGGGATCTGTGTCGGCTTCAGCCGATACATATCGTGTGGATGGAGGCGTTGGTCCGGCGGAATCACTGGAGCCTGATTTGGTGGCGGTGCTTGGCTCAATCGGGGCCGGTACACTGGAGCCAACGGATTCATTGCCGCACCTGGCCGGATTCGTTCGTGATCGCGCCGCGAGTCTATCGGAAAATCCCACGGATTTGGGTCCGAATCCCACATAGGAGGCGTTCTTGGCCGAGGTGGTACTGGATTCTCCTTCTGGCTTTCCAGCGAAGCTACCCGGGTGGACAGGTCCTGCATGAGCACCATTGAGTCTTGTAAAACTGTCGCCTCCACAGCCACAGTAGGTCTCGCCTCTTCCGCAGGCGGAACTGCTTCAGCTCGGCCCATTAAGTCCGGCTCATCAGCCGCTGTTGGAACCTGCTCCCGCCGGTCCTTTGTTTTGGGCACCGCCCCTTGAGCAGCTGGAAGCTCTAGGTGGCTGGAAGGTCACTCCGCTGAGGTGGCTGGTTGTCGGCATAGGGGGCAAGTCTGGCTGACTAGTAAATGCTGGGTCACGCAGGCTTCATGGAACTCATGTCCGCACGCCAACGTTTGTACGGACATTCCATCATTTCGTGCTTGCTGGCAGATGACACACAATGCTGTGGGCCCTGCTTCCGAACGCAACCTGCGCTTGTCTGGTGTGCGTTTGGTCGACATTCTAAATGAAATTTAATTCTGCTAAATACCTAAATGAATAATTATAAGAATACTAGAGTAAATGTGAAAAAGTAATGTAAGATATATGCTTATCAAGCGGCCGTCAGTGGCGAACTATGTAAGAACCTCACAAAAAAAACCGCAAGGTATGACAAAAATAATTTACGTTATCAAAAGAAATATAACTGGTCTTTCCTTTCCGTCCTTCCTCCCAAGTATGGATACCATGGCACAATCCTTTTAAAACGTTTCAGGGACACTCTCTTGTGGCACCATGAAAATCAGGGTTCAGAAGTGATCCCTCATTAGCAAATTTCTCAAGTTGCAACTTGTTAGCCCAGGGTTTGATTCTAATCCACAAGCAGCGCGTGTCTTGTCATGGATAGTCATGGATTAGCTAATCAGCCAATCACATGAAATCAAAATCCATGTAATTTAAGACACCTAGGCACCGCTGGTTTGGGGAGCGGATCAGAATCCTCCGCAAAAAGTTGTTGGGATAATAACTTCCGAACACAAAAAGGGACTCTAATATCATTTGGCCTAACTAGTTATACAATGGTGGTAAACCACCAAAGTATAAATCAAAAGCAGGACCAAACGATATTGATGTCCAAAGACAACACACGTTCGAAAGTTATTAGGCTTGCTTGGGCACGATCAGTGCAATTACCCTCAGGAGTTATCTACCCGCCAATAATTCTAACACCTAGTGGGGACACCTAGAGACGATGGACTGTCTCGTGCTCACGACTGATGATACAGCCGGGCATTTCGGGCCCCACGTTGGGCGCCATTTGTAGTGAAATTAGTGATTTTCAATAAAGTCCGTGAAGGACTGCAGCGATGTTCTGCTGCCCCGGCAGAAGAAGATGGAGGTATCTGCCGAGAATGCCCTCGTCTGGAGACGCGTGAATGCGCTGGCAGGCTAGCATTGCGGTGTCGTGGGGCGGGTTCGTTTCCCCAGCACGAGGACTCACTACAAAACAATTTCACATTCACGAATTGGTCGATAGCTCAAAAGGCGACTGAAGTCGCAAGAATTGTAGATAACCTCACCGAGGGAGATGTGACTTGTTACGAGAACAAGTTGAACCTGAAAAGAAAGGTGAACTTGGGTTTGACCTCGTCATTATCCAACGAAGTTCATGGCCCACAAATGAAAGAGGGGCAACCGGGTGGTGGTGGAGCCCCTTCATACCCACCCAACCGGAATAAATCCATTGATAGCTTGTTGAAGTGGCCAGGTATTCCGCTTCTGAGTGGAAAACTCATACAACTTGAAGTGTATGAACCTTCCCATCAGAAGGGGAGTACCCCGGTGACCAATTTATGTCATAGAATTATACAATCGGATTGCATAAATCTATGCCATAAAAAGGCACTCTGCTTGGGCCACTCAACCCATGACGTCATCTGAAACAGAAAAAGGAATTAGCTTGTACCCGGTGGCTGGCCCATATTTTGAGGTGGAAGCCTGCCACCGTACCGGGTCCTATACCCGGTTAGATAAACGGAAGGGAAAGACCTATGGTTCTATTTAATTCATCATTTTATTTTTTTATTTGTTTTTCAAATAACTATTATTATACATTAATTTTTCCCCCCTTTTTCTTTCAAGCACAAAATTTAAAAAAAAATTGAAGTATTGCGCAAAAAAAAAAAATTAACGAAATATTTAGGAGAATCAAGAAAAATTAGAATCGTGTATAGAAAGACAAAAACAATTTAAGAAAAGGCTCAAGAATATTAAAATTTGTATAAAAAAAAGCAAAAGAATTTAGTAAAAATTTGAGAAATTTAATAATGATAAAAATTAACCAAAGGGTGCTTACCCAACCTTTTCCGACGACGAGCGCTCGTTGACGGGGCTGGGACGGCCTGAAAACTTTTACTGTAAACGTACACATATATGTTACACTAGCATAAACTTTTTTTTTGTTATTGAAGACTTCGCGATCATCACTTGTTTTTAATTCTGCATACTTCCCTACTATGTTGTATGGGATAAATTACTTTAAACACCAATTTGATAGAATAGTCTGATGTTTTCATAAAATCGACTGAATCCAAAAACTGAAGTTAAACATTTTAAATTGTGAATCATCACATAATCGTCAATTTGCCAATATCACCGCGCGCTGTACTGTAGTAAGTATCCATAATCCGATTTCCATGTTTTATCTCCGCAAGTCGTGCTTGTTTTATAATGAACCTTCTTCATAAAAAAAAAAAGCAACCGGCTTCTACACTATCGCCGATTTACTTAAGATCAAGGACCCATTTTCCTGACGCTGTTCCGCACAGAATTCGTTCACCACGATCCAATTTGGATTGTGTCGTCTACGACTTTTCGAATAATTATAATCGTTGTCTAAAATATCGTTTGCTCCCGATTCCTTTAAATCTTGCAACGAGCCACCGTGCTGATTGCTCGATCCACGAGGATATCTTGATTCGGGTACTGGGAATTGGTCCTTTGTTCGTTCAACGTCATCTAGCAACTCAATGAGTGTATCGCTTTTATTTTCACGATCTTTGGGAGTTTTGTAGGAGTACGCTTCGTCTAACAGTCCTTTGAATTCATCATCATTCATATGTTTTATGTTCCTGCCTGCAGAATAGTTTACGAACTGATGAAATTTTACAATATAGTAACATCCCCTAGAACAATGCTTTACACTTTCACTTCACACTATCTTAAAATTGAAATTTCAAACAGTTTTTTGATAAATTCTTTAAAAAAATGTTGCACACTAATCACCGTAATTATCATTGACTTTGTGAAATGCCCAAGAACATGATGACATGCAAAGTTTTTATACAGTTCTTTTTATGTTTCATCCTTTACCATAGTTCTCTAAATCCCCTCTATATTTTTCTCACTTGAGAAACTTTAAACTATCGTTTCAAGTAACGCGATCTTATCTCCAATCATCCGTTTGTTTTCAGATTCACTGCACATCTTCTTGCAATCGAACACTTATCAACTTTATTCGTGCCAGTAGTAGCTGTATTTTCTCTAATCAATACCGGACGCAGCCAGTTACTCGTACAATATTTTAATGTTCTTGATTTGTTACTGGCTAATTGCTCTGAACCTCAAAATGCTTACGCACTTTATGACATGTTTCTTTCATCAATTAAATTCTCCAAGAGATTTTGCACATTCAGGTCGCAAAAAAAAACCTTGAACAAAAGAAAACTTTACTTAGCTGCCATCCAATTTATTCTACTTCTAGATCCATTTCAATCGTAATCCATAACTCGTGGCTGACAAAGAAAACTGTTCGTATGAAGCTTCCAACAGTAGTCATAATGTTAGCAGAACCGTTCTAACTGCTACCACGATCGGGTTTTGATGCAACTTTGCCCATCAGGCCAATTATTACGGATGCACGTTTCGTTTTCGCACTGAATAATCATAATTTAGTTATAAAGAAAAATTTTTCCACGTACGCAAGCCGATCGGATCTCGATTTTCCTTCACAGTTCCTAATTACCACAGGCCGCCATTATCAATACTATCATTCGTCATTGAATGCTGGTAATATTTCATTACGTTGATATTAAGTAAATCACAAACAAGGGAATCACTTGCACAATTTAGAAAGCTTAAAATTTTAAATGTCGTGAGTTTTTCTTTCTTGCATTTTCTACCTCACCAACTCTACGAGTTTCGCAAAAATTACGATAAAACGACTCCCTGACCTTTTATTGACAACCGTTCAATTCTATCGCTCAACACACCTGAGATCTTCCCGGTTTCCTCGAAATTCATTTAGTTTTCACTTTTTTCTCTATTTCTTTCACCTGCTCATCAAACACTTCCACTGCACACAAATTTTCATTTATGATATTTTTAGCGTGAAACTTGAATTCCCTAGCTCAGAGCACATGTTCAACGCGCGCAATCACAACCACCAGGCAAGCCCTCTTTCCTCATTCGTATTAGAATACGGTACTTTTGCTTTAGCCGATTCTGTTTAAGAAGCCTGTACAATTGTCGCGAGGTAAACAAAACACACGAAGAAGTTTCCGCGTCTTAGCGCCAAGTTCAGAAAAATCGCGAAACACTCAAATTTAACAAGACTGCAAACAAACAGCTAATTCTGCTTTCCACGCCAGGCAAGCCTCGCTCGACGTTTTCCCATCGACCTTTCAAATGCGACTCCCGTTCGATTACCTGTTTATCCGGCTCCGAACGATTCGCTTGTCCCATGATGCCATATGAGAATGAAGCTATGAAGGCAGCTGGATCTTTAAGAGTATGGAGGACGACACGTGATAGGTTTTCTAAACGTATCAGTATCGATAGCAGCTCTGTTACTTGATATCTCTGTTTCAATCGTTGTTGAATTATGATGGCAGATTTTTTTCGCTGGAGATAATTCTGACGAGTATTTTTCATAATTAGGTATGAGCGGAAGAAACGTTGAATCACGATAACTCGCTTTTTTAAACTGAATGTAATCTTCGATAGTTTTTTCTCATAAGAATGGTTGCGCGCCATCGATTCTGTATAATCTTGGTAGCATTAATAGTTAGTAGATATAATGCTCGTTGTTTTCGTTGAAGCGATGTTCTTCGCCACCATTCTTGGATTTGAATTATGGAACGATGTTGGAGGGATATTGCTGTCGTGTCTGTTTCATTAGGAAGTACCTTCGAATAAATCGTTGTATTAAAATTGTTTTCGATTTCATCTCGACATACTGAGAGGAGACAAACTGCATAGATTTTTGTGCCCGGAATCTTGTTTGTATCACAATTGTGGCTTGTTTGAGGCATATAAAATTAGTTCGTTGGATTTTCATTGCTACGTTGGCTCTGTACCGTCTTTGAATATCAATGGCCGCCGATTTCAGGCGAAGGTATTGTGAACGTTGTAATTGCATCAATTTATTTGCACGGTATTGTTGTTGTACGCGGAGCGCAGCATTTTTCAGGCGAATGTAATAAGCTCGTTCTTTTTTTTCATAAGTAGACTAGCACGAAATCGACGCTGGATCTTTATTGTGGCATCCTTCAATTTTAAATAATTTTGTTTGCACGTTCGCATTGAAAGTAGCGCTCGATATCTCGCTTGGAGGATCCTTGTTGCGTGTTTTAATTTGAGGAAATTAGCACGCTGGGATCGCATTAATAGCTCTTTGCTCCCTCATTGAAATGAGCGCTCTATAACGTCTCTGCAACACTATTGTGCTTGATTTTAATGACAAAAATGCATGCCTTTCATTTCTCATAGCCAATAGAGCTCTGAAACGCTGTTGAATGATTATCGTGTGGAATTGTAAGGAAAGGAATTTCAAACGTTCTTTACGAGCTAGAATTGTGGCTCTTAATTTTCGTTGAATTTTTATCATGCTGGAGTGAAGTGGCAGCGCTGCCTTTTAGAGCCATAGCTCCTCGGTCACTACAGTTACGGTGAATGAATTGCGCTATCGAGAGATGATTAATGATTTTTTATGGCCCAAATTGGATGGTATTGATCTGGACAACGTTTACTTTCAACAAGACGACACTACGTGCCACACAAGCAAAAAAACCATTGATCTTTTACGGGAAAAGTTTTCGGACCGTGTTTTCTTTCAAAGAGACAGCTTACCAGCTAAACAGAAGGCTTTATCTGCTAAGCGGATTGCTCAACAGACAACATATAAGCTAAGCAGACAGGGTATCGACTAAAACAATAGCTCAACAGAAAGCATTATACATAAGACAGACAGGTCATCAGCAAAAGCAGCGGCTAAGCAGACAGTCTTACAGACAAACAAAGAGCAAAAGCCTATGAGCAATCTTTTATAGTCCATCAGTTCTCTGAAAAATCCTAAAAAAAAGACATTTCCTGTTACTGACTCCTACTCCTGTCAGCTTCGAGGTTCAAGTCTTAACTCCATAGCACTTTTTTATCTTTCAATTTAAGTCATGAGACTAACTGACATTACGGCATCAAAGAGCTTAACATGTTTACTTATACAATAGGACTTTCAATACATATACTTGAACTTGACCTGAAGTGAATATGCGAGTATATGCTGGTATAATAAATATACGTCTTTGGTGTGACTACTAGAAGTAGTCAATTAAAAATAATCGGAGCCGATCCAGTAAATTTGTTAGCGAGTCAGAAGCAGGAAAAGATCAACCAGACTGATATAGCTACTTCAGCCAGAAAAGTGATCAAGAAAGAGAAGGAACTGAGAATAAACTAAAAACGAATCGAGAGAAACAACAAATCTATGAAAAAAACCTCTTGTTGATGCAAACATACTATCTTGATGAAGGTTTTCACAAAAGCAACTTTATATTTGGATTTGACCCGCTGACATTTCAAGCGCAAATAATTCTTCGATGTAGTGGGCAAAACCTGTATGAGTTAGATAACAGTCAATGGAGTTCACTTCGCCAATACCTCATTGACCTCAAGGATAGATTAGATGAATTCCCTGGAAATCAGTTTGGCCTTCTTGAAACCTCCCACACACATATTGGAGGCGAGAGACTGATACTTAAACATTCCGAGCTCTTAACGCTTTTCACATTGATGGATTTTTTCAACATTGTCATGCAATATAACAATGTGCTTACCGATTGTGTGAAGGAATACTAGAACCAATATTGCGCAAGATGCAGGGAAAAGAGCGTATTAAACTGGACATCAACGACTTCTTCGCTCCAACTCAAACACCATTTGTAAACACAAACTACTCTAGACTTTATGGAATACTACTAGTAGTACTTTGTGATGATCTAATTTTTCATGTGATGAAATAAAATACTACAAATGCTATAAACAATGTCCTACAACACTAAAAGTAATTATTCATTATAAAATTGTACATTTAGACTTAGTAAATAACATACAATTGTGAAACGCTTGGTAATCAAGTATAATCTCTTTAGTCTATAAAATACTGGTTTATTGAGAAACGACCCGTCTTCTGAGCTGCACTGAACAACCTAGAATATGAATGCATGTTAACTTAAATGGAGCACGTCGCTTTTCCTATCACCAGACTACACATTCTATGATATTTGCTCATCAGTAATTTATCAAGGAACATACTATTCCTCCATTCTGGATGCTTTATGATACCAAGCCCCTCTTCAAAAGCATACCACCAAAACAATTTTCGTATGCAAAACATCAACAGTTTACACTAGACTGAAGTGGGCATAAGCTTCAATGATATACTGAGGATAATTATTTGCTATACAAATTATATAATGAACATTAAAAAAGATGTGAGAGGACTGATTATACATCAGTACGGTCCTACAGTAGAAATAGTGCAGCTGAATAAACCTAAGTTGAGCTAACTTGATAATTGTTCAATATGCTATAGAATTCATAAATAACGTATAAAGCCATTTATCAGATGTGCTGTTAAAAATTGTATCAACATTTGTTTCTATATGTCAAAAAAAAGTATTCCTCAATCAATTATCTTTATCATGAAAAAATAAAGTTTTTAAATTTCATCAACTATCCTACCACTGTTGAAGCAAACAAATATCTTAAACAAGCAAGTATAATGATCCTAGCATATCTGAAACTCTCAAATATCAAACACTTAACGCTACCATTCATAAATATCTAATGATAAACAACAACACCCCGCATGAGTTCATTAACTCAAGTGTACATCTTTTCATCAAATTACCTGTACATATAATTTTTCTCAAAGTAATAATCATACCCTAACATCCTACAACAACTCGTGACCATCCTTATCAAAAACATCCTATAAAATATGCTACTTGTCTATACATACATGGTACGATGAGATCGATCTAAAAATAGCCTACCATCAACTCATACGCTACCATACACCGTTATTTTTACCGAATTATCTTACATAATCATTAGCCTAAGTGACCTATAGTAGTAGTGGGCTAACCCAAAACATACCCCCCATGTTGAAAACTAATTAGATCTTCTTCAAACCTATACAAAAATCAAACAAGCCTCTTGTCGAAAAATTCTGATAAGAAACAACTCAACAAGAGGATATTTAATTTATGTGAAAATAATGCTTATATATGTCAATGAACATACCCGAAAATCCCTATGATGATCTATCTAGCATATGTATTTAAAATGTAGTAAATACATCTTTTACTTAATGCTCAAATATTGAAAATGTATATGAATATAGTAGCAGTGACCTTACGCTTAATACAAGCATACACAGTTTGAGGCTTGTAAATTCTGACGCAATCCAGTAGGCACTAAAAGCGATAATATCCATCCAAAAAGTGTCAAGCAAATGGCATCATGCAAGCATGCATCATTTTCCTAAGGAGATAACAAATTAAAATACTCCTTCTCAAAATAGCATCCTAATGAAGAAATGGCTAAAGGGATTCGGAAATGTCGAAAAATCATACTAGACCAATCCAAACATAGTACTTCAAAACTAGAAACCATGATGTGAAGAATATGAGACGAGCACAAAAAACACTTTTACTCCATATTACACTGACACACTAGCTAAACTAAATAATACAAACCCACAATACCAACATCTACGAGTAATTTGATGTAAATATAAAAATTCATTCAATCCAGTGCATGAATATAATACTATTTTTTCATGCCTGGGCATAAACAAACAATACTAACGTAACACCAACAAACCTCTAATGTCAATGATCTACCGCATTTACTTTTTCCTATGTTATTCATCCTTTCAGTACGTAAGAAAAAATTGTCAAAGAACATGCGGAAATATTCCCACTCATTAGGATCACTCTGATGACTCTTACATCCATCATACATACATAAATTCCATAAAAGAGTAGCCTTCCAGAAGCCATAAACCGTAATATATTATCTAGCCAGCATCCATAAATAATCTCAGATTTAGAATAGATACCCAGAACATACATGTCAACATAGTGATCTAAAAAATAAAGCATCTTTTCCATGCACTTATTAAAAGGGAAAAATTATATACGATGTACGAACAAAATTATCACCATCTCATGCACTACAAGATAATATATTTGAAAAAACTACTCGTCTTAGCAGAAATCATTAGAATTTTTGAACAAAACCAATGAGCATCCTAAAGGAAAGAAAAATTGAATGAATGAATACAATTCCATACTTCTACATATATTAAAATCAGAAAATGAAGTCTAAAAACTGCTTTAAGAAATAAGTGATGACGATGAACACAAACAAAATGCTGCTACAAGCAAACTAAAATTTAATATTGGAATAAATACGAAGAACGCATTTCAGCAAACATTAGGAACTCTTTCATTGCATCCATAGATATAAGAAATCAGCATAGTAGTCGAACCAAACCAAATACCTTTTAACGATTCTTAGAGTACTATTCACACGAAACCAATAATATATAATAGCAATGAGTCTCAGAACAAAGAAACGATGTACCCAAGCAAAACGAAACCGTAAAAGATCAATGTAAATAGCATTTGGCAAATTTCAGCAGGCGTATCGGTGAATGGACATTGTGAAAACACGTCTTAATGCTGTGCATCACGTTACCCGCTGCCCACGGCCACCACAACAAGAAAATTCTAGCACTCCGAGCAATTCACATCGCCAAGCAACGTGCAACGCACACTCTTCTTAACCAAGCAAATACGACTGCCTTCAACTAGCAAATTCACCTGCCACCGACAGGCAAATCTACGTGCACGAATCACTACTCTTAACAAGTAAAGTCAGTTGCATATGCCACGCGCCCCCAACGTCAATTTCCATGCCTAGCACCATCCATAGTCGAGCAAATCCACACCCCAATCACCATCCTTCAACAAGCGACGCACATCAGTCCTACTCGCCGATAAGGCTGTCCAGACTTAAGCATAAATACCGTTCGATGAGCAGCGAGGAAA
Source organism: Odontomyia ornata (assembly GCA_963969285.1). Taxonomy (NCBI): domain Eukaryota; kingdom Metazoa; phylum Arthropoda; class Insecta; order Diptera; family Stratiomyidae; genus Odontomyia; species Odontomyia ornata. The sequence continues at coordinate 211,216,554 of OZ017738.1, forward strand.
CGTAACAACGCGCTTACGAGGCAAATTTCTATGGCTCACAACATCCACTGCGGTGGAAACCTATACCATTGTGTTTCTATACTAAGTGGTGTCACGGTGCACGCCAATTGGCAGGATAGATGGCGCTAAGATATCGATTTTGAGATTTCAATCGAAAGTTTTTCTAAGCCAATGTGTCTCGGATGAATGCACGTCGCTGAGACGTGCTTCGATACATTGTTGCCTATTAGACTATGATTTCGCTTGATAGAGATGCATTTTATCTTTGCTTATTGCAACGTTGGAAATGAAAAACGAAAAGTGAGATGGTTAGGATATTGTGATTTTATTCAAAGAGTAATACGTTAACATGGATGAATGTTGATCACTGTGTATCTATACACAGTGATGTTATATATTGCTTCTACTAAACGTATGTGAAGAAAATATGTTTTTTTATGAAATTTGATAGACAGATTAGCCGTTAGTACTTACTAATTTTTTTTAAAGAAAGCTCTCATATATCTTGTTTAAATATGCAACTGATTTTTGGACTCTTGTAATAGTTTACGATTGTTGCTTTATTTATGCACCTTCTATTAAATTTCAACCATAACTTACAAGCGATTATATCTCAAATGGTTGCAAGCATTGGATACTTAGTCAATTCTGAAAAACAAGCGCATAATTATTGAAGTATATTTCACTTTGCATTAGTTTTTTATATCCGAGTAATGGTGTTATGAGAAATTGTTCTTGTAATATCAATGACTGAAATGTAATATCAATGACTGAAAGTTTTGTAAACTTCATATGAATTAGTGAAACAATTTTAATTTACATTGCTTAAGAGAAGGAAGTCCTGCCTCAAGATGCTTAGTGAATTTATCTTAATTGTATTTTGGTAGAATTTTTGGAGGAAAGGTACGGTAATTCCTAAAGGTAAATTATTTATAAGATCAAGATCCAATTGAAGTAAAATTGGTAACATGTTTTATTGCTTTATGTCATGAAATTAACAACAAGAAGAAAAAAATTGCGAGATTGAGTCAAGCATGGTTTTAAACATAGCTTGGTGTCTATCGGTTGTTTACAATTGAAGCAAATGACGAATGAATGCTTTATTTACCACATATCTAGGTTCTTGAGCAACTTCTGGAATTCAAAGCATTCGGTATTAAGTCGATGTATCTTTGTGCATATAATAACGAAGCATATGAAAAATCAAATTATGCACAAGAGCGAAATAATAAGTGAGAGCATTGGTATGAAAGGAGATAGTCAGAGTCACAAAATAATGTTAACGGTTTGAATGCAAATTGATTTGGCCAGATCCCGTTAAACTTTTGAAGGGTTTTCTTATTGTTTATAATTCTTTTCAAACTTTTTTCACATTTGTATATGATGCGTTTTAGCAATTGGTGTCGATGAACAATGGTCAGTATTTAACGAAATTTTCGCAAAGTCATGAACGCATAAATATGTCTGTAGTAAGTAATGCAATCTAATTCTAAATTCTAATTAAGACTGTAATTCTTCACTTTCACGCAATAGAATGCAAAACGATTTTCAACAGAAGCTACTTAATGCAATTATCAAACTCTAATAAATGGTTAGTAAATTGACGCTTCCAAAAAATGTTTACCCTTATCAAGTATTTTTATACATTTGATTGCATTAATTGTTTATTACATTTTATTATTTTGATGACATATTTATAGAAAATTTTAAACAACCCAAAATCAAAAAATTCTAGCGCCTGAACATTTTTCGCAAGCTTTTCGAAATCGTCAGCTAAATGAAAAGCGTCAAGATTGGGGAAACTCATGGGGTTCAAGGTTTCACAGGTTCCGCCGTAAGAAGCTTGCTAACGAAGGCGATATATTGCAATGGGCCATTAGTTCCTTGAATTTAGTGTGAAAGTGTTGTGCAGTGAAAAGAAATTTCCGTGATCTAATTTGTTGGAAAAAATTAAGTATCTTTATTTTTTTATATTATTTTTATATTTATATATACAATCATATTTCGAGTATGAACTGCTCGTATAAAAACTGCCTTCACGGCTATACATATGGTTCTTCCTTGAGTTATTTTCGAGTACCTCAGGACTATAGAACTAACGTCTGGTTGAAACATGCAGGCATTTCACGTCCGAACGTTCTGAAATTTCAATTCTTTTGTGAGGACCATTTTTACAGCTCCAGTCTAAGAGAGTATGGCCATAGAAAGACCTTAAAGCAATACTCGTTGCCAAAGCCTGCCATTAGTAGTATTTGCTCATGCACTGAGTATACTGTAGATCCTCTGTGTAGTTTGGAGTTGGAAACTGCAAAGAAAAATGATTCTGAGAATGCTGATTCACTCCGCCTAAGGAAAAAAATTATTGCTAAACCTTTTGGTCCAATCTTGGATGATTTAGATTTAAATAGTTTGCCATCTCGGCTGTCTCCCCCGCTTGAAGTGCGAAAAGATCCAAACGATAGAACTTATCTTCGGGACTATAGACTCCCTTCAAAGCCAAGCACTCCCAATATATACCCATCTCAGTTTCCATCTCCAAACCGCCTCCCTACAAAAAACACCGAGAAAAAACGACCAATCACGAAAGTTTGTTTTGCTTCCTTGAAGCATTCCCAGAGAAGAAAGAAAAAACTGGACGTTGAAAAAAAAAGTAAAAAATTTGTTGAAGGACAAAAGCCAAGAGGTCTAGCTTTTAATGCATTCTCAACTTTTCCACAAACCTAGTGCCCCTTGGAAGAAAAACGAACAAATATTTTATTTAAAAATGTACTACAAGTCACCTTCCCTTTATAGAGAATTTCTAAATGTGGGCTTCTGTGTTCCGTCAGTCAGAACTATTCTTCGCTGGTAGTCGAATCTTCACTTTCAAATGGGGTTTGCTGATTCTGTAAAAGACCTCCTTGAGAAAAAAGTCGAAGAAATGTCTTATTTAGATCGACGGTGTGTTTTAGTTTTTGACGAAATGTCAATAAAAACCGAATTGGAATATAGTTCCACAGAAGACATTATTTATGGTTTTTGTGATTTTGGAAACAAGGGGCGAGTCAACAAAGTAGCATCAAGCTCTCTGCTTCTGATGTTGCGTGGCTTAAATAAAAACTGGAAGCAAGGAATTGGGTACATTGTAGGCTCCCCTGATGGAGATTTGCTGGTTTCCATAATAAAAACAACCATAAGTAAGGTTCTTAGTGTTGGCTTTGAGATTTTAGGAACAGTTTGCGATCAGAGCGCAACAAATCGACGTTGCTTGAATTTACTTGGGACCTCCACTGAAAATCCTCACTTTGAGGTAGAAGGTTAACGGATATACACGTTTTTTGACACGCCTCATCTTTTCAAAAGTGTAAGAAATATCCTATTGAAAAATGATATCCGTTACGATAATAACATCGTGACATGGAGAGTTATGGAAAAAGTGCGCGAATTTGATAATAATGTTATCACCACGCTTCATAAACTCACGGACGTGCATATACACCCAAGTAGCTTTGACAAAATGTCAGTAAAACTTGCAACAGAAGTTCTCAGCAATTCCGTATCTGCAGCGATTTCAGCTGCCGTCGAATTAGGATGTTTTAAAGCTGATAAGGAAGAAGAGAAATCTGCATCCAGCACTGCCGAATTTTTATTGAGGGTAAATAAGCTTTTTGATAATTTAAACAGCGTGTCAAAATTTTCAAAAAATCCTAATAGATGTTCCATTTCTAAAGAGGCTCCACATGTGCTAGACAATTTGAAAGAAAGCAAGCATTGGATATCACAGTGGACTTCTTTGGGACAACTCAGCCGACTTTACTGCTTCGATGGGCTGATCCGTAATATCAACGCTATAGATATGCTGTGGAACGATTTAATGGGTAGTCAACAGTACTTGATCACATCCCACATTAACCAAGACCCTATAGAGAATATGATTCCAATGCTGCGCACATTTAAAGAGTCATATGAAAGAAACCCTTCAGCCTATAGACTTTACCGCAACCTGGAACAAATAATGTTTCAAAACATTTCCCTTTCGGACTTTAGCAACTATTCTGATTGTCAATCATAGAATTTGCTCGATTTTTTCCCAACTTCTGAGACTTATGTCGATGACCAATCTGCTTCCAACGCAGATTCAATAGGTAGCCTGACTGCTGATGAAGAATATGTTGTTGTCCACTTCATTGAAGATGCTCCTGATAACTTTGAAAGATTATCAGATTCTACTTTCAAATTAAAAGAAAGTTCCAAACTGCATTATTATGGGTTCTTAGCTAGTAAGCTACAAAAAAAATTAAAATGCGATACTTGTAGTACATTTATGATTGATAAAACGCTCCCCAATGACCCCAGGTATATGATCACAAAATTTAAGAAGTTCACAAGCAGCACTAATAGTTTGTTCGGAGGGTTGACTGTGGTTACTCCTTCCTTTGAAGTATTCCTTGACTTAGTACGTGAAGAATTTGAAAAGAAATTCAGTCAAATCATGTCCGAGTATAACGACCTGGGCAAACTCTGCAGGGAAATTTCAACAATAGTCAATTGGCAGTGGCAGTGTGATCATAAATATATAGGGCTGCGTTTTATTTTATTGCAATTCATCCGCCTGCATGTTCATCATGTAAATAAAATTCTGCATAAGGGTTATAAAAGCCATAGGGTAAAGTTTTTGAGAGGACTTGAATAGCTGTTTGGAAATAGTTTAATCTATTGATTGTCACGATATCCAAAATACCCATCTAAACTAAGTCTTCCCTATTGAAATCACATTCTGTATTAGGCCAGTTTTAATTTTAATATTATAGAGGGTGTATTTTTTTCCTGAACGGAGTTATGACCGCCTTCATAAGTGTATGTGGTTTTGAAATCGAGTCATTATGTTAACAAGGTATTATGAAGTTGGTTTTCTCATATTTTTAGGAATGTTTCAATTAACTGTATTTTTCGTTCATAAGCTTTTCATAATATTTTTTGCAGTTTTCTTCACGTGAAACCTTTTTAGGGTTTTGTGCTTCTTACTAGATCCTATTGAAATCATGACCTGTCTGTTCGTCTGTTTGTCTGATTTTCAGTGGTAAATCATTACCAATACATTCAAGCGCTCACATATAATGGTTATTATTTTCTTATTCCACTAGGACCTTTGCAATTCTTTCAAATGTTCTGCTTGCTTTGGGGAGTTAGTTTCTCTACGTCTGTTTCTTTAGCTAAGTCTTTTGTGATTAATGTTGTTTTCTTTACAAGAATCTGCTCAATTCAAAACGTTTAATTGGATCAGCTCATCTGAGAAATTGCACACAACGCAAACTTTAAATACCTGTTCTGTGAGGTGGATTAGGTCTACTGGGGAAACCACATAAAAAAAAACGTGCCTTGCACTTTACCTCTAGGTGGTGTGGAAAAAGTGCTGACATAAATCTTAGTATAAAGCCCTTCAATGGACGATGTATATGTATATATATATATATATATATATATATATATATATATATATATATATATATATATATATATATATATATATACATATATATATATATAAACTTATATGTATGCAAGGATATGTAAATATAAATATGTATATATATATTTGTATATATATATATATATATATACACATATACTCGTATATATACATATATATATATATATATATATATATATATATATATATATATATATATATATATATATATATATATATATATATATATATATATATATATATATATATATATATATATATATATATATTGAAGTGATGCAGGATCTTTATCCTGGGTTTCGTTACTATAAATTTAAAAATTAGTAATTTAGGAAAAGGGTTTGACTAATTCCTACCTAACAAGCGGAAAATCTCCGCAGATAGTGTGGCGAGGAACCAAAGCCCACGACGCCATGATTACTACAGTCAGAGCGAATATTGAACTTCGCGACTATGAATTCTTCAAAAGAAACTCAAAATGTTAGCACTTGAATGTCTAGATCAGAATTCATTTTATTTCACTTTCGCTTCAACTATTTATACACAAATTTCTTATACTTAATAATCTACAAAAATATCCAAACAATTTACGACCTAATAAATACTTAAAAATATCAATTACTAAATATAAACATTTTCACACACTCGGAAAATCCATTGGTGCCATATGTTTGTTTATGACCCAATAAACTTTCATCGTGCGACTTCCCCGACCTACGATACTCATATTACATCACATTACACTCGAGTCATCGTACATTTCTTTATGCAAATGCACTGTCCATTCGCACGCGACTTTTCCTCATGCACATAAATTATCTGAAACATGACTCCACACATGAAGAGTTAACTGTGCCAGATAATTTATTGCTTTGCATAGATAGCGTACTACACGTGCGTATGTACATATTCAAGAATGTACGATACGTTATTGTTCTTTATGAATGAATGCAAATGAAAAGCAATGGAATGGAAATGTTTTTGCTTTGAATTACGTAAGTATGTTTCAGGTAAATTTATTGAGAATTGTAGAATTTAGGTAAGTATGTAATATGGTTTTTGCATAGGTATTACACCTCCAACCTCTTTTTGATTAAACCTGGGTATGAATTTATGCATATATAAGTTGAATCACATAAAATTTATTATTAATTGTTATTGATTTAAATTCTTTTTTTTTATATATATCTATATCCATAAATTTTTTTTTAACTTAGAACATATTTATTTTCATTTATATATATAGCTTAACGTTATTTTTGTGTACATATTTTGATTTTCCATCTAATTCTATAAGAATATTACTATCTTTTATGTCTAGGACTTCGTAAGGACATTTATATGGTTTTTGATGTTTCTTACGGTTCTCATGCTTTAATAGAATTAAATCTCCAATATTTAAGTTTATAGGATTTGTATACTTTTGACTACTCACGCGTTTAGTTTTTACTTTTTCTATGATATTTCGTGCTTTCAGTAGCGATGTTCTCAACCTCATTCTCAGCTCATTCGCGTATTGATCTAAGTCATAGATTCTGTCATTATCTTCGATAATCTCGTTGGGAAGACATGGAAGTTTTCCAAATATAAGCTCATAAGGAGTATATTCCGTGTCGACATGGGGTGTTGTATTGTATGCGAATGCGTAGTATGGTACCCATTTGTCCCATTCGTAATCATCGGCAAACGAGTGCATATATTCGTTAAGTACTCGATGATTGCGTTCGACTGTTCCTAGGGTTTGGTGATGGTAAGGTGTTGAGAAGATCTGTTCAATGTGTAGTAATTTACATATTTCAGACATGAGTTTATTTGAAAATTCAGTTCCCAAATCAGTTTTTAGCCTACTAAAGTGTCCAAATTTTAAGATAAATTGATTAACTATACCTACTGCTATAGTATGTGCTTCTTTATTTTCTATGGGGAATGCTACTACAAATTTAGTTAATTCACATTGTAGCGTCAATATATATCTGTAACCATTAGATATTTGAAGTGGACCCACTGTGTCTACTTCTATCGTTTGAAAACTTGCAGATGGCGTATCTGTTTTTAGCATTTTTTCAGTTGTGTGTCTGACCTGCTTGCTCATGCGACAAGTCTTACAACCATTTACGTGCTCTTTGACCATGTTATTCATGTTTTTCCAACAAAATTTTTGCTTTAATTTGAGTAACGTTTTGCGTACTCCGAAATGTCCTCCATGAGGTGTATCGTGATACTCCTCAATCAATTTCTTTTGTGTTTTCACATCAGCTATTATTTTGGGCGGCTTGTAAATTAATATTTTCAACTTCGTACGCGTACTTCCTTGTTGCAACGTATTAAAAATTCTTTTGAATTTGTTTTTATCCATGGATTTAAATATTTCATCATTTTCAGATAAAGAGAGTTCACTGATATTTTCTTGTCTGGTGAATTTCAACAGCTTTTCTAATATTGAAACGAATCCCAAATTAGACTTATTGCTATTGCTCTCTTCTGAATATATATTAGCACTCTTCGTTATGAGCTTAGCATTGGTAGAAACGTGTTTCTTACCAGATTTATCGCTATAACGTTCTTCTATATAGTTTTTAGTACGTACTATTTTATTTTCATTATTTGTATCGTGCAACATTATGAATTTTAGTTTTGGTATACCTGTAATGTCAGACAGACTTGTACAATCCCAACAATAGAGTTGATCAGATTCTATTTTGGTGTGGGTGCAACCGTTGTTGACTTTCTTCTCATTCTTTGTACTCTTCGCCATGCCCCTTGTTACAACTAGTAACTTTCGTTTAACACTCTCATCAGTGTTTGGAGGTATCATTGATTTTAATATGTCCGAATCCAATTCGATTCTAGACAAGGCGTCTGCATTGGTATTCATGCTGCCTTTCTTGTAGACTATCGTGAAATCATAGTCGGATAAATCTACACGTATCCTCGTTAATTTCGAAGATGGATTTTTGTGACTGAACAGTGATACAAGTGGTCTGTGGTCAGTTACCACTATAAATCTTCTACCGTAAAGGTAAGGTCTGAAGAAGTTTATAGCCCAATGTATTGCTAGCAACTCTTTTTCAATAGTTGGTTTGTTGACATCGTGTTTTGCTAACGACTTGCTAGCGTAAGATATCGGTAAGTCAGAATCAATTTCACCTTGTGACAGAACTGCTCCCAATGCATAATTGGATGCGTCTGTAGTGAGAATAAATGGTTTTTCAAATTTGGGTATTGCAAAATAGGTGGTTCAATGAGTTTTGCTTTTAAGGTCTCATAAGCTTTTTGACAATCCTCAGTCCAATTGAAGGTGACATTTTTCTTTAGCAGAGAATTAAGACATTTGGCCGTTTGCGCGAAATTCGGGATGAATCGCCTGTAGTAATTGCAGAAAGCTACAAATCTTCGTACTTCATCCGCGTTCTGTGGTATCGGGTAGTTTTTGATGACTTCGTACTTTGATGGGTCGGTTTTGATACCTTTATCCGTGATTAAATGCCCTAAGTACACTACTTCCGATCTCATAAATTGACATTTCGCAGGATTTAACTTCAAATTGTATCTACGCAGTCTGCTTAATACTTTGCTAAGATTGTCGTTGTGATGCTTGATACTGCATCCAAATACTATAATGTCATCAACATATAGGAAAGCTTCATGACTCAACCCACTTAGTGCAACAGTTAGCATTCGTTGAAAACTGTTAGAGGAAATTTTCAAACCAAACGGTAATCTTTTGAATTGATAATGACCATCGTTTGTTGAGAATGCTGTTAGTGGCCTAGACTCTTTCTCAAGTTCAATTTGATGAAAAGAGCTAGTCATATCCAAAGTAGAGAAATACTTCGCCCTTCCAAAGTTTGTCCAAAACGTCCTCTAGTCTTGTCAATGGAAATTTGTCGTTAACGATTTTATCGTTAAGTCTGCGGAAATCTACCACCAATCGCCATTTCTGCTCCCCATCACCCGACTTTTTTGGCACCACCAATAGCGGTGAATTATAAGGGCTAATAGACGGCTCTATGATGTCATTCGATTCCAAGTCTTTAACCTGTTGCAGAATTTCCTCGTTTTCGGCTTGAGGCAACCTATAATTTTTTATGTATACCGGGTTTTTGTCGGTTGTTTGCAGACGTTGTCTGTAAAAGTTGTTTTTAGTCAATTTCTCTCCCTCTAGATAGAATACATCTTGAAATTCTCGAATGATGTTCAATAGATTCTTCATGGATGGTTTATCCAAATTATCCTTGTTAATTGTTTCTAGCAATTTTTCGAAACGCTTACTTTCCGACATCTGACTTTCCTGATGTCTTTCGTCACTCTTATGTATTGCAAGGATACTGTAATTGCTCAAGGGTTCAACTTGTGCTCTGAATTCCTTGATGATAACATCGTTGTCTGTAGTGTTCAGAATTTTCACATGTTGGACTCCCTTCGCGGGTACAATAGTATTCCCTACGAAAATACCTTTTTGGATTTCCGACTGGAATAAAATGCAGTCTTCATTTAGCTCTAAATTTACCGGAACTATCGCTTCGGTTCTTGCAGATATGTTTATTCGGTAACTCCTGGGTCTTCTTGCGCTCATAGGTAATATAACTTCATCATCCTTTATATTAAATAAAATAGTGTATGTCTCGTAGTCAATTTTGCACATGTATTTGGCTAGTACATCTCTTCCCAAGATGCCATCTGTGGTTATCGGAAATTTCACGGTTACCATATGAAACGAATGTTTTAAATTATATTCCCCAATCTGTAAACTTAAGTCTAAAGTCCCTAATGAACTAGTAACCTCTTCAGTTATTCCTGAGAGCTTGATTTTTTCATTAGATCTAATCTCATATTCTACATTTTTATGAACGTCATTTTTACAGATAGACACGTCTGCACCTGTGTCTACAAGAAAATTAAGGTTTCTACCTGCATTATGGCAATAAATTGTAACGAAATTTGCGCAGGTATTAGTGATTCTATAGATCTTGTGGTCTACACCGGGAGGTTGTCCTGTACATCCTCAACCTCGCCGGCTACTTGGCAGTTTCCCTGATCCGTAACAACATTTACGTATCTTCTATTGTTCCGGTTCTGATCGTTTCTATAGTTGCTACGTCGATTACCAGAATCATTATTTCTTCTGTAACTTCCGTTGCTAGAACCTCGTTCATTATTATGATTCCTACCCTGCTGATTATTACTATTGTTTCCTTGACTATAGTTGTTCCTGCTATTATAATTATAATTATTAGTCCTATGGTCCCTATCATTACTTCTGTTCCTATCTTCTCTATTGTTTGATCGTTGTCGTTATTCCTATAGTTATCTCTCCTATTACGACGTTTGTTGGCATTCTTTCTTTGGTTATTAGAGTTAAAATGCATCACATTTGTGACTGATGGTGGTTCAGTATTCTCCAATTCCAAGGCCAATGATACAGCTTCTCCAAAGTTCTTTGGTCTAGATGAAAAAACAGTACTTCTCAATTGATCATTCAGACCGTTTTTAAATATAGTGAGTGCGTAACTGTCATTCATGTTAGCTATAACCTTCTTTTCAGCTGCTGTTGCTGAAATGCCTGGTTCCTGAATTTGTAGTTGATTCAATTCACAAATTAAGGAAGTGACTTTATCTTTATAGGCAGTGACGGTTGACTTCTTTTGTACCGTGCTGCTAAGCTGGGTAAATAATTGAGGTATAGTCTTGTTACTTTTAAATTTACGCAACATGACATCTTTCAGGTTCTCAAATGAGACTTTATTACTGTCAGTAATAGAAAGTTTAACAGATGCACTTAATTTAGCATTCTTTACAAAATCTATCAATAACTCTTTGCCAGTTGGTGTTAGAGATGCGTTTAGAAGCTCTACAATCTTAAGGAATGATTCTAATTCTTTATATTTACCCTCAAAAACAGGAATAACCTTTAATGCAGTTTCTAATGAAAATTCTGCCATTCTGAAATCTTCTTTTAGGACCGGGGGGCTATTTTCTAAATCTACCACAATGCTTTCAGTATCAGAAACTTTGATATCCTGACCAGTATATCCTTGCTGGGTTAATTGAAGCCAAAGTTCTCTCTCTAGCGTTGCGGCTTCCGCCCTAAATTTTAACTTTAAATCTAAGAGATTGGAATCGCTTTCTGAAATACTGGACGAGAAAGAGGTAAATAATTCTCTTTGTTTTTTTAAAACATCTAATTTTTCGGTAAGAGTCTCAACAGTATACAAATTCTTCCCGTTTTTCTTTAGATTCCTAAGGGTCCTTTCATTGTCATCAACAATATCTTTAATCCTGTCCATAAGTTTAATAAAGTGCAGGAATTTATTTTAAAAGGATATACTTAAAATATTATTAAAAAAAAATTTTTTTTATACATTTACAGTCCTATTGAATCTCTTAACTACGTATTTTTTATTGTACTTATCATACAGGTAAAATAAAACTATGGCTACTATAAAAATCGTTGAAGTGGTAATAGATTGCCGGTACTCCTCAACAATTCCAACATTGTTGTTTGTGGAACATTTGTTACCCATTTTAACGATGCTTCCAATAATCTGGTCGCAGATTGTCTAATTGCTTCTGTAAAAGCTTCTTCGATTCACCATGCGTTAACCTGATCACACGGTGTAATTCTGCACGGGCTTTCTATAGCTTCGTCTTCACTCCTCCCCTTGCACGCCTTTTCCTTGGTATCGCTGTCAAGTCCTTTTCATTCGGTCGCTTCACAAATTTACTGATGTGTCGCGGCTTTGGACCAATATGCTTTAAATCCTCGATTTTTGTGGGAATATATCTAGCCACCACGTTGTTTGTTGACTCCTTTGGCACGTATTCCAACTCTTTCTCTGCCAGGTTGCAGCATCTATCAAAAATAGTATAAAAATTATCCTCGGGGTGCAGTTCTAAAAAATCAACGTCAAGTTCTTCTTCCATTAATGGATTCGTTGATTGATTTTTCGGTCCCTCGGCGTTGTTCACAGGATCGCCATGAAGTGATGCAGGATCTTTATCCTGGGTTTCGTTACTATAAATTTAAAAATTAGTAATTTAGGAAAATGGTTTGACTAATTCCTACCTAACAAGCGGAAAATCTCCGCAGATAGTGTGGCGAGGAACCAAAGCCCACGACGCCATGATTACTACAGTCAGAGCGAATATTGAACTTCGCGACTATGAATTCTTCAAAAGAAACTCAAAATGTTAGCACTTGAATGTCTAGATTAGAATTCGTTTTATTTCACTTTCGCTTCAACTATTTATACACAAATTTCTTATACTTAATAATCTACAAAAATATCCAAACAATTTACGACCTAATAAATACTTAAAAATATCAATTACTAAATATAAACATTTTCACACACTCGGAAAATCCATTGGTGCCATATGTTTGTTTATGACCCAATAAACTTTCATCGTGCGACTTCCCCGACCTACGATACTCATATTACATCACATTACACTCGAGTCATCGTACATTTCTTTATGCAAATGCACTGTCCATTCGCACGCGACTTTTCCTCATGCACATAAATTATCTGAAACATGACTCCACACATGAAGAGTTAAGTGTGCCAGATAATTTATTGCTTTGCATAGATAGCGTACTACACGTGCGTATGTACATATTCAAGAATGTACGATACGTTATTGTTCTTTATGAATGAATGCAAATGAAAAGCAATGGAATGGAAATGTTTTTGCTTTGAATTACGTAAGTATGTTTCAGGTAAATTTATTGAGAATTGTAGAATTTAGGTAAGTATGTAATATGGTTTTTGCATAGGTATTACAATATATATATATATATATATATATATATATATATATATATATATATATATATATATATATATATATATATATATATATATATATATATATGCAAAGATATGTAACTATAAATATGTATACATATATTTGTATATATATATATACATATATATATATATATATATATATATATATATATATATATATATATATATATATATATATATATATATATATATATATATATATATATATATATATATATATGCATATATATGTATATATAAATATCTATATATATATATATATATATATATATATATATATATATATATGTATATGTATATATATATGTATATATATATATATATATATATATATATATATATGTATATATATATATATATATATATATATATATATATATATATATATATATGTGTTTATATGTTCTTCAGTGCAGTGTTGAAGTTTATTGAAATGACGGTTTTTTATCTTCGAAATACGTACATATGTAAAAAATAAATCAAATCAAACTAAGGAAGCTTGATTTGTACTTAAAAGTGAAACTAAAGAAGCATACTAAATTCGATTTTAATACTCTTTCAATATTATTGAAGCCAAATCTTACTTTTCATTATTCATACCAAAAATCATGCAAATTATGAATTTCATTTAAAAATCCAGGCTAGTAATTTCAATTAAGAAAAATTAAAACATGGAAGAATGATTTTTACGTCAGAAATAAATCAAAGAAGCTTATAATATTTACAATATTATCGAATTTAATTCTTTCTCATTATCTTTACAAAAACTTATGTGAATTAACAATTTAATTAAAAATCGACACTAGGGATACTACGAAAAAATGAACGAATAATTTCTCCATTTAAAATTCCACGGTAATTGCTTCAATGAAATTTATAAACACTCGACAAACTATTTAAGTATTTATTGTTCTTAAAAGACTAATTACCTGATCGTTTCAGACAATTATATTTAAATACTGCTTATAGTCTTTCAAACAAATCAAAATAATCCTTTAAATATTTTACACAAGAAAATTATGTGCGATCAATTCATTTATACTCATTTATTCATTAAACATGACCCACATAAATGAACGGGCGCCCAAATCGAAAGCATTTCAATTTTTCTGCTACGCAATCGATAGGCAAATAAATATCCATTCATTTCCAATTGCAAAGAGTGAAACAATCTTCACACACTGCACATCGTGGCCGTGCCGCTAGCGCCAGCGAACACACACTGTTGCATGTCGTATGGTGGATTTCCTTTTCTGAATCTCTTGAATCTGCTGCAAGACCTGCAAAAGAGGAAAAGGAAACACAAAGAACCAAATTGCTAATGGAAATGTATTGGTACTTATCTGCCGGGAGCGCTGCAGTATGTCGGGGGTTGAATGATTACACTTACTTGTATGACAAGAACCGTCATACTTGTTTACTATTATTGTCAATCTGACAATTCTCGTTTAATGGGTCGAACCAATATATGTAAATGTAATAGCAAAACATAATATGTAATTGTAATAGATTATTTTTTAAGTTAAAATTGAAATGGAATGTTAGAGAAAATTGAATTGGAAATAGAGGAAAAAAGTACCGGTTAGTTGCTAGCTAAATGTTAGCTGCTAACTGAAAGTCAGTTGCGTAGAAACAGTGAAGATAGAAACATTAAAGAATAGAATTTGTGACATAGATAATAAAGTATAAAGTTGGAAGAAAACAAAATATAGTGAAGTTGTAATTTGTTTAATGTGAATTATAAAATTTATAAAGGCGTTCAATTAAAGGTAGGAGCCATAAGGCTTTCAATTCATTACTTAAATATTTATCATTTAACCTTAAAACTTTTGGTCCGTCAAAATAATCGTGTGTGATGTACCATCTCGTCGAACGAGATAGTTCGTGTATCATACATTTTTTGGTCCGTTGAGCCGGATATAAATTACGTACATATTGGTGTTGTTGTGCGCAAACATTCGTCAAAAGGCACATAAATTACGTACGTATTCATAATAAACTGTATCAATTGCATACTTGTGACAAAGTGAACATTGTTGGTCCGTTAAAAAATATACGGCAATTTTTTATGTACAGTTGCGGCAAGTACTGCATATTTATTGCAAAATTCGATATATCCGTATAAACTTCTCGTGACACCGCGATTGCGGTAATTTTAAACACGCATTCCACGTATCAATTTTGGGGCCCTTCAACATAAGAATTATACAGAGGGACCGCAATTTATATTCATATATCGCAATTTATACTCATATATGGCAATATTTTAAACATACAAGAATTTTGTCGTATATCTGTTGTGTGATTTATTGATAATAACGTACCGTGATCTGACATACGATACATATAATGGAAGCATTAGCGGTACGGCTTTTAAGGATTTGTATGTGTCACTTATTCATACGAAATCTCATTAATCTCGAGTAGAAAAGTTGCACTACTTAAAAGGGAGTTTGGTGGGTGATGCGGAGCAATTGTTACGACATTATTCGATCACTGATTCCAATTATGAAGCCGCTTGGAATTTATTGGTAGAACGTTATCATGACAAACATGTCTTGTTAGGTACTCAATTTAAGAAATTACTTTCACTCAATAGCGCTCACGAATCCGTGTCAGCAATTAGGACATTATTAGATAGAACGGTGGACTGCGTACAAACCATTGAAAACTTAAAAATAGAAAACACTTGGGATGCAATGCTGGTACACATAACCACACAACGGCTTCCAACAGAAACAAGGCAAATTTGGGAACAACAGCAGTCAGGCACTAGTAAAGCGACATCATTTCAAGCCTTAAAGGAATTTTTACAGTGTCGGTTCAGAGCTCTAGAAGCTGCTGGGGTGGAAAGAGCCAGGAATCCGAGATCGATTCAACATGTGAACGTGATACAGAACAAACAGCTTTCTTGCAGTTTGTGCAAAGGAGCTCACTATCTGAGGCACTGTTCGGATTTTCTAGGCGCAGATCATATAACGAGATTTGGAATTATTAAAAGGAACGGTTTGTGCCTGAATTGTTTGGGCAAAGGACATTTAGTAGGAGCATGTCCCAACATATCAAGATGTTTCAAATGTAAAAAGACGCATCATACGCTTCTTCACAAACCTGATTCTGTCAATCCTGAAAATGTTAGTCAACAATCACCAGCTACTTCGTCATTCAGAAACCCGCATTCGACTTCTTGTGTGAACAATTCTCGACCTTTGACACTCTTCGAATCTAGACCTTCGACTTCATCAGCCACGACTACAAACGTCAACTCTTTAACTTTCTCAACGCAAGCGGTGTTATTGGCAACAGCTCTTGTACAAGTAGAATCATCGAATGGATACATCGTTTTACGAGCTTTATTAGATCAGGGATCGCAAGCGTCAATCATTACGGAACATGCAGCTCAACGACTTGGAATAAAAAGCAGGATGGAAGCAGAATGGTTGTTACCTAGTTCGACTACCATTCAAGAACGACAAAGCTAAAGACATTTTAGGTTACTCCAGAACTAATGCCATCAATAGTTTGTTGCATTTGGAGAAGCGATTCGCCAAAGACCCGAAACTACAACAAGAATATACGATGTGCATTCAGGAATATCTTGATCTAGGACACATGACCAAGGCAGCACAGGTAAATGAAGTAAAGAACATCGCTGAAAAAACAATTAGTACTGCTACTTTTTTACCGCATCATGCGGTTTACAAAGAAAGTACCACAACAAAGCTGCGTGTCGTGTTTGATGCATCTAGGAAGATAAGTACGGGAATATCATTGAATGACGTTCTGATGACTGGACCTACCATACAAGACCGCATGACTTACATTATCATGCGATGCAGATTATACAAATTTGGTATGATGGCCGATATTGCAAAAATGTACAGACAGGTAGCGATTCACCCAGATGACGCAAACTATCACAAAATTGTTTGGAGGCAGCACGCTAGTCAGCCAGTAAAAGATTATTGCCTTAATACGGTAACATTTGGGATGATGTCAGGACCGTTCCTAGCAATCAGAACCCTGCATCAATTGGCAAGAGATGAATGCGCAACATATCCTGAAGCTTGCAAGGCAATATTAGGAGAATTCTACGTCGATGACCTGCTATCTGGTGAACATAGTGTAGACAATGCAATTACCAAAAGAAACCAATTGATGGCATTGTTGAAATCTGGTGGTT
This sequence comes from Odontomyia ornata, assembly GCA_963969285.1. Taxonomy (NCBI): domain Eukaryota; kingdom Metazoa; phylum Arthropoda; class Insecta; order Diptera; family Stratiomyidae; genus Odontomyia; species Odontomyia ornata. The sequence continues at coordinate 211,234,018 of OZ017738.1, forward strand.
TCAAATTAAGGAAATGGATAACCAACGATAAGAGACTTTTGGAGGACCTTGCCAATGAAGACATTGAGATGCGTGAAAGGATTTATTTCGACACGGAAAGTGGACATAAGTCGTTAGGCATCGTATGGTATCCAGTGCAAGATTTTTTCACATATCGTCTGAAGACCCAAGCAATTAAGGAATGGCATACTAAACGCTCAATTCTTTCCGAAGTGGCCCGATTATATGACCCTTTAGGTTAGTTAGCACCTATTATTGTTTCAGCCAAAGTACTGCTCCAAAGTTTATGGTTACATGGTCAACACTGGGATGAAAGAGTGACAAGCACAATCAACAAGGGATGGAAATTATTCCAAAAACAACTTCGTGTAATAGAAACAATCAGAATTCCTAGATGGATCACGTACAAGCCAAATTCAAACATCAAAATTCACGGTTTCTGTGATGCATCCCAACGAGCTTACGCAGCAGTAATCTATATAGTCATACGTACTGAACTGACAGTTAATAGTCACTTAATCATGGCCAAAACTAAATTAGCACCTGTAAAACCAGTCACCATACCACGCTTGGAGTTATGCGGAGCAGTTTTGCTTGCACGACTACTACATGAAATTAACGAAGCGCTAAAGATTCAGAATGTACCTACTTAGCTATGGACGGACTCCGAAATTGTACTCGCATGGTTGAAGGGACACCCAACACGCTGGAGCATTTTTGTCGCAAATCGAACATCTTTTATCATCGAAAAAACGGAAAACATACCATGGCGTTACGTGCCCTCAAAATCCAACCCAGCGGACCTTGCGTCACGGGGGATCAAAGCTCAAGATTTGATCAATTATAATCTCTGGTGGCATGGGCCTAGCTGGTTGACACAAGAATTTGATGCTTGGCCTAAGATGAAGGATGCATCACTAGTAGAAACCGAAAAAAGGAAATGTGTAGCAGTTAATATTGGACTTAACGCAATATCTCTGTTAGACCACCTTATCGGAAAATATTCGACACTCACGAAACTGCTTAGAGTTACTGCATATTGTTTTCGTTTTATCCGATGGAGAACAAATCATAAAACAAACCAATCCTATTTGAGTGTTACAGAGTTACGTGAATCATTAGAATTTTGGATAAAATATGCACAAGGAAAAGAATTTCAATCCCAGCTTGACTGTTTGAAAAAAGATAGATCAGTGGAGAAGAAAAGCAAATTGCGCAGTCTGCATCCTTTTCTCGACAACAAAGGCATAATCCGTGTAGGTGGACGTTTGCATAACGCATCCTTACCTTTAGATGAGAAACATCCCATAATTTTACCACGAGTTGGGAAGTTTACTCAATTGGTCCTACAGCAAATCCACCAATTAACCCTACACGGACAGACACAGTTGATGTTAACTACATTGCGTAAAACTTATTGGCTAATAGATGGGCGCAATGCAATAAAATACTTCGTACATAAATGTATTCGATGCTTCAGAGAGAAGGCCAAAGCTGCAACTCAGCTCATGGGAGACCTGCCAACAGCACGGGTGCCTAATTCACGTCCTATCACTCACATTGGCATTGATTTTTGTGGACCCTTTGACGTAAAGGACAGACGAGGCAGGGGAAGCAAAATTTCAAAGGGATATGTTGCCATATTCATTTGTCTAACTGTTAAAGCTATACATATAGAGGTAGTCAGCGATCTGTCCACCAATGCATTCATTGCAGCTTTGCGTCGGTTCATAGGACGAAGAGGCTTTAGTTCCCACATTTACACAGATTGCGGTACGAATTTCGGAGGGGATAATGCGGGGCTCAAAAGAATAATCAAATTAAACAACGATGCTGCTCAAATTTTTGCAAACGAAGGTATCACATGGCACTTCAACCCCCCGGCTTCACCACATTTTGGCGGACTCTGGGAGGCGGGAGTTAAATCGATAAAATCCCATCTACGGCGAGTAATTGGAAGCGCATCGCTGACATATGAAGAACTAGCCACTGTCCTTATTAGAATTGAAGCTTGCCTTAATTCGTGCCCACTGTGTCCACTCACTAATGACCCCACAGATGCTACAGCCTTAACGCCAGCACATTTTCTAATTAGAGACACGTTAATCGCACCACCAGAAATGGAATTACAAGATGTAAATATTGGCAGATTGGATCGATGGCAACTAGTGCAAAAGATGTCACAAGATTTTTGGAAGCGGTGGAAAGGTGAATATTTAAGTCGACAACAACGAAGACCAAAATGGCTTAGTATAGAAAATAATGTGAAGATCGGAGATCTGTGCCTTCTGAAAGACGAAAGATTACCATCCTACCGATGGGCATTAGCAAAAATTGTTGACGTGCATCCAGGTAAAGATTGTATAGTACGCGTAGTATCTGTAACAATAAATGGAAAAATTTACAAAAGAGCCATATCCAACATTGCTCCACTACCGACACAAAATTCACCAGATATTGATAATATTTAACGAGTTGCGCGTAAAAAATGCTATCCGCCTACCAACTATCTCACCCTATGATCGAAATTAGAAATGAAAATTATCCGTCCCTTTCTCTCACCTTCACTGAGCGTATCACAATGCCCGAAATTGACTAAGCGATGTCACATAGTAAGCAAAACACAAGATCACAAGATTCAAAACTGAGTAAACGACGTCATACATTAAACAGAACACAAGAGATACGTGAAGATAGAGGGGAACACCCAGCATAAGGTGGGATAACTTCACCCTATCGACACTACCATCTCAATCAAAACGAAGTAGCTTCAAATGGTCAGAGTACATGAAGAAAGAAGATCAATCAACTTGCTGGCATAACATTACGAATCGGACTCAACCATGGCTAAAAATAATATATTTATCATTAACTTATACTAATCGCTATATTTACAGATACCTATTAAACTATCAACCTAAGCTTTATGAGATGTCCTGACACATCTCATCCGGGGGAGTATGTTGCATGTCGTATGGCGGATTTCCTTTCCTGAATCTCCTGAATCTGCTGCAAGACCTGCAAAAGAGGAAAAGGAAACACAAAGAACCAAATTGCTAATGGAAATGTATTGGTACTTATCTGACGGGAGCGATGCAGCATGTCGGGGGTTTTGAATGATTACACTTACTTGTATGACAAGAACCGTCATACTTGTTTACTATTATTGTCAATCTGAATATTCTCGTTTAATGGGTTGCACCAATAGAAATGTAATAGCAAAACATAATATGTAATTGTAATAGATTATTTTTTAGTTAAAATTGAAATGGAATGTTAGAGAAAATTGAATTGGAAATAGAGGAAAAAAGTACCGGTTAGTTGCTAGCTAAATGTTAGCTGCTAACTGAAAGTCAGTTGCATAGAAACAGTGAAGACAGAAACATTAAAGAATAGAATTTGTGACATAGATAATAAAGTATAAAGTTGGAAGAAAACAAAATATAGTGAAGTTGTAATTTGTTTAATGTGAATTATAAAATTTATAAAGGTGTTCAATTAAAGGCAGGAGCCATAAGGCTTTCAATTCATTACTTAAATATTTATCATTTAACCGTAAAACTTTTGGTCCGTCGAAATAATCGTGTGTGATGTACCATCTCGTCGAACGAGATAGTTCGTGCATCATACACACACCGTTCCATACATTATTCATTCGATCGCATTTATACAGAGATGTTGATCAATATATCCACCACACATCTCAATGTACATATTGTATACGTTCCTTTGCTTTTCTAATCAGCTTGAAAAGTTTGTCGAGGATGAAATTTTCCTATCTAAGACACTAACCAGCGACAGCTGCGCCGCCAAAAGCATGGGTTCTCCCAATGTGGAGTTAATTTGGTGTGCACCGTGACACCTTTATGTATAGAAACACAATGCCTATACCTCAAATAACATCCTCCAGCAACCAACACGCGTGACGTTTTCTTGCCCACAACTCCATCCATCCTTAACCATATACATCAATCGATGAGCAACGTTCACCTTAAGCAAGCACCCACGGAGTAAATTCTCATGCGTTAGAACGTCGAGAAGCATACCCGTCGCCCATCCATAGTACAAAATCACCCGTCTATAGTGGCACCCGTTGACACCACGCAACCATTTGCACCATAAAAAACGTCGGGCATGCCTATCACGATCAAGCTAATCGGCTATTTCCACACGATGGGAGACAGGGAAGCAATCACCTGCTACATCCTAATCCCAGAATCTCACCTACTTAATCAAGCAACGGATGTATATTTACGTAGGACCCATACCTTTTCGTCCCCAGCACCCACCTGTACCACCCCAATACACTCATACACTCGACAATAATCCAAGACATCCCCGACTATCACGGGCTCAAAGCATCTTATCTAATCTGATACACACCCACATAGCCGAGAAACATACCCTCCCATGGCAACCACCCAAGAGATCCACACCTATCCCGGACTCACAACTTCTTATCCCAGGCACCCATCTATACCACCATAATACACGCACCCACATACCCTCGACAACATTTGAAGTTTGAATGGAGAAAGTTGGTTAGAACTGGTATTCTATATCTACTGCCCTAGCGCAACCATATCGACGAATCGCGACCGTAATCATGAGGAGTGAAATTCATTCCGGCTGGGCAATCTTCTTCCTTGATCTGTCGTGTACGATTCCATGCCGTTGTCGGTAATCAAAACGGAAAATTTCGCTTAAATTTTGTGAAAAAAAAACTAAAATAGCTTTGTGTTCCAATTGATAGTAACCACAATCCGCAGCATATATGCGCACCAATAGTCCCAAACATTGTAATCATTAACAAATTGCTGTCAATCAATACAATCAAGCTAATACAATCCTAGTTTGATTGTCACCGCACCATGAACTCAAAGGGATTTGTACAAAATAAGCGAAACAAATCAAATTCCGTCGTGAAATTCAGGGCTGATGCATATCCATCGTTAAGACGGCGGATGAGGTTTTGGCGCATTTTATTCGCCATGTATCGACTTTTCTAATACTAGTGGGAAACGCGCAACGGGACAATAAGGTTGGAGTCTGACTGGCTTTGAGAAAGTGAAAAAATCAAGCTCACGAATTTAGCAGCCAATCGCGGCGGCATTGGAGATTTCCCCAAGGCAAGGAACAAAGTTGATCGCGCCGGAAATTTTCTTCGTCTAATTGCCGTCCGGGTATTCTGTGCAGCTAGCACCTTTTGATTTGTGTTTAGTGGCAAACAGTGGAAGATTCGCATAAGAAAAGCAGGGATGGATTTACGACACCACTCTTTCGATTGCAAAGTGTCTTGCCCAGTGCCGGGAATCCCATGGTGTTTGTTTTATCAGTCCGAGAGTTGAACGTGCAAATCATTGATGTAAAAAAACGAACGCGATATGCAAGGATATAGGCTTTAGTTTTGGCTGGTCAAGAAGGAAAATATCCACAAAAAAATCTTCTCAGCTGGTTCGCACACTGTTGCAGCATCGCGCGCGCGCACACATCCATGCTTTTGTTTATCAATCAGACGGTGTTGGTTGGGCAAGTTGCATGTACAGCAGCAATTGAAATGTGTTAGTGGTGGCGTTTTGTGTACACAAATTATTTGCGAGTGTTAAGCGCAATTTTAATCACACTGTGCACGCAACGTCCGCAGTGCTGCTGTGTTCAGGAAAAGTCAATGAAATTCTGTACACACGTGCATCCTTTCAGTCCAAGACACTGCGTCAGAGCGAGCAAGTTAGCCAATCGGCTACGAAACCAGGAAGCTGGGAACTAACTTATTCTTACTCGTTAGCGAGCAACGGTGGCGCTAGGGATCAAGGAACGACTAAATTAACTCTGAATCATGCTGACCGTAGGGGCGTAGATGAGGAGTTTCGAAGACCAAGACGCATTTCGGTTGAAGGAATTCAATTTATTTTTTTCCGCATTTGCATAATATTTTTGTGATGATCGGATGATCTTCTCCACAATCAAAACCTGCTGTTTGGCATCATGAATGAAATAAGATTCAAACAGTGAAAAGCGTACGTGTAGTTGTAATTCAGATTTGAAAATTTTCAATCGAATCATTCTAATGGATTTTATCTCGGCTCGAGTTTTAATATTCACAGATCTTACCCACCCCGTCTACGAGCGCTCGTCGGAGGAGGATTGGGTAGGTACCCATTTTTCTATTGCCTGAATATATATAAATTATATATTTTCTTCATTTTACATAGATTGAAATGGTTTACCATATAAAATATTTATAATTTATTGTACATTTTATTCAACTTATTTATTAATTTTTTATACATTCCTCACATTTTATTCAACTTATTTTTAAATTTATTGTACAATCCTCACATTTGAGGGAATTCTTTTATGCACCAGCACACTTAAAAAGATGCTTTCCTACACAGATGTTAGAGAATGAATCCGAAATGAATCGCGAGAATTGAAGCACTTTATGATGTAGCGTGAAGTTGGCGCGTTATCAGCTGTTGATTCGAATTTCAAATAAATTTGACGTGACGTTTCCCACTAGTTTTCGCATCTTGAACTTAATCAATTTTCCGTGCGGGTATTGTAACTTGAACGATATAAAAGATTCAACACGACACCCTACGAAGGATACGTCCCTGACATGCTTCCTATAGCTGTTTTTACAATCCCACACACATCACTATACTTTTCGTTTTCCAATACAACAACACTCACGATACTTAACAAACTTTTCAGTTTGATTAATTATCACTTTTGCAACGTTTTAAAACTAGATTCAACACGTTTTATCTTAAAAAAATTGCTTTGTGTACAATTTCAAATTCAACTTGATTAGACGTTTCCCATTTTTTTAATTTTCACGAATCATATTTTTCAATCATATGGTTGATATTTCCTTGACGATTCGGGGGTTAAAGTATAAGAGGAGTGGGATTTTCATGAGAGCAACAAGAGAGCCACTTGAGAGTGTGGATGCTCTAGCGGCATGAAAGGCGGGGGGATTTCATTTCGTATGGGAGAGGAAGGCATGCATGCAGTAAAAGTCTTTCACTCACGTATGGATGAAAATAAGCGCATTTTGCGCCCATTACTTTATTTGTCTTTGCTTTCATAGCTCTTACTCCTCAAATTAGACTAAATTATTTATTTTCGTAGTGAATTGCCTAATCATAATTCCCCTTAAATAGTTATTTTTCATCAGATCCCCTGCGTTATTTTCATTCGCATACGATTGACGTTTAGTTTTGATTATAATTTTCACCAAGACACCTTACTTTTCATGCAATGTTCTCATTCGTTTTTTTTTTATTCTGGTTTATTCAATCTGATAAGTAATTGTGTAATGATATAAAGTATGTTATTTTTCATTTCCTTTAGTTATCGCGTTGAAATACAATGAAAATATAAAATTGGAAAAGAACTCGGTCTTTCTATTTATTTGGAACCTTGACCCGGTATGTGACCCGCTACGTTGGCTGGCCTTCCACTTATGAGCAAGCCATCGGGTGAGCTCACCCCTTCTTTTTGCTCTCGCAGGGTAAAGTGCCCTTCCGCTGTGAACGCGAGATTCTTTTCTAGTGGGCCCTTGTACTGAGTAAAAGAACACGCCACACAACACTGCAATGCTAGCCTACCAACGTATTCACGCATCCTCAGACAAGGTCAACTTCGGCGAGCAGTCCATTACGGACATTTTACATTCCTCCAATTCACTACAAAATGGTACCCAACCCGGAGCCGAAAAAGCACAACTGTACCAACAGTCGAGAGCATGAGACAGACCATCATGTCTAGGTTACCCCACTAGGTGTCCAAATTTTGGCAGGTTGGTAACTAACATACTTACGGATATTGCACTAAACGTGCCCCAGCATCCTTAACAACTTCCAGACTTTGTGTTATCCTCGAACATCAATATCGTTTGTTTGGACTTGCTTTTGATTTGTACACTGGTGGTTTACCACCATTGTATGACTAGCAAGACCAAATGAGAGTCCTTTCGTGTACTCGGAAGTTGTTAGTTACTATCATTTTGTGGCCGATTCTGATCTGCATCCCTAACCAAACGGTGCCTTGGTGTCTTCCAGCACATAGATTCTTGATTTCACGAGATTGGCTGATTAGCTAGTCCATGACACTCGCACTATTTGCAGTTCAGAATCAACCCTGGGCCGATAAACTGTACGTGACTAACGCATGATCATTTCCGGACTATGATATTTACGGTGTCTCAAGAGAGTAGTACCTGACCTGTGACGTGTGGGAAGAGCTCACCATCGGTTTTTCTGCCTGCGAAAGGGGAAAAAATTAATGAAAGGATCGAATTTTCATGAGATATACGTATATATATATATATATATATATATATATATATATATATATATATATATATATATATATATATATATATATATATATATATACACTTGCCAGAAAAAGTATCCGTACAACATCAGAAGAAAGCAATATATGACGAAATTCATGCTAAAGAAAGCTACTACATATAAATATTTAAGCAAAAAAATTTATTCATTAATGAAAGTATCTTTTCTATATATTTTTCCTTTAAAAACTAGATTTTACGAAATAAAAGCAAAAAAGCCTCACTTAAACGAACCAGAAAAAGTATCCGTACATGATAATATTAATTTGAAAAATTCAAATATTTTATTACATATCAGGGCTTAATAACTAATCGGATAACATTTTCTCTTAAGGACCTCCTAAAGGTGATTTGACATGGAGTGAACCAATTTGGCTGTGTCCTGCCTGGTGATTTTGCCCCATTCATTGACGGTGACGTTTTTCAGCATTGCCTTCGGAGTTATGCTGTGCTGACGGATCCTGCGCTCCAACTAGTCCCACAAATGCTCAATGGGATTAAAGTCTGGGGATTTGCGCGGCGTAGACAATTGATTTTTTGTGTTGTAGAGCAACCAAAGCTTCACATTGTGTGCTGTGTGCTTGGATCATTATCTTGCTGGAACCAGAAATCGTCACCAAGCCTCAATTGCTGAACGCTTTGCTTCAAATCCACCTTTAAAATATTAAGGTAACCATATTGATCCATAGTTGATTCTATAAACACAAGTTGGCCAACCCGTTCTGCCACCATACGCCCCAAGACCATCACACCACCTCCACCATGTTTCACAGTTGATACGAGATTTTCTTTTTCGAAGGCAGTACCGCTCTTTCGCCACACTTACTTTCTTCCTTTAATGGCAAATATGCAAAACTTGCTTTCTTCAGAGAATAGGACCTGTTACCAAAGCTCAAGTGGCATGTTTATATATTTTTTTGCAAGTCCACACGTTTCTTCCTGTTTAATTCCAAATTGATGGCTTCTTACGTGCTATGCATGAGCGATATCTATCTCTCTTTAGTGTTTTTCGTATGGTATCTTCGTGGAAAACCTTGCCAAAGAGTTTTTTTTATATATGTAACAATTTGGGAAGCAGTTACTCCAGAATTATTTCTAACTGCCTGCAAAACGTTTCCTTTTTCGCGTTCAGTTAGTATGGAGGGTCGACCACAACGAGGCTTTGACATAACGTAGCCAGTTGTATTAAATGTTTTCACCACATACTGGACAGGGGAGTCAGTTCTGCCAGTACTCTTAAGTTTCAGCATAATTTTCCTCTCCTCAGCCCTGATTTCGCTAATTTTGGGCGTCATCATGTATTCTAGTGCACAAAAAATTTAAAAAAAACTGCACTCACTTTTAAACCTATCACAACTTAAAGTAGAACTATTATCGGACCTTAAAACATTAATATGCATCTGCATATGTCATCGCATAACACGGGGAATCCCCCGGTTCGTTCTGTACGGATACTTTTTCGGGTCTATTGTGTTGCCGCAAATTGATTTTGTTTGAGTTTCAAGTCTTTTAAAATAGTAATTTTTAAGAAACATACTGGGAATCATGCAAAATTGTAGATTTTATGATATTATAAAAGAAAGTATTCAAATTAAGTGGACATATCGTTTTTATTATAAGGATAACTTTGTTATCTTGCATGTACGGACACTTTTTCTGGCAAGTGTATATATATATATATATATATATATATATATATATATATATATATATATATATATATATATATATATATATATATATATATATATTATTTTTGTTTTTGATAGGGTTCAAATACCTCGTCACTTTCAGCCACTATAATAAACTTGGTTCAAGCTACTATATTTATAATTACACCTGTTTGCACCGGGACTCTATTGTTCTGACCTTGATGACCTGACCTGATTTTATTATTTTGCATAGAAATGCACAACACACTGATTGAACTTTAAGATTGGTAATTATCCAAATGATGTGTGTATTTATATTGTATTTCAGAGTCTTGTTTATCACAATTTCTTAAATTTTTAATGGAAAACTGTATGATCACGCAATTAAACAAATTCAAAAGACACCACATAACTGACTGAGTCAGCTGAGCATTTCACCCGCGTGCAATTGCCAAAGCAATTTGCTGACCAGACAAACGCGCCAGAGAAAGAACGCTGAGTTTACGCCTTTTCGCTAGCATGCCTGCCTTTGCCCATGAAATGTAACACAATCTCTTCGATTACGGATCCACTTCATGAACCAATGCACTAGCTGAATGTGCATGGGTCAGCAATTTGGCAGGGAATGTAAAATGGCAAATGGAATTACAATGTGTGGCAAAATTTAAGATTCGTGAAGGTTGACTAAAATATTTGAAATTGAATTAAATTATTGAATAAACATATTTGAAATTGAATTAGATTTTTGATTTTGAGTGAAATGTCAGCGAAAGGTAAATACAATTGTTCTTACAGGGAACAGTAAATTGATATTGATAAATTAATCAAATAAATCGAATTAATTACGAATGGGCTAATTATTACAATGCTAATTACCTTAAATAACTGTAAAAGTTAATTGAGGCGTTGATGTTGCCAGATCAGGCTGTGATGGGTGCGCAGGGGTGTCAGGAACTCAACATCCACCCCCCCGTCTAACGGTCCATTCAACCTCCTCCAAGGTGTGCGGTAGGCTTTAGCGTCTAGGTAACGGCACTGGTGGTTGAACATGCAGGTTGGATTGTTGTTTGCAGGAACGCCAGCGGAGGAAGATCACCAGTACGACTAATCCAAGAATGCCCAGGTAGCCGATTGTGTGCTGGTGGATGTCGTGGTCGGTCACTTGATCGGTCCATGAAACATCTTGCGCTTGTAGTTGTTGTCACAGTTCCTCGATTTCAGATGCAGTTTCAGTGAAATGAGCAAAGTCGTTGAAACAGTCCACAAGGTTTGATCCGCCGCCAGCAGAAATGTGCTGAAAAACATCGTCCACGGTGATGGCTTGGCCCTCGTACATGTATTTCCTCTGAATGCTTGCCGTGACGGTTTTGAGAGTGCAGTCTGCCCGCAGCTGAAGGATACCGGAGCCCTGCAACGACAGTTTCGAAGTGTTACTGCCACACACTAGGTGAGCGATGGTTTGGTTGACGAAAGCGTAAATCCATTTGCTGGATTGAGGGATGTTGGACCAGATACTTGGGCGCGGGTGTAATTCCCTTCAACAAATTGACTTTGCATCGACTCATGTTGGATTCCTTGCTGTATAATGGATGAGTTTGTCAGCAAATGTTAATGTTTCGTTCCCTTTGGATGCAGGATAAGTACTTCGCCTCCGAGAGTGGGTAGTAAATGTATTAAATACTATAAGGATGGTTACCATAGGTATTGTAAGAAGTCTGTAGGGCTCGAAGGTTGTTGCTGCTATCAGTGGAATCTTTCGTTCAAATATGACGAAATCGGTGGTCACCTTGGCCCTGATTGACGTTATTTGAAAAAGTTGTAGGACATTCTCTTGATGTATAAGTAGCCGCTGGTAGATGCTCTCTGTTCCTTGTCACCTCTGTGCCCACAATTGACTTGCTGGTTCGCACTGATCGCCACCTTGTCCTCAGGATGTCATCGCCGCTGATCTGGGATCCTTACTTCATCAAGTGGGGGAACTTGCTTGAGATGCTTCTTCGTTAGACTGTGCGCCGTCGAGGTTCCGGAGGTGGTTTTGACATCAGCGACTCGCACGAAACCATCAGCGCCTTTGTACGTTTTGATAATTTGCCCCAGTGGCCATTTCATCGATGGGATGTTATCTTTGCTTATGACAGCGACAGTTCCCGGTATCGCATTGGGATGCGATTGTCACCGCTTGATACGATGCTTCAACTACACTAAGTACTCGTGCGACCATCACCTCCAGAACTCCAGTTTGAAGTGATTGATTAGCTTCCACCAGGCATGCAGGCCTCCAGTGACTTGCTCTGCGCGAGCATCCACCATAGCTGTGAGGGTTTCTCCGATGAGAAAGTGTGCTGGAGCTAATGCTGCCAAATCATTAGGATCGTTTGAAATTGGAGCCAGTGGTCTAGAATTGAGGATAGCCTCCACCTCAACCACCAAGGTATGAGGCTCCTCGTAAGTGAAAGCCGCCGACAAAGCGCCTCGATGGATTTGACCGCCGCCTCACACAAGCCGCCAAAACGAGGTGCGCGGGAAGGGATGAAATGGAACCCGATTCCCCAGCTGGAGCAAGCCATTGTTACTTCTTGACGCGCTTCGTTGGAATATCATGAGAATGAATATTCTGATGGCGTTGTCGGAAAATAGGTTTAAGCAGTGTCCTCATCGTCCAATGAAACGTTTGAGAGCACAGAGGAATGCGTCTGTGCTTAGATCGCTGACTAGTTCTAGGTGGACGGCCAAGGTAGCGAAACAGAAAAATATGGCTAGGTACTCCTTTTGCGGTCGGGTACCTCTACCTCGGTAATGGATCATCACAGACCCACAGAAATCCACGATGAAGTTGATGAACAGTCGGGCTGGCTGAACACGTCCATTCGGCAGGATTCCCATCACTTGTGAAGACAGCTTAGGCTTGACTCGGGTGCACCACATGCACCGTTGAACGATCGATCTCGCAAGTTGTTTTCCTCAAATTGGCCAGAGCCGTTGTCTAGTGGTGGCGAGCAGTGTTTACGCACGTAGATGGCAGTGGTCGCGATGGATGTCCATCATCAGCAATCTGGTGAATGGATGTTTGAACGGTAGTCAAATGGGATGTTTGGCATCGAACGTCCAAAATGATGTCCAAAACTTCACAGTTAAAAGTTTCTGATTATACATAACTCACGATGAACCCCAGGACTGTGGATAATTCATCACTCGGGGGTGCTTGATTTGTCAGTTGAGATTGCTTGACTGCCGGCTTGAGACCATAGATAAACTGAAGGAGTTGTCGTGTTGGATCCACTGAATAAAGTATGTTTCAGGAGCCTTTGCCACTACTATAGTGGTACTCGGAAGGCCAAGCTGATTCTGCCCTGGATAAGAATGGTGGCCCTTGCAACCACATACTACAACGGGCTCAATTCAGCTTGCGCCATCCCACGTGACAGGAAGTCAGCTGGGTTGTCTTCAGACGCTACGTGTCGCCATCGGCCCGGCCTTGAGAGGGTTTGTATGGCCGAGATCCTGTTTGCTACAAAGGTGTTGTACGATGATGCAGTAGAGTTGATCCCCGCCAAGACAAACTCGGCATCGGTCCTGAAGACCTGAAAAATTTCCTGCAGATTGAACGCTGTCTTAACTCGTCTTGTGAGCTGAGCGCCTAGTTTCGCCACACACAACTCCAGGCTCGGAACAGTAACTGTTTTAATCGGGGCCACTCCTGACTTGGTGTACAGCAGCCTGATGACGACTTGATCGCTCCTCAGAGTTGACCGCATGTATAAGCCTTCTCGGAGGCATCACAAAAGGTGTGTAACTCTACTTGCATGGGTTTCTCGCCTGTACTGATGTGACGAGAAAATCGGGCCAGCTGCAATAATAGCAGACCACTGCGGAAACCGGACCACTGGGTATGGATCCCACTGGTAATGCTGCATCCCAGTGCGATTCCAACCGCCATAATTCCTGCAGGGATAGCTTGGCTGCTACTCTCATAGGAGCCAGAATGCCCAATGGATCGAATATTCTGGCTATATCAGATGCCATCGTCCTCTAGGAGAACTTAGCATTGGTTGGATCCAGGTTGATTTGGATTTGGAATTCGTCAGTCTTTGGACGCCAGATGACTCCTAGCATCTTAATGTGGTCCTTGTGCAAACTACTGAAGTCCAACTGAACGTGATGGTCGTCAGGTTTAATCAGCATCAACAAGAGAGGATGGTTGGCAAATCATTTGCGCAAATGCATGGTGCATAGCTCCGCCTGTTTTCGAAGTGCCTCCTCTAAGCTGTCTGCACCAGTCATGATGTCATCAATATAGCAATGCTGCCACTGATGGCCTTTCATTAGCATGAGATAGCTGACTCATCAATTTGTTGATGAGCGTCGCTACCAATAATCGCCAGCTGTCGTACTTTTCCTTCAAGGCTGTCCAAGCCGCCTCGTAGTTGTCATCCGACAATGTAAAATTTCCAATCGAAAGCACCGCTTCTCCAGTGAGACTAGCCTTGAGCTACCATAGCTTCTGGCACTTGGACATCGATCGGCTATGCGCCATTCGCAGGAACAAGTCGTGGAATTGTTGCCAATGTTAATAGTTCCCATCAAAGGTGGGGAGGTTTATTTTCAGCAGAGGCATGGGAAGAGGAGTCACAGGCAGAGTCGTTGAGGCAGGTGTGGCGCTGAGTTCATCCATTTTCGATTCCAGGCATATGACCCAATCTTGGGTAAGCTCTTCCAAATGATACACTTGAGGATCGTCATGGAGCTCGACGATATGCTGGTGATGTTCATCCAGCTATTTCCAACCTCGTTGGAGGGTCATGAGTTTACTCTAGCACCAGGTCCAAGTGACCCCCTTCTGGTCCAAATGGTCGATGATCCTCCTCAACGAGCCTGCCATGACTTTGTAGCGATGCAGCATCCTGACAACACTGGCATCTCCTGATGCTGAGGCTTCTGCAGTGTAGTCCCTATCCTCGCCATCCTGGATCTCGGGCCCTTCTGGTGACTGTTCCTCGATTGGCGTGCCCACGTGTGTTTTGGCACGCTTTTGATCGCGGAAGTGCTGCTGGAAACGGAGTTAATTGCCTTTGGTAGTGTCGTATATATGTTGAGTAAAATACTCATGCGAAGGAGCGACCTCCATTATGGATTAGATGTGACTATCGCCTAATTCCAAATCCTCCCAAGTGGCCTCCCGGCTTCCTGCATCCTTGAGGGCGACTCCTTCTTGTAGTTTGAAATGACAACTTCGACAATTCAAGCCAATCCTTTTAGATCCTCGATCAGGCGATCCACATTTGCCATTGCATAGGAACACAGCACTCCACGACCAGTTCGCCGAGGAAGAAACAATTATTTAGATGTATATGGCAAAGTTAACACTAAGTGCATCTCGCCAGGGCCTCCAGATGTTTACGCCGGGACCCTTTTGTCCCGACCTTTGATTTTATAATTTTGCGTAGAAATACACAACACACTGATTGAACTTTAAGATTATCCAAATGATACGTGTATTTATATCATTTATATCGAAAAATATACGATCACGCGATTCAATGAATCCCCAAGACACCACATAACTGACTAAATCGGACAAGCGTTTCGCCCACGTGCAATTGCCAAATCAATTCGCTGACCAGACAAACGCGCTAGAGAAAGAGCTCTGAGTTTCCGCCTTTTCGCTGGCATGCCTGCTTTTGTCCATGAAATGTAACCCAATCTCCTCAATTACGGATCCACTTCCTGGACATATGCACTAGCTGAATGTGCATGGGTCAGCGATTCGGCAGGGAATGTAAAATGGCAAATGGAATTACAGTGTGTGGCAAAATTAATGATTCGTGAAGGTTGACTAAAATATTTGAAATTGAATTAAAGTATTGAAT
The DNA here is from genome assembly GCA_963969285.1 of Odontomyia ornata. Classification (NCBI taxonomy): domain Eukaryota; kingdom Metazoa; phylum Arthropoda; class Insecta; order Diptera; family Stratiomyidae; genus Odontomyia; species Odontomyia ornata. The sequence goes on from OZ017738.1 coordinate 211,249,899, forward strand.
TAAAATATTTGAAATTGAATCAAATACTTGATTTTGGGTAAAATTCTGGTGAAAGGTAAAAACAATTGTTCTTAAAGGGAACAGTAAATGATTGATCAATTTGAAATTGAATTACATTATTGATTTCGGGTGAAATGCCGGCGAAAGATAAACACAATTTTTCTTAAAGGCAACAGTAAATGATTGATCAATTGATCGGTGAATTGAATTTAAATGATCGGTCAATTGATAAGTCAATCAAATAAATCAAATTAACTATAAATGGGCTAATTATTACAGTGCCCGTCCACCTTAAATAACTATGTAAGTTGATTGAAGCGTTGATGTTGCCGGATCAGGCCGTGTTGGGCGCTCAGGGATGTGAGAAACTTAACAACGTTTATATAACGTACGGATTGATCCTTCTCATGTTAAATTTAGGATAAAGAATTGTGCTTTAGAAAAAATGTCCACTAAATGTACTCCGGAAAAAGTCATCGCGGGACCGACGGCGCTGTGCGTGATTTGTCAACAAGCAAGTAACGATGGCACGACAGTGCGAACGCCATCCATTTCACGAAAATTGCCAGGCAAAGCACCTGCAAAATAACCATAGTTGTCCACTTAATTGGCAACCAGTAACTTCTACAATATAACCGACCAGTTTTGACGAAACACCAGCTACACAAGGGGCAGTGCCCAAAAATAAGGATAGCCAAGACCGATGTTCGCCACTGTTACATAACCAGTATACCCTATGTATACAGGCAGGAACTGGGAGCTCATTTTGATGTGTATCCTATATACATAATCAAAGCTCCCGGGGAGAGATCTCACTGTAAAACATTTATCTGCTACTATAACCATCTTCACTTAATCAACCAACGCAAAAGTTAATTTTGAAGGATTTAACTTTATTTTACTGTACATCTTTTTACACACTTTTATATTACATCGGGAAACATGTAAGAGCCAACTTCGTGGGGCAGAGGTTGGCTAGGAGGATCGATGTCCCGAGCACCACCATCACCGTATCAAGACTATATCGTGGAGAAGCTGACGTATGCCGTCCAGGTCAAGTTGACGGAGAACACTGCACCATAACAATCGACACTGGTGCAACCCGATCGAGTATCCGATCAGACTAGTGAGGCAACAACTACTTCACAAAGGCAGGATTTTCTCACTACGGACAGCTACGAGAGGAACAGCACCTGTCCATGGAGAGGTTAATCTCCAGATACAGTCGGGAGACCTTGCGTTCCGACATAATTTTCTGGTCCACATGGACCACATGGAATCACGTCGGATTTGAGCAAACGGGTATTGAAATGGCAGAATGTCGAAGTAGTGATGGAAGATTCTAGCGTCCAAATTCCCAAGATGAATGTGGTAGTATGTACCGACACTGATGTACCGAATTCTTCCGAAAGCATTGTATGGACCAAGCTTGATGGTGACTCTAGAAACAACCGATCTTATCTGATAGAGCCAACGAAGATGTCAGCATTGCGCAGTTTGATTGTAGAACGAAGCCTTGTAAGATCTTTAAGGAACGGGTACGTGCTG
>OZ017738.1:211261446-211296446 GCA_963969285.1 Odontomyia ornata
CCAAGGCCGAACGAGTATGGTAACTCACGTCATAGATACACAGGGAGCCAAGCCGATTCGACAAGCACCGAGACATCTCCCTATAGCCAAACAAGGAGAAGTGAGCGCGCTGATCTCGGACATGGAAAAACAAGGCGTTATTGAACCTTCTGTCAGTCCATGGGCCGCGCCTGTAGTTCTAGTCAAGAAAAAGGATGGTAGCACTCGCTTTTGTGTCGACTATAGGCAGCTTAACGACGTCACTAAGAAAGATAGTTACCCACTCCCACGCATCGATGACATCATGGACACTTTAGCCGACGCAAAATGGTTTTCTACACTCGATCTCAAGAGTGGCTACTGGCAGGTAGAAATTGACAAGAAGGACCGAGAGAAGACCGCATTTTCAGTTGGGACCGGATTGTGGCAATTTGGTTGTGATGCCGTTTGGGCTTTGCAATGCTCCAGCCACTTTCGAACGCTTGATGGAATATGTGCTACGTGGTCTAACCTGGAAAACCTGCTTGGTATAGCTAGATGACATCATCGTCATCGGTAGAACGTTCGAAGAGCATGTGCGGAACTTAGAAGAGGTTTTCTCCCGATTACGACTGGCAAATTTGAAACTTAGTCCCGAGAAGTGTACTCTTTTCGCAGATGAAGTAAAATACCTGGGACACGTCGTATCAGCAGAAGGGGTCAAAACAGACCCTGAGAAAATTGAAGCCGTGAAAAGCTGGCCAACACCAAACAACAAGCGCCAATTACGAAGTTTCCTGGGTCTGGCGACCTACTATCGAAAATTCGTCAAAGACTTTCCCAAAATAGCTAAGTGTCTCCATCAGCTAACCGAGAAAAATCGTCCATATGTCTGGAATGAACAATGCCAGACAGCCTTTGAGACCCTGAAGGAAAAGCTGTGTGAATCACCCGTGCTGGCGTATCCGAAACCCGGAAAAATGTTTGTAGTTGACACCGATGCAAGCAACGGCGGTATTGGAGCTGTACTCTCCCAGCAGATCAATGGTGAAGAAAGAGTCCTCTCTTATTACAGTCGAGTTCTCTCAAAAAGTGAGAGGAACTACTGTGTGACCAGGAAGGAGCTGTTGGCTATAATAGAGGCCACCAAGCAGTTCCACAAGTATCTATATGGCCAGAAATTTGTTCTTCGAACGGACCATGCATCACTGAGATGGTTGCTCAACTTCAAAAACCCCGAGGGACAAGTTGCGAGATGGATCGAAAGATTGCAGTCATACGACAACGAAATTGTTCATCGGAAGGGCGGAGTTCATGGAAATGCTGACGCCCTATCCGGCCGTCCATGTCCAGCTAACTGCAAGCATTGCCGATGGATTGAGGAAAAGGAACCGCTCGTTGATCTGCGATTGATAACGGCGGAATTCGATGAAGGTTGGTCATCGGAGGAGATTCGAAACGCCCAGCTAGCCGATGAAGACATCGGACCATTGCTCGTATGGAAGGAGACGACTGGGCGACCTGAGTGGAAAGACGTTTCAATGCATGGCGCAACCCTGAAAAGCTATTGGGCACAATGGAACTCCCTTCAGGTGGAGGGTGGCGTACTTAAGCGGAAATGGGAAACGGCGGATGGTAGCTCCTATAGGATGCAAACTATACTTCCCAAAAGCCGAATCCACGATGTGGTTAAGGAAATGCATGAAGGATCCTCGGGAGGCCACCTTGGTGTTAACAAGACCTTAGCGAAATTGCGGGAAAGGTTCTACTGGCTCCACGCTCGAGAAGACGTAGAGGACTGGTGTCGCAGATGCACAATTTGCGCTTCCGTCAAAGGCCCAAAGCGACGACTGAGAGGACAAATGCAAACCTATAGCGTAGGCGTGCCATTCGAAAGGATTGCTGTTGACATCGCAGGACCCTTTCCTGAATCCGATTGGGGAAATCGATATACGCTGGTTGTAGCCGATTATTTCAGCAAGTGGCCCGAGGTCTACCCCATTCCCAACCAGGAAGCAACTACCGTAGCTGAACAGCTAGTGTTAAATTGGGTCAGTAGGTACGGCGTACCTTGCGAACTACATTCGGATCAAGGCCGAAACTTTGAGTCACTAGTTTTTGGTGAAATGTGCGAGCTGCTCGGAATACGGAAAACGAGGACAACACCGCTGCATCCCCAATCCGATGGAATGGTCAAACGTTTCAACGGCACGCTCAATAAACACCTTGCCAAGATGGTTGACGAGAACCAAAGGGACTGGGACCGACATATCCCACTATTTTTGATGGCGTACAGAGCTGCCGAACATGCATCGACGGGCCAAGTCCCAGCCAAAGTCATTTTTGGAAAGACTATTCGTCTGCCAGCCGATATAAAGTTCGGAACACCCCCTGAGAAACCCCAAACGGTCTCGGAGTACGCAAGTGATCTAAGACAACGGTTGAACCAGATACATCGGACAGTGCGAAAACACCTCGAATCGGCTACTGACCGCATGAAGACCAGGTATGATCTAAAGGCTAATTCTACTGGCTTCCAGCAAGATGACTTGGTGTGGCTTTATAACCCGCAACGGCGAAAGGGTAGGTCTCCAAAGTTGCAACATAATTGTCAGGGACCATACCGAGTTACAAAGCGAATCAACGACGTCGTATACCGAATACAGGAACATCGTAAGCCGAGAGCTAAAATGAAAATCGTGCATCTGGACCGTCTTGCCCCATATTACACCCAGGGAGAATTGACTACAAATAGCGACACATCTTTTCGGGGCGAAAAGAACTGAGGTGGGGGCAGTGTTACATGTACAAATAATTACATGTACAAATAATTCTGCGAGCTACTGTCGCAATTGTTTTCATCATCATTAGGAACGTCAATAAATGAATTTACTCGAACCCACGAGAACCCAACAAGCATAATCAACATCTGCAAGTGACGTCACTCCATTCATTAATTTGCTCGAACCTACCAGGTACCTCTCGGTAGAAAATTCGCCAATGTGCGAGAAATGGGTGAATAGGTAGAGACCCTATATAAAGGCGAGCTGAATGAATGGGGGAATCATTCATTCGACCGCGAGAAGAACTGCGATTGTGTGTGGGATACGATATTCTTCGAGTAGTAGAAAAGTGTGTTTCGTAATAGTGAAGTAATTTAGAAGACAATTGCGATAATAAATTTATGGACAAGTGTTAGATAATTTTAATAGTGACAATTAAAATTAGTGAAAGTGTTAACTGATTCTTGTGCATTTTATTGAATAAACTCTTTTAACTTAAATTAAAAGACATTGCGTTTTCACTTTCCCGGAACGTTAAAATTATAGGCCGCGAACTAATAACACGCGACAATATATATATATATATATATATATATATATATATATATATATATATATATATATATATATATATATATATATTTATATATATATATATATATATATATATGTATATATATATATATATATATATATATATATATATATATATATATATATATTTATATGTAGATATAAATATATATATATATATATATATATATATATATATATATATATATATATATATATATATATATATATGTAGATATAATATATATATATATATATATATATATATATATATATATATATATATATATATATATATATATATATATATATATATATATATATATATATATTGTTATGTAAAGATGCATCACACATGAATTAAAAGTACATGTGTTGTACATTTACATATTAAATTCTAAAAACATTAGATGCATCACACATGAATTAAAATACAGTTAGTAAAGATTAGAATTCGTTAAGAATTCATTCACACATAATTTAGTAACATCTGTTTGTATTTTTAATCTACGTACAAACAAGTCACATATGCAATCCATATACCTACCATTCAATGTAGACGTCTTTGCGGAAGTACACTTGAGTACTTTTCACACTGGCAATGAACTTATAGTAAACAATACTCGACCTTACTCAATGTCTTGTGCATACCATTCATTGAGTATGAGGTAACTTGGAGTTTTGTTTATATGGTGCTAATGCACTTTAATGATAATGTTTGTGGTCTGGTGACGACGGGTCGTTAAGTAGGTCATCAGAACATGTGAATGTTTTGGATTGCATATGGATAATTTAGAGTATGTCGTGTTTTATGTTTTTGGATATTTTAAAAACATTTATTACTTAATTTAGGGTACTGCTAGATTTTAAGTAATATTTTATATTGATTTATGGGTTAAGATTAGGTATAAAAGAAGTAAGTAAATTTGTAGAAAAGATCAGTTGTACGGAATACATCATACTTAGTGCTACGATTTTGGGCACAAGTAAATTGAAAGAAAAAGGTGAATTTTTACTTGATACGCTGTGTTTCGGCGTAAGGGAGTTATTTTAGAATACACTGCGGCATAGCAGAACTTGGCTAGTTTCTTTGGCCATTGGTTTGCGGTGCCATTGAACGTAATTTGGCCAGGTACCAACCGGGCTAGTGTTCACACTGTAAGTAAATTCCCCCTTTAATGAATATCAATTTATAATAAAATACAAGCATATAACATGGCGATCCTAAGGTCGAATTTGGTAAAGCGTTTTTTCAAAAATTTTTGTGATGGACAAAAGTACATGGGACGAGGTCAATAGGAGGTTTGACCAGCTATTATCTTTGGCAGAGGAAGAGCTGCAACGTACGGAAAAGTACGTCCCAGAACCTACAGCTACTGCAACTGTACCATATGTGGCAACTCCAATCAGCGAGTTAGGTCCAAAGAGGATAACTATCGAAGAATATAGAAAACGGAATCGACCAACAAGACCAGTGGTGGACAAATTGAATCCAACAATAAAAAAGAAGCATCGTGGAGGCAAGAAGGCGAGATTGCGTGGTGAGAGAAAGGAACTTCATCGACTAATAGCGATTACGTCAGGTGCAGAGCAGCAAGAATTGTTCAGAAAACTTAAAAGTTTAAAAAACAACAATGGGAAATTGTAAATCGACAATTGTTAATGACTCGTTTGTAGTAGAATATAAGCAAACAATTCTTACATCTGTTTTTTTTTCTGATAGTAATAGTAGGAATTTATTTGTATGATAGGAGACAGAAAGAATATGTTAGAGCTAGTTAAGCCGAAGTATTAACGTCTGAATAAAAACCGTATATGAAAATTTTCCATTTTTCAAATGCAACGGCTAAATGAAGTTTTTAATGAATTGGAAAGAATTTTAGGAAACATCAGCAAAAGTAGGGATCGGCCGTACAGTGAAGAAACGATTGAAACAAAATTTAATCAGTTGGAAAATTACCGTAAGGAAACCAGGCAAATTTTTGAGACACTTAAAGATAGTGATACTTTAGAATATAAGAAGCGTTTTGTGAAATTATCCAACGCGATAAAAGAAGGTCTAGATTCAATGAGTGAACAAAATTCACAAGGTAACCTTGCAACAATGGCGGAGTTTAACCTAGAAACCTGTATGAAAACAATACCTGTTTTCGAGGGATGTTACAAAACCCTACAACAATTTTTGAAGTTGATAGAGTTATTTTACAGAACATTGTCTGCATCTGGGAAGGAAGCTTTAATCAATTTTGTTTATCACATCAAGCTATCTGTTGGTGTGCAAACGGCTATAGGTAGTTCGGGAATTCCCACATCATTTGAGGCGCTAGCAAATAAGTTAAATGAGAAGTATAAAAGTCCTAACACTATACCTCATTTACACACTACTTTGAGTGGACTATCTCAGCGAAAGCTAAGCGTTACCGCTTATAAAGACAGAATATTAGAGTTAATTAATGAGCTGAACGTTCTTTAAATTTCACAGCTTGGTGTAAACACCACTCAGGGGCGGAAGGAAACAATCGTTAAGATGAATGATACGTACGCTCTAACAATATTCAAGAATGGTCTGAATGATCAACTAAGAAGTACTATTTTTGCAGCCAGGCCTGCGAATTTTTCAGACGCCACTGATTTAGCTATTGAGGTTGAGAAGACTAATAACAAAAACTAATAACATCTTTCATTATAGGAAGAATAAAGATAATAGAAATAGTTACAGAGGAAATAATAGGTATAGAGATAACAGGCAGCAGGGTAGTAATAGGAATCATCATAAAAGAAAGAATAATCGTCATGGGAACGACTCTAGGAATAATCACGGTGACAGCAACCGGGATAATAATAATAGGAATAGCTTTAACAATAATGATAATAATGGTAGCAGGAATAATGACAATAGGCGTAACAACAGGAACAGAAGAAATGTCCATGTAGTGCAAGAACAGGAAAACTTGCAGGACTCCGGAACGGAGTGAAGATTCCTTCCGGATCAAGAATTTATAAAATCTCGGATAACTGTGCAAATTACATAACGGTATTTTGTAGAAACGCGTCAAAACACTTAACATTTTTAATAGACACAGGAGCTGACGTCTCTTTGTGTAAGTGTGGGAAGATTAATGCGAACGAATTGTTCTGGTCAGATGATAAGTGTAAGCTAACAGGAATTACAAATGAAACTATAGATACTTATGGGTCGATAGGTTTAGTTATGAACTTCAATGATAGTGATACAATTGATGGAAAATTTTATTTGGTGGGTAACAAATTTCCAATCAATACTGACGGCATCATTGGGAGAGATCTATTGGAGAAGTTCTTGTGTAAGATAGATTACGAAACTTACACTATATCTTTTCTAATAAATGACAAAGAAGTTGTACTGCCTATGCAGTATAAACGGAATGATGTTAAACAAGTTAAGATACCCGCTAGAACCGAGGCTGTTTTTCCGGTAAACTTGGATATAGAAGAAGATATGTTGATCCTTAATAAAGAAATTACGGAGGGTGTTTTTGTTCGTAACACTATCATGCCATCCAGAGGAATTCAACACGTTAAGATTCTGAACTCAAGAGATTCAGGAGTTGTAGTGAATATGAGATGTTCAAAATGTCCGTAAAGGACTGCAGCGATGGTCTGCTGCCCCAGCAGAAGAAGATGGAGGTATCTGCCGAGAATGCCCTCGTCTGGAGACGCGTGAATGCGCTGGCAGGCTAGCATTGCGGTGTCGTGGGGCGGGTTCGTTTCCCCAGCACGAGGACCCACTACAAAAAATTTCGCATTCACGAATTGGACTGCGGATCAAAAGACACAGAGGGAATTATGACTTGTTACGAGAACAAGTGAAACCTGAAAAGAAAGGCGAACTTGGGGTGACCTCGTCTTTACCCAAATAAATTCAGGGCCCACAAATGAAAGAGGGGCAACCGGGTGGTGGTGGTGCCCCTTCATACCCACCCAACCGGAATAAATCCATTGATAATTTGTTGAAGTGGCCAGGTATTCCTCTTCTGAGTGGAAAACTCATACAACTTGAATTGTATGAACCTTCCCATCAGAAGGGGAGTACCCTGGTGACCAATTTATGTCATAGAATTATACAATTGAATTGCATAACTCTATGCCATAAAAAGGCACTTAGCTTGGGCCACTCAACCCATATAGTCACCTGAAACAAAAAGGATTAATTTGTACCCGGTGGCCGGCTCATATTTTGGGGTGGAAGCCTGCCACCGTACCGGGTCCTATACTCGGTCAGAAAAACCGGAAGGGAAAAGACCAATTTTTTCGTTTAATTCTTCATTTTATTTACAAACCGCATGTTTTTCAAGACTGTTAACCTGTCCCTTACTGTAAAATGATTCGCTTCAAAATGCAAAGATTTCAAAATTTACGATAAACAAAATATAAATTAAAGCAAAGGACCGCCAAAAATCGATTGCTTAATAGATCGTTAAGTATTCTGTTCCGAGTCAAAACCATGAGCTCATATTACTTATAACATATAAATACCAAATGTTGCATGTTTATACTATGCTTTTCAAGTTAGTTTTTTTTTTTCTTAACTTAAGATTCCATCCAGTTTTCTTAAATATTTCGTAAGGTTTTGAAATAACCGAGTTGCTTTTCAACAGACAAAGTAAAAAGGTTTAATTTTAATCACGTTCAGCTAATGAGAACGCGTCAACTAAATTTCTAGGCTTCCAATTAATTTGAAACCGAACTCTATGGTCGAAATCTAATATATGTATCTGCATATTTTGTGTATATATAAAAAAAATTTTATAATTTATTATTAATAATATAAATAATGAATATAAAATATTGAGCATAGATTTTTATTAATTAAAAGGACTCACCGCTTGTTCCGTCGAGCGCTCGATGGGGCTGGAGGTGTCCTGTAAATTCTCAATTTTGTTAGCTTCGTTGCCATTAGTATTAGTCTCACTTATCACTATAGAGGTTCTTTGGGCGAATGCCATACAAAACTTAGTAAAAAAATCACTTGTTAAGATATATTCTCGTCCGCGAGCAATAAACCGAAGAGGTAAGAATGTCGGAAAAATGGTCAGTTTAGCAATAAAACTGAGGAAACTCGCTATTGAACCACCGCCTGGTAAATGAAGTAAATTAACTTTTGACGCTTTAATATCTTCCTCATCAACGATGCCAATCCGGTTTAGATCGATCACAGCAGCTTCTAGCATTAGCGTTACAATTTATAGGTGTATCGAATTCAAATCGTGCAGCTTCCTCCATACGATAATAACGGGTTGGATCTCTGTAGTCGATCAGGTCTTTGCGATTCCAATGATTGATGTTATTGCCGGTTCCTTTATTCGTTGGGAGTCCCTGACGGTAAAGTAATGTGGTTATGTTCCTTTTTTTTTTGCATTCAACTCCGACGTATCTGCTTTTGATTTCTGCAATCCTTTGATATCGTGAGCTACTTGATCCCTTTTCTTTTCTAGACTAACTTTTTCTAACTCCTTAGAACGATAAATATCATATTTTTTCATCAACGCATCTAAATCTAACTTCATGCGACGTTTTGAGATATTTTCACGACATAAATGCTGCTCCTGCACTAAGGTTTTGGAAACTTCCATGTAAGGAGTAAGGACTGCATAGTTCTCGTTGGCCTTATCACCGGTTACATAAAGTGCAGAAATTCGCCTGCATGACGCTCAAAGATAGGTTTGATTTGGCTTAGCTTCATTTCCGACTTCAATGATACGTTTAAGCAATTCCACACCATTCTCTGCAGCCGGCCTTCAGTTGTTGTGGTGCTATACAATTATTCGTAGACGACCAACTGAATGGCTGTCGCTGACTATGACTATTATTCCCTGATTCACTTATGGTTGAGCGGAGGTTTCTTAGTGATGAATATGATCGGTTACGGGAGCTATACGAGCTCTTTCGATATTTGTCCACGTTTGTAGAGGTGCTCTTTCTGTCTTCCGCCGAATCCTTTTGTTGCTTCCCGCTAGAATCGATCTTGCTCGTTGATTGGCAACGAGGCGACATATGTTCGATCATCCGAACAAACGGTTGCCGAGACCTTGAAAGCGAATCAAACGCGGCATCAGCTAATTAGTACTGCTCCAGTGCTGGTTCTTCGGACGAATTGAAATCGTTATCGAAATGGGGCTTGGGTATTGTATGTGTACGAGTAGTTATCAATCACTGTAATCACGGCAGGCCATGGAGTGATTGCGGCTTGTCCTCAATTCAAATGGCGTTGGGTACCCGTATTTATCCTTGCACTATCAACACCGTGATTGCATTGAGAAAGTTTTGGTCAGCTCTAGGTGCACGGCGACTGGTAATAATTCCTTAGCAAAAAAGTTCACCTCAACAGAGTATTCCCCGCAAATTTTAATTGTTGCCTGTTTCGACTCACCAATAAGTTCGTAAGCACGCTCTCTTATTTTCAAAACTATCGCGCACGCAGATAAACCGATAATTTGTTCTTCGCACATCACGGTTATTTTTATTTTATAGTTCCAAATAGTCTTAGATTAAGTTTATGTTGAATCGTCATTTGAAGTGTTTGCACTTTATGAAAATGATTTAATACACATGCCTTGTTTTAAATACTAGTGTGCAATATTTTAATTTCGAATGATAATTTTAATTTAATTTTAGGTAGGGTTGCGTTTGAGCCATTAAAAGTTTAACATATTAATAATTGGTCAAGAACTTAATGAACTTGTTATGTCCCGCAAAATAAACAGATACGACATTGTATAACTTGTATAGAATGCTTATCGCCTCCTCAGGATTCACCACTGAATCACTAAAAGCTGGCATTTGACTTTCGTTCAGGGAATCTGATTCCAAGGAATATTCACTTACTCCCGCAAGGTTCCGGAATCCTTCACGTCTTCCCGCTAGATTTGTTCTTGCTAGTCGAGGGATATTCGTGATCGTGTTCTAGAAGCTAGACAATCACGTTTGGACGAGTTGTTTTTCTTCTCACTTGAATCCTTCTGGTGAGATTTATCGTGTTCTCGATTAGTGTTATCATCGGTTGGGTTTTGGCGACGTCTCTTGGGACTCGAAGGTGTCGATAAATCTTCACAACTTGGCGACGAGTCTTGGTCCGATATCCGTTTTCGTTCAAATCTTTTGGATGCAGGATTTGGTGGTTGAGATTTATACGATCTAATAGATCCACTCGTATTCGTACTATTTTCTACCAGGCGTTGTTGTCGACGTCACTGCGTTGCCAACGTTACACAAGGAGTCGGTGTTGGCTTCGTTATGTGTCGATTTTGTTCGTAGACTTCGAGAGTTTTTTCCCGCGGATGTGCTTTTAATACATGAAGGAGCTCCAATGAGGGGTAACTTAGAATATGAACACATCCTTGGCCACTGGTAAGGAAAAATAAATCACTTGTATTATTCCATGCTATTGCACTAACCTCAAAATTACATTACTTTTCTGCACGAATTTTATGCGCCCTGGTATCAATGAAGGTCACTAAGTCTTCTTCGTTGCCAACTGCAATGGTCTTGCCATCCGGCGACCATGTGATATTAATGTTTTCACCGTTCGTGTTACTAATTGTAGCACACTTGCCTGCATGCACGTCTTAGATTCGCACCGTCTTATCACCACGCGCCGTGCTCAGCAAATCGGGCATATATGGGATGCAGCAAATAGGGGTGGATGGCTCAGCAAACGACTCTGTCTCCAACCTTTATCCAATCTTTTGGCTCAAAGTGTCTGGAACAAATGCGCGACTTAGCGTTGATTGTCGTATTTGACTGTCCAATTACCTTCAGCCATAATGGCTTCTCTGCTGCCGACTCCCGAAATCACTTTCCCACTCGCGATCTCCCTGCGGTTTTTTTCCAAGTTGCCAAATTGGCGGGGCCGAGCCATCGAGCAACGAAACAGCAATGGAAAATCGCGCAAAGTTTCGTTTAATAGTGCCATCTATGAGTGAACCCGCGATGGTGATAATGCACACTCGTTTCGGTTGTTTTTAAAATTCTAAATCGTCTTTTGTAGATTCGATTAAGTTTTCAATTGAAAGCAATTTATGTTTATGATTATTAGGCGTAATTAAGGGGGAAATAAATCGAAAGAATAAGACAGGCACGCGTTAATTACCGACAAACAAAACATTTTTTAATTAATATTATGGTTGGAATGGGTAAAATTTGACAAATTTTGTGGGGTTTAAATGATACAATGATTTTATCGTTCATATAATTTAAAAAGGTTAACCGTTTCGGTCTAAGCATTTGTATCCCGCGTTACACCGCAATTTGTTAAATTATATTCAAAAGATATTGTAGTAAAATCACTACACATTAAAATATTAAACAGTTTTAGAATTTTGTTTCCCGGGGGTTAAGTACATAAGACATTTTCTGGACCTATTTGCCATGCAAAGAAAAAAAAAGAAAACGAGTGTTGCGATGGGGAAGGTGACTCAATCGACTGAATCCTTGTTAAATTGAGTTCGTGCTGTGTGCCTGTGTCAGCGCTGCTTTTAGAGCCATAGCTCCTAGATTACTACAGGGCAACTAATTTTCTCGTGATCCCAAGGCAATGCGGATTGCGAAAAAGGAGCTGAAGGATATTTCTGTGTATCAGGGTTGGCTTCGGCGTCGGGACTAGAGATGACGGACACTAAGAGAAAAACCACAATTGACAGACGGACGGACTGGCTTATGTCCATGTTTGCCCGGAAGTATACAACCTTTGCGCGTTTTTGAAAATATATGCGGACGGACAAACAGAAGGGACTAACTATCTATCGGCGCAGGTCTTTCGCGTGGTATATCCCCACTTCTTTTCCCGATGGATCCGTTATCAAGTAACGGTTAGGTCCCATTACCTGTTTTATGCGACTTTTCAAAAATTTCCTGTCCAGCTTGGCGTTGTAATGCCCCGCGGCGTCACTTTGGCGGAAATTTCGCCGGAACACTTCATCTCCTTCTTTGAAATCAGCAGATCGTGACCGGAGATTGTACTGCGCTTCATTTGCACTTCCTGCGGCCTTAATCTTCCGTCCTATTTGTTGGCGGAGGTCTCCTAAACGTTCGTGGGGCTCCAGTGCAACGACGGGGTCTCCCAAACACTTTAATTGCCGTAACAGTCGGTATGATTTACCGTGGCAAATCATGTGCTGTCCAAAGGCGGCAAAGTAAGGGGCGACACCGGTGACGGAATGATACGAGGATCGCAGGGCGCATGTGATGGCAGACAATCGATGATCCCAATCCTTTTGAGATGGGTGAACGTAGGAACGGATCGCGGCCAATAGGGTGCGGTTCAACCGTTCTGATGCGTTGGACTGAGGAGAGTATATGGGCGTCAGTTGGTGTTCAACGCCATACTGCTCAAGTAGGCTCTTAAACTGCCGAGACCGGAACTGTACTCCATTATCTGAGTACACACTCTCTGGAACACCGAACACATGAAATACCCGGTTCTCTAAGAATTTCACGATCGATGGAGTTGTGAACTTACGGATAGGTTCCGCCATTGGGAACTTTGAGAGCTGATCTAGAACGACTATAGCTCCGATGTGTCCCATGGAAGACCGAGGATATGGACCGAGTAGATCGATGTATAGACGCTGGAATACGCGTTCTGGGACGTTGAGTTGACCCATAGGAGGTCGAAGAGGCTGGTTGGGCGCTTTGGTGCCTTTACAGGTCTCACAGGCGCTCACGTAGTCTTTGACCTGGGATGCCATTTTAGGCCAAAAGAAGTATTTCTTGAGTCACCGTAGTGTTCGACCGTAACCTCCGTGGGCACTTAAAGGATGGTCATGTACGCGGAAGATCAGATGTTGTGTCATTTCCTCCGGTACCCAGAGTTTCCAAGACTCTTCTTCCTGCCATGGATCACCAGTGGCGTATTCTTTTCGTCTATACACTTAGCCGTCTATTACCTTCAAATCAGGCAGCTGTGTTTGTTGGGTCGCTATGGTTTGCCTCAACTCTTTGTAGCTATCTGATTCGAAATGTGGGCTGTCCAAATCTATTTCGATGGGGTCCTCGTCATTTATTGTCAATTCAGCTCCCTCTGGGGAAAACATCCGTGAGAGAGTGTCGGGTACGATGTTCTGGGTTCCTTTCCGATGTTTGATGGAGAACTTGAACCCTTGCAGTTTAAGAGCCCATCTGGCTAGGCGTCCACTTAAATCTGCCTGGTTCATCAACCATTGAAGTGACGCGTGGTCCGTGATGATCTCGAATTGGTGGCCCTCGATATAAGCTCGGAATTTCTTCACAGCCATTACCGCTGCCAAACATTCTTGCTTGGAAACAGTATAGTTTCTTTGGGCCGAATTCAGCTTGTTAGACATGAAGGCGATGGGAGCTTCCTCTCCTTCATTGGTCAATTGCACCAGCACGGCTCCTACTCCATGTTGACTTGCGTTACAATGAATGGAGAAGGGCTTCGTGAAGTCGGGGCTGTGCAAGACAGGAGCTGATGTGAGGGCTTGTTTAAGCTCTTCAAATGCCTTTCGGCTGAGTTCGGTCCAAACGAACTTCCCCTTCCGCAACATGTCTGACAGGGGCACTGAAACTGTTGCATAATTCCGAACAAACCTTTGGTACCAACCGCACACACCAAGGAAACGTCGTAGCTGCTTCACAGTTTTTGGTAAGGGGAACTCATTAATCGCACGAGTTTTGTCTGGATCCGTTTTGATAGTGCCATGTCCTATGACATGTCCTAGGTATCGGACTTCTTTCATGACAAACTTACTTTTCTGTACGTTGATGGTGAGTCCCGCCTTACTGATGTGCAGGGCTACTTCTTGTAGAAGTAGGAGGTGTTGATCGAACGTTTCCGTGATGAGTAACAGATCATCGAGGTACACGAACACTTGGTGTTTTAGGTGAGGTGGGATGACCTTGTCCATCAACCGAGTCATCGTTTGCGGCGCGTTACACAGGCCAAAGGGCATTGTGACGAACTGATATAATGGTCGTCCAGGCACTGTGAAGGCGGTCTTGTCCCTCGAGCCCTCATCGAGTGGAGTTTGCCAGAAGGCGTCTTTTAGGTCGAGACTGGTGATATAATTGGCTTTCGGCAGTCTCCCTAGTATTCCATCGATGAGTGGAAGAGGGTACGCGTCCTTGATGGTAACCGCGTTTACCTTACGGGCATCAAGACAGAGGCGGACTTTACCTGGCTTCACAACCAAGGTTACCGGTGATGACCAGGCACTTTGGGACTCTTCTATGACCCCCAACTCGAGCATCCTATCTAGCTCCGCATACACCAATTTCTCCATGGCCGGTGAGATGGCGTAGTGTCTCTGTTTAATCGGTTTACTATCGCCAACGTCGATGGTGTGTGAGACTAGAGTGGTGCGGCCGAGGCCTTGGGTAGCGTAAGATGGGAAAGCAGCGATGGATGCTTCCAAGCGTTGCCGTTGGTTAGGCGTCAGGTCATGCCTATCGGGAATAGAAGTGATTCCGTTGACATTTCTGGTTTTTAAAGACAAATCTGTGAATAAATCTGAGGCCAGTCCAAAGCGAAGGACGAAATCGACGCCAAGGTATATATTCTGAGTCAAAGACGGGATAATGTAGAACGTAATATCCTTCGTCTGACCCCTGAACGTCACGGGTGTGGTTAGTTTACCTCGTATAGGGTGTTTGGTGCCATCAGCTGTACTGATTTCAGTGCGCCAGGATTTAATCAAGTTCGGATAGTCTTGGAGCACCTTCGAGCCAAAGCTCGAGGCAAGACAACTGATACTGGCACCCGTGTCGATCAATGCAAACACGGTCTCGCCCAACACTTTAATTGGGTGATAAGGTCTGATCTCATTCTCAGCAACCTCCGAGATGTTACAAGAGTTTAGGGTTTGACGGCAGATGCGCACTCTCTTGCGGAAATTTCGCCAACGACGGGTTGACCATTTTGTCGTGCGCGGACGGGAAGTGACTACCTCGGAAGCAAATATTCGCTGTCGAGCCCCCCCGATATTCCTGCAGTCGAACATGATAAGGTTTTAGAGTGCTTACTTGAGGCTGCCGCGGTTCTTCTGGCAGTGACTGCGATGGTCGTTTTAATATTGTCGTTGGTGAGGTCTCCGGAAGAGAGTGAACATCCGCAGTCGTAGTGGTCATGGCTGGTGGGTTTACGTCAGGTTTATTGGGGTGAGCAGCTGACTGAGGAGCTACTGCTGGGGCTTCGAGTACCGCTGAGGTGGTCGGATACTCTTTTGGCCGTTTTTTCGCGCGGCACATTCAGAACAGTCCGGGAAGTAAGTGTCCGGCTTGCCGCAACCGTAGCAGAAAACCTTACGTTCTGCTCGGCATGAAATGAACCGGTGTCCGGTTTGGTGGCAATTCCAGCAGGTCGTAAGACTTCCCACTGCTGCTACAGCAAGATGGTCTGGGTCCAAATCATCCTCCAGATCTAGGGTGGTATAATCTGGGGCCAATTCCGCGATTCCTCGTCGAGGACCCGTCCTGGTTAGTAAGTATGGCCGGTCCCGTAGGTCTTCCTCAAACCCTTCTATACGACGCACATTTCTCAGCAGGGCCTCCATACTCTGTGGATCGGAGTTCACGATATGGCGACGAATCTCCGGCCTTAGATTGCGCTTTAGCAGGCGCAGTATTTGGGTGGAAGACAATGGCTCTGACAGCTGCTCATTCAACCGAAGGATATCGGCTCGATATTGATGGAAGGACTCGTCCGGACGCTGCCATCTAGCATTCATCTTGTCCAGTACCAATTCGTCCATGTCGACCGTAGGGTATTCCATGCGGAGTACCTCCTTCAACCGTGACCAGCGTGTAAAGATGCGCGTTCTTGCACGCGTTCTTGTTCCTCACTATTGTGTGGATGTAGGTTTTAGTGGGATCAAGAATATTTAATCAAGTTTAAAAAAACCTACCTAGCCAAGCGGCTGGGCCGCAGATAAAATAGCGAGGACATAGTGTCCACTACGCTACTGTTACTAAGACGGCCAATGAGTATTAAATTCTTTTGCAGTCTAGACGTAAGCGCAACGATAAGTTATTGCGTAGACAATTATAACTTCGAATTCAAACAGCGTTATCACGCAGAGAAAAGTGCAAGTTGAAAGTCAAAAGTATAACTGTATTTTCTCTAAAATTCACAACGGTATTTATATCATTTTCTAGAAGTCATGCTCTACTTAAATTATTACACATACAAAAATATTAGTTCGTAAACCTACTTAAAATATTGGTCATAAATTTTCCTAAACCCAAAACCTACTTTCAACACTTCAATTTCAAAACATAATTCTTCGTTCATTTATTATTCATAAATTTTTACTCCACGACAAGTGTCAACATCCTCATTACATTCTTCACACCTTAAACAAACCCGAAACCACTTGACCTTATTCTTGACTTGGTCAGTTCACAAGCATATGCATTCACATTCCTTTAATTGTCTATCGAAACATAAGGACAATTTCACAGATGCGTCATTACGGCATAGCACGTCGTAATATCAGATCGCATGAATGAAAATGCATATACTTGTTTATCTTCAGCACGCGACTAGTATCGCATTACACAGAAAAGGTCTGTATGAAGAATGCAATGAACGATGCATTCGAATTCAAAATCAAGTGATCATGTTACAAAATAATTATTTGAACTTGACTTTGATTTTCATAAAATGTTTCTTACGATAAGAATTTTATGTGCGCGTTGAAATATAAGTTTGGGTTATATTTATTACAATTTGAATTGCTCGAAATAGATTCTTGCAATTAAAGTTTATGTTCCTATGAAATGTATTTATACAAATATGTCAATTAGAATTTATGCTCATGTGAAATGTATTTATCTTTAAGTGAATATAAAAATATGTAGAGTTACACAACACCCTAATCCTCTAGATGAGTGTTGATATATTGAAATTTTATACAATATATTAATACGAATCTAAAAAAAAAAAAAAAAAATTTATATATATATAGTTCACTTATACATAGAAATGCAATATGTCCCATACAATATTGTTACATGTTTTGTACAATTACACTATACGGTTCGCAATAAATTTAATTTCTTATTATTAACATTTATTGAATAATTACATTATATGGTTTTATTCTATTCTTGTGTATTGATTTTTGGAGTCCGTCTATATCAATTAAAACATTGCTATTTTCAACATTTATTACTTTATATGGACCTTTATAAGGGGGTTGGTGTTTTCTACGGTTCTCATTCTTTACTAATACAAGATCTCCAATATTTATGTGTATAGGGTTTGTACGACCTTGTTCTTTAACCCTCTTTGCTTTCAAATTTTCTATTATCTTCCTAGACTTTGAAATAGACATTTTTAATCTTACTTTGAGTTCATTAGCATAATCATCCAGATTGTAAATCTTTTCACCATCCTCAATTAAATCATTTGGAAGGTAAGGCAATTTGCCGAATACCAATTCATAAGGTGTATAATTGGTATCTATATGAGGTGTAGTGTTGTACGCAAAGGTGTAGTACGGAATCCATCTATCCCATTGCTGATCATCAGCAAAAGAATACATGTATTCATTGAGAACCCGATGGTTTCTTTCAACCGAACCTAGCGTTTGGTGATGGTATGGAGTAGAAAAAATTTGTTTTATCTTTAATAAGTTGCATATATCGCCCATAAGTCTATTGGTGAACTCAGTTCCTAAATCAGACTTAAGTATTTTAAAGTGTCCATACTTTAATATAAACTCTTCTACTAAACCTACCGCTATAGTTTTTGATTCCTTATTCTCTATTGGGAAAGCAACGACAAATTTAGTTAACTCACATTGTAGTGTTAATATGTATCGGTAATTATTCGAGATTCTTAATGGACCTACAGTATCTATTTGTACAGTCTCAAAGCTTGTTGATGGTGTATCTGTTACAACCATCCTCTCTTTTGTATGCCTTACTTGTTTGTTAGTTAGGCAAGCTGCACAATTTTTGATATGGATTTTAACCATACTGTTCATATTCTTCCAACAGTATCGTTGTTTTAGTTTTAACAATGTTTTGCGAATTCCTAGGTGTCCTCCATGAGGTGAGTTGTGATACTCCTCTATTAGCTTCTTTTGTTCAAGTTTATCTGTTATCTTGGTAGGCGGTTTGTATATCATAATTCGTAATTTCTTTTGCGTACGCGTTTTCTGTTGCAACATATTAATTATTCTTTTAAATACTGTTTTGTCTATAGACCTAAAAATACTGTCTTCACAAGATAGTGAGAGTTCATTGATGTTCTCTTGATTCGCGAATTTAAATAGTTTCTCCAGAATCGAAACGAATTTCGGATTCGGATTATCACTATTTGCCTCATCACTCTTGTTACTTTTGGTACCATTATGCATTGTTAGCTTTTCTTTGACGGAAACGGATTTCACATCAGATATATCGCTACAATGTACTTCTATAATATCTTTTGTACGTACAATATAAACATCTTTATTTTTAACTTCACTGCGCAGGATAAATCTCAGTTTCGTAATACCGGTAATGTCAGACAAACTCGTGCAATCCCAACAATAGAGTTGATCAGGTTCTACTGGAGTTTGGGTGCCCTTGTTGTTGACCACTTCTTTCTGTTTTTCTGTCTTATTCGCCATACCTCTTGTAATCGCTAATAGTTTCCTTTTCGCATTTTCATCAGTTTCTGGAGGTATCATCGCTTTCAAGGTGTCCGAATCCAACTCGATCCTTGACAATGCATCCGCATTAGTGTTCATACTACCTTTCTTATATACAATTGTGAAATCGTAATCTGATAGGTCGACACGAATTCTAGTCAGTTTTGATGAGGGATTCTTATGGGTAAACAATGATACTAGTGGTCTGTGATCGGTCACAACCACGAATTTTCGTCCGTATAGATAGGGTCTGAAGAAATTTATGCCCCAATGAATAGCTAAAAGCTCTTTTTCGATAGTCGGTTTGTTGATGTCGTGCTTAGCCAAGGATTTGCTAGCATAAGAAATTGGTAGGTCTTGGCCAATTTCTCCTTGAGATAAAACTGCGCCCAAAGCATAGTTTGAAGCATCTGTGGTTAAAATAAATGGTTTTGCGAAGTTTGGGTATTGAAGTATCGGTGGTTCTATCAGTTTCCTTTTTAAAGTCTCGTATGCTTTTTGACATTCCTCAGTCCAGACAAAAGTTACATTTTTCTTTAGCAATGCATTCAAACACTTCGCCGTCTCGGCAAAATTTGGTATAAAACGCCTGTAGTAATTGCAGAAAGCCACAAATCTGCGTACTTCATCTGCACTCTTTGGTACTGGGTAGTTTTTGATTGTATTGTTCTTAGCTGGATCAGTTCTGATTCCCTCACTGGTTATCAAATGACCCAAGTATACTACCTCTGATCTCAAAAACTGGCATTTTTCAGGATTTAATTTCAAATTATACCGACGCAACCTTTGTAGTACTTTGCAAAGATTGTCATTATGGTGTTTGATGCTACAACCGAATACAATTATGTCATCGACATACAAGAATGCCTCGTGGCTAAGGCCACTGAGAGCTATGGTTAACATCCTTTGAAAGCTGTTGGACGAAATTTTCAATCCGAATGGTAACCTCTTGAACTGATAGTGCCCATCGTTAGTGGAGAATGCTGTCAATGGTCTAGACTCTTTCTCAAGTTCAATTTGATGAAAAGAGCTAGTCATGTCCAGCGTAGAGAAATATTTTGCTCTACCAAGCCTGTCCAAGACGTCCTCAAGTCTCGTCAAAGGAAACTTGTCGTTGACTATCTTGTCATTGAGTCTTCTGAAATCTACAACCAGTCGCCATTTAGCTTTTCCGTCTGTACTCTTTTTTGGTACAACTAACAGTGGAGAATTATACGGGCTAGTTGATGGCTCGATGATATCACTGGTTTCCAGATCTCTGACTTGTTGCAGGATTTCCTCATTTTGGGATTGAGGTAATCTGTAATTCTTAATATAAACCGGACTGTTATCTACGGTTTGTAATTTCTGTTTATAGAAGTTGTTCGTTGCAAGCTTTTCTCCATCCAAATGAAATACATTTTGATATTCTTTTATGATTTTAAGCAAACTTTGCATTGCAGGTTTATCCAGACTATCCTTATTTATAACGTTCAGTAATCTCTTAAATCGATCATTGTCGAAACTTTGTTTTTCCCCTTTTAAGATGTCATAATCTTTCAATGGTTCGACTTCAACATTGAAATGCTTTATGACAATATCTTCGTCTGTTGTATTCATGATTTTAATGTGCCGTACACCTCTTACAGGTATGATTGTATTTCCTACAAATACGCCTTTCTCAATCTCCGTGTTCAGCACGATACTATCCTCATCAATATCTATGTTGACCGGAACAATCATTTCGGTTCTTGCCGAAATGTTTATCTGTGAATACTGTTGTCTTCTCGTGTCCATAGGTAGTACAACTTCTTCATCATTTACGTTGAAGGTTATTGTAAATGTCTCATAATCAATTCTGCATAAATAATGGACCATGAAATCTCTGCCGATAATACCATCTGTACTTATCGGAAAATTACTGTCTACAATGTGGAATGATTCCGTTACTTTATGATTCCCAATTAATATCTCTAAGTAAGAAGTACCCAAGGACGTGGTTACCTCTTTTGTTATTCCCGTAAGTCTAATCCTATTTTTACTATCTATAGAATATTCTAAATCCTTATAGACATCGTCTTTGCATATAGACACATCCGCACCTGTATCGATTAAAAATAATAAGTATCTATCAGAGTTATAATTATAAATTCTCACAAAATTAGTACAACTATCGGTTATTCTATATATATTGTGCTCTGTGTCCAATTTTCTTATACCGGGAGGTTCTCCATGTCCTCTCCGGAACTTAGCACGTTTCCCTGGTCGCTAACAACATGGACATTTCTCCTTCTATTGTCACTATTATTATTGTTGTTGCTCCTACTATTGCGCCTATTACGCCTGTGATTATCTGATTGATTGTTGCTATTGCGATTGCTACGGTAACGATTATCCCTATCATTGTTATTATTATTGTTGTAACTTCTATTGTTACTGTGGTTATTGTCCCTATCGTTACTTCTACTGTTCCTATCATTATTCCTATTATAGTTATTGTTATGTCTATTATTCCCATCATTGCTATTCCTATTACGGTTATCGTATCTTCTCCCTTTCTTGTTGGCATTGCCACTAAAATGCATTACACTATTAGTAGCCTGTGTCTCTGCATTTTCTAATTCCTGTGCGAGTGATACAGCTTCGGTAAAACTTTTTGGTCTTGCCGAAAAAATAGTGTTCCTTAGCTGATCATTCAGCCCATTTTTGAAAACGGTTAGCGCATAGGTGTCGTTCATCTGTGCGATAACTTTCTTCTCGTTCGGAGTAGCTTGACTTCCTAACTCCTGTATTTGTAATTGGTTGAGTTCATCCACCAAGTTTAAGATTTTGTCCTTAAAAGAACTCACAGAAGATTTCTTCTGGTAAGTACTACTTAACATGGTATGAATCTGAGGTACAGTTTTATTATTCTTAAATCTTGTTCGTAATGCTGATTTTAGGGTATCGAAGGATGTAATTGAAACATTTGCCAAAGAAAGTCTGACTGTGGCACTTAATTTAACATTGACAACGAAGTCAATGAGACTAGCCCTAGCATTAGCAGACAGGGTTGTATGGAGGATTTCTAGTATTTTGAGGAAAGGGTCCAATTCCTTATACTTCCCATCAAAAACAGGGATGATCTTCATGGCTGTTTCTAAACTAAAATCGGCCATGGTGAATCTTTCTTCTAATATCTGTAAACTAGATTCTAGATCCTCACTTATAGAATCTTCTTTGATTTCTTCTATATCCGAATACCCTTGTTTGCTCAGCTGTAACCAGATTTCGCCCTCCAAAATGGATGATAGTGCTCTGAACTTTAACTTGAGATCTAAAACTTTAGAACTTTCATCTTTGCAAGTCTTGAGTATATCATTAAACTTTTCCTTTCTAATTTGCAACTCATCTAATTTAGCCTGGAGTGTCTCAAAAGTGTACAAACTCTTTGCACATTTCTTTAAATTACTCAAAACCTTTTCATTCTCAACCACCAGTTTTTCTAAAAGCTCCATAAATCATTAAATTTGAAACAAGATATCCTAAAGCCAATGGTAAATAACTCTTAATCCATAGACTCCATAAACCAAAAAAAAATAGGCTAAATACTTCTAACATCAAATACAACTCAAATTTTCAAATATTAATATTTCTATTTAGTCTTTTTACCACGTAATTCTTATTGTATCTGTGGTATATATAAAAAACTATCATTATTACTATGAATACTATGGATGTTGTCAATGATTGTTGATATTCCTCGACGAAACTGTTTCCAACGGAGCAGCTATTCCCCATTGTGCCCAATGTCTATTCGCCGGTTTGAGGTCCAAAAGTTTCCGCTGTAGTACTCTCTTCTGCTCTCCGACCGCTATTTTAATTACACGATGCAGCTCGGCTCGCTGACGCTTCAGCTTCGTTTTACGACCACCTCTTGGTCGTCGCTTCTTCGGTATAGATTCCAAAATGTCCTTCGGCTCCGTTCTTGTTTTCTTCAGGAACGGTTCAATTCGACGTGGCTTTGGTCCTCGAAGATCTGGGGTACCGATTTCAGCCGGAATGTAAGGTGGCGGTGACAAATACCGTTCTGCCACAGGTTCTGGAACGTACTCCTCTACAACTCTACAGCACCTCTCGAAAACAGCGTCGAACTCTTCTTGGTTAGCAATAAGGTCTAACGCGTCCAAATCCGGACAAGCAGGATCGCCATGTAAAGATGCGCGTTCTTGCACGCGTTCTTGTTCCTCACTATTGTGTGGATGTAGGTTTTAGTGGGATCAAGAATATTTAATCAAGTTTAAAAAAACCTACCTAGCCAAGCGGCTGGGCCGCAGATAAAATAGCGAGGACATAGTGTCCACTACGCTACTGTTACTAAGACTGCCAATGAGTATTAAATTCTTTTGCAGTCTAGACGTAAGCGCAACGATAAGTTATTGCGTAGACAATTATAACTTCGAATTCAAACAGCGTTATCACGCAGAGAAAAGTGCAAGTTGAAAGTCAAAAGTATAACTGTATTTTCTCTAAAATTCACAACGGTATTTATATCATTTTCTAGAAGTCATGCTCTACTTAAATTATTACACATACAAAAATATTAGTTCGTAAACCTACTTAAAATATTGGTCATAAATTTTCCTAAACCCAAAACCTACTTTCAACACTTCAATTTCAAAACATAATTCTTCGTTCATTTATTATTCATAAATTTTTACTCCACGACAAGTGTCAACATCCTCATTACATTCTTCACACCTTAAACAAACCCGAAACCACTTGACCTTATTCTTGACTTGGTCAGTTCACAAGCATATGCATTCACATTCCTTTAATTGTCTATCGAAACATAAGGACAATTTCACAGATGCGTCATTACGGCATAGCACGTCGTAATATCAGATCGCATGAATGAAAATGCATATACTTGTTTATCTTCAGCACGCGACTAGTATCGCATTACACAGAAAAGGTCTGTATGAAGAATGCAATGAACGATGCATTCGAATTCAAAATCAAGTGATCATGTTACAAAATAATTATTTGAACTTGACTTTGATTTTCATAAAATGTTTCTTACGATAAGAATTTTATGTGCGCGTTGAAATATAAGTTTGGGTTATATTTATTACAATTTGAATTGCTCGAAATAGATTCTTGCAATTAAAGTTTATGTTCCTATGAAATGTATTTATACAAATATGTCAATTAGAATTTATGCTCATGTGAAATGTATTTATCTTTAAGTGAATATAAAAATATGTAGAGTTACACAACAAGCGTATGGATGGTGGGGCTGAATGTATTCGCCAATATGTCTCCAGTGCTGCTCCCCTAAGCAGCATTGGCAAGTATCCTGCAAGCGCTGTGCGGTCTCCTGCTAGCATCTGCTCAAAAAGCGACTCCACCCGACTTATGAAGACTTCCACCGTTATAGTTTTGGGTTCCCCACTGAAATGCAGATTCCATCCCTGGATGATGCTGGGGATCTGTGTCGGCTTCAGCCGATACATGTCGTGTGGATGGAAGCGTTGGTCCGGCGGAATCATGGGAGCCTGATTTGGTGGCGGTGCTTGGCTCAATTGGGGCCGGTAAACTGGAGCCAACGGATTCATTGCTGCACCTGGCCGGATCCGTTCGGGATCACGCCGCGAGTCTACTGGGAAATCCCACGGATTTGGGTCCGAATCCCACATAGGAGGAGTTCTTGGCCGGGGTGGTGCGGGGTTCTCTTTCTGGCTTTCTAGCGAGGCTAACCGGGTGGACATGTCCTGTACGAGTGCTATTAGATCTTGTAAAACTGTGGCTTCCACAGCCACAGGGGGTCTCGCCTCTTCTGCAGGCGGAACTGCTTCAGCACTGTAGTCTTCCTCTCGTGCACTCCTTGTCGTGGATGGAAGGGGTCCGCTTTTGGGCACAGCTCCACTTGCACTGGAGGACTGAGGTCGTTCTGTTGCTGGCTGTGCGATTTCTAGAGGCTGACGACAGAGCGCGCACGTGGATGAGGTTTGCCGCAGCCATAAGTCAGCCCAGGGTGGGATTCTAATCCACAAGCAGCGCGTGTCTTGTCATGGATAGTCATGGATTAGCTAATCAGCCAATCACATGAAATCAAAATCCATGTAATTTAAGACACTTAGGCACCGCTGGTTTGGGGAGCGGATCAGAATCCTCCGCAAAATAGATGTTGGGATAATAACTTCCGAACACAAAAAGGGACTCCAATATCATTTGGCCTTACTAGTTATACAATGGTGGTAAACCACCAAAGTATAATTCAAAAGCAGGACCAAACGATATTGATGTCCAAAGACAACACACGTTCGAAAGTTATTAGGCTGCTGGGGCACGATCAGTGCAATTACCCTCAGGAGTTATCTACCCGCCAATAATCTAACACCTAGTGGGGACACCTAGAGACGATGGACCGTCTCGTGCTCACGACTGATGATACAGACGGGCTTTTCGGGCCCCACGTTGGGCGCCATTTGTAGTGAATATGAGATGTTCAAAATGTCCGTAAAGGACTGCAGCGATGGTCTGCTGCCCCGGCAGAAGAAGATGGAGGTATCTGCCGAGAATGCCCTCGTCTGGAGACGCGTGAATGCGCTGGCAGGCTAGCATTGCGGTGTCGTGGGGCAGGTTCGTTTCCCCAGCACGAATTGGACTGCGGATCAAAAGACGACAGGAGTCGCAAAAATTGTAGATAACTACACAGAGGGAATTATGACTTGTTACGAGAACAAGTGAAACCTGAAAAGAAAGGCGAACTTGGGGTGACCTCGTCTTTACCCAAATAAATTCAGGGCCCACAAATGAAAGAGGGGCAACCGGGTGGTGGTGGTGCCCCTTCATACCCACCCAACCGAAATAAATCCATTGATAATTTGTTGAAGTGGCCAGGTATTCCTCTTCTGAGTGGAAAACTCATACATCTTGAATTGTATGAACCTTCCCATCAGAAGGGGAGTACCCCGGTGACCAATTTATGTCATAGAATTATACAATTGAATTGCATAACTCTATGCCATAAAAAGGCACTTGGCTTGGGCCACTCAACCCATATAGTCACCTGAAACAAAAAGGATTAATTTGTACCCGGTGGCCGGCTCATATTTTGGGGTGGAAGCCTGCCACCGTACCGGGTCCTATACTCGGTCAGAAAAACCGGAAGGGAAAAGACCAATTTTTTCGTTTAATTCTTCATTTTATTTACAAACCGCATGTTTTTCAAGACTGTTAACCTGTCCCTTACTGTAAAATGATTCGCTTCAAAATGCAAAGATTTCAAAATTTGCGATAAACAAAATATAAATTAAAGCAAAGGACCGCCAAAAATCGATTACTTAATAGATCGTTAAGTATTCTGTTCCGAGTCAAAACCATGAGCTCATATTACTTATAACATATAAATACCAAATGTTGCATGTTTATACTATGCTTTTCAAGTTAGTTTTTTTTTTTTTTCTTAACTTAAGATTCCATCCAGTTTTCTTAAATATTTCGTAAGGTTTTGAAATAACCGAGTTGCTTTTCAACAGACAAAGTAAAAAGGTTTAATTTTAATCACGTTCAGCTAATGAGAACGCGTCAACTAAATTTCTAGGCTTCCAATTAATTTGAAACCGAACTCTATGGTCGAAATCTAATATATGTATCTGCATATTTTGTATATATATAAAAAAAATTTTATAATTTATTATTAATAATATAAATAATGAATATAAAATATTGAGCATAGATTTTTATTAATTAAAAGGACTCACCGCTTGTTCCGTCGAGCGCTCGATGGGGCTGGAGGTGTCCTGTAAATTCTCAATTTTGTTAGCTTCGTTGCTATTAGTATTAGTCTCACTTATCACTATAGAGGTTCTTTGGGCGAATGCCATACAAAATTTACTAACAAAATCACTTGTTAAGATATATTCTCGTCCGCGAGCAATAAACCGAAGAGGTAAGAATGTCGGAAAAATGGTCAGTTTAGCAATAAAACTGAGGAAACTCGCTATTGAACCACCGCCTGGTAAATGAAGTAAATTAACTTTTGACGCTTTAATATCTTCCTCATCAACGATGCCAATCCGGTTTAGATCGATCACAGCAGCTTCTAGCATTAGCGTTACAATTTATAGGTGTATCGAATTCAAATCGTGCAGCTTCCTCCATACGATAATAACGGGTTGGATCTCTGTAGTCGATCAGGTCTTTGCGATTCCAATGATTGATGTTATTGCCGGTTCCTTTATTCGTTGGGAGTCCCTGACGGTAAAGTAATGTGGTTATGTTCCTTTTTTTTTTTGCATTCAACTCCGACGTATCTGCTTTTGATTTCTGCAATCCTTTGATATCGTGAGCTACTTGATCCCTTTTCTTTTCTAGACTAACTTTTTCTAACTCCTTAGAACGATAAATATCATATTTTTTCATCAACGCATCTAAATCTAACTTCATGCGACGTTTTGAGATATTTTCACGACATAAATGCTGCTCCTGCACTAAGGTTTTGGAAACTTCCATGTAAGGAGTAAGGACTGCATAGTTCTCGTTGGCCTTATCACTGGTTACATAAAGTGCAGAAATTCGCCTGCATGACGCTCAAAGATAGTTTTGATTTGGCTTAGCTTCATTTCCGACTTCAATGATACGTTTAAGCAATTCCACACCATTCTCTGCAGCCGGCCTTCAGTTGTTGTGGTGCTATACAATTATTCGTAGACGACCAACTGAATGGCTGTCGCTGACTATGACTATTATTCCCTGATTCACTTATGGTTGAGCGGAGGTTTCTTAGTGATGAATATGATCGGTTACGGGAGCCATACGAGCTCTTTCGATATTTGTCCACGTTTGTAGAGGTGCTCTTTCTGTCTTCCGCCGAATCCTTTTGTTTCTTCCCGCTAGAATCGTTCTTGCTCGTTGATTGGCAACGAGGCGACATATGTTCGATCATCCGAACAAACGGTTGCCGAGACCTTGAAAGCGAATCAAACGCGGCATCAGCTAATTAGTACTGCTCCATTGCTGGTTCTTCGGACGAATTGAAATCGTTATCGAAATGGGGCTTGGGTATTGTATGTGTACGAGTAGTTATCAATCACTGTAATCACGGCAGGCCATGGAGTGATTGCGGCTTGTCCTCAATTCAAATGGCGTTGGGTACCCGTATTTATCCTTGCACTATCAGCACCGTGATTGCATTGAGAAAGTTTTGGTCAGCTCTAGGTGCACGGCGACTGGTAATAATTCCTTAGCAAAAAAGTTCACCTCAGAGTATTCCCCGCAAATTTTAATTGTTGCCTGTTTCGACTCACCAATAAGTTCGTAAGCACGCTCTCTTATTTTCAAAACTATCGCGCACGCAGATAAACCGATAATTTGTTCTTCGCACATCACGGATATTTTTATTTTATAGTTCCAAATAGTCTTAGATTAAGTTTATGTTGAATCGTCATTTGAAGTGTTTGCACTTTATGAAAATGATTTAATACACATGCCTTGTTTTAAATACTAGTGTGCAATATTTTAATTTCGAATGATAATTTTAATTTAATTTTAGGTAGGGTTGCGTTTGAGCCATTAAAAGTTTAACATATTAATAATTGGTCAAGAACTTAATGAACTTGTTATGTCCCGCAAAATAAACAGATACGACATTGTATAACTTGTATAGAATGCTTATCGCCTCCTCAGGATTCACCACTGAATCACTAAAAGCTGGCATTTGACTTTCGTTCAGGGAATCTGATTCCAAGGAATGTTCACTTACTCCCGCAAGGTTCCGGAATCCTTCACGTCTTCCCGCTAGATTTGTTCTTGCTAGTCGAGGGATATTCGTGATCGTGTTCTAGAAGCTAGACAATCACGTTTGGACGAGTTGTTTTTCTTCTCACTTGAATCCTTCTGGTGAGATTTATCGTGTTCTCGATTAGTGTTATCATCGGCTGGGTTTTGGCGACGTCTCTTGGGACTCGAAGGTGTCGATAAATCTTCACAACTTGGCGACGAGTCTTGGTCCGATATCCGTTTTCGTTCAAATCTTTTGGATGCAGGATTTGGTGGTTGAGATTTATACGGTCTAATAGATCCACTCATATTCGTACTATTTTCTACCAGGCGTTGTTGTCGACGTCGCTGTGTTGCCAACGTTACACAAGGAGTCGGTGTTGGCTTCGTTATGTGTCGATTTTGTTCGTAGACTTCGAGAGTTTTTTCCCGCTTTGTGTTTTTGCTACTATTTTGGTGGCTATTGTAATGTGAATGGCTACTGGAAGCTTGTGAACCTGGCGCTGTGGTCGTGTTGCTACGATGCCCCTCCGTCACTGCCGAGAGCAATTGATTGTTAACGGGTTTGGCCATAGACGACACTTAACCGTCCACTCTATGTCACTAATCATGCCCCTGAAGCGAATTTTTCCTGTCCTTGTCCTATTTAATGCTTTGATTACACCGAAAATTGTGGGGGGGAGAAGGGAGTTGATCGATGTGAACAACACTAGTTCCAATACCTAGAGTACCCCTTTTTATATGCCGTTTGGGTAAGGTGACTGTGGCAGTGTGCTTGAATAATAATAACAAAATATTGACCGCACTACAAACGCAACCGGAATTTCCATCAAATTTCGAAGTTACTAATTACGTTTTCAATTGTTCGCAACGATGCGACAATAAAGAAAATCAATACTCACAAAAGTTGCCATACAAAT
The DNA here is from genome assembly GCA_963969285.1 of Odontomyia ornata. NCBI lineage: Eukaryota > Metazoa > Arthropoda > Insecta > Diptera > Stratiomyidae > Odontomyia > Odontomyia ornata. The sequence goes on from OZ017738.1 coordinate 211,291,060, forward strand.
AACAGTAACGTCCACATTCCGCATTGCACACACACTCCCTATCCCGACGTATCTTCATTCCGGATGTGCTTTTAATACATGAAGGAGCTCCAATGAGGGGTAACTTAGAATATGAACACATCCTTGGCCACTGGTAAGGAAAAATAAATCACTTGTATTATTCCATGCTATTGCACTAACCTCAAAATTACATTACTTTTCTGCACGAATTTTATGCGCCCTGGTATCAATGAAGGTCACTAAGTCTTCTTCGTTGCCAACTGCAATGGTCTTGCCATCCGGCGACCATGTGATATTAATGTTTTCACCGTTCGTGTTACTAATTGTAGCACACTTGCCTGCATGCACGTCTTAGATTCGCACCGTCTTATCACCACGCGCCGTGCTCAGCAAATCGGGCATATATGGGATGCAGCAAATAGGGGTGGATGGCTCAGCAAACGACTCTGTCTCCAACCTTTATCCAATCTTTTGGCTCAAAGTGTCTGGAACAAATGCGCGACTTAGCGTTGATTGTCGTATTTGACTGTCCAATTACCTTCAGCCATAATGGCTTCTCTGCTGCCGACTCCCGAAATCACTTTCCCACTCGCGATCTCCCTGCGGTTTTTTTCCAAGTTGCCAAATTGGCGGGGCCGAGCCATCGAGCAACGAAACAGCAATGGAAAATCGCGCAAAGTTTCGTTTAATAGTGCCATCTATGAGTGAACCCGCGATGGTGATAATGCACACTCGTTTCGGTTGTTTTTAAAATTCTAAATCGTCTTTTGTAGATTCGATTAAGTTTTCAATTGAAAGCAATTTATGTTTATAATTATTAGGCGTAATTAAGGGGGAAATAAATCGAAAGAATAAGACAGGCACGCGTTAATTACCGACAAACAAAACAATTTTTAATTAATATTATGGTTGGAATGGGTAAAATTTGACAAATTTTGTGGGGTTTAAATGATACAATGATTTTATCGTTCATATAATTTAAAAAGGTTAACCGTTTCGGTCTAAGCATTTGTATCCCGCGTTACACCGCAATTTGTTAAATTATATTCAAAAGATATTGTAGTAAAATCACTACACATTAAAATATTAAACAGTTTTAGAATTTTGTTTCCCGGGGGTTAAGTACAAAAGACATTTTCTGGACCTATTTGCCATGCAAAGAAAAAAAAAGAAAACGAGTGTTGCGATGGGGAAGGTGACTCAATCGACTGAATCCTTGTTAAATTGAGTTCGTGCTGTGTGCCTGTGTCAGCGCTGCTTTTAGAGCCATAGCTCCTAGATTACTACAGAGTTTCCATTGATAACGTTGAGACTCTAATTGATTTAGAACCTCTGAAGAACTATGAAATTAAGACATATGAAGGCACTAAACGAGCCAATAATTCACGTCTTCATATTATATTAGACGCTATTAACATTTCTTCTGATGATCCAAAGGCAAGGGATAGTCTTTTGAAAATTATAGAGGAATATCAGGATGTTTTTCACTTGAAGCATGAAAAATTGAGTGTTAACAACTTCTACACTCAGGGTTTAGATCTGATAGATAACACACCTGTTTATACAAAGAACTACCGATTACCTGACTCTCATTGTGAAGAGATCAAGAAACAAGTCCAAGATCTCATAGACAACGAGATTATTGAACCATTAGTAAGCCCTTACAACTCTCCATTACTTTTAGTACCAAAAAAGAGCGATGGTGATGAAAGGAAATGGCGTTTAAATGTAGATTTTCGTAGATTAAATACTAAGTTAGTCAACGATAAATTTCCTTTAACAAGACTAGATGATGTCTTGGATAAGTTGGGACGGGCTAAATACTTTTCAACCTTGGACATGACTAGTTCTTTCCATCAGATCGAGCTGGATAAGAAATCGAGACCACTCTCTGACAATCACGGTCACTACCAGTTTAAGAGATTACCTTTCGGTTTGAAGATTTCTTCAAACAGTTTTCAGCGCATGCTTACAATCGCGTTATGTGGACTTGATTTTGAAGCTTTTTTTTATGTCGACGACATAATAGTTTTCGGTTGTAGCATCAAACATCACAACGAAAACTTGAGGAAAGTTTTCCAAAGATTGAAGAAATTTAACCTGAAACTCAATCCTGATAAGTGTCAGTTCTTGAAAACCGAAGTTGTCTATTTGTGACATCTTATTACTAAAGACGGCGTTAGGACCGATCCTTCGAAATATCAAACTATTAAAGACTACCCTACACCAAAGAATGCGGATGAAGTTTGTAGATTTGTTGCATTTTGCAATTATTATCGACGTTTTATTCCCAACTTTGCGGACATTGCAAAGCCCTTGAATGCTCTACTCAAGAAGAAAGCTGTTTTTGTGTGGGATGAAACATGCCGAAATGCATTTTGTTCATTAAAAACCAAATTAATGAAACCACCAATACTACAGTATCCGGACTTCAATAAACCATTCGTCTTGACGACAGATGCGTCCAGTTATGCATTGGGAGCAGTCTTGTCACAAGGTGATATTGGTTCTGACTTACCCATCTCGTACGCGAGCAAATCATTGAATAAAAGTGAGCTCAATAAACCTATTATTGAGAAAGAATTACTTGCGATACATTGCGGTATCAACTTTTTTAGACCATGTTTATATGGCAGAAAGTTCATTGTTGTGACTGACCATCGCCCATTAGTTTCACTTTTCACCCACAAAAACCCATCCTCAAGACTTACACGTATCAGATTAGATTTATCAGATTATGACTTTGAAATTATTTACAAGAAAGGCAAAATCAATACGAATGCTGATGCTTTGTCTCGCATCGAGCTAAATACTGATATTTTAAGAGATATGATTCCCACTGAGAGAGATGAGTCAGTAAAGAAAACGTTGGCTATTACGAGGGGTATGAATAGGAAGCAAGAAGAAATCCAGACACGGAGAAGCAATGTAACCGATGCCAATATCCAATCGAAGCCTGATCAACTTCATATTTGGGATTGTACATCGTTAAATGACGTCAAAAATGTTACAAAGCTTAGGTTTAATATACCGCGGAAATGTGAATTCACCAATGATAGAAATCCTAATTTAGAAATCGTACGTACGTCTGATGAGATAATAGTATGTGTTGATAACGATAAGTTTCCCAGAGAATCCGTTCCTGATGGAGAAAAGTTATCATCCATAACATATACATCAAAGAGCAATGATCCCAAAAGAAATCTAGATTTCATTGTGGAGAAACTCATTGATGCTTTGCGCAAATTTAGAATATATGAGCTCGCACTATCAAGTAACGATAGTTTGTTTAAAAGTGTACACGTTACGGATTTCAAAGAAATATATAGCAAGTTACAACAACAGAATAGAACACGTGTCAAAACTAATATGTTGATATACACCCCAGCTAAAAGAATAATTGATAAAGATAAACAACAGAAACTTATTCAAGAATACCATAGTTCACCCCATGGAGGCCATCTGGGGGTGAGGAAAACATTGCTAAAGTTAAAACAAAAATATTGCTGGAAAAATATGACGGCAATGGTGAAACAGTTTGTTACCGATTGTAAAGTTTGTGCTACTAGCAAGCAATATAGGCATACCAAAGAAAAGTTTGTACATACAAGTACACCGTCGACAACTTTCGAGACAATTCAGATTGACACCGTTGGTCCATTAAGAATTTCTGATCATTTCCGATATATACTAACGATGCAATGTGAATTATCGAAATTTGTTGTGGCCAGCCCAATTGAATCTAAGGATGCAAGAACGGTAGCAGCTACGTTGGTTAAGGAATTTATTTTAAAGTATGGACAATTCAAGGTTTTAAAATCTGATAGGGGTACTGAATTTTTAAACGAATTGATGAAGGAGGTGTGCAATTTACTACAAATCGAGCAAAATTTTTCAACTCCGTATCATCATGAAACATTAGGATCTGTTGAAAGAAATCACAGAGTCCTGAATGAATTTTTAATAGCGTTTGCAGAAGATTTAGAATGGGATACGTGGTTACCGTACTACACTTTTGCATTTAACACATCCCCAAATATAGACACAGGTTACACTCCGTATGAATTAGTTTTCGGTAAATTAGCATATCTACCAAACGATGAAAAATTGTCAACGACTACATACGATTTGGATAATTTTGCAAATGAGTTAAAAATCAGAATTAGAACGGCTGTAAATAAAGCTAGGGACATAATAGATAAAGTCAAAGAAAATCGTTTGAGCAAACAACTAGACATTGATTCACTAGATATTAAAGTAGGCGATAAGGTACTAATTAAAAATAATAATCGTAAAAAAATGCAAAAGCCTTACCAAGGGCCATACAGTGTTGTAGAAATTAATGGTGTAAACTCCATAATCAATGTAAATGGAGTATTGAAAGAACTACATAATAACCAACTAAAACTATATAAGTGTATGCAATAGACTTTAATTTAAATGTTTCGTTTCTAATGACATTATACACATCACACATGAATTAAAAGTACATGTGTTATACATTTACATATTAAATTCTAAAAACATTAGATGCATCACACATGAATTAAAATACAGTTAGTAAAGATTAGAATTCGTTAAGAATTCATTCACACATAATTTAGTAACATCTGTTTGTATTTTTAATCTACGTACAAACAAGTCACATATGCAATCCATATACCTACCATTCAATGTAGACGTCTTTGCGGAAGTACACTTGAGTACTTTTCACACTGGCAATGAACTTATAGTAGTGTCATCAAAGCATTCACTTGTCTCCCAATGACCAAGCGAAAAAGTAAATAAGCCAAGATCAACCCACAACGTGCTTCACACGAGCTAGCACATCGTTGACAACATGCTTTGGTTGTGCTTCCAGCAGAGTAAAGCTGAAGGGAAAGCTAAAAGTTTACGTGAAAACGCTCTCTCGCTCATTGTCCCCAGTTTCGCCAATGCACCTAAAAATATCGTAAGAAAGCCGAAGGCTTAAGTGAAAAACACTCTTTCGCGCAATTTTCCCAGTTTCGCATATTTGTCTACTGACTCTCACCATCCGAGTAAACGAAACGGAGCGGGGAGGAAAAGTGTTTCGTGGAATGCGAACGCACGTGTTCGGCTACTCGGCACTTTTTAGGAGAATTGAGGCTAGAAGCTTATGAGGGAACGATATTTAAAGTTCTTGAGTGAACTATGGAAGGCAATCTGTGTTCAAGTTCACCAGGGAGCGTGCTGCTACGCAATCATCAACTACAACGTACGAGTAATTACGCGATTAATGTTCTAGACGGAGGTGTTGTTTATTGTTCTGATAAATGATGAAGGTGAGGTGTTTGCTTAAGCCATAAACCTCAATCGGCCTTTCGGTGTTTCACGCCGTGTGGCCACGCCGATACACAAGCTTGTCT
>OZ017738.1:211301446-211891446 GCA_963969285.1 Odontomyia ornata
ATTCATGACACTTATCATTCCTGAAATTTTTATGCAAATCCCAGCAAAGCTGTAGTGTCTGAGTCGGTAAAAAGCGCATATTGTTCCATAGCTATATGCTTCCATAGTTCCATAGTAATACAGGAAAATTCAAATCGCTATAACTTCGTTAAAATCTTATAAATGTTCATCTGTGTACTGAATTTTATTGAATTTAAGCATGCACTTAAGATTTTGTTCCAGAAAACATAAAATCAATAAAATATACTAATACTAACAAAGTTGAGTGAATTTCGACTTCTCATGCATTTGTTGATGCTGTAGTCATAAAGGCCTACATTCATGATTTTTTTCAGATTTGTCCAAACGCGAGGGGGGGTACGCGAAAAGTTCGTACATTTCCCCTTCCCCTGCCCCCCTCAGTACCGACAAGACAATTTTAAGACTTGTTTTGAAAAGATCTAATGACACCCTATTCAATTACCAATGGTGAATATTTTTTTTTAAAGGTTCACCTCCCTATATGGGAAGACCCCTCTTAAACCCCTTCGAAAAATTTTTCCACCCTTGAACTCTCAAGAAATCACCACTTCTGACCTCTCCACAAAGTTTCATTGCTGTAGCTTCTATAGTTTCGGAGAAAAACTGCTGTGACATACAGACGGACGGACGGACAGACGGACACAGGTTGTGATTGCAATAGGGTTTTGTAGTTTAGTAAAAAACGCTGAAAAGGATTCTTTTTGGAGATGGCGTGCTTCAACGTGTATGCCTTTGGCATTGTAGACTCCCAGTTCTTTTCCGGACATATCACAAATGAGATAACGCGTGGGACTTAACACCTGCAGAACCCGGCACTTCACGAATTTCTTGTCCAATTCAGCATTGTAATTCCGGGCCACTTCACTTTGCATAAAGTTCCGTCAACAGATCTTATCACCAGCCTTGAAGCCAGAAGGGTGAGATCGCAGGTTGTATCACTCCTCTCCCGCACGTCTGCTATCTTCAATCTTCTCCCGCAGTTGGTCTCGCAGTACTCGCAGTTTCTCGTGTGGCTCCAGAGTCACTACTGGGTCTTTCAAACAGTTTAACTGCCGCAACAACTGGTACGATTTACCGTGGCAAATCATGTACTGGACGAACACGGCAAAGTAAGGTGAGATCTGTGTAGCGGTGTCGTATGAAAAGCCCAGAGCACAGGTAATGGTGGAAAACCCGCGGTCCAAATCTTTCTGATTCGGATGGAGATAGGCACGAATAGTGACTAGGCGTGAGCGATTTAGCCGCTCAGAAGCACTTACTTGAGCAGAGTATACTGCATTCCGCTGGTAAGTGATACCATACTTGTCCATCCGTTCCCGAAATCTACTCGATGTGAACTGACAACATATTCAGGTATACCAAATACATGGGAGACGGGTTTCTCCAAGAAGCTGATTATCGGGGTGGTATGCATGTTACGAATCAGCTTCATGATTGGGAACTTTGACCGTTGGCCCAGAACCACGACAGTTCCGACGTGACCAGAAGCCAAACGAGGATAAGGACCAATAAGATCGATACACAAGCGCTGGAACACACGTTCAGGTAATTCAAACTTACCCATCGGAGGCCGAAGGATAGCATTTGGCAATTTGGTGCACTTAAACATCTCACAGGTGGCTACATACGCTTTTATTTGTTGTGCCATTTTTGGCCAAAAGAAATACGTTTTCAGCTGCCGTAGCCTGCGGCCGTATCCACCGTGCGCACTCAGCGGGTGGTTATGAGAACTTCTAATAAGATTGGTGGTAAATTCTTCGGGCACCGATAACTTCCACTGTTCCTCTGCTTGTATGGCGTCTCAGGATTCTTGCTCTACCCACTTGTATACAAATTCCTCCATTACCCGCAGTTCTGTCAGCTGTGGTAGCTTGCTCTGGATAGTATCATCAGCTGGATGTAGCCTGCCGACTTGAAGGTGGGATGATCCAGGTCGATCAATAGGGGCTGTCGTCCTCCTGGGCCAACCCAGCTCCTTCCGGGGTGAACATCCTCGATAAGGTATCCGGTACCACATGTTGGCATCTTTTCTGGGGTCGAACCGTAAAGTCAAACGCCTGCAATTTCAAGCCCCATCTCGATAAACGGGCATAGAGGTCAGTTTGGCTCATCAGCCATTTCACGGGCGCATGATCCATAACGATTTCGAAGGGGTGTCCTCTGACGTATGAACGAAAATGTTTCACTGCCAACACCGCCGCCAAGCATTTCTGCTCAGAGATAGTGTAGTTTGGCTGGACTGGGTTCAATTTATGGGACATAAAGGCTATAGGCATCTCCTCGCCATCTTCCGTAGCCTGGACTAAGACTGCTCCCACCCCATGTTGACTAGTGTCGAATTGGATTGAGAACGGTTTACTAAAGTCCGGAATATGTAGTACGCGGGCTGTTTTCAGACTCTTCTTTAGCTCTTCAAAGGTCCACAAACCAGGCTCTTCCTACATTTACTTTCATAACTTACGAAGCATGTCAGTCAACGGTGTGGTGATGGTTGCCTAGTCACGTACGAATCGTTGGTACCATCCGCATAAATCTAAGAATCGGTGTAACTGCTTGTGTCTTGTCCGGGTCGGTTTTGATGTTGCCATGGCCAATGATATGGCCCAAATACTTAACCTACGTCAGTACGAGCTGACTCTTCTGTACGTTGATGGTTAACCCTGCCTTCATGATATGCAAAGCCACTTCCTGAAGTAAACAGATGTGTTCGTCAAGGCTTCGGTTATAAGCAATAAGTCGTGCAAGTATACGAAAATCTAGGGCCGTAAGTGCAGTGGTATAACATTATCCATAAGGTGCGTCATTCTTTGGGGAGCATTGCACAATCCGAATGGCATGATCACAAAATGGGACAGTGGGTGACCTAGGACCATGAAGGCTTTTGAGCTAGGATCTAATGAGATTTGCCAGAACACGTCTTTGACCTTTAAAGATGACATCCGTTGTAAGTTTCCCCTCTACGGAGTGACGAGTTCCGTTCGTAGTAAAATTCTGGATTTGGTCCGCGTCGTTCTTCAGGACTTCTCTTGAAAAATCGGCTGCTATGCAGTTGACACTGAGCCCAGCGACAATCAAGCCTACCAGTAGACTTTGCAGGATCTGTATCGACGCGTATGGGTGAACGTCGTCCTTCAATAATTTGTCGAATCGGATCGCACGCAACGTCTTCCTCGACTGCCTCACCACCTCCAGAAGCTCCGCACACGACGCATCGCTCGCTTCTTCCTCGGAGGAGTGGTGTGAATAACCCCCCAAATTGAACATGCGCTGACGAGCAGCTAGATAGTCCCACAGTCTAGCATGAAAGGGCTTGACATGCCAGGAGGCTCTCGATTCATAACCATTCCCTTGAACACCCGGCTCAATATCGCGTGATGTGGGCTGCGGAACTTCGGGAGAACTGTGTGAATCAGCAAGGTTGGGGTCATATCCGGGGCTTGGTTGTCCGTAGCAATGAGTTCAGTATGATTTCGTTCGGGTTTTAGGAGTGTGGACGGGTGTTTGTGGCACTCGCTGGCAAGTTTTTTTTCGCAACCTACAATCCGGGGCGTAAGTGTTCGCTGTCCCCAGCGGTAACAGAAGACCGTTGGTTCCGGTGGACATGCAGAGAACCGATGTCCCGGTTGTCGGCAGTTCCAACAGACCGTAGGGCTTGCGACTACCTCTACGAAAGATCGGTCAGTTACTAGTTCGGACTCGCGATCCAGAGCTGCTACTAATTCTGGAGTATGAGTGCTTCGTTGACTAGGTCCCATCATGCGAGGTTGTGGTCGAAAGGTTCCTCGCCGTTCATCGAGTTGTTCTTGTCTATGGGTATGGAGGCGTAAAGCTTGCACGGTGTATATTGGCACATGAAGGAGTCTGTTTTGAAGCTCCTCTTGCATGTTCTCTACGATCGTTTCCACCGCCTCGTCCTCGGGCAAAGATGTTTGTAGCCAAGTCGTTAGGCGTAGTAAACTGGTATAAAATTGGTCAAATGGAAGCCTTATTTGTGCTTCCGTATTTATTTGCGCAATTCCCGTTCACTGAGACCGTCATCAAAGTGGGTGCAAAGAGCCGCACAAAAGGAATTTCAATCAGGGCGTGCTACAGATTCTTTAAAACTCCAGCACAATTTGGTGGCATTTACGCTGAATAAGAGATACACGTGTCGAAGAAAGGCCAAGAAGCCTTCTCCCAGCGTACTGGCTACTAGTGACTGTAATTGGAACAGGAACCTGTCCACTGGTGTTGCCGAATTAAAGCCGGTGAAGCTGAATTGCTAACTTTCCATAATGCGTGGTGGTGGGTCTCGGGCTTGTGTCGTGAAGATCGCTGGGCGATTTGCTCCTGAAACTAAATCTTCCTTCCCCGCCTACGGCTCCTTGGTTGTTCAACAGTGGTTGTGTCTGGTCTTTCACAACTGCTCCACGCATAGGGGCTTGCGATATTTTCAAGAACTGCTGGACACAAATACGATGGAACAGGTGTCCGCAATCCAATCTCACACTGGTAACGCCCTCTACGGTGTCCTCGTAGCAGATCTCACAGTTGGCTGGACGTACAGTTTCGGAGTGGGCCCCGCGTCTTCAATAAAAAACTGTTAAAAACGCCTACTAAATACGTAAAACAAACTGAGTCATTATTTTTAAGTGGCCGATTGTGGCGAGCTAACGTAATCTATATTAAAAAAATTGTTTAGAGGACTCTTTCCCTTCCAGCAGCGCTGACTCTTCCATAAGGAAATAGAACGAAAAGAGGGTGCTCCTGGCCAATTTTAAAATTTCCCCCAACCCCAAGTACATTACAAAAACCGTATCTAATCTACGTTAATTAACTTGACGAGATGAGTGATAGCGTCACCGTAACAAGCTTTGCACGCGGTCAAAAATCCTGACGCGTGGAAGCATTCCGGGCTTCGTAGTTCCAGCATACGCCACCAAAAGTCGAACCAAAACCACTCATCTATCACGCATGAAAAGATGGGTAGAATCCTGCCACAGCATTTTCTCGAGAGTCCAGGTAGATTAGAGGAACCCATCTGGCTGAAAGTCGCCATCAAGGAAATAGAAGGGCCTTACAGGTTTTACCCTGGGACGACAATTTGGAAGGAATCTGTCGTGAAAAAATAATAAAACAAAGGAGAGTGCAAGCTACAACTCACATGAAGTGACTGAATGGGTGTTTAACACAACTCCACTACTCCTGTCCGTGGGGCTCTAGTACTGATGTACCTTACATCCTCCACAAAGAACCAAACCTTTAAAATATGCTATTCTTTTTCCCCTTTAGGATGTTTCTGCCCCATGTTGGTTGATTTAAATACGTCTCATTCGTTCGAGATTTTCCGAAGGAAATCTAAACCGACCTCTCATCGGTTCTAGATGTGATGTCTTGGAACATTAGGACAGACTGTACCCATCAGGTCGATAAGTCCGGACACTCTTAGTCGCAGTTTACTATTTCTTTCGATGCGTTTTCTGTTCTATCGCATATCGCATCACTGCATATGGATTTTAGATCGCGAGGGGGATACAAATTTTTCGTGTATTTCCCCTCACTGTGCGCCCTTTGGAGCAAACTTTGCCAAACTAAGACCTGTTTTGAAAAGTTCTCATCAAGACCTTTCATTTGATACCCATATCGGCTACCTTTGAGGAATTTTTTTCGGGGGTCGCTCCCCTAGATGTGGAGACCCCCCTTAAATACCTTATAAAATTTTTTTGTAGTTGAACTTTGAAGAGAGCACCAGTTTACACCTACATACAAAATTTGACGTTTCTGGCTTAAGTAGTTTCCGAGAAAAACTGCTGTGACACACGGACGGACGGACAGACGGACAAACAGGACGCGATTTTAGTAGGGTTTTGTTAAAATTATTTTACAAAACCCCTCAAAATGTCTTCCTTCAAGGAGTGTATGAAATTCAAACTGGATATTTTTCCATCTTCCCCAATTCAGAGTAACATTCTGAAAACCGAAGAAGTCGCTTACCAGCCGATAGCTTCATTAGACAATGCATCAGTTCTGGAATTCATTTCTGTTGGTCATGGAGATACATATCGTGATTTATCCAGCATATATCTGCGTCTTGAAGCGCAACTAGTATACAGGTAGTTAAAATGAAGCCTGATAAAGAAGAAATGTTTACGGGTAAGAGAACGATTCTGAAATGAAGCCAATCGGGATGGTGAATAATTTAATGCACTTACTTTATGACAATGTACAGTTAGCCGAATAGTAGAAACATCGCGCAAACACACAACAATTACCAGTCCAGAGCTTATATCGAATATCTATTGAATTATGGTAAGGATGCGGCAACAATACATCTTGAATCCGTTGCATGGTATATGGATGAGAATTAAATGGAGATGATTGAATGAGAAAGTCCAAAACCTGAAAATAGATGCTACCTTGCTCGATCCGAACTTTTGCAGGGAGTTGTTTGGTGGAGCTAGTGGGTAAACTTCACAGTAATATATTCAACCAGGAAAAGCTGTTGATTAATGGTGTGGACTTGCGCATAACATTATCGCTAGAGAAACCAGAACTCTATCTTTACTTGAAAGACGACAAATTCTCGCGCCGTATCAAAATACAGCAGTTAACAATGTACTCGTACATAATCATGTAACTGTCAATCCAAATATTCTCCTGGCTCATGAGTCAGTTCTCTAACGTTCGAACGCCACCTATGCATTCAACCTGTCACTGGATCATGTGGTGGTTAGACAGTTACCGAACTTGCTTATTTTCGCAATGGAAGACAATGATGCCAATATCGGCAAACGTACTAAGAATCCATACAGCTTTAATCATAAAAACATTACGAGATTTAATCTATCATGTGGTCAGTATTGCTGTGTCTTCCTTTATTATCGTTGTCGAAGCTGGAGTTTTAAACGCTTTCGAAACCAGTTCTCCACCACAAATTATAACGTCAACGTTGACGAGGTAATAAAGGTGTACGATCGAATTTACCTCAAATGATTTTTACAGAATGGAGGGGAGAATTGCAAGCAGTTCTGCAGACGAGACGGTAGCTGTATAAAAACATCAGTATGAAGTAGTATTCACATTAGTCATGGCTAGAAAATGAAACCCACTGCAACGAAAACGAATAATAAGCGTGCTCAAGCTCCCTACAATATCTTACCAAGAAAGCAGAAACTGACAAAGATAGCTGAAACAAACACATAGAGTTTGGGTGAAGCACTTATCCGTCTTAATTTTAACCGCACCATTTTGAACCGTGAGCAGGCGGGGTCAGTGGGAGGTAAAACAATCCACGACTCTTGTCTCATTCTACCAAGAAGGCAGAAGCTGATACAGAAAGCTGAGGTAGACATCCTGAATTCCTGTGAAGTAAATATTCCACTTAACTTTAATCTCATCATGCAGAATAGTGAGGTAGTGCAAGATAAACTAACTGACGAGCCTTCAATCAAGGTTTTTTAAAAAAGGAAAAGCAATTCGAAAAACATCATGCCTTCAAGAAAAACCTCCTACTAAACTGCACCTTCTATCTAGATGAAGAATACCACAGAAGTGTGTAATGTGTAACTAAACCAATTTGAATTCAAGTTCACTTGTTAAATTTGAATTCGAATCATAAATACACTCAAATTAAAAAGTCATCAAAGTAGGTTTTGAATTCAAGTTCATTTCTTGAACTTAGTTCAAATCATAAATAAACCCAAATTATAATTGCTTGAAATTGAATTCGATTTCTTTCATACTTACCTCAAATCGTTCTTCACACAAATCGTTCTTCACACAATATGTAATATGACCCCTGCGTTTGGTTCTTTATTCATAAATTATGGTCGCGCGTAGAACCATGTGCACTTGTTGATGTTTGTTTTCATGCAGTCTGATCTACGACCTTTCGCGTCGTGATGATGCATGTATGAAGGCAATGTTTGAAGAGCTGTCCATATGGTTAATGGATGCATGAACGGCCAATTGTAAATTGGATCAAGTGTTTTCTATTTCATAAGGTGTGAAAAATGAATATGAGGGTAGAGTTGCATGACGTTTTCTCAGGGTAGAATTTATGACTAGCAATTTGAGAGTGGATTTTTGTAAATCAATATTTAAAGAAGATAGTATAGTAATCGAGCAGTCACACCAGCAGACTGCTCGAAAACCTTTCCAACGCTTAACCGAAATTAATTGCAGAGTTGACAAAAGAGAAAATAGAAAGATTTCATTTCTTCCATTCATAATTATAATTTATAGAATTTTCTTTTGCCTTATTATCGTTAAACGTGATTTCATACCAATTTTCTTTCATGTCAGATTTAAACATTTCCCTTTAAATTTCTTTTTGTTATTATTAAACGTAATTTTATCTCAATTTTCTTTTATATCAAAATAAAACGTTACTCTTTAATTATATTAGTCATGAAATTTAATTCTTATCCCTATTTGAAATCTTGCTCATTTTTCTTTTATTGCGGTTAATTTTGTGTTCGAGCAGTCACAATATCAAACTGCTCTAAAAACCTCCTATCTCCTATAAAAATTGCAATTTATAGTAACTAGCACAATTGGGTTGCTGACATGTGGGAGATCGTCATTTGGAGTAGGAAGGCGAGAGGTTCCGTGCGCGCACACATTACAACGACGAGGAAAACCAGGTAAATAGCCCCAGAAAAGAAAAGTTTGATACAAAAAGAATGTTTTTCAGTAACGACATTACAGGGAGGATCATACAAGTGAAAGTGAAGCCCTAGGATCGATACACTGTGGTGAAATGGAAGTTCTGGAAACGGAACCTGGACACAATGGTGAGCCAGACAACGGATTAGCATGTGACTTACTTCGTACGTATACCGAGAAGCATCCCGATGAAGCGCCTAAGGTAGGAATTAAAGGAGCAATCAAATTCGAAGATGAAGATAGAGACATGCGAATGAACCATGAAGGCTGCAGTAAGTCGACTCAATTTTTTACTTATACGGGGCATGCACATTTGTCATGACAGGGAATTACAGTTTACACATAACCTACGAGTGTGTGCAAAGGGGAATGCAAAAGTGATTCAATAGGGTTGGGACTTCCATATCGATTAAAAAAAAAAATAAACTGTAAAAACTTTATTATGTTTCGGATAGACATGCCACCTCAGATAGATGCAGGGAAGAGAAACGTCGCGTACGTTTAAGTGTTAAAAACAATATTATAACAATTGTCGTCTTATGAGCAACGATACGACTTATATTATTTATTACGGCCAAAATGAAATCGTAATGGGGAAGAAATAAAAATTTTCTTTTAAGAACGGAAATTTATCAATAGAACTGAAATTCGAAGTGTGATTGATGCGTTCCTTGATTAAGTGCGAGACAAAAATTGATAAATAGGAGGTTCAAAGGGTTTTGCATCGCGATCAAATATCTCATGGTGCTCGTCAATCTTCTATTTTGGGGGATGAAACATGTGACGTCATTCTCGAGTGGGGAGTTGTTGCCTTGCCTACCTCAAGTTAGATGGAGCCCGCAATAGCAGTCAAGAACACGGGAACCAAAGCAAAGCATTTTTCTGAAAAGTATCTTTCACCCGTTTTGTTAGTGATTTTGGATGGATCTTATGCGAACAAAAATACCCATGCGCAATGTGACACAAACACGAGGAAGGATTATACTTATGAAATGCTGAGATATTGCTTTGATGATCAGACGCGCAAGCATCGATGCAAAAAGTGCAAAATTACGAGAAGATAACTCATCGATGAAATTATAATCTAGTCTTACTGTGAAGGTTGATCACGGTTCGTTCCCAAATGCAGATTCGATTAAAGACAAGTGTGAAAAACTAGATATACACGGTGGATATATGCGTGATTAGATACGAGTGCGTGCAAGGTCGGAGTATATTGATCGCAAGTGAAATGAACAGAGTGGGGCTTGCGAAGATTCTGTAGCAAGAAGTGAGGGAGAAACCGTAATCTAAAGTTTTCTAAACGATCAACAAACATTTTATTGTGGGAACCGGGAATACGATCAAATTAGTCAAGTCACGCCTCTCAGTGCTCGTCTTGTGAAATGCAGTACGAGACAATTAGTGAGTGAATATAATCCACCTGGCAATCGGGAAATGGGTGTGTTGGTTGCAATCCTACACGACTAGTATGTGCATCGGCGTGTGATTTATTTTACAGCGAGATTCAAGGTAGGCATTTATTGGGAAAAGAAAATAAACTAAAAATCTATAAAAAATGAAGTGGCTTGCCTAGACATTACACCGCTAGATGAGACCAAATCAAAGTCGGATTTAGTTGTCGTTGGCTTATGGACAGACATTTCCGCGGTTGTGATCACTTTACCGGACTTGGAACTATATATCCGGAGAAATTAGGAGGGGGAATCATTCCTCGTTCAATATTGATGACAAATTTTGAAGGGACCAATTACTTGTTATGTGCCTTTGAGGATGGCTCCATGTTTTGTTTCAATTTGAATAAATCGGATGAGTCACTTTCCGTTAGGAAGAAAGTAATCCTTGGAACGCAACCAACTATACTGAACACACTTAAATCGTTTTCTACAGCCAATGTTTTTGCTTGCTCTGACCGGTCGACGGTAATATACTCTTCGAACCATTAGCTTGTTTTTCGTTCATTGTAAACCTTAAAGAGGTCAATCGCATGTGTTCGCTAAATGCAGAAGCGTATCCAGATAGTTTAACATTGGCTACGAAAAACCCGGTGATTTGAGGAACAATTGATGAGATCCCGAAATTACACGTTTGAATCACCATCATCATAACTATTCATTTGTAAATGTAAGTTTTTGACCAGAGTAAACTCTAATCTAATGAAACTTATCGTTATTTGCTGTGTAGATGTAAATTTTTCCCCAGAGTAAACTCTAATCTAAAATAAGCCTTAAATGAAACTTATTGTTATTTGCCTTGTAGATGTAAATTTTTTCCCAGAGTAAACTTTAATCTGGGATAAGCTTTAATTGGAATTTATGGTTATTTGCTCGCTAGGTTTTCCTATTTTTAACGAGCGCGTTGTTTTCGCCTACCTTTATACGCAGGACAGTAGGGAGAAAAAAGTGTTGCAACAGTTTTTTCTCCCTATCTTTGAGATGCCATATTTACTGTATGTATAATTTACAATAGATTTCGGATGGAACTTATGGCACCATAATGTAATCACTTGATGATAGAACCTTGTTGTTGCACAATAAATTTGTATGAATCCACCTGAAAACTTTAGAGCAATTAATGTGCAGGTTTCTATTTGTATAACATCGTACCCGATACTCTCTCGCGAATCTTTTCACCAGAGGGAGCCAAATTGACAGTGAATGATGAGGACCCCATCGAGATAGAAATGTGGGCTATCCAACCAGATTTCGAATCAGACAGCTACAAAGAGTTGAGGCAAACCATCGTGACCCAACAATCACAGTTGCCTGATTTGAAAGTGATAGAAGGCTACGTGTATAGACGGAATGAATACGCCACTGGTGATCCATGGCAGGAAGAAGAGTCCTGGAAACTCTGGATACCGGAGAAAATGACACAACATCTGATCCTCCGCACACATGACCATCTTTTAAGTGCCCACGGAGGTTACGGTTGGACGCTACGGTGACTCAAGAAATACTTCTTCTGGCCTAAAATGGCATCCCAGGTCAAAGACTACGTGAGCTCCTGTGAGACCTGTAAAGGCACTAAAGCTCCCAACCAGCCTCTTCGACCTCCTATGGGTCAACTCAACGTCGCAGAACGCGTATTTCAGCATCTGTACGTAGACCTACTCGGTCCATATCCTCGTTCTTCTATGGGACACATTGGAGCTATCGTTGTGTTAGACCAGCTCTCGAAATTCCCACTGGTGGAACCTATTCGCAAGTTCCCGACTCCATCCATCGTGAAATTTCTAGAGAGTCGGGTATTCCACGTGTTCGGGGTACCGGAAAGTGTGTAGTACTCGGACAATGGAGTACAGTTTAGATCTCGGCAGTTTAACGGCCTGCTCGAACAGTACGGAGTCGAACACTAACTGACGCCCATATACTCTCTTCAGTCTAACGCCTCTGAATGTTTGAATCGCATACTGTTGGCCGCGATCCGTTCTTATGTTCACCCAACTCAGAAAGATTGGGACCGCAGATTGTCCGCCATCACGTGCGCTCTGCGGTCATCTTATCATTCCATCACCGGTGTCTCACCTTACTTTGCCGCCTTCGGAAAGCACATGATTTGCCATGGTAAATCATACAGGCTGTTACGGCAATTAAAGTGTTTGGGAGATCCCGTCGTTGCACTGGAGCCCCTCGAGCGTTTAAGAGGCCTCCGCCAACAAATCGGACGGAAGATAAAGGCCACAGGAAGTGCCAATGAGGCGCAGTACAACCTCAGGTCACAACCTTCCAATTTTAAAGAAGGAGATGAGGTTTTTGGCGTAATTTTCGTCAAAGTGACGCCACTGGGCATTACAATGCCAAGCTAGACCGGCGTTTCCTGAAAAGCCGCATACAGAAGGTAGTAGGATCCAATCGTTGCTTGATAACTGACCTATCGGGGAAAGAAGTTGGAGTATATCATGCAAAAGACCTCCGCCAATAATTACATACCCATGCCTATTCTGGCCGTCCGCACTCAGTTTCAAGCCCACACAGGTTTGCATACTTACGGCAAAACGTAGCTATACGTGTCAGTCTGTCCGTCCGTCAACTATTTCTTCACTCGTCTCACCCGCGTTCCGACTGCGCGGACAATCGATCCTTCATCTGAAGTCCTTCAGCTCCTTTTTCGCAATCCTCATCGCCTTGGGATCGCGAGGAAATCAGCTGTCCTGTAGTAATTGAGCAGTCACACCAGCAGACTGCTCGAGAACCTTCCCAACACTTAACCGAAATTAATTGCAGAGTTGACAAAAGAGAAAATAGAAAGATTTCATTGCTTCCATTCATAGTTATAATTTATAAAATTTTATTTTGCCTTATTATCGTTAAACGTGATTTTATATCCATTTTCTTTTATGTCAGATTTAAACATTTCCCTTTAATTTTTTTTGTTACTACTAAACGTAATTTTATCTCAATGTTCTTTTATATCAAATTAAAACGTTACTCTTTAATTATATTAGTCATGAAATTTAATTCTTATCCCTATTTGAAATCTTTCTCATTTTTCTTTTCCTGCGGTTAATTTTGTTTTCGAGCAGTCCCAATATCAAACTGCTCTAAAAACCTCCTATCTCCTATAAAAATTGCAATTTATAGCAACTAGCACAATTGGGTTGCTGACATGTGGGAGATTGTCATTTGGAGTAGGAAGGCGAGAGGGTCCGTGCGCGCACACATTACATAGACGAGGAAAAACCAGGTAAATAGCCCCAGAAAAGAAAAGTTTGATACAAAAAGAATGTTTTTCAGTAACGACATTACAGGGAGGATCAGGCAAGTGAAAGTAAAGCCCTAGGATCGATACACTGTGGTGAAATGGAAGTTCTGGAATTGGAACCTGGACACAATGGTGAGACAGACAACGGATTAGCATGTGACTTACTTCGTACGTATACCGAGAAGCATCCCGATGAAGCGCCTAAGGTAGGAATTAAAGGAGTAATCAAATTCGAAGATGAAGATAGAGACATGCGAATGAAGCATGAAGGCTGCAGTAAGTGGACTCAATTTTTTACTTATACGGAGCATGCACATTGGTCATTTCGATTTAAAAAAACAAAAATAAAAAAAAATTAACTGTGAAAACTTTATTATGTTTCAGATAGACTTGCCACTTCAGAAAGATGCAGTGAAGAGAAACGTCGCGTACGTGAAAGTGTTGAAAACAATATTATAACAATTGTCGTCTTATGTGCAACGATACGACTTATATCATTTATTACGGCCAAAATGAAATCGTAATGGGGAAGAAATAAAAATTTTCTTATAAGAACGGAAATTTATCAATAGAACTGAAATTTGAAGTGTGATTGATGCGTTCCTTGATTAAGTGCGAGACAAAAATTGATAAATAGGAGGTTCAAAGGGTATTGCATCGCGATCAAATATCTCATGGTGCTCGTCAACCTTCTATTTTGGGGGATGAAACATGCGACGTCATTCTCGAGTGGGGAGTTGTTGCCTTGCCTACCTCAAGTTAGATGGAGCCCGCAATAGCAGTCAAGAACACGGGAACCAAAGCAAAGCATTTTTCTGAAAAGTGTCTTTCGCCCGTTTTGTTAGTGATTTTGGATGGATCTGACGCGAACAAAAATACCCATGCGCAATGTGACACAAACACGAGGAAGGATTATACTTATGAAATGCTGAGATATTGCTTTGATGATCAGACGCGCAAGCATCGATGCAAAAAGTGCAAAATTACGAGAAGATAACTCATCGATGAAATTATAATCTAGTCTCACTGTGAAGGTTGATCAAGGTTCGTTTGGCAAATGCAGATTCGATTAAAGACAAGTGTAAAAAACTAGATATACACGGTAGATATATGCGTGATTAGATACGAGTGCGTGCAGGGTCGGAGTATATTGATCGCGAGTCAAATGAACAGAGTGAGGTTTGCGAAGATTCTGTAGCAAAAAGTGAGGAAGAAACCGTAATCTGAAGTTTTCTAAACGATCAACAAACATTTTATTGTGGGAACCGGGAATACGATCAAATTAGTCAAGTCACGCCTCTCAATGCTCGTCTTGTGAAATGCAGTACGCGACAATTAGTGAGTGAATAGAATCCACCTGGCGATAGGGAAATGGGTGTGTTGGCTGCAATCCTACACGACTAGTATGTGCATCGGCATGTGATTTATTTTATAGCGAGATTCAAGGTAGGCATTTAGTGGGAAAAGAAAATAAACTCCAAATCTTTGAAAAATGAAGTGTTTGCCTAGACATTACACCGCTAGATGAGACCAAATCAAAGTCGGATTTGGTTGTTGTTGGCTTATGGACAGACATTTCCGTGGTTGTGGTTACTTTACCGGACTTGGAACTATATATCCGGAGACATTAGGAGGGGGAATTATTCCTCGTTCAATATTGATGACAAATTTTGAAGGAACCAATTACTTGTTATGTGCCTTTGAGGATGGCTCCATGTTTTATTTCAATTTGAATAAATCGGATGAGTCACTTTCCGGTAGGAAGAAAGTAATCCTTGGAATGCAACCAACTATACTGAACACACATAAATCGTTTTCTACAGCCAATGTTTTTGCTTGCTCTGACCGGTCGACGGTAATATACTCTTCGAACCATTAGCTTGTTTTTCGTTCATTGTAAACCTTAAAGAGGTCAATCGCATGTGTTCGCTAAATGCAGAAGCGTATCCAGATAGTTTAACATTGGCTACGAAAAACCCGGTGATTTGAGGAACAATTGATGAGATCCCGAAATTACACGTTTGAATCACCATCATCATAACTATTCATTTGTAAATGTAAGTTTTTGACCAGAGTAAACTCTAATCTAATGAAACTTATCGTTATTTGCTGTGTAGATGTAAATTTTTCCCCAGAGTAAATTCTAATCTAAAATAAGCCTTAAATGAAACTTATTGTTATTTGCCTTGTAGATGTAAATTTTTTCCCAGAGTAAACTTTAATCTGGGATAAGCTTTAATTGGAATTTATGGTTATTTGCTCGCTAGGTTTTCCTATTTTTAACGAGCGCGTTGTTTTCGCCTACCTTTATACGCAGGACAGTAGGGAGAAAAAAAGTGTTGCAACAGTTTTTCCTCCCTATCTTTGAGATGCCATATTTACTGTATGTATAATTTACAACAGATTTCGGATGGGACTTATGGCACCATAATGCAATCACTTGATTATAGAACCTTGTTGTTGCACGATCAATTTGTATGAATCCACCTGAAAACTTTAGAGCGATTAATGTGCAGGTTTCTATTTGTATATATATTACGTGGTGCATCTAGCGAAAACTTCGGTATTTAATAGTTCTTGTTCTGGAAATTACATGTATTTCTTACTATAGAGCTATAACTTACTAGAGAATATTTTCTGCAGCCTCGAATATCTGCACTTAGTCAGCATTCGACCCCAGATATTTGAATGAGCATACCGATTGGTCTAGTTTTTGAAAACTCAACTTTATATACAAACCTATTTTAGTCCGTCCTGAAGAGCGAGCATTTTTTGTAAATGTATGAAAAATTTAAATGGATAAGATAATAAAAACCATGAATTGTAAAACGAACAACGTCGGTATTTTCATTTAAGCTATTTTGGACCGGGTATAGGACCCGGTACGGTGGAAGGCTTTTTCCACAAAAATGAGCTAGCTATCGGGTGTGCTACGACTTTCTCTTAGTTTCAGGGACTCTTGCGGGTTGAGTGGCCTCGAGACAAGGTGCCTTTTTATAGCATTACGTGATCCGATTGCATAACCCTATGACATAAATTGGTCACCGGTATATTTCTTTTCTGATGGGAAGGCTCATACAAGCTATGCTGTATGAGTTTTCCACTCAGAAGGGAAATATATGGCCACTGCAACATTTTTGGATCTTGATCCGGTTGGGCGGGTGCGATGGGGCATCTCCACCATCAGGTTGTCCCACTCTTATTTGTGGGCCATGAGAGTAGTCGGGTAACGACGAGGTTCCCCTAAGTCCGTCTGTTTTCACTCGTTTCAACTTGTTCTCTGAGCAAGTAATTTTCCTTTTTGGTAGTTACCCACATATTTTTCGACTTCGGTTGATCCTTTCTTTTGAGACATAAGAATTCATGAATGCGAAATTATTTTGTAGTGGGTCCTTGTGCTGAGGGAGTGAACCCGCCCCACGACACCGCAATGCTAGCTTGCCAGCGTATTCACGCGTCCCCAGACAAGGGCAATCGTGGAGGATGTCACCATCTTCTTCCACTGAGGCAGCAGACCATCGCTCCAGTCCTTCACGGACATTTTGATACCTCTATTCACTACAAAATGGCTCCAAACGTGGGGCCCCAAGATGTCCGGCTGTATCGTCAGTTGTGAGCACGAGACAGTCCATCGTCTCTAGGTGTCCCTACCAGTCGTCAAGATTATTGGCGAGTAGGTAACTACTGAGGGCTATTAAACTAATCGTGCCTCAGCAACTTAATAACTTCCGGACGTGTGTTGTCTCCGGACATCAATATCATTTGGACCTACTTTTGACTCATACTCTGGTGGTTTACCACCATTTTATGACTAGTAAGGCCAAATGATATTAGAGTCCCTATATGTATTCGGAAGTTACTATCCCAACACCTTATTTGCGGAGGACTCTGATCTGCACCCCAAACCAAGCGGTGCCTAAGTGTCTTTCGTTACATGAATCTTGATTCATGTGATTGGCTGCGTAGCTAGTCCATGACTATCCATGACAAGACACGCGCTGCTTGTGGGCCAGAATTCAACCCTGGGCTTATAAGTTGTAACTTGTGAAAACTTGCGGAGGAGGCAGCACTTCCCAACCCTGATTCTTATGGTGCCACAAGAGAGTAGTCCCTGTAACCCTGCAGGAGGAGTGTGCCATTGGTGTCCTTGCTTGCGAGGAAAGGGCGAAATGAAAAGACCGAATTTTTTTATGATAACATAAATTTTGGTAACGTAAATATTTTTTTGCTATAGGATTGTTATCTAGTTCGCCACTGACGGCCACTCACCTAACCTTATATATTTTTTCTTTTTTATCTCTTCCTCATAGACATTACTTTTCATATTCGTTGTTCTAAGGTTTTCATTTTCTATATATTATTCTTTGTTTCAGCTGTCTGACACCCAGACTCACATAAGTTACCGAAAATGTCCACCAAACACACGCCAGACAAGCGTCGGTTACGTTCGCACACAGGGCCCACGGCGTTGTGCGTCGTCTGCCAGCAGGCATGAAACGATGGAACGTCCGTACAAACGTTGGCGTGCGGACATGAATTCCACGAAGCCTGCGTGACGCAGCATTTACTGGTCAGCCGGATTTGCTCTTTGTGCCGACAACCACCAACGTCGGTGGGTCCACCTTCCAACCACCTGGAACTCCCAGTTGCTCAAGAGGCGGTGCCCAAATCAAAAGGCCCGCCGGGATCAGGATTCACCAGCGGTTGATGATCTCGAATTAGTGGCCGGAGCCGAAGTAGTGCCACCTGCTGAAGGGCAAAAACCAACTGTGGCTGTCGAGGCGGCCGTCCTGCAAGACCTGATGGCACTTATGTAAGGGTTGACTACCCGGGTAGCCGCGCTCGAATGCAAGCAGGAAAATCCAATCCCACATCGTGCAAGAACGCCTCCGATGTGGGATTCAGACCTAAATCCCTGGGATTTTCCGGTAGATCAGCGACGTGATCCCGAAAGAAACCGCTCCGGTGCGGCAGTGAATCCGTCGGCTCCAGTGTACCGGCCCAGGCTTAGCCAAGTACCGTCACCA
Organism: Odontomyia ornata; assembly: GCA_963969285.1. Taxonomy (NCBI): domain Eukaryota; kingdom Metazoa; phylum Arthropoda; class Insecta; order Diptera; family Stratiomyidae; genus Odontomyia; species Odontomyia ornata. The sequence continues at coordinate 211,319,845 of OZ017738.1, forward strand.
ACTCAGGCTCCAGCGGCTCCTCTGGACCAACGCATCCTTCCACACGCTACGTATCGGCTGAAGCCGACGCAGATTCCCAGCATCATTCATGGTTGGAATCTGCATTTCAGCGGGGAACCCAACACCATAACTGTGGAGGTTTTCATTGGTCGGGTGGAGTCGCTGATCAAGCAAATGTTGGCAGGTGACCACACGGCACTGGCAGGATACTTGCCGATGCTGCTTAGGGGGCAGCATTCGAGACCTACTGGCGGATACATTCGGCTCCACCAACAATCCGCTGGTCACGGCTGAAGGAGTTACTCCGCATGGAGTACCCTACGGTTGATATGAATGAAAGGGTCCTGGACAAGATCCATGCCAGATGGCAACGTCCGGACGAGCCCTTTCATCAATATCGAGCCGGTATCCTTCAGCTGAACGACCAGTTGTCAGAGCCGATGTCATCATGTAATAGGTCGAATCCACATATCAAAACGTAACAATCATAATAATATTTATACGTACACATCCTAAGCAAACATATGTACACAACTGACATATCATGAACGAAAACAACAATTGTAATAACATTCATACGTTCATATCATAAGCAAACATATATACACATGTTCAATTGTACATCATGCAATTCATTTATTTACTAACAAAATTCATTAGCTTACCAACAAAAGTCCAACCTATGCAAACAAAAAGACAACCATGAAATATCAAACCTATCACATGGCTACATGTAAACATACCAGTTGCATAATCATACAATGCAATTACTTTTATTTCTTCTACACTCATTCTGAATGTAGAGTATCACATTGCGACAAAATCATAACCCATCACGTGCGGAGGTATTCCCTGACCACACTCAATGCTAATTGTATTACTCATCTAGAGGTTAGCGACCATACCCAAGTGATACGTGCGAGCATGGATTATTGACATACGAGTGTATGCATAATATGGATACTTATCCAGAGAAGAAAATAAAGTGCATATGTTGACATATTGATAATATGATATGAAAGTTTTTGTTCATGAGGCAATAAAATCGATTTAATGGAAAGCATAGGTAGAATTTTGTCAAGTAATAAATTTTTGCTTAGACTTGTAAAAAAAAAGAACACAAGACAAATCAGCTGTGTAAGACATAGGTTAAGTGAATTTAAAATGTATAAATAAAGAAGTATGGTTCAATAAAATTAAGGTTTGTGATTGAATCGTCTTGTCGTTTTGATCGCAGGTCTTCTCCCCGCGAAGCTATATTTGCGGACATACAAATTGCGGTGTAGTGGATATAATGTCCTCACCATGTTCTCTGCGGAGCAATTCTCCGCATGCATAGGTTTGGCTAACGATTATTAGGTACTAAAATATTAATTGTTTTTTCCATCTTAGAGGTGAAATTCAAAATAATAACAAATTATTTCATGACGATCCCGCGAAACTGCAAAATTGCGAAACTAAGAAATTCCTATCCTTCTAAACTTAAGGAAAAATTCAAAGAGTTATTTGGAGAGGATTCGGAAGACGAGGATATCCTAGATATTGACGTGGAGATAACTCAACGCTTTGATAAGCTATTTTCTTTGACTGAGGAGCTACTGCAAAGTAAACCAACGGAGGAGTATTCTCCCAAGATACAAGACAGCAGCGGGATACCAAAATATAACCCGACAAAAATTGGAGCGGGACCTCAACCGAGAAAAATAAGCCAGTTCAAGAAGAAAACGGAGGACTTACTTAAAATTCCTACTCGTAGAAGGAAAAAAGGAGGCCAGAAGACGAAGCTAAAGCAGGCACGGGCAGAGTTACACAGGGTGATAAGGATAGCTCACGGAGAGTCAAAAAAGATACTTCAACATAAGCTGTTCATATTGAAACCACCGTCATTGCAACGATGGGGAACAAATGTTCGACAACAAACATTGAAATCATCGACGAATATCGACAGTCGATCACTACATCGTCAATATTCGTAATAGGATTAATTATATTTTACGCATATGATAGGTACAATAAGAAATTTTTAATTAAACGTGTTAATAGAACTACTAAATTAAAAAAAAATTACTATAATGTTTAAAGCTTATAAGTTCAATAAATATTCGGAATTTTGTCAATATAATGTTTTCATGGACAAGTTGAAGAATATTGTAGACGATAACGAAAAAAATTTGAGAAATGTAAGAAAAAGCTCAAAGAATTTATATACCTTCGCAACATTACAGGAGAAGTTGAGTTCGCTTAAAAAACAAAAGGAAGAATTTAAAGTTCTTTCAGAGAGTGTGTAGTAATCGAGCAGTTAGTTAAATTTACTATTTTTTTCTCTCTTCCTTTTTTTTCCTTTAAAATTATGGGATCAATCTACATGGAATTCAAATTCTATTTCTATTTATGTCAATTTATAGATTTTTTCTCTTATTTTATTTTTTTTTTCTTTTCTTCCGCACAACTAAAACTGCTCGATTATTCGGCATTTCCCAGATCAACTAAACAGACGATTTAAGATTGATCTGGGACGATTTAAGATTGATCTGGGACGATTTAAGATTTTTGACAGGGCGCAGGTGTGGTAATCAAGTGGAGAAGGAGGAGGTTAAGTCTCGGCGAGGAAAGAGCTTCTTCTGATTCGAAAAGTGTCAAGTTTCATTCTATAGTGTGAATAATTATTTGGGACGCTCATAACTCGTCCAAACTGATTGCCTTCTGCGAAAGGATCCCGATCAGGTTCTACCTTTAAAGGCAAAAATCTGAGATTCCAGCGATATGGGATATGGATCCGTCTGATGGAATCAAGTGAATGACGAAACGAGATCTTTCAAGCCTAGTCGTCGTACACGCGAGGAGTTTAATTTCCGAACTGGACTTGACAAGTTGTGCCCGATATTCAATTGGCACTTTTATTTCTTGCCGGTGTTAAATTGGTTTATCGTATGTCCATCCAGAAGTTGCAAAACTTTGACCCCTTTGCTGATGCAATCAATTGTGCTGATGATACGGTACAGAACGGACTTGCGCACATAAGAATTCAGCAGAGAAATGGTCGGAAAACACTAACTACGGTGCCGGGCCTTTCCTCGGAATATAACCTGAAGAAAATTGTGCGAGCATGTAAAAGGGAATTTGCGTGCAATGGCACAGTAATAGAGCGTCCCGAATACGGTGAAGTATTACAGCTTCAAGGTGATCAGCGAGAGACCATTTGCCAGTGGCTAACGAAATCTGGACTTGCGAAGCCAGATCAACTCAAGGTGCACGGTTTTTTCTAAGCGAGACGAAGGCGCGTATGATCGAACAAAATTTTTGGACATACTGTAAAGAGAATTTATTCGTCATTATCTTCATCCATCCCAAACATATATTCCCTGAAGATTTTCCAGTAGATCAGCGACGCGACCCCGAAAGAAACCGCGCTGGTACGGCAATGAATCCGTCGGCTCCATTGAACCGGCCCAGGCTGAGCCAAGTACCGCCACCAACTCAGGCTCCAGTGGCTCCTCTGGACCAACGCATCCTTCCACACGCTACGTATCGGCTGAAGCCGACGCAGATTCCCAGCATCATTCATGGTTGGAATCTGCATTTCAGCGGGGAACCCAACACCATAACTGTGGAGGTTTTCATTGGTCGGGTGGAGTCGCTGATCAAGCAAATGTTGGCAGGTGGCCACACGGCACTGGCAGGATACTTGCCGATGCTGCTTAGGGGGCAGCACTCGAGACCTACTGGCAGATACATTCGGCTCCACCAACAATCCGCTGGTCACGGCTGAAGGAGGTACTCCGCATGGATTGATATGAATGAAAGGGTCCTGGACAAGATCCATGCCAGATGGCAACGTCCGGATGAGCCCTTTCATCAATATCGAGCCGGTATCCTTCGGCTGAACGACCAATTGTCAGAGCCGATGTCATCATGTAATAGGTCGAATCCACATATCAAAACGTAACAATCATAATAATATTTATACGTACACATCCTAAGCAAACATATGTACACAGCTGACATATCATGAACAAAAACAACAATTGTAATAACATTCATACGTTCATATCATAAGCAAACATATATACACATGTTCAATTGTACATCATACAATTCATTTATTTACTAACAAAATTCATTAGCTTACCAACAAAAGTCCAACCTAAGCAAACAAAAAGACAACCATGAAATATCAAACCTATCGCATGGCTACATGTAAACATACCAGTTGCATAATCATACAATTCAATTACTTTTATTTCTTCTACACTCATTCTGAATGTAGAGTATCACATTGCGACAAAATCATAACCCATCACGTGTGGAGGTATTCCCTGACCACACTCAATGCTAATTGTATTACTCATCTAGAGGTTAGCGACCATACCCAAGTGATACGTGCGAGCATGGATTATTGACATACGAGTGTATGCATAATATGGATACTTATCCAGAGAAGAAAATAAAATGCATATGTTGACATATTGATAATATGATATGAAAGTTTTTGTTCATGAGGCAATAAAATCGATTTAATGGAAAGCAAAGGTAGAATTTTGTCAAGTAATAAATTTTTGCTTAGACTTGAAAAAAAAAAAGAACACAAGATAAATTCGCTGTGTAAGACATAGGTTAAATGAATTTAAAATGTATAAATACAGAAGTATGGTTCAATAAAATTAAGGTTTGTGATTGAATCGTCTTGTCGTTTTGATCGCAGGTCTTCTCCCCGCGAAGCTATATTTGCGGACATACAAATTGCGGTGTAGTGGATATAATGTCCTCACCATGTTCTCTGCGGAGCAATTCTCCGCATGCATAGGTTTGGCTTACGATTATTAGGTACTAAAATATTAATTGTTTTTTCCATCTTAGAGGTGAAATTCAAAATAATAACAAATTATTTCATGACGATCCTGCGAAACTGCAAAATTGCGAAACTGAGAAATTCCTATCCTGCTAAACTTAAGGAAAAATTCAAAGAGTTATTTGGAGAGGATTCGGAAGACGAGGATATCCTAGATATTGACGTGGAGATAACTCAACGCTTTGATAAGCTATTTTCTTTGACTGAGGAGCTACTGCAAAGTGAACCAACGGAGGAGTATTCTCCCAAGATACAAGACAGCAGCGGGATACCAAAATATAACCCGACAAAAATTGGAGCGGGACCTCATCCGAGGAAAATAAGCCAGTTCAAGAAGAAAACGGAGGACTTACTTAAAATTCCTACTCGTAGAAGGAAAAAAGGAGGCCAGAAGACGAAGCTAAAGCAGACACGGGCAGAGTTACACAGGGTGATAAGGAAAGCTCACGGAGAGTCAAAAAAGATACTTCAAGATAAGCTGTTCACATTGAAACCACCGTCATTGCAACGATGGGGAACAAATGTTCGACAACAAACATTGAAATCATCGACGAATATCGACAGTCGATCACTACATCGTCAATATTCGTAATAGGATTAATTATATTTTACGCATATGATAGGTACAATAAGAAATTTTTAATTAAACGTGTTAATAGAACTACTAAATTAAAAAAAATTACTATAATGTTTAAAGCTTATAAGTTCAATAAATATTCGGAATTTTGTCAATATAATGTTTTCATGGACAAGTTGAAGAATATTGTAGACGATAACGAAAAAAATTTGAGAAATGTAAGAAAAAGCTCAAAGAATTTATATACCTTCGCAACATTACAGGAGAAGTTGAGTTCGCTTAAAAAACAAAAGGAAGAATTTAAAGTTCTTTCAGAGAGTGTGTAGTAATCGAGCAGTTAGTTAAATTTACTATTTTTTTCTCTCTTCCTTTTTTTTCCTTTAAAATTATGGGATCAATCTACATGGAATTCAAATTCTATTTCTATTTATGTCAATTTATAGATTTTTTCTCTTATTTTATTTTTTTTTTTCTTTTCTTCCGCACAACTAAAACTGCTCGATTATTCGGCATTTCCCAGATCAACTAAACAGACGATTTAAGATTGATCTGGGACGATTTAAGATTGATCTGGGACGATTTAAGATTGATCTGGGACGATTTAAGATTTTTGACAGGGCGCAGGTGTGGTAATCAAGTGGAGAAGGAGGAGGTTAAGTCTCGGCGAGGAAAGAGCTTCTTCTGATTCGAAAAGTGTCAAGTTTCATTCTATAGTGTGAATAATTATTTGGGACGCTCATAACTCGTCCAAACTGATTGCCTTCTGCGAAAGGATCCCGATCAGGTTCTACCTTTAAAGGCAAAAAACTGAGATTCCAGCGATATGGGATATGGATCCGTCTGATGGAATCAAGTGAATGACGAAACGAGATCTTTCGAGCCTAGTCGTCGTACACGCGAGGAGTTTAATTTCCGAACTGGACTTGACAAGTTGTGCCCGATATTCGATTGGCCGTTTTATTTCTTGCCGGTGTTAAATTGGTTTATCGTATGTCCATCCAGAAGTTGCAAAACTTTGACCCCTTTGCTGATGCAATCAATTGTGCTGATGATACGGTACAGGACGGACTTGCGCACATAAGAATTCAGCAGAGAAATGGTCGGAAAGCACTAACTACGGTGCCGGGCCTTTCCTCGGAATATAACCTGAAGAAAATTGTGCGAGCATGTAAAAGGGAATTTGCGTGCAATGGCACAGTAATAGAGCGTCCCGAATACGGTGAAGTATTACAGCTTCAAGGTGATCAGCGGGAGACCATTTGCCAGTGGCTAACGAAATCTGGACTTGCGAAGCCAGATCAACTCAAGGTGCACGGTTTTTTTTAAGCGAGACGAAGGCGCGTATGATCGAACAAAATTTTTGGACATACTGTAAAAAGAATTTATTCGTCATTATCTTCATCCATCCCAAAGATAAATTCCCTGAAGCAATTAGTGAATGCATTTCGAAACGTCAAAGATGGCGGAGTTTTGTTGTCTTTTCATCGCAGGTTGACAAAATTTAGCGGAATTGTAATATATGGTGAACGCGAATTTTGGTTTAGCCTTTTAGCTAAGTTCGGAATCGGATGTGGAGTGGGACCCAAAGAAACAGTTGAATGTCTAATCGGGATTCGTGTAAAAGCAAAATAACATCCAGCTGAGCGAAAGACAATGTTTTTGACTAAAACACCTCGAAAAAGTTAGATAGAAGGCAGTTTGTTTCATTTAAAGATTTGTTCCGTGTCGTTTCGTTGTAAATTTTAAATTGTAGTATGGGCTGGATTCTAGTGGGCAGAACTGTGAAGTCTCGCATCCGAACTCTCTTCTTAGGGCTGTCGCAAGTATGAAGTGCTCGGGAACGTCGCGTTGCTCAAATTATTGTTATTGCCGAAAGCAAGCACTTATTAACAGTACGTAAATTTCAACAATTGAAGGAAGAACGATACAAAGGGGCAGACGTAGTGACATTAGAATAGTCTAATACACGGTGCCCCGAAATCATTTGGTAAAACTAGGAGCCAATTGCATTGCTTCTATCGATTTGCCGCTCTACATAGAAGCTCCAATGTATGCCCAAAATATCGGTGTCTTCAAAGGAGTAGGAAGGTCACTACTTCGTCAACTATTCCTATTGATGGAAATTAGCAAGGGCAGCAATTATCAAAGAACAGCTGTTTGTCATTAATCTCCGATAATTTTGTTGGAATTTTTGTTGGAATCTCAGTATTCGTCGTAGCATTTTAACGTTAGAAGTAGCTATAACGAAAAGAAATTTGCATTTCAGGACCACCCACATCGTCAGCGGGCGCCCGACGAGGATGTTTGGGTGAGTACCCTTATATTTCATTATTTATATACATATTTTTTTCTCTGTTGCACATTTTTATATTTATATATAATTTCATCTAAATTTTTTATGATGATATAATATTATGTTATATAAATTTTTGTATATATAAATTTTAAAAATTTTAGAAAATTTTACATTAAAATGATAAATTAATTATTTGAATTTTATAAATTAAAACTTTGAATATAAAAATATCAATATAATTTTATCTAATTTTTTTTATGATAATATAATATTATATTATATAAATCTTTTTATGTATAAATTTTAAAAATTTTAGAAAATTTTACATTCAAATGATAAATTAATTATTTGAATTTTGTAAATTAAAATTTTAAATATAAAAATATTAATATAATCATAAAATAAGAAAAAAAAATGAAGTGCTAAATTTTTTGAAAATCGGTCTTTCCTTTCCGATAACCTTTGCCCGGGTATAGGACCCGGTACGGTGGCCCCCTAAAAACATGAGCCAGCCGCCGGGTACTTAACTAATCCTTCTTTGTTTCAGGTGACATCGCGGGTTGAGTGGCCCAAGCAGAGTGCTTCTTTATGGCATAGCGTTATGCAATCGAGTTGTATAATTCTATGGCATAAATTGGTCACCGGGGTACTCCCCTTCTGATGGGAAAGTTTATACAAGGCAATTTGTATGAGTTTTCCACTCAGAAGAGGAATACCTGGCCACTGCAGCAAAATACGGATTTATTCCGGTTGGGTGGGTGCGAAGGGGCTCCATCTCCACCCGGTTGCCCCTCTTTCATTTGTGGGCCATGAGCTTCGTCGGGTAATGACGAGGTAACCCCAAGTCCGCCTTTCTTTTCAGGTTCCACTTGTTCTCGGAACAAGTACTATCTCCCTCAGGGTAGTTATTTACACTTTTTGCGACTTCGGTCGCCTCTTGAACAACAACAAAATTCGTGAGTGCGAAATTTTTTTGCAGTGGGTCCTCGTGCTGGGGAAATGAACCCGCCCCACGACACCGCAATGCTAGCCTGCCAGCGCATTCACGCGTCTCCAGATGAGGGCATTCTCGGCAGATACCTCCATCTTCTTCTGCCGAGGCAGCAGAACATCGCTGCAGTCCTTCACTGACTTTTGAAATTTTTAAATTCACTACAAGTGATTCGGAAATTTTAGACTTGAGACTTAAGTTTAGAGCCGAAGCAGCCATACTTGAAGGAGAACTTTGGCTACAGTTAGGAAGACTAGGATACACTGAAGAAAACATTCAAATCGATACTAGTATCCAAGAAGACCTAGAGGGAAGTTTACCTATTCTGGAAGAAAAATTTACAATGGCCGAGTTTTCACTTGAGACCACGACTAAAATTATCCCAATTTTCCAAGGGAAATATAAAGAGTTAGAATCATTCCTAAAAATTATAGAACTACTCGACTCTACATTGTCTCCAACAGGCAAATCCTTAATTATAGATTTTGTAAAAAATGTCAAACTTAGTGCGTCCGTAAATCTTTCTATCGATGGTAGCGATATAGATAATTTAGTAACACTCAAAAGTGTTCTACTATCAAAATTCAAAAGTAATAAAACAGTCCCTTATTTACATACACAACTTAGTAACACGACACAGAAGGAATCCAGAGTCACAGCTTATAAAGACAAAATTACATCTTTAATTTGCAAATTAAATCAACTTCAAATTCAGGAGCTTGGGAATGAAGCATCAGCTACTGAAAAGAAATTAATAACCAACATTAATGATAGCTATGCTCTAACGATATTCAAAAATGGTCTGAACGACCAATTAAGGAGCACGGTTTTCGCTGCTAGACCCCAAAATTTTGGAGAAGCTGTCTCTTTGGCCCTAGAATTAGAAAACTCAGAACCCCAAACAGCCTCTGTGATGTATGTTGACAATTATAACAAAAAGAAAAGAAAAAATAACAACAGAGACGATAACAAAAACAGCAGATATAATAACAATAACAGAAACAATAACAATAGCAACAGATACAATAACGATAGAAATAGAAGTAACAATACCTATAGGAATAATCAAGATAATAAGAACAATAAGGATGATCGTCAAAACCATGACGGCAGTAGAAATTCATATTACAGGAGTAATGACAACTATAGACCAAATAACAACAGGTATAATCAAAAAAGGAACAACCAGAACCAAAAAAATAGAAGGTTCGTAAACATTGTATCGGACCAGGGAAACTTGCAGGAAACCGGCGAGGATATGCAAGACAACCTCCTGGTGTAGAACTCAAAATATACAGAATAACTAACACCTGCACAAATTTTATAGAAATCTATTGCCATAATGCAGGCACTAAATTAAAATTCCTGATAGACACAGGAGCAGATATATCCATAGGCAAGAATAATACATATAATGAAGTAGAGTATGAAATAAGATCGAATAGTAAAATAAAAATTTCCAGCATAACCAAAGAGGTTACTAGCTCCTTAGGAACTCTAGATTTAGATTTACAGATAGGGGAAAACATATTAACTAACTCATTTCATATCGTAGCCGAGAACTTCCCAATAACCACGGATGGTATCATAGGAAGAGACATATTAGTCAAATATATGTGTAAAATTGACTATGAAACATACACCATCTTTTCTTTAATATCAAGGACAAAAAGACCCAACAGTTATCAAATAAACGTATCCGCTAGAACAGAAGCAATTGTCCTAGTAAACTTGAAATTCAAAAGGGTATTTTCATTGGAAATTCTATCATACCGGCAAAAGGAATCCAACATGTGAAAATTTTGAACACCACAGACAAAGACGTTGTCATAAAAGAATTCAAGGCACAAGTTGAACCTTTGAAAAATTATGATGTTCTATCTATACAGACAAACGACCAAATGATACAAACAAATCGTGTGTCCAATGAGGAACGTCTTAAAGTATTGCTAGAAACTATAAATAAAGGTAATTTGGATAAATCATCTATGAACAGTTTGTTGAAAATAATTGATGAATTCCAACATGTATTCCATCTAGAAGGAGAAAAATTGACTATGAATAATTTTTATAAACAACGTTTGCAAACAATCGACGCAAGCCCAGTTTATATTAAAAATAATAGATTACCACAAGCCCAAAACGACGAAATTAAGCAGCAAGTAATAGACCTACAATCTAACGACATCATCGAACCATCTGTTAGTCCCTACAATTCACCACTTTTGGTAGTCCCAAAGAAGGCCAATAGTGGAGAACAGAAATGGCGATTGGTAGTCGATTTTCGAAAACTCAATGATAAAATCGCTAACGATAAATTCCCTCAAACTAGACGTTTTTCCACTCTAGATATGACCAGTTCTAAGGATTGAACAATCGATTTCGAATTTAGTCACAATTCGAATATCGCTCTTCAAAAGTCGATTTTTTAAATCGATTTGTAATGAACGATTTTGTCACGAAATCGAACATTCATTTCGACTTTTAACTGGAAAAATCATAATTTGAAATTTCGACCTTTTTTTGCCGACGAGAAAATGACAAAGAGTCTAACGTAAATAACTCCAGCCAAATATAGTGAAATAGGCGGCAGAAAGCAAAAGCAACAAATTATAAAATAAACGAACGACTTGATGGAAACCCAAATCGTAGCGGATTCAGATTTTAGTTTTCAGGTATACTGAAATTGCAACGATTTCTGTTTCCATCGAATCCATTGTTTATGTTGAAAACTTCTGATTGGCGCCTATTCCACCACTAGAATTCAGTTTTGGGTCTGATATTGAACGCTTGAATAAACAAAAGTGATACGTAAGTGAATATGGTAAGATTCTTCCCTGAAAAGTGTAAAAGAAAACCAAAATCGTAGCAATATAAAATTTAGTTTTTCAGTCAGTACAGTTACAGTCGCGCGAAAGTAAAAGCCGTGAAGAGAAGTTAAAGTTAGTACAGTTAAAGTTTAAGTTAGTGAACGTGTATATATTTAAAGTTAGTGAATGTGTATATATTTCTTTGAAATATCTACACATTACATACCGAGTGTTGTCTGGCGGTGTTTCCGGAAACTTGGAAATGGCGTGAAAGCCAAGTGCAAAAAGTGCGGTAAGGAAATGTGCTTTTATAACAGCACTACGTCACTGGCAAATCATCAAATAGCCATTCACAAGATAAAGTTGATTACCCAGAAGCAACAAAATTCTGGCACCGAGCCAAACGGTCCACAGGTAAAAAGTGATTTATTTGCTAAGTTGGTTGCTGAATGATAATTGGGTCAAAGGTAGTCCTAACAAGAATACACAATACAAATATATATAACATATATATATACACATATATATATATATATATATATATATATATATATATATATATATATATATATATATATATATATATATATATATATATATAACATATATATATACACACATATATATATATACACACATATATATATATATATATATATATATATATACATATATATGTATATATATATATATATATATATATATATATATATATATATATATATATATATATATACGAGGTGTGTTCAAAAAGTATCGCGAATTTTGAATTTTCGCGGGTTACGTATATTCGAATTTCGATTTTTTTGTGGCGTTATGTTGGTACTCATGTCTGTCACTTATGCCGACAAGCTCGGCCATTTTAATGTTCACTTAATTGGTGATAGCTGCTTTACTTGCACGTGTTTTCAATTGTCTTCGATTTTTATTTATTCAAAAAAAATGGATCAAAGAACGTGTATCAAATTTTGTGTGAAAAACGAAATTAAGTGCGCGGGTGCATTCCGAATGTTGACTGTGGCATACGGAGAAGCTACCTTGGACTGAAGCAACGTTTATCGATGGTACAAAATGTTTTTAGAAGGCCGAGAAGATGTGAACGACGAAGAGCGTGCCGGACGCCCGAGCACTTCAACAACAGACGAAAAAATGAATGAAGTGGAGAAAATGGTATTGGCCAATCGTCGAATCACCGTTAGAGAAGTTGCTGAGGACCTAAACATATCGATTGGCTCGTGCCATTCAATTTTTATCAACGATTTGGGCATGAGACGGGTCGCCGTGAAATTCGTACCAAAATTGCTCAATTGCGACCAAAAACAGCAAAGCATGAACATTGCTAATGAGATGTTAAACTCTGTCCGCGACGAATCAAATTTGCTCCAGAGGGTTACGACTGGTGACGAATCGTGGGTTTATGGTTATGACGTGGAAACCAAAGCTCAATCATCTCAATGGAAGCTGCCGCATGAACCAAGACCGAAAAAAGCGCGCCAAGTTTGGTCGAATGTGAAAGATTTGCTGACAGTTTTCTTCGATTGCAGGGGCGCGGTGCATCACGAGTTCTTGCCACAGGGAAGAACGGTCAATAAGGAATATTACCTGCAAGTTATGCGCAATTTGCGCGAAGCAATCCGCCAGAAACGCCCGGATTTGTGGGAGAACAAAAATTGGCTTTTGCACCACGATAACGCCCCTGCTCACACATCGTTGCTTGTGCGCGACTTTTTGGCCAAAAACAACACACTAATGATGCCGCAGCCACCGTATTCCCCAGATCTGGCCCCCTGTGACTTTTTCTTGTTTCCTAAACTGAAGAGGCCCATGAAAGGACGACGTTACGCTACGCTTGACGAGATAAAGACGGCATCGAAGGAGGAGCTGAACAAGATTAAAAAAAATGATTTTTTGAAGTGCTTCGAAGATTGGAAAAACCGTTGGCACAAGTGTATAATATCTCATGAGGATTACTTTGAAGGGGACAAAATATATATTCATGAATAAATAAATAATTTAAAAAAAAAAACAAAATTCGCGATATTTTTTGAACACACCTCGTATATATATTGTCGCGTGTTATGGTTCGCGGCCAATAATTTTAATGTTCCGGGGAAGTGAAAACGCAATGTCTTTTAAATTAAATTATAAGAGTTTATATGATCGCTTAAAAGTGCACAATCACTTATTAATTATTTCACAATTTTAATTCCACTTGTCCATAAATTTCTTATCGCAATTTTCTTCTAAATCACTTCACTATTACGAAAATCACTTTTCTATTACTCGAACAATATCGCTTCCCACACACTATCGCAGTTCTTATCGCGGTCGAATGAATGATCCCCCCATTCATTCAGCTCACCTTTATATAAGGTCTCTAATCATTCGACTCAGTTCTTGTACATTGATGAATTAGCGGGAACATTCCAGCAGCGTAATGAATGCAGCAGTGACTTACTTTTTGATGTTGATCGTGCTTGTTGGTTTCTCGTGGTTTCGAGTAAATTCGTTTTGTTGATGTTCTTAATTGTTGTGAAAACAATTGCGACAGTAGCTCGCAGAATTATTTGTACATGTAACACTGCCCCCACCTCAGCTCTTTTTGCCCCGAAAAGATGTGTTGCCAGTTGCAGTCAATTCTCCCTGGGTGTAATATGGGGCAAGACGGTCCAGATGTACGATTTTCATTTTGGTTCTCGGTTTACGGTGTTCCTGTATGCGATATACGACGTCGTTGATTCGCTTTGTAACTCGGTATGGTCCCTCCCAATTATGCTGCAACTTTGGAGACCTACCAAGTCATCTTGCTGGAAGCCAGTAGAATTTGCCTTGAGATCATACCTGGTCTTCATGCGGTCAGTAGCCGATTCGAAATGTTTTCACACTGTCCGATGTATCTGGTTCAATCGTTGCTTTAGCTCACTTGCGTACTCCGAGATCGTTTGGGGTTTCTCAGGGGGTGTTCCGAACTTTATATCAGCTGGCAGACGAATAGTCTTTCCAAAAATGACTTTGGCTGGGGCTTGGCCCGTCGATGCATGTTCGGCAGCTTTATACGCCATCAAAAATAGTGGAATGTATCGGTCTCAGTCCCTTTGGTTCTCGTCAACCATCTTGGCTAGGTGTTTATTGAGCGTGCCGTTGAAACGTTCGACCATCCCATCGGATTGGGGATGCAGTGGTGTTGTCCTCGTTTTCCGCATTCCCAGCAGCTCGCACATTTCGCTAAAAACTAGTGACTCAAAGTTTCGACCTTGATCCGAATGTAGCTCGCAAGGTACGCCATACCTACTGACCCAATTTAACACTAGCTGTTCAGCTACAGTAGTTGCTTCCTGGTTGGGAATGGGGTAGACCTCGGGCCACTTGCTGAAATAATCGGCGACAACCAGCGTGCATCGATTTCCCCATTCGGATTCCGGAAAGGGTCCTGCGATGTCAACAGCAATCCTTTCAAACGGTACCCCCACGTTATAGGTTTGCATTTGTCCTCTCAGTCGTCGCTTTGGGCCTTTGACGGAAGCGCAAGTTGTGCATCTGCGACACCAAGCCTCTACGTCTTCTCGAGCGTGGAGCCAGTAGAACCTTTCCCGCAATTTCGCTAAGGTCTTGTTAACACCAAGGTGGCCTCCCGAGGATCCTTCGTGCATTTCCTTAATCACATCGTGGATTCGGCTTTTGGGTAGTATAGTTTGCATCCTATAGGAGCTGCCATCCGCCGTTTTCCATTTCCGCTTGAGTACGCCACCCTCCACCTGAAGGGAGTTCCATTGTGCGCAATAGCTTTTCATGGTTGCGCCATGCATTGAAACGTCTTTCCACTCAGGTCGCCCAGTCGTCTCCTTCCATACGAGCAATGGTCCGATGTTTTCATCGGCTGACTGGGCGCTTTAATCTCCTCCGATTACCAACCTTCATCGAATTCGGCCGTTATCAATCGCAGATCAACGGGCGGTTCCTTTTCCTCAATCCGTCCGCAATGCCTGCAGTTAGCTGGACATGGACAACAGGATAGGGCGTCAGCATTGCCATAAATTCCGCCCTTCCGATGAACGATTTCGTAGTCGTATGACTGCAATCTTTCGATCCATCTCGCAACTTGTCCCTCGGGGTTTTTGAAGTTGAGCAACCATCTCAGTGATGCATAGTCCGTTCGAGTACAAATTTCTGGCCATATAGGTACTTGTGGAACTGCTTGGTGGCCTCTATTATAGCCAATAGCTCCTTCCTGGGCACGCAGTAGTTCCTCTCACTTTTTGAAAGAACTCGACTGTAATACGAGAGGCCTCTTTCTTCGCCATCGATCTGCTGGGAGAGTACAGCTCCAATACTGCCGTTGCTCGCATCGGTGTCACACAGCTTCTCCTTCAGGGTCTCAAAGGCTACCTGGCATTGTTCGTTCCAGACATACGGACGATTTTTCTCGGTTAACTGATGCAGACACTTAGCTATTTTGGCAAAGTCTTTGACGAATCTTCGATAGCAGGTTGCCAGACCCAGAAAACTTCGTAGTTGGCGCTTGTTGTTTGGTGTTGGCCAGCTTTTCACGGCTTCAATTTTCTCAGGGTCTGTTTTGACCCCTTCTGCTGATACGACGTGTCCCAGGTATTTTACTTCAGCTGCAAAAAGGGTACACTTATCGGGACTAAGTTTCAAATTCGCCAGTCGCAATCGGGAGAAAACCTCTTCTAAGTTCCGCACATGCTCTTCGAACGTTCTCCCGATGACGATGATGTCATCTAGGTACACCAAGCAGGTTTTCCAGGTGAAGCCACGGAGCACGTATTCCATCAGGCGTTCGAAAGTGGCTGGAGCATTGCAAAGCCCAAATGGCATCACCACAAATTGCCACAATCTGGTCCCAACTGAAAATGCGGTCTTCTCTCGGTCCTTCTTGTCGATTTCTACCTGCCAGTAGCCACTCTTGAGATCGAGTGTAGAAAACCATTTTGCGTCGGCTAAAGTGTCCATGATGTCATCGATGCGTGGGAGCGGGTAACTATCTTTCTTAGTGACGTCGTTAAGCTGCCTATAGTCGACACAAAAACGAGTGCTACCATCCTTTTTCTGCACTAGAACTACAGGCGCGGCCCATGGACTGACAGAAGGTTCAATAACGCCTTGTTTTTCCATGTCCGAGATCAGCGCGCTCAGTTCTCCTTGTTTGGCTATAGGGAGACGTCTTGGTGCTTGTCAAATCGGCTTGGCTCCCTGTGTATCTATGACGTGAGTTACCATACTCGTTCGGCCATGGTCATCCGGGCTTGTTGAGAAGATGTCACTGTACTTGGTGACCAGATGAGAGGCTCGTTTGAATAGCTGCACTGGCAATTTGACCTGCTTCAATATTGCAGACGTGGATTCCCGGGCTTTGTCTGTGTCTTGCCTCCTTTTCCAATGATGGTTGTGAGTAGCTTCCAAAGAGGTCATGGTGGAAACAGGCTGGCAGCTGCCGATGACTTCTCCCGCTTTGATGCTCGTGGTTGAGTCTGCGGTATTAAGGACTCTAACCGGTACATATCCGTTCCTTAAAGATCTTACAAGGCTTCGTTCTACAATCAAACTGCGCAATGCGGACGTCCTCGTTGGCTCTATCAGATAAGATCGGTGGTCTCCAGGATCACCATCAAGCTTGGCCCATACAATGCTTTCGGAAGAATTCGGTACATCAGTGTCTGTACATACCACTACATTCATCTTGGGAATTTGGACACTGGGATCTTCCATCAGTACTTCGGCATTCTGCCATTTCAATACACGTTACCCCAAATCCAACGTGATTCCATGTGGTGGCAGAAAATCCATTCCGAGAATGCAGTCACCCATAATGTTCGCGACCAGAAAATTATGTCGGAACACAAGGTCTCCCAACTGTATCTGGAGGTTGACCTCTCCATGAACAGGTGCAGTTTCTCCCGTAGCTGTCCGTAGTGAGAAAATTCTGCCCTTGTGAAGTTGTTGCTGTCTAACTAGGTCTGGTCGGATAATCGAACGGGTTGCACCAGTGTCGATTGTTATGGTGCAGTGTTCTTCGTCAACTTGACCCGGAAGGCATAAGTCCGCTTCTCCACGATGTAGTCTTGACACGGTGATGGTGGTGCTGGGGACGTCGATCCTCCTAGCCAACCTCTGCCCCACGAAGTTGGCTCTTACATGTTTTCTGACTCCTCTGATTGAAGGGTTTCCATTCTGGGCTCCTGACTCGGTCTGGATCTCCTCCTAGCTGCACACCCTGGACAATAGCTCGGTTTTCTTCGCTTCTTGCAGTCTCTTTGCAGGTGCCCCTTCTCTCCGCAATTCCAGCATCTGAGCGCACCATTTACATGCGGGTCTAGCTCAATTTCCACGCGCTCACACCTGCACTCGTCTGTCACTACCTCACGAACCTGGGCAGTGGTACGAGTCAAATTTTTCGCTGCCTCAAAGCTCAGACTGTAAGCCAGTGCGTCCTTAACCGTTTGCTTTTGAGCTAAATGCACGGCTTGTTGCAATTCCGGGTTCTTTAGTGCGCTGATGAATGCTTCTGTCGCTGCATCATCTCGATGTTCTGGGTCGTAGGCTGGATAGGCCAAAAGTGCCAGTCGCTCAATGTCTTGGGCTAGCTGCTGTAGGGTTTCACCAGACTTCTGCACCCGATGCCTTAGCTGTGACCGATAAATCTGCTTCAGATGATCGTCTCTATAACGCATGTCGAGTGCATTCATTATAGCATTCGGGTTTGAGTGCAATTCAACGGGGATCGTCTGCAAAAGCTTGGCAGCTGGGCCTCTTAGAGCAAGAATCAGTGCAGTTGCTCTTTCCTGCTCATTCCAGTGGTTTGACCTTGCGGCAGCTTCAAACTGGGTCTTGTAAATACTCCAGACCGTTTGCCCATCGAATATTGGTGCTTGCACATTTCTAGATGTGCTTTGCGCTGCGGTTATAAGCGGGGCTGGTGAAGTCGTTACTACTGGCTTCGCTGCTTCCAATTCTTTTTTCACTTTTTCCATCTCATGGTTCATTCTCTCTTCGACCTGGCTGATCTCATAGTTGATTTTCCCCTCAACCTGGCTGACCTTCTCCTCGACCTGGTAAACCTTTTCCTCGACGCATTTAATTTGATTGTTCAGGCTACCGAGCTCCACTTTTATTTCGGTTGACTGTTTTTGCACTTCCTTAATTTCGAGCGATTGTTGGTCCACCTTCGCAGCTAAATTGGACGACTGTTCATTTAGCTTCGCTGATTGTTCATCTAGCTTCGTTGTTAAACTGGATGACATCAGCATCAACATTTGCATTAGCGCATTTTCTGGCTCCTTTAATTTTGGTGTTTCTACTTCTGCTCCTTCAGCGCCTTTTTCCGCATTTGAGAGCTCACCCGAATCCAGATTCACGCCTTCCGGCTCGATCGCGTCACGTAAGCGTGCAATCAGTATGGCCCTTGTACCTTGTGTGGCCAGATTCCGCTGTTCCAACTCCTCCTTGAGCTCCGATATGGTCAATTGATCAATTTTTAGATGAAAGTTTCCTGGCATTTTTTGTTTCGGTTATTTTTCCACCAGTTTCCACGTTAATTTTCACTATTGTGCACTTTAAAAATGTTTAAACGTTTTCACTTCCAAAATTTTCTTTCTTACTTCTTGACACCACTGTCGCGTGTTATGGTTCGTGGCCAATAATTTTAATGTTCCGGGGAAGTGAAAACGCAATGTCTTTTAAATTAAATTAAAAGAGTTTATTTGATCGCTTAAAAGTGCACAATCACTTATTAATTATTTCACAATTTTAATTCCACTTGTCCATAAATTTCTTATCGCAATTGTCTTCTAAATCACTTCACTATTACGAAAATCACTTTTCTATTACTCGAACAATATCGCTTCCCACACACTATCGCAGTTCTTATCGCGGTCGAATGAATGATCCCCCCATTCATTCAGCTCACCTTTATATAAGGTCTCTAATCATTCAACTCAGTTCTTGTACATTGATGAATTAGCGGGAACATTCCAGCAGCGTAATGAATGGAGCAGTGACTCACTTTCAGGTGTTGATTGTGCTTGTTGGGTTCTCGTGGTTTCGAGTAAATTGGTTTTGTTGATGTTCTTAATTATTGTGAAAACAATTGCGACAGTAGCTCGCAGAATTATTTGTACATGTAACAATATATATATAGATATATATATATATATATATATATATATATATATATATATATATATATATATATATATATATATATATATATATATATATATATATATATATATAAATATATATATATATATATATATATATATGTATATATATTTTTATATATATATATATATATATATATATATATATATATATATATATATATATATATATATATACATCCCAGAAAAAATATCCGTACAACATCAAAAAATAACATATTGAGAAATTCATGCTAAAGAACGCTGCTACATTTAAATATCTAAACAACAAAATTCACTCATTAATGAAACTATCTTTTACATAAATTTTTCCTGTGGAATCCTTTAAAAACTAAGTTTTACAAAATAAAAACAAAACAGCCGCACTTAAACGAACCAGAAATAGTATCCGTACATGACAATATTAATTGGAAATATTCAAATATGTTATTACATATCAGGGCTTAATAGCTTGTCGGGATAACCTTTTCATTTAAGGACCTCCTTAAGTCGATTTGGCGTGGAGTGAACCAATTTGGCTATGTCCTGCCTGGTACTTTTGCCCCATTCATTAACGATGACATTTTTCAGCATTTCCTTCGAGGATCTGCTGTGCTGACGGATCAATGGAATTAAGGTCTGGGATCGGGGTGGCGTACACAGTTGATGTTTTGTGTTGTAGAGCAACCAAATCTTCACAAGGTGTGCTGTGTGCTTGGGATCATTATCTTGCTGGAACCAGAAATCGTCACCAAGCCTCAACTGCTGAACGCTTTGCTTCAAATTCATCTTCAAAATATTAAGGTAACCATATTGATCCATAGTTGATTCTATAAACATAAGTTGGCCAACTCGTTCTGCCGCCATACACCCCCAGACCATCACACTACCTCCACCATGTTTCACAGTTGGTACGAGACTTTCTTTTTCAAGGGCAGTAATGCTCTTCCGCCACACTAACTTTCTTACTTTAATGCCAAATGTGCAAAATTTGTTTTCGTCAGAGAATAAAACCTGTTTCCCAAACTTGTTTATATATTTCTTTGCGGAATCCACACGTTTCTTCCTGTTCACTTCCGAAATGTATGGCTTCTTACGTGATATGCGTGAGCGATATCCATCTCTGTTTAGAATTTTTCGTATGGTATCTTCATGGAGAATCTTGCCAAAATAGTCTTTTATATTTGCAACAATTTTGGGAAGCAGTTACTTGAGAATTCTTTTTAACTGCCTGCAAAATGTTTCATTTTTCGTTATGCCAACTATTTGACCATTTTCGCGGTATGTTTTCCCTTCACTCATAAGTTTAAGCATAATTTTCCTCTCCTCAGCACTGATTTCAGAAATTTTGGGCATCATGATGTATTCTAGTGCACAAAAACTTAAAAAAAAACTGCATTCTCTTTTAAACCTATCACAACTTAAAGCAGAACTATGTATGATCGGACCTAAAAAAATTAATATGCATCTGGATATGTCATCGCATAACACGGGGAATCCCCCGGTTTGTTCTGTACGGATACTATTTCTGGTCTATTTTGGTGCCATCAATTGATTTTGTTTGAGTGTCAAGTCTTTTTAAATAGTAAATATTATGTTGCATACTGGGAATCATGCAGAAGTGTAAATTTAATGATATTATAAAAGAATGCATTTAAATTAAGTGGACATATCCTTTTTAATACAATGAGAACTTTGTTATCTTGCATGTATGTACGGATAATTTTTCTGGCAAGTGTAAATGTATATATATATATATATATATATATATATATATATATATATATATATATATATATATATATGTCTATATATATTTATAATATGCATTTATATATATATATATATATATATATATATATATATATATATATATATATATAAATGTATATTATATATATATATATATATATATACATACATATATATATATATATATATATATATATATATATATATATATATATATATATATATATATATATATGTATATATATATATGTATATATATATAAATGTATATTATATATATATATATATATATATATATATATATATATATATATATATATATATATATATAAATGCATATTATAAATATATATAGACATACATATATATATATATATATATATATATATATATATATATATATATATATATATATATATATATATGTATGTATATATATATATGTATAAACATATATATATATATATATATATATATATATATATATATATATATATATATGTATATATGTATATATATATATATATATATATATATATATATATATATATATATATATATATATATATATATATATATATATATATATATATATATATATATATATATGCACATTTATAAGTATGTTTGTTTCTAATACTAAAAAGTTTATGTTTGTTTGTAATACGAAAAAGTTTAGTTCCTATCCAACTGCATGGTCATGCTTTCTATTTCAGCATATAGCGCAATGCCCTATGAAAAGAATCTTTCTGCCAAAGGTGTCTCTGAAGAATATTTTTTTCAGATCCTGAGACAGCGTCTTCTCAATCTTCACTTGCTCCATCAACTCTAAATGGAAGCAGTAATTCACCTGTTATACATCCTGGGCCGTTTTCAGGTTAGGTTTAATTTACATTGTTCAATTAAAAAACTTGCTTTCCTTTAAACACGGGTAATGTTAAACTACTGAAGAAGGGGTCAACTAGATCTCAAAATACGTAGAGGGTAATAACCATAAAGAATCCGAGTATAAAGAGAAACAAGTTTTTTGATTGAACAATTTAAAAGCACGAGGTCAAAACTTGGAAAATCGGCACACTTAATTTACAATTTAAATATATTGGGGCCATTCAGGGAAAAAATTCTGGTGAAAGGCATGCATAGGAATCTAGAAAGTCAGCCACAGAAACATCCACCATGGAAGTTTGTTGGATTTTCCAAGAAAAAATACCCTTTGATTTGACCATTCAGTATTAGCATTTTTTTTACCTTGGTTCTAGCTGGTGGCAGAGCATATACACTATATAGCACTGGCACTGTGAACAATTTTCCATTCTAACTGTAAATAACCCACAACATAAAATATTAAATGTATTTGCGAGAGTCAAATGTATGTATACGCAGCAAAACATGTGTAGTTGAAACTTTGCTGACAACGCGATAGAATAAGATAGCATGACGAAATGTTGAAATTTCTAAGGGTTCGGAATTTTTCGTATGGTATCTTCATGGAGAATCTTGCCAAAATAGTCTTTTATATTTGCAACAATTTTGGGAAGCAGTTACTTGAGAATTCTTTT
Organism: Odontomyia ornata; assembly: GCA_963969285.1. Taxonomy (NCBI): domain Eukaryota; kingdom Metazoa; phylum Arthropoda; class Insecta; order Diptera; family Stratiomyidae; genus Odontomyia; species Odontomyia ornata. Next base: position 211,342,835 of record OZ017738.1, read on the forward strand.
TAACTGCCTGCAAAATGTTTCATTTTTCGTTATGCCAACTATTTGACCATTTTCGCGGTATGTTTTCCCTTCACTCATAAGTTTAAGCATAATTTTCCTCTCCTCAGCACTGATTTCAGAAATTTTGGGCATCATGATGTATTCTAGTGCACAAAAACTTAAAAAAAAACTGCATTCTCTTTTAAACCTATCACAACTTAAAGCAGAACTATGTATGATCGGACCTAAAAAAATTAATATGCATCTGGATATGTCATCGCATAACACGGGGAATCCCCCGGTTTGTTCTGTACGGATACTATTTCTGGTCTATTTTGGTGCCATCAATTGATTTTGTTTGAGTGTCAAGTCTTTTTAAATAGTAAATATTATGTTGCATACTGGGAATCATGCAGAAGTGTAAATTTAATGATATTATAAAAGAATGCATTTAAATTAAGTGGACATATCCTTTTTAATACAATGAGAACTTTGTTATCTTGCATGTATGTACGGATAATTTTTCTGGCAAGTGTAAATGTATATATATATATATATATATATATATATATATATATATATATATATATATATATATATATATACATATATATGTCTATATATATTTATAATATGCATTTATATATATATATATATATATATATATATATATATATAGATATATATAAATGTATATTATATATATATATACATACATATATATATATATATATATATATATATATATATATATATATATGTATATATATATATGTATATATATATAAATGTATATTATATATATATATATATATAGATATATACATATATATATATATATATAAATGCATATTATAAATATATATAGACATACATATATATATATATATATATATATATATATATATATATATATATATATATATATGTATGTATATATATATATGTATAAACATATATATATATATATATATATATATATATATATATATATATATATAGATATGTATATATATATATATATATATATATATATATATATATATATATATATATATATATATATATATATATATATATATATATGCACATTTATAAGTATGTTTGTTTCTAATACTAAAAAGTTTATGTTTGTTTGTAATACGAAAAAGTTTAGTTCCTATCCAACTGCATGGTCATGCTTTTTATTTCAGCATATAGCGCAATGCCCTATGAAAAGAATCTTTCTGCCAAAGGTGTCTCTGAAGAATATTTTTTTCAGATCCTGAGACAGCGTCTTCTCAATCTTCACTTGCTCCATCAACTCTAAATGGAAGCAGTAATTCACCTGTTATACATCCTGGGCTGTTTTCAGGTTAGGTTTAATTTACATTGTTCAATTAAAAAACTTGCTTTCCTTTAAACACGGGTAATGTTAAACTACTGAAGAAGGGGTCAACTAGATCTCAAAATACGTAGAGGGTAATAACCATAAAGAATCCGAGTATAAAGAGAAACAAGTTTTTTGATTGAACAATTTAAAAGCACGAGGTCAAAACTTGGAAAATCGGCACACTTAATTTACAATTTAAATATATTGGGGCCATTCAGGGAAAAAATTCTGGTGAAAGGCATGCATAGGAATCTAGAAAGTCAGCCACAGAAACATCCACCATGGAAGTTTGTTGGATTTTCCAAGAAAAAATACCCTTTGATTTGACCATTCAGTATTAGCATTTTTTTTACCTTTGTTCTAGCTGGTGGCAGAGCATATACACTATATAGCACTGGCACTGTGAACAATTTTCCATTCTAACTGTAAATAACCCACAACATAAAATATTAAATGTATTTGCGAGAGTCAAATGTATGTATACGCAGCAAAACATGTGTAGTTGAAACTTTGCTGACAACGCGATAGAATAAGATAGCATGACGAAATGTTGAAATTTCTAAGGGTTCGGCCACATTTCGATTTTCCTGTCGTAATCAGTGATTTTTAGACGAAAATACGAACACACTGCGACAAGATTTGCAAAGGAACTTCAGGCATGAGCAAAAGCTGATTTGAAGTTATGTCTTTGCCAGGAACACATGCGCTAACTCATTTGTACGCTATGCAAGAAACTTCGTGCACGTTAGCGCCAATAATCCAAATGATGTGCGCCTGCGCGAGCATCACAAAAACTACCTACTAAACTGGTTTTAGGAAAAATCGCAAATTCCTGCGACTGCCGACCTGGACAAAATTGTCGAAAATCGCAGTGTGCGGGCTTCCATTTAACCATGTGTAACTTGCGACAGAAGTGCGACTATATAGTCGTAGTCTGATGGATCCCTAAGCGTGTACACGAGATAAAAGATCCTTAATTATGATTGGTTGATTCCAACTTAACGAACATCAAAATTACTCCCGACAATTTTGACGATTCTTTTGACAGTTTGAGAAATGGCAGTTGTAGAAAAGTTACTTACGCGAGTGCAAATCGTAAATAAATTTTCTAATTCGGTGTATGAGTATATCGGGTTAAATCCTCATTATATAATACTCAAAATGAGTTACGCGTAATTGATTTAGTGAATACTAGTGAGAACAGAGTGAATTGTGCGCCAGAAGTGATAGCGAGGATCCATTTCCTCTTCGCAAAGTTTCAAACTCCGGGTTGAAAAGATTGTTTAAATTATTGTGTTTCAGGAATCAAATTGAGAGTGATTGTTTCTATTTTTGTGATGGCCTATTTGTATTGAATAGTTAGGACATTATGGAAATGGATGAAATTAACTCTTAATAACAGCAAACATCCAGTTTGATTGAAGTGGGTCTAGTGAATATTTGACCTTGGCCGATTAACTTTCCGCAAAGTTGTGGCGTGAAAAGTCTTACTTAATTATTGTGTTTCAGGAATTTAGAGTGACTGTATTTATTTCCTTCATGTCCTATTAGCATTAAATAGTCAGGGCATTTTGGAAATGTGTACAGTCAACTCTTGAAAACATCGGTCTAAATGACTTTTTTCTTGTTGTTAGAACAAAAAGAGTTATGTGGTAAAAGTGATAGTGAAGACCTTTCCGCAAAGTTACAAACACGGGAGTGAAAAGTTATGTTTGAATAATAATTCTCTTTCAGGATTGCTACGATTAAGAGTAATCGTATTTATCTCCGTGATGGCCTATTTGTATTGAATAGTTAGGGCATTATGGAAATGGGTGCAATTAACTCTTATTAGCAACTATATTTTACCTTTATCGATTAATCATATCAAAGTGTCGATGGATTCGCATGATTAATTTTTCATCTACCTTCCAGTGAAATTTGGTTGCATGTGCGTTACGTTCATGCCCGGTTTGTATAAGTTGAGAATAAAATATCGTTTAAAAATGTCTATTAAAAATGATTAATTTGCAGGTATTCCATATACGAGTATTGCTGAACATTAAGCACTGGAATTGATATATGCTGTTTAAAATGAATAATCGATTTGAGCAACCACTTAATAATGCCTGCAGATTGAATCGCATCATCTCATCGGAAAAATGGACAAATGCGTGCACTTTTTTAAATCTCATCTACAAGGTATTGTAAGGTCATGACTCTAAGGAAGAATTTACAAATGGGTTAAACTGAAGAAGGGGCTGGCCAATTCACTGGAGGAAAACAGGTTTTTTACTATTTGCAAACATCGTTATGTTTATCCTAGCCATATTGAAGGTATTTTTAATAAAATATCGAAATTTTTTCCTAGTAAAAAATGTAATAGATCGTTAAAAATTTTATGTTTAAGAATCGTACAAAACGATAAGTTTGAATTTAACAGATATCAATTTACATATAAATTATTTAAATTCACATTAAATTTCGGAGACAAATATTATAATAGAATTAGTTGACAAACAATTTTTTAAGAAATTTGAAGAATTCTATTTTTTTAAACACAATCAAATTAAAAATAGATTGAAAGAGCATTTTAAGGATAGAGCTTAACTTATTTTTTATAGACAAAGTAGATTTAATAGTCATAATCAAACTAATAATTTGACTATTGTCAATTTATTAGTTTGATTATGACTATTAAATCTACTTTGTCTACCAAAAATAAGTGAAGTTTTATCCTTAAAATGCTCTAAATTCGTTACATTGTATTTTTACTTTTCATTCGCGTTAAAATATTGTAAATTAAAATATTTGTCAACTGTATTTTTACTTTATTTTTCAATCCATCCGAAGGATTTTTAACAAGCTGCTTATAGTATTTAGTATCACTAATTGTTTCTTCTATATCATGATTATATCTACATCTATCAACAATGATTGGGACTGAACCTTTATCAGACCTAGTTACCATAATATTAGAATGACTGTTAATAAATTTATAAGTATTTGAAATCATTTTATTAATTTTATTGATCGATTGATTCAATTGATAATTTGCTTAACAGCTGATGGTATCTTCAAAGATGTTAAATTTTTTATCCAACCTTCATGATACAAATACTGTTATTTGTATTTCATGATAGAAATACTGTTACTGCTAGTATTTCATGATAGAAATACTGTTACTTCTAGTATATCATGATAGAAATACTGTTAGAATTATTGTTATGTAAAGCTATTGCTTTACATAACAATAATTCTAACAGTATTTCTATCATGAAGTTTGGATAAAAAATTTAACATCTTTAAAGATACCATCAGCTGTTAAGAAAATTATCAATTAAATCAATCAATCAATAAAATTAATAAAACGATTTCAAATACTTATAAATTTTTTAAAAGTCATTCCAATATTATGGTAACTAGGTCTGATAAAGGTTCAGTCCCAATCATTGTTGATAGATGTAGATATAATCATGATATAGAAGAAACAATTAGTGATACTAAATACTACAAGCAGCTTGTTAAAAATCCTTCGGATGGATTGAAAAATAAAGTAAAAATACAGTTGACAAATATTTTAATTTACAATATTTTAATGCGAATGAAAAGTATAAATACAATGTAACGAATTCAGATTTAGCTCGTTGTTATGGATTGTAGTTTCATGTATTTTGGATTGTTATGGATTGTAGTTTCATGTATTGACACCCCTACTTCTCCATTAGAAGGGTTGTGAAGGATGTTTGAACTAAAGCTCTACCGAGCCCTAAATCTGACGTTAAACATAGTTGGCAATTTAAAGATAAAGTTGAAGAAACTGTTATACCGGATGAATTTGTAAAGATTTCATTAGATGCTACCTCGTTATTTACGAATATAAGTACTGAATCAGTTTTGAAAAGTCTAAGAAAATATGGTATTTAATAAAAAAAAACACACTAAATTTAAACTAATAGATTTTCTAGATTTATTGGAATTTCTTTTAAATAATACTTACTTTAAGTTGAACAATAAATTCTATAAGCAAATACTAAGCTTACCAATGGGTTCAAAAATTTCTCCTATATTAGCAAACATAGTATGGAAGACTTGGAAATGGATGTTAAAAATAAACTAAAGGTTCGAATAAGGAACTATTATAGATCCGTTGATGACATTTTTACTTTTGTTCCTAAAATAAAAATTAATGATATTCAACAGATATTAATAGCTGTGATAATAATATCCAATTTACTGTTGAGGTCGAAAACGATAATCGTTTGAGTTTGTTAGAGCTCCAATTAATAAGAACTAATCGTTCTATTTTAACTAACTGGCTTAGGAAAACTAGCTATACTGGTTGTTATATTAATTATTATTCACATTATCCTTTAAACCAAAAAATCGGATGCAATGACAATATATTTTAATTAATAACTAATTTTTGGCTGCACGTTGACGAGAAATAATTTATCAAGAAAATATATAAGAAAGCTCTATTGCTCACCTTGTTTCTTCTGCGTACAGCACCACAACTAGAAGGCGAAACAAGGAGATTGAGAACCAGAGGTTGTGTTCATAATAATTTATTTATTTCACATGATTCCCCCTTCAAGGTGCCGTCCCCTTCCCATAGAATGTATTGATGCTAAAAAGTTACTGTGTTACCAATTTGTGCAGAGGTTTTCGATGATGTTAAATACCTAAATAATTATTGCTTATCAAAGCAAAAAAACACCTAAACAATTCAAAATAAGTGCAGCTACTTCCTAAAATCATTCTTTTAATTATATCTAATAATACATCTTAGCTAAACTTTAAATGGATCATTTCACCGTTTTCACATCAATTTAATGTAAATCTATATAATATTTTTTTTTTGCTCTACATGAGCTTTCATTGCACCGTGCGGAAATCGATCTCGTGTTCGGATGGCTCTGATAGCTTTTGAATTACTTATGAAATTCTTTGTAGCTACATGAATGAGTTGCTTATTTTTTAATAATGTTTTTCTGAAAAATTATTCGAGAAGAAAAATGTTAGAAGAAGGTGGTTTCGACGTGTGTACTAATTCTCATCGGGCCATCACTCTTATTAGATACACACCTGTGATGGCAACCACCATGCTTAGAGGTGAGAGTTATTTTTAATTTTCCTACTTATGCGAACTCAATATGTCTTTGTAACTGCGAATTATGTTCAGGTTAAATTTCCTCCTGTAAGTACTTGTCTTAGCTAAACCTTAAATCGATTTTCTACCATTTTTCTTCGCTAATAATTTTACAGAAAAACATTTTTAAAAAAATATGCAACTCATTCATGTAGCTACAAAGAATTTCGTAAGTAATTTAAAAAGCTATCGGAGCCATCCGAAAACGAGGTCGATATCCGCACGATGCAATGAAAGCTCATATAGAGCAAAAAAATTATCTTATAGATTTACATTAAATTGATGTGAAAAGGGTGAAATGATCCATTTAAAGTTTAGCTAAGACAAGTACTTACAGGAGGAAATTCAACCTGAACATAATTCGTAGTTACAAAAAACATATTGAGTTGGCATTAGTAGGAAAATTAAAAATAACTATCTCACCTCTCAGCATGGTGGTCGCCATCACCGGTGTGTATCTAATAAGAGTCATGGCCCGATGAGAATTAGTACACACGTCGAAAACACCTTCTTCTAACATTTTTCTTCTCTAATAATTTTTCAGAAAAAATTCTTAAAAAATATGCAGTTAATCAATATAAATCGCAATACCTAACAATAACAAATATTAACGCAATGGCAAATATATAATGTTGTGACCTAGATCTCAAAACAAAATAAAAAGTAAGTATTTATGCCTATAAACTAATTGCACATTGTAGGAGATCGCACATATCCGTGTATCTACCATGGAAAAACGCCTATTTACACTAATCCTTTAGTGCAAAAGGAGAAAATAAAAAGGGATGCAACTCTATCATCATATTGGCTACTAGAGAGCACTGTACATACTCGTATATGGTAAAAGTTTTGCGTTTTTTCTTTCAAGCATAACATGAAACATTTTTAGAAACAAAAATTTATTATAAATATAATTATCATAAATAGAAAACTGAGCTTAATAAAAATTTTCTGTAGGAAATAAGAACTGATAATAGTAGAATAATAATTAACTTAGAGTTTTATAAAATATAATTATCATAAACAGAAAATTTAACTGAATAATAAATTTTATCATTGTAGGTATATATTGCGTAACGTTTTCTCTGTAGGAAATAAGAAAAAAGCTATCGTATGAAGGAAATAACAAAACTTCAACATTTTTATTCAATTCTATAAAGATACATGCTTTTTCCAATGGTACAACCACGAATTTGCAGTTTCTCTGACAATATGATTCTAATACACATGATCTAGCCTACCCCGTTATTTTTTATAAAAAGCTGGTACTCAAGCCTACGGACTTCTTAATACTTAAATCTACTCAATAAGAAAATGTAGTCTCCTAGCTAAAAACTGATAAAAAGAAGTCACTATTATTCCTAATAAATCTAATGCTATTCAACAAAACAATGGTTGTATATGGTGTCAAACTCCTAAAACATGATTCCAAATAATCCGAGCAGCATTCCAGTATTCAATCTATGCTCCACTACTGAATTTCGACCGTCTTTTAAAATGGTTTATGCTTCGTTATGGCGACTACCAAGCTTCTAAATATAATGTGAATCTGTTGTAACATTTTATTTTGGCTAATCTATACCTAAAAAAGCAGTTTCAACTAGGGCTGTTAGTTACTCCTGATTTAAAACTCTACCTTAAAAATCTACACTTTTTAAAAGATATCAAGGGGTTCTTCAGTAGTTATTCACTAAAAAATATTTTTAATGGAGTGAGAAAAAAATACATTGTTCATGTAATTATTAGATCTACACCTGCTTTATCAGCTGCTATAACGGTTCGCTTCAAGTATTTTCAAACATTAGCTTTCGTGAGGAGCATTTAAAATTTACAGTGCGTTTATGATTAGAGGCATAAATGAAATCAGTTCATCGTAAAGTTAAAATACCATTACCATTTCTGCATTCCGATTCGTTGTTTTTATATTTTAAAATATATTTTAAGCGCACCAATACAAACAATTCGACAACAAATTCGCCTACATTAGCTTTACAGCAATGGTATGGTGGTATTCTTCTAAGAATATTAACCAACTTACTGCCAACACCGCGTCCAATTTTGTATTCTTCGAAGCGTGCTACGAATTCTTTCTGTAGTAATTTACAAACTTCTTTGGCGGCTGGTGCAGTCGACTTGTGGGCTCAAACGCTCTACATCTCTACATTAAAAATTGAATCCTCTTTACAACTAGCGTTCTCTTCACTACTAGTTTCCATGTCGCAGCTGTTATCAATAGGTTTGCAGTTTTGGTTTTCCCTCATTTGTTTGTACAAATTCCCAGCAACATAATGAAAAGCATTTAGATTTCCTAAATCCACATCTTCCAGTGCATCGTTATCGTCATTCAGACTAATGCTTGAAAAAGTATTGGTTTCAATTTCATTTTGAATGTTCAAACGAATTGTTGGTAACACAAAATCCGGTTGTGGTTCGCAGTTGCCACTTTTCAAAAACTGCAAATACCGGGTTGTGAACACATTCCTGTATGTGGCGCTAAATTGGAATGGTGTTGGATTGTTATTATTCCCAGATTTTCTCCCGAGTAGACCAAATGTATGCTCCAAACAGTCTTGATTAACATGTCTAGTCAGGAGGTACTTAAAATCAGTCACATCTTTAAAGTCTTTAAATAACCCAACGAGGCTATTTATAGAGACAAGCCAGCCTTTAATACATTTAATATAGGGATATTTTTACCTTCGCTATTCCGGACCTCCATCGTTTCGAAAGAACGTTTCATTTCATTTAAATGCGCCATTTGTTCCGGATTCCCAACAAATGGCCTGCGAAGTATTTTCGCTTGCTTGACACAGCTAGAATTAAATATATCAAATAATGAATCAACATCATCAATAAAATAAGCCGTGTCTACCGCACTCGGACAAATTCTATCAGAATGTTTAACTCTTGTCAGAATTGCCCCAGTAAGGGTATGGCTGAAAACATGCGCAGCATATTTAACTTTCGTTTTTTGAAAATTATTCGAAAAAATATGCTTGAAAGTAAGTTTTGGACCTAGCTTGAAGTGCAAGTTAGAATCTATTGCAAAGAATTGCTTGATGTGGTTCCAATCAGCTTTCTTACAATCAGAAAAATGGAACGCTGCCTTTAGTAAATTATTTCTTAAGGACTTTAATAAATGAGGCGTGTCGAAAAAATAAAAGATTTCTTCCGTTGCATCATCCACTTTGAAGGAACTATGTTTCGGAGATAAAATTCCATAAAATTGGACCCTTTATATGTAATGAGGGCTTCTGGCTTCATTCCAACATTTCTTAGCTTTGAAATGCATTCAAAAATAATATTTTTGGCCTCAATTGCAGGACACGCAGACTGCACAAAGGCGTACCCAATTAGTTGCCTATAATTATAAGCAATACCATTCACTATAACTGCAAGGACATATTTTGCGGGTTGATGACTTCGTTTTACCCCATCGTCCTCAACACCTATAATAAATTTACGTTTTCGATCAAATTGTAGAAGCGGCCGAATAGCCATTTCATCTACGCATATGACACAATACTTCGCAATTTCTGGAAGGTCTTTAAGTTTTTCTTGCAAGCTTTGAAAATAGACTTGCTTTATCCCGGGACCAATAGGCCAGTCCGAAATAAATCGAGCCAAGGTAGACTCACTAGGAAGGCACAGAAGTGGCATCATAAACCTGTATGCCATCGGAGATAGGTTATATAGGCATATCGATATTTCCTTTATCACATCTTTGTATCTATATTCTTGTTTAGGCCTATCTGCATTAGAAATAATATTTTCTACTAAAGAAGCCATCTCTTTAGATAAATATTTATTAGGGAGGTCGACTAAATGCTCCTTACTATGGACGCCTTTTTCAAGTCGTTCCTTCGCTGTTCTCTCACTTTTTAGCTGCATTTTTAAACCAGCGATTTCTTTCCGAAGATGTACCATTTTTTCCTCCAAAAGCCATTTCTCTGTCTGTATGGCTTTGTTGGTGGTCGAATTCAGTTCCTAATAAAGTAACTCAATTAATAAATGAATGAAAAAATGCGTGAAAATAAAGATGCATTTGGAAATGTGCGGGAGATAAACCATAAATTTAAATAAATTTGAAAAATCATAAACAAATGAGCATTAGAATATGCTTAATTTAATAATGAAATTATTGTGCCAAATGAACATCTTGCTCATCTGTTTTTTGATGTGAAACATGAGACCATTCCATCTGAAAAGAGGAAGGGTTAGTGGGTATAGCATTTGCCTTACATAAGAATGGGATCGCCGTTCCTGTTAAGCGCTTTCCCGATGGGCCAATCACTTCACGCCGGAAATGATTGTAGCATACATGCAAGCGATTTGCTACTGGAAAGAGATCCTCTCTTTCCAATATTTGTAACCAAAGCATTCTCCTGAAATTTAAGAGTACACGCTAAGTTTGAATACTCTTCAGGGTGCACCTGTGAATTTTAATTCCACTCACCATCTAAATACAAACTTTTTATATTTAAATGAAAACCATCCCAATTTTAAATAACAAGAAACTTTGCATTAGTATACAATAAGAAATGCGAATTGTGAAAGTATTAATGCTATGAAAAGAGCGAATGAATGAAATATTCAATAAACATCTGATCAACAACAGCGGAAGATTGTAAGGTTCATGAATGCAAAATCCGTGAACCACTTGTTTCTATTAATAAAATAGCATATGATCATAGCTTTTAAGGTTGTTTTCTATACTCTTTAAAATATTCCAACGAATAGAGAATCAAACGAGCCACTTGCGGCAATAGCAAAGCGTATTTTAGGCGCTTTAAGCCAGTGGAAATTTATATTAACAGCGGGGAGTTCAATAGCAGAGATTTCAGCAATATTAACATTTATTAAAGACTTGCTATATACAACGTCGTCAATCGTCTAAGCTCCGCCAAGTGTATACGGCCAAGCGCATACGCCCATTGTCATTAAAACATGTACTTGTTGACCAACGGCAAGCGAAAAGTCTTCATAATTCATAACATTAGCGACAACGACCATGTACATAAGAAGCTTCGGGGTGTGCTTATAGAAATATCGACAAGCTACGCCAAGTGTTCTACGGTCAAGCACATACGCCCATTGTCATCAAAGCATGTACCTGTCGATCAACGGCAAGCGAAAAGTCTTCATAATTCATAACATTAGCGACGACGACCATGTACATAAGAAGCTTCGGGGTGTGCTTATAGAAATATCGACAAGCTACGCCAAGTGTTATACTACATAAGCCATAACATTAGCAACGACAGCGACCATGTACATGAGAAGCTTCGGGGTGTGTTTCCAGCGGAGTGACACTGTGCTAAACCCTGCCTTCAAACCATTTCTCCAATTCGCCGCAAAGTTTCACCATGCGGGCAAGTGAGACGGAGCGCGGAGGAAGAAGATTTCGTGGAACGAGAGCGCACGTTTCAACCACTCAGCGAATTTAGGGCGAATTGAGGCCGCATGAATCGTTTAAAAGGCAATTGATCGAGCGAGAAACGAAGAGTAGTGATAAACAGCGGTTACGGTATTGTACGCGAAGTGTATTTCGCCGCGAAGTCAACAACGAGGAGGCAGAGCATATAGTTCCGGTGCAAATGCGGAGTATCTTCGATAATTAGTAAGATGGTGAGGTGTAGGCTTGAGCCGCGAACCTCCTTCGGCTTGTTTGCGTATTACGCTGCGTAGCCACCATCAACTTACTTTACTTACTTCTAGGCATCCTCCGTCCGTGTAGACACCGTATGGATAGTTGCTATAAATAACTAAAGAAGTGTGAATGTAAATGCTTCACCCGGTATGGATAGCTGTTTAAACTAATGAAAAAATTGATTGTAATGTTAGAGATTTAAAAAGAATGAGCAATAAAACTAAGGTAATTCATTAAAAATTAACTCTCGTCTTTTGCTGTTCTAGTTTCAGCGGACAGAGTAGCAGGTAAGTGGTGTAGAGTGAGTCCTTTCCCCGGGAGCCTTGATGATGTATATTGGATACACATCAAATGTGCTCCCAGTTCATACCAGTATACATAGGGTATACTGGTTATGTATAAAGATGTCGAAGACATCGAATTGTAGTGAATAGGTATTTCAAAGTCCGTGAAGGACTGCAGCGACGGTCTGCTGCCTCGGCAGAGGAAGGTGAAGATATCCGCCGAGGATGCCCTTGTCTGGGGACGCGTGAATGCGCTGGCAAGCTAGCATTGCGGTACGTGGGGCGCGTTCATTCCCCCAGCACAAGGACCCACTACAAAAGAATTTCGCATTCACAAATTTCTGGGGTCTCAACAAGAAAGGAGAACGAAGTCGCAAAAATTGTAGGCAACCATACAGAGGGAAAATAACTTGTTCTGAGAACAAGTGAAACAATTAAAAATGGGCGGACTTGGGGTAACTTCGTCGTTACCCGACGAGGCTCATGGCCCACAAATAAGATAGGTACAACCGGGTGGTGATGGTGCCCCCTCGCACCCGCCCAACCGGATCAAAATCCATAAATGTTGTAGTGGCCAGGTATTTCTCTTCTGAGGGGAAAACTCATACAACATAACTTGCACGAGCCTTCCCATCAGAGGAGAAGTACCCCGGTGACCAATTTATATCATAGAGTTATGCGATTCGATCACATAACCCTATGCCATAAAGAGGCACCTTGCTCGGGCCACTTAACCCGTGAAGTCACCCGAAACAAAAGGAGGTTAGAATGGGTCCGGTGGCTGGCTCATTTTTTTTGTGGAGAACGCTCTCCACCGTACCGGGTCCTATACCCGGTCAGATCCAACGGGATGGAAAGACCGGTTTGATACTTTACTGACTCCTGTTTTATTAACTTTTAATCCTTACAAGAAAATTTAACCCAAAAATATAGGGAAAAGAATCAAACAGTTTAAAAAAAAATTGCCAGTTAGAAGGTGACTCCTAAAACAATTTCAAGCCCATGCAAAAAAAAAAATTTAACCTAAGCAATTCACACCAAATGAAAAGAAAATTCTCACATATAAAGTAAATTATTATAATGTAATACAAGAATTGCAGAAAAAATATAATAAAGCAATGGCAAAAAATGTAATAACGCTATTGCAAAAAATGTAATACAGGAATTGCAAAAAAATATAATAAAGCAATGGCAAAAAAATGTAATAACGGGATTGCAAAAAATATAATAAAGCAATGGCAAAAAATGTAATAACGGAATGGAAAAAAAAAATCCAATACAGGAATTGCAAAAAAAATATAAAAAAGCAATGGCTAAAAAATGTAATAACGCAATTGCAAAAAAAAAGGAATCCAGGAATTGTAAAAAAATATAATAAAAGCCATGAAAAGGGTACTTACATATCCTTGTCCGATGACGAGCGCTCGTTGACGATGCAGGGGATTTAAGTCCTGGATAACGCACAATACATAGATATTTCGGTATGAAAGAAAAACTGGCTAAATTCACAAATCCTTTGCTTCCTATAAAATATGTTGACTATTGTTACATTCCCCAAAACACTTCACCGCTATTAATAAATAATTGAGTCTATTTGACCGAATGTAGCAAAAAATTTTGTCGTATGGATTTCCCGAGCGAATAATGGCAAATCGAGTAACTGTACAGGGAGGACTGTGTGAGTCGACGTTCGTCCATATCCGTACATCGATTCGAAAAATAGACAGTATCGCATTCATTCGGCTATTCTATCAACTTCTCAATCCCATCTAGCATTTCCACGTCCTCGAATTTTACTGGCGTGCATAATCCACTATATTCGAGCACAGAATGACAATCTTTACCCGACACTCATCTACGGGACGTACGGGATAGAAACGAGGTGCCGTTGGATCAAATTGATGCTGATGGTTAGTTTGGAGCGTACCAAATCTAAAGCGTTCGTTGCGATCTTTCAAAATTCCAAGGTCCAGGATACGCTTGCTTTTCCCTCTCCTCGCTCAGAAAATCAATTGCAACCCCAGCGTACACTCTCACTGGGGCTGAAATTCCCGATTTTTATGGAAAACTCGAGGCAAATCACTGAACAGTATCCAAGCGACAATGGCAGTGACGTAAGATGCGATACAAATTTATGCACTGCTAAAGCACACTGATCGATGTAAATCTCGTTGAAGCAATGTCGACAGGCTAGCTGCCAATCACAATCACCGCATGTCCGTCCACTCCTGACGTTTGCTCTTCGACTCCGTGCGTCAAGGAACATCGCAACACTTCACATTCATCTTTTGATGCAAGCCTCAAGGTAGGTTGCATATGATTTTTTTCCATGTGTGTGTGCGCACAATTAATGGATAATGCGTAATAATATATCGTAGTTTTTCTTTGGTATCACGTTGATTTGAAACAAAATCGGTGTGCGAGGCGTTTATCAGTTCTGGATTATTTTAAAAGAGAAGACCTTAGATATTTGGAAAAGAAAAATTCTACACTGAATAATCATTAATGTCTACTTGTCGCCGCCTACCGCAATATGCGTTTGATCGAACTGTCTTCCTTTCTCTAGTTAGAAACTTTTCTGGACCACCATGCTGTAGAGGTGACGGAGATAGGAAAATTTTAGAGCAGTTTGAAAGGGTAACTGCTCTATTACTACAGGGCAGCTAATTTTCTCGCGATCCGAAGGCAACGCGGATTGCGAAAAAGGAGCTGAAGGATCTTCCATTATCGCATCAGTTGTCTTTGGCGTTGGAATACGGAGTGACAAATACTTAAAAGAAAATACAGTTAACAGACTGATACGTATGTTGGTGTTTTGCCGTAAATAGATAAAACTCACGCGTGCTTGAAACCGTGTGCGGACGGACAGAACAGACGTGGATAAGTATCTATCGGCGCAGGTCTGTTGTGTTTGTCTTTTCCCAATCTTTCTGAGTTGGGTGAACATACGAACGGATTGCGGCAAACAGTGTGCGATTCAACCGTGCAGAGGCGTTAGACTGAGGAGAGTATATGGGCGTCAGTCGGTGTTCGACGCCATACTGTTCGAGTAGGCCCTTAAACCGCCGAGATCTGAACTGTACTCCGTTGTCCGAGCATACACTTTCTGGAACCCTGAACACACGCAACACCCGGCTCTTTGGAAATTTCACGATGGATGGAGTCGTGAACTTGCAAATAGGTTCCACCAGTGGGAATTTCGCGAGCTGGTCTAACACAACGATAGCTCCGATGTGTCCCATGGATGATCGAGGATATGGACCGAGTAGACCTATGTATAGACGCTAAAATACGCATTCTGGGACGTTGAGTTGACCCATAGGAGGTCGAAGAGGCTGGTTGGGCGCTTTATTGCCTCTACAGGTCTCACAGGCGCTCACGTAGTCTTTGACCTGGGCTGCCATTTTAGGCTAAAAGAAGTATTTCTTGAGTCGCTGTAGCGTCCGACTGTAACCTCCATGGGCACTTAAAGGATGGTCATGTGCGCGGAGAATCAGATGTTGTGTCATTTCCTCCGGAATCCAGAGTTTCCAGGACTCTTCTTCCTGCCATGGATCACCAGTGGCGTATTCATTCCGTCTATACACGTAGCCTTCTATCACTTTCAAATCAGGCAGCTATGATTGTTGGGTCACGATGGTTTGCCTCAACTCTTTGTAGCTGTCTGATTCAAAATGTGGGCTGTCCAAATCTATCTCGATGAGGTCCTCGTCATTTATTGTCAATCCGGCTCCCTCTGGTGAAAACGTTCTGGGTCCTTTTCCGATGTTTGATGGAAAACTTGAACCCTTGCAGTTTAAGAGCCCATCTGGCTAGGCGTCCATGTAAGTCTGCTTGGTTCATCAACGTGATGATCTCGAACTGATGGCCCTCGATACAGGCTCGGAATTGGACACGGTATAGTTCCTTTGGGCCGAGTTCAGCTTATTGGACATGAAGGCAATGGGAGCTTCTTCTCCCTCAACGGTCAGTTGCACCAGCACGGCTCCAACTCCATGTTGATTTGCATCACAATGAATGGAGAAGGGCTTCGTAAAGTCGAGGCTGTGCAAGACCGGAGCTGATGTTAGGGCTTGTTTTAGCTCTACAAATGCCTTTCGGCTGAGTTCGGTCCAAATGAACTTCCCTTTCCGCAGCATGTCCGACAGGGGCGCTGAAACTGTTGCATAATTTCGAACAAACCTTTGGTACCAACTGCACACACCAAGGAAACGTCGTAGCTGCTTAACTGTTTTTGGTAAGGGGAACTCATCAATCGCACGAGTTTTGTCTGGATCCGTTTTGATAGTGCCATGTCCGATGACATGTCCTAGGTATCGGACTTCATTCATGACAAACTTAGTTTTTTGTTCGTTGATGGTGAGCCCCGCCTTACTGATGTGCAGGGCTACTTCTTGCAGGAGTAAGAGGTGTTGGTCGAATGTTTCCGTGATGAGTAAAAGATCATCCAGGTACACGAACACTTGGTGTTTCAGATAAGGTGGGATGACTTTGTCCATCAGCCAGGTTATCGTTTGCGGCGCGTTACACAGGCCAAAGGGCATTGTGACGAACTGATATAATGTTCGTCCAGGCACTATGAAGGTGGTGTTATCCCTCGACCCCTCATCAAGTGGAATTTGCCAGAAGGCGTCTTATAGGTCGAGACTGGTAATATAATTGGCTTTTGGCAGTCTCCCTAATATTCCATCGATGAGCGAAAATGGGTAAGCGTCCTTGATAGTTACCACGTTTACCTTACGGGCATCTAGACAAAGATGGACTTTACCTGGCTTCACCACCAAGGTTACCGGTGAGGACCAGGCACTTTGGGACTCCTTTATAACCCCTACTCGAGCATCCTATCCAGGTCCGCATACACCAATTTCTCCATGGCCGGTGAGATGGCATAGTGTCTCTGCTTAATGGGCTTACTATTGCCAACGTCGATGACGTGTGAGACCAGGGTGGTGCGGCCAAGGCCTTGGGCAGCGTAAGATGGAAAAGCAGCGATGGATGCTTCCAGGCGTTGCCGTTGGTTAGGTGTCAGTTCATGTCTAACGGGTATAGAAACAAGTTCGTTGACATATCTAGTATTTAAAGACAAATTTGTGAATAAATCGGAGGCCAATCCAAAACGAAGGACGAAATCGAAGCCAAGGTACACGTTCTGAGTCAGGGACGGGATAATGTAGAAAGTAAAATCCTTCGTCTGACCTCTGAACGTCACGGGTGTTGTCAGTCTACCTTGTATAGAATGCTTGGTGCCATCAGCTGTACTGATTTCGCCACGACTTAATCAAGGTAAGATATTAATCGAGCACCTTCGAGCCAAGGCTCGAGGCAAGACAGCTGATACTGGCTCCCGTGTCAATCAATGCAAACAGGATTTCGCCCAACACTTTAATTGGGTGGTAAGGTCTGATATCATTCTCAGGAACCTCCGAGATGTCACAAAAGTTAAATGGTTGACGGCAGGTGCACACTCTCTTGCGGAAATTCCACCAACGACGGGTTGACCATTTTGTCTTGCGCGGGCGAGAAGCGACTTCTTCGGAAGCAAATATTCACTCTCAAGCCAGACGATATTCCTGCAGTCGAACGTAATATGGTTTAAGTATGCGTATTTGAGGCTGCCGAGGTTCTTCAGGCAGTGACTGTGGTGGTCGCTTCAATACTGTCGTTGGCGAGGCCTCCGGAAGACAGTAAACATCGGTTGTCATAGTGGTCATGGCTGGTGGGTTATCGGCAGGGTTGTTGGGGTGAGCAGCTGGCTGGGTAACTACTGCGGGGGTTTCGAGTACCGCTGAGGTGGTCGGGTACTCGTTCGGCCGTTTTTTGCGCGGCACAATCGGGGCAGTCCGGAAAGTAGGTGTCCGGCTCACCGCAACCGTAGCAGAAAGCCATACGCTCTGCTCGACATGCAATAAACCGGTGTCCGGTTTGATTGCAGTTCCAGCAGTTCGTGAGGTTTCCCACCGCTGCTACAGCAAGCTGGTCCCGATCCATGTCTTCCTCCAGATTTGGGGTGGTATAATCTGGCACCACTTCCGCAATTCTACGCAGAGGACCCGTCCTAGCTGGTAAGTAGGGCCGTTCCCGGAGGTCTTCCTCAACCCCCTCCAGGCAACTCACAGTCCTCAGCAGTGCCTCCATACTCTGCGGATCTGAGTCCACGATATGGCGACGAAGCTCCTGCCTTAGATTGCGCTTTAGCACCCACAGCAGTTGGTTGGAAGATATCGGCTCTGACAACTGGTCGTTCAGTCAAAGGATATCGGCTCGATATTGATGAAAGGGCTCGTCCGGACGCTGCCATCTGGCATAGATCTTGTCCAGGATCCTTTCATTCATATTAATCGTAGGGTACTCCATGCGGAGTACCTCCTTCAGTCGGGACCAGCGTATTGATGGTGGGGCCGAATGTATCCGCCAATATGACTCAAGTGCTGCCCCTCTAAGCAGCATTGGCAAGTATCCTGCCAGTGCCGTATGGTCACCTGCCAACATTTGCTCAATCAGCGACTCCACCCGACCAATGAAAACCTCCACAGTTATGGTGTTGGGTTCCCCGCTGAAATGCAGATTCCAGCCCTGAATGGTGCTGGGAATCTGCGTCGGCTTCAGCCGATACGTAGCGTGTGGAAGGATGCGTTGGTCCAGAGGAGCCACTGGAGCCTGAGTTGGGGGCGGTGCTTGGCTCAGCTAGGGCCGGTACACTGGAGCCACACCGGACCGGATTCTTTCGAGATCGCACTACGGGTCTACCGGAAAATCCCAGGGATGTAAGTTCAAATCCCACATCGGGGGCGTTCTTGGACGAGGTGGTATTGGATCTTCCTTCTTGCTTTCCAGCACGGCTACCCGGCTGGTCAAGCCTTGCATAAGTGCCATCAGATCTTGCAGGACGGTCGCCTCTACAGCCACGGTGGATCTCTGCCCTTCCGCAGGCGGTACTGCTTCGGCTCTGCCTATTAAGTCAGGCTCATCAGCCGCTGATGGAACCTGATCCCGCCGGTCCTTTGGTTTGGGCACCGCCCCTTGAGCAGCTGGAAGCACTAGGTGGCTGGAAGGTAGACCCGCTGACGTGGCTGGTTGTTGGCACAACGGGAACGTCTGGCTGACCAGTAAATGCTGGGTCACGCAGGCTTCGTGGAACTCATGCCCACACGCCAACGTTTGTAAGGACGTCCCATCGTTTCGTGCCTGCTGGCAGATGACACATAATGCCGTGGATCCTGCGTCCGAACGCAACCGACGCTTGTCTTGCGTGCGTTTGGTGGACATTCTGAAAGTAGAAATATTACGCGCTAAGCGGGAAGAGTAAAACGATCACTATAGGTATGTATATAAAGACCTTAAACTACAAATATATATAGGTAAAAAGATAGCAGATTAAATATGTATGCAAGGAAAAAAAAATGTGAAGATGCATGAAAAAAATACCAAATTCTTGGAGTGGCCGTCAGTGGCGAACTTTTAACGTGATCTATCAAAAAAAAAAACTTTTGGATAAATATAATGAAAATTCAGTCTTTCCATTCCGTTCCTTATTCCCAAGTAAGGACATCAATGGCACACTCCTCCTGAGGCGTAACAGGGACTACTCTCTTGCGGCACCATAAGAATCAGGGTTTGGAAGTTCTCCCTCATCCACAAGTTTTCACAAGTTACATCTTGTCAGCCCAGGGTTGAATTTTGACCCACAAGCAGCGCGTGTCTTGTCATGGATAGTCATGGATTAGCTACTCAGCCAATCACATGAAATCAAAATCCATGTAATTTAAGACACTCAGGTACTGCTTGGTTTGAGGAGCAGATCAGAATCCTCCGCAAAATAGATGTTGAAATAATAACCTCCGAATACAAATAGGGACTCTAATATCATTTGGCCTTACTAGTCATAAAATGGTGGTAAACCGCCAAAGTATGAGTCAAAAGTAGGTCCAAATGATATTGATGTCCGGAGACAACACACGTCCGGAAGTTATTAAGTAGCTGGGATTAGTGCAATAGCCCTCAGTAGTTACCTACCCGCCAATAATCTTGACACCTTGTAGGGACACCTAGAGACGATGGACTGTCTCGTGCTCACGACTGATGATACAGCTGGACATTTCGGGCCCCACGTTGGGCACCATTTTGCAGTGAATAGGTATTTCAAAGCCCGTGAAGGACTGCAGCGATGGTCTGCTGCCTCGGCAGAGGAAGGTGAAGATATCCGCCGAGGATGCCCTTGTCTGGGGACGCGTGAATGCGCTGGCAAGCTAGCATTGCGTCGTCGTGGGGCGCGTTCATTCCCCCAGCACAAGGACCCACTACAAAAGAATTTCGCATTTACAAATTTCTGGGGTCTCAAAAAGAAAGGCGAACGAAGTCGCAAAAATTGTAGGCAACCATACAGAGGGAAAATAACTTGTTCTGAGAACAAGTGAAACAAGTAAAAATGGGAGGACTTGGGGTAACTTTGTCGTTACCCGACGAGGCTCATGGCCCACAAATAAGATAGGGACAACCGGGTGGCGATGGTGGCCCCTCGCACCCACCCAACCGGATCAAAATCCATAAATGTTGTAGTGGCCAGGTATTTCTCTTCTGAGTGGAAAACTCATACAACATAACTTGCACGAGCCTCACCATCAGAGGAGAAGTACCCCGGTGACCAATTTATATCATAGAGTTCTGCAATTCGATTACATAACCCTATGCCATAAAGAGGCACCTTGATCGGGCCACTCAACCCGCAAAGTCACCCGAAACAAAAGGAGGTTAGAATGGGCCTGGTGGCTGGCTCATTTTTTTATGGAGAACGCTCTCCACCGTACCGCGTCCTATACCCGGTCAGATCCAACGGGATGGAAAGCCCGGTTTGATACTTTACTGACTCATGTTTTATTAACTTTTAATCCTTACAAGAAAATTTACCCAAAAATATAGGGGAAAGAATCAAACAGTTTAAAAAAAAAATTGCCAGTTAGAAGGTGAGTCCTAAAACAATTTCAAGCCCATGCAAAAAAACCTAAGCAATCCACACCAAATGAAAAGAAAATTCTCGCATATAAAGTAAATTATAATAATGTAATACAAGAATTGCAGAAAAAATATAATAAAACAATGGCAAAAAAAATGTAATAAAGCAATTGCAAAAAAATGTAATACAGGAATTACAGAAAAAAATATAATAAGGCAATGGCAAAAAATGTAATACAGGAATTGCAAAAAAATATAATAAACCAATGGCAGAAAAATGTAACATTTCAAAAAATATAATAAAGCAATGGCAAAAAATGTAATAACGCAATTGCAAAAAAAAAAATTTAATACAGGAATTGCAAAAAAAAAAAAATATAATAAAGCAATGGCAAAATAATGTAATAACGCAATTGCAAAAAAAATGTAATCCAGGAATTGTAAAAAAATATAATAAAAGCCATGAAAAGGGTACTTACATATCCTTGTCCGATGACGAGCGCTCGTTGACGATGCAGGGGATGTAAGTCCTTGATAACGCACAATACATAGAAGTTATGGAGACTTTTTCCGTGTCGTTTAAAAAAAACAACTTTTTAATTTCTAGCAACCGCTTTATTCAGAATCTCGTACGCAACTAACAATAATTTGGTTTACCTCGTATTTAACAAATTATAATTGCTTACTTTACTAAACGTGACAATAACAAAATTGCTGAATCAATACAATGTTTAAAGTTCATCAGAAGCAAATCCGCGAAACAGAAAAGAAATATGAAACGTATGTTTAAAGTTCATCAGAAGCGAATCCGCGAAACAGAAAAGAAATATGAACGTATGTAGAAATTTTCATAGAAGCGAATCCGCGAGACAGGAAAGAAATATGAAACGTACGAGTATGTTGAAATGAATTTGTCTGGGAATGTGTAATGATGGAATTGTGGGAAGGTAAGTATGGTTTGGATAGGGATAAAAGGATCGTGTTAACTCCTCCCTTCTTAAAAATCTGTGTCCCACAGATCAAAAATCAAAATGGTAATGTGACAGGATTCGGGTAAGTATAGGGTAAGTTAATTTTTCGTTGAAATGGTTTTTGACGAAAAAACAAAAATAGAAGCGCAACAATCATTATTATAAGGATGTTTGTTAAATCGGATGCAACTGATAAAGTATTGCCAAATGAAAAGTAGTCTAACTTCTCTACATTGTCCAAATGTAGTTTGTGGAGATAATAGAGATCTAATTTTATATCTTTTTCAGTTAAATTACCCTGCAGAACAAGTGGCAAAGGGTGGAGAGTGTGTAACTCCTTGGTTGAGTACTCAACATCGTTAATTTTTACGGTATCATTTTGAATATTTATGACATAAGTTCCGTTCAGGATATCTGTCCTAGTCTGATGCTGCAGTTTTCCAACAAAATTAATTAAAAATATTGTATTTTCATTTAGGAATTCTAAGATTGGTTTGCTATGGTATTGGTATTCACATAGCGCACTGGTCCCGTCTAAGATTTGGGAGACGCAGTCAGTGGAGGATAATTTTTTTAGCTGCTGCCTATTACAAATAGTAATATTTCGAATTCCTTTACATGTGCCTTGAATACCATACTTTTCTTGTTGATTTAGAAAGAGGCCAGAATATTTGAGCAGGATCATTTTATTGTTTTTGATCGTGGAACGAATCAAAACGTGATTATAATTAATTTCCTCGGTTTTAGGTAAGCATATAACGTAAAGGAGCAAAGAGTTTTTTATCAGAACCATTGGTTCAGAATATTCAATTGCCTGAATTTCGTTTTCGTAGGGAAGGTTTGCCGCTTGGAAGAGGATTTCTTTAATTTCCTGATTGTTGAGGAGCTTGGAGTTGACAATTCCGCGCCTTGCAAGTTGGCTCACTAGGATAATTTCTTGAATTTCATCTTTTAGTATCGTTAATTTATTAAAAAGCATTTGCTCGTATTTGTCATTATTCTTTAGATCGATATCTGCAACTATCCTATTGTAGCTATCGATGAGCTCCGAAGTTACGCTTGTTATGTGTTTGTTGATTTTGAACTGCTTATTGTTGTTTCCTACAAGATCATTTTGGCTCTTGAGAATGTTGTCCCAATCAGTTGCTTCTGGGTTTCCTGCAATCCATTTCCATGCTGTACCAATCCAGTTGATGGATCGTTTCCCTCTAATTGGTTGAAGCTGCGCTAGCAGATCTTGGATTTCAGATAGTTGGTGATTAAGTTGGGGCATTAAAATGCTAGATCTGTTCACATTCAGGTTTATTGACGTTTTGATGTCATCGAGGATTTCCTTTGACATATTAAGGTTTATGCTATGGATGAGTTCAAAGTTTCCATTAATTATCTTGCCTGGACCTTGTTGAATTGTCATGAGCGGGCCTTTGTACTCGTATATATTTAGTAGGGATGTAACGTAGGTGGTTTTATCGGAACCGAAGTCGGAGTCGGAGTTTATAAATTTGAGTTACCGGAGTCGGAACCGGAATCGGAAGCGGAAGCGGAGGTGGTGGCAGAAATGAGATCAGTTAAGGGCAGGTCTAATAAAATATGAAAATACAAACATGTTTTAGCCGCTTTAATTTGAGTTCAATAAATGATACACGAAATAATCAATACTGGTATTACTACCTTACATCAAATGAAGTGATTCCAAAAGAAGTAAATTATATTTAATAAACAAAAGTTTAGCGGCTTTATCTCCATCTAATCTATTTCTCAATGAGTCATAGATTAGGCCAGCACCACTAAAAAGTTGTTCGCTTGCTACAGAGCCTTATGGAGACGATAAATATTGGCGGGCAATCGAGTTTAAGGGTTGAAATTTCGCTGTAACTTTCCTCCACCATAATAAGGGATCTTCACCGATAGGAATACGTTTTTCCTTATTATACTCATGAAGTAAGCTCTTTATTATAAGAAATTTGTCCAACACAACATGTTCATCAGATGTGGTGCTATCATCATCATCACTATTCGACAATATAGTTGACAAAATAGTTTGGATATCGCTTGATTCACCAGCTGCTGGTGGTGCCCCTCTTGCTTTTTTTTCTGCAGGCGCATCCGTATTTTCATCTGCGTTTGATTTTCCACTTTCAAGTAAACTCATTAATTCAGATTCAACCTTTCCTTTTATCACTTCGTTAAAAAATTTCGTTTTATAACGAGGATCTAAATATGTTGCTATTGCAAAAAAGTTGTTAGAATGGAGGTCTCCAAATCTTGAATTTAATTGGTCAGCCGCACATTTTAGTATATTTTTAAATTTTTCGTTTCTTTCTGGTTTATTTTCTTTGATTTGTAATGTTTGCTTTAGTGTGTATATTAAAGGAATTACCGATGAGATGCTAGTACTACTATCGCTCATGTTACGGGTAATCTCTTCAAAAGGATGTAGAATGGACACTAGTTTTTTGAGCTGCAGCCATTCTTCTGGAGATATTTGTGGAATGTTGTGTTTACTTGCATACAGGCAGAGTGAATCTTGTATTTTAATCATTCGTTCCATCATATAAAATGTACTATTCCAACTAGAAAATAATTTAAAATTACAAAATTAGTAAATAAATCACACAAGCATAGTATCAGAAATTTAATGCCGATTATGTTATTTGTTTTACTAGTCATATATAATAAAAATATACAATTTTACAAATATATATTTTATATATTATATAATTTTACAATTATATATTTTATTTTATAAGCAATATATTATAAAAAAAATTTTATAATTTAATAATTTACCGCGTACTACAGTCCTGCATCACACGCAAAGGTTGTTGGTTAAGCTGTTCCTTTTGTATTTTATGCAGTTCAGTTAGAGCAATTTGAGAGTGATTAAAATGCGTTGCAATTCTTTTGCATTTCGTTATTAAATTTGTGATTTCTTCATCACAATCCAACATACTTCGCACACACAGTTGTAATTGATGTACAGTGCAATTGACATCAGGAATATCGGCGAGTCTCAGTGCTCGTATCATATTAGATCCAGCATCGCGGGTGAAACAGTGAATTCTCTCATTTGTGATTTTCCATTCCGTTAACATTTCATTAATTTTTTCTTGGACAAGGTCTCCTGTATGTCTTCCGTTAAAAGTGTGGCATTTCAAAACAACTTTAGTCCTGTTAAAATCTTTAGCTATGCCGTGCGCTGTTAGACTTAATAACGATACGTTTGAACTCGGTTCAGTCCAAATATCTGTTGTAAACGAGATTTTTTCAAACTCTTTGAGCAAATTCTGTATCTTTTCTGCAATCTTTGCATATAAGCCATCACAAATATATTCAGTAAAAAACTGTCTTCCCCTTAAATTATAGTTCGGTACCATAAACTGGATAAGCCGTTTAAAACCAATCCCTTCAACAATATTGAATGGAAGATCTTGTAACGCAATCATTTCCGAAATCAACTTATCTATTTGCATTGATTTAGGATTAGAATTACACCATTTTTGATTCTTCATCAAGGTTTCCTTGAGAGTAATTTGCTTTTTTGCTTCTTGAAGGGGTGATGAAGTTGAAGGCTGTACTGATTGGTTTTTTTCAGAGTCTAATTTAGCAAAATCTTCGTATACAGAAGGATGTATAGACTTTAAATGACCTTTTAACGAAGTAGTCGTACCTCCCTTTCGTGAAAATATCTTGTCACAAAATTTACATTTTGCCGCATTCATCGATACTTCATCGAAGTAGTTCCAAATAACACTTGTTTTCGGCTTCATTTTAAATTACTTTAATTGTCACACATATATTAAACACATAAACAAACACTCATCACTCATAAACTCTAATAACTTTACTTGAAACATGAAGCACAAACTTAACAAATGACGTCTTCATCAAATGCCACCAATCGAACGAACGACAAGTGGAAAAGTTATCGAAACGATGCATGCGAGAAGGCAGATTCCGCGTGACAAATACAAACTTGTTCGTACGCCCAGTCCGATCTCTCTTACACGATCGCCGCCGCGGCAGTATTTCAATTCGACATCCGTAGCTAACCTCCGATTGAAATTGCCGGAACCGAAGTCAAAGTCGGAGGTCTGATATCAATCGGAAGTTCCGACTTTTCGGAATCGGAGTCGAAGCTCCGTAACATCCCTAATATTTAGTGCGGCGTCTATGTTACCGATGATTAGTCTGAAATAAAAGGGATGTTTTTAAGGTCGGATTTATGAATCTTCTTTCTAGTGTTAGTAGTAACAGTGACTCGGTATAATTTCTTTTTTATATATAATGGTTTTTCTTTGGACTTAATTTGCTTATTTTTCCGGTAAACTATGTCACCTGACTCGTAGTTACAGGGCTTCGTTCGTCTGGTGCTATGTGACGCGATTTGGGATTTTTGTTTCCGCAGTATTTCGTGCTTGATATTTTCATTGGATTTTGTTCGAAAATCAAGCAGGTTTTGATAATTGATCCTTTGAGATCTTCCAAAAAAAATGTCTCCTGGTTTAGCTTTTGTTAGGGAATGGTACGTGTTGTTGTACCTATCGACGGCTATATTAACTACTTCCGTTGAGGGGTAGTCAGGGTTGTCTTTACAGAGACACCTAATTATTTCTAATATAGTTGAATGGGCACGTTCAATTGCTCCGTTAACCTCGCTTTTTGTGGCGGAGCCAAGTATACCGTAATACCTAAGGATTCAATGTAATTTAGAATAAGGGAACTGATGAAGCTGCCTTCGTTATCGGAAACCAATATTTTCGGGACTGTGAAATAATGTAGTAGTTTTGTTATTTTTTCACGAAGGTGCGTAGCAGATTTGTTCTTAATTCGGAAGTATTTTACAAACTTACTGAATTTGTCGATGCATGTAAGAAATTTCTCGCCGTGAATTCTTGTAAGGTCCATGTGTAATATTTCCGTAGGATATTCTGGAATCGGTGATTCTTGCAGTTCTGGTTTGCTTGGATGACGATCATATTTACACGTATTACATGTATCACAATTCGTTGTGAATTTTTTAATTAGCCTGCCCATTCCAGGGAAATAGTATTTTTCTAGTATCTGGGTCTTATTTTCCTTTGCGTTTCTATGTGCTCTTTTGTGCTCCTGCTGAATGATATCAATTTTATTTTCTTCCTTGGAAACATCTTGAACAACTCTGTAATGATTTTCTACTTTCTGATCGAACGCGGAACCGACCTCTCATCGGTTCTAGACGTTAAGTCTGAGTAGTGCCAACGGATGGTACCAACAGGTCAACCAATCCGTGCACCGTAACCCATTCATGCGGTGACTGCTTGTCGGCCAGCTAGTTCGGAGAGGATTTCGGTCGCGGGTCTCCGAATGGATTACGCTCAATTACAATATTTCAGTCACCTGAACTTGCCCGTTTTCCAAACGCGTCAACAATTACTCATCCAGAACGAGAAACCTACATTACGTTAGTTCTGGATGTGATCTATCCACAGATCTCAAATCAAAAAAACGCTACAAAATCCCATAGGCGCGTTACCGATTCACCGACGCGGTACCGAAAAATATGCTACTCGAACTTAAACCGAAGAAAACTACTCTAAGGAAATGACGAAACAATCAAAGGTACCGCGTACCGCGCGCGACGCGAAACCGACCTCAGCGGATTTGTCGAAACCCTACCCTCGCGACGGCATACTTACCCTACACTCTCTGTTCCCACTGAAAAAGAAGAGTCACTGAAAAGGAAAGTCGTGGGTTAACTTAGCAATTCATGTTGTTATATATATTTTTCAAAAGAACAAAAATCGTTTTCCTTATAAAAATGTTTTAAAGATCATACAATTAATGTTCGGCAATTTTTCGCATTTATAGCTGGGTATGCTTCGATACTTGTATTATCGAAAGTATGAAGTTAGTCGTTTCTAATAATTAATGTTCATTCGTTTCGAAATAAACATTTTTTTTTCGATTTCAAATTATACTATTAATGTTTTGGTCATATAGCATTCCGCAATTTGGATAATCAAAATTTTAACCCAAAAATATATGTATATAAGCGCGATCACGAAGAGTTTCTCTATTAAGACTATTCATTTCAATTATCTACTAATGCACATTAAATATTGGTTTGCTTCTTTCGTAGACTGATTTTGTCGCGTGTTTTTGTAACGCATAACTAACGCTAAACAAGTCTCTAATTTTCCTACATACTAACTAACGGTTCCTTCGATACAATATAAATTTCTAACCAAGGTATTCTACTTAAAGTAATAGTATCTCTTGTTTTCTGCAGTTTGATAATCCGTTTGTATTAAATGGAAATTTTCCCTCTTTTTTGTTTTTTAGCACTCATCTACATCAACTATAAAAACAAATTAATAAAATCGTGTGCCAGTCTACATGCGTTTCGTCTACATGCGTTTCGTCTACATGCGTTTCGTCTAAAAGCAACCAAAATAAGGAGAATTCAAACACAAAAAGTGTTTCTGATAAATGTCATCTCTCGTATGAATTGGACGTAAATGTTCTACCTTTTAATGTCTTTAATTTATAGTTATGCCTAAAATCAACGAAAGTACGATTTTCCGTCGTTTTTTTTTTTTTTTTTTGATTATCTAGATAGCATTCTGTCATATAAAATTAATTAACCTCTATAATCTAAGGTTTCAAATGAATTTGGTATGCATTTATTCATATGATTAATAACTGACCGGTGAAAAATTTTCTTACGACCATTTTATATTTGGAATAACTTCATGCTTTCTTTCGAGTAGATAAAAATGGTTTCTTACTTTATGTATAGTTATGTTTAAACAATAAATTAATATTTTGCTTGTAATAAGAGTTTAAATGCGTCGATGTGCGACATCAACAGGCGATAGCGTAAATACACGCCTAAACTTACGATGTTAAAACAATTCCTGTCAGCAAATATAATCTACTTTATTTCGTTCTTTTTCTAAGGGCATTCAGTCGGAATTTTCGCGCATTTTTTTTTTTTTTGTTTCACAGGACATTCATCTGCATTCGTTTCACACTTGTTTACGAGAGCGCATTTAGGAAGCCATTTAGCCAGTTGCTCTTCGAAAAATTGTTCTAGACAACGGGCATGCGCATATGTTTTGGAATCCTCCGGATAATATAAGCATACAGTTTTGGACAACAATCGAACGTCAGCTACAAATGTGGCAATGTCTTTGTAGTGATTCGGACTTGATGGATCCAAACGAGTTCGAATAACATCTAGCGACATAGGTTGACAAACTACTTCATAATATGCAGGGTTTGTTGCAGGTTCTGGCTCTCTAAATGGTAAACTTTGTTCGTATTGGCAATATAATTTTAAACATATCCTCTGTCTAATCTTTAATTCATTTGCGCCAAGTTCTCCTGCACTATGTCTTTCACATTCAGCTGAACTTGCCAGTTCCGCTAAATTAACACCTGACAAATCTTGCCACGTTTCACTTTCATCTGGTAAGGAACCTATAGCTGGTATGTGACAATTGTGGTGAAATACTTTTGGATATTCATCGCAACACATCAATTCACCACCATCCAAACCAACTGCATACCAATCTTCATTTGGATCGTCTTTCTGGTCAGCTTTCTCTTCAGCCACATTCGCAATAGCTGCTGAACTTTGGACTTGTGGCGATGTCGTCTTATTCCTACCTTCCGGAAGAACTTGTACTCCGTTTGAATCTAATTTCGCTATTGTTGCCATCAAAACATTTATTGAATCGTCTCGGACTTTTAATAGTTATTATCTTAACACTAACCTGATCCGATGTTTGATCCACGACCGTACTGACAACGAAAGATGATCCATTCATCTAGGTCGATATTGTCCTGACCTTGACCGTATGCTTCTATATTTGTTGAAAAGCCTTTTTGGCAGCAACACTTTCGCCGTCTCGATTCCTTTCCTTCGGTGTTCTTTCGGCGGATCCACTTCATGGAATTTTCTATCAAGAATGAGGTTAGAGACGGAACTCGGGAGATATCCGTTAGCAGTCTTACCTTTCTATAGATATTTTCGGCACAAACGAGAGCGAATACCGGAATCTGCCGCAACCAACAATTAGCAGTTGCTATTTTTGATTGCTTTCGATATTTCGCATCTAAGCCATAATACAATCACTAACCTAATTTACATATGTAAAATTAATTAAAGAAACAACAGTGTAATTTAATTTTATCTTTTTCACTTATAAATACTAATAATCAAAAATGCATTAGCTGATTCCACGACAATGGACACGATTAGCAGACGACAGCCACGAAAAATGAAGCCGACATGTGGCTGTCAAAAATTCCGGTTGTCACCTCGGACAAAACATCTGTGTGTGGAATGGCACGCCATATGGCGGCAATGTACCTCTCCCGATGTCGCCAGTGGCATAGTTTTCTCGATGGCCACGGTGGAGGGGCATTTCCAGATGGCTATGTCTCGAAATGTGCCGGGGTTGGATTAATTCTATATTTCGAATATTTATATCCACGGATCTAAATATTTGGACAGAAAAAAAAAATATTTTCTGCACAACGATATCCGCACGACAGATGAAGTCCGCTGGCACTTCGAGGACATATCCATCTGGCAGGTTACAAGGGTTCGGGATCGGAATCACTTCGATTCCTGGGCGTAGGCGTCACATTACACATTCCCCCCCCCAAAATCGAAGTAATTACGATCCCGTCTCCTATATAAAAGGTCTTGGTTAGGGCCGTGGCGGGTCGAAGGTCGGTTTCGAAGGATAGGCTACAACCATGTTCGTGAAGACTCGAGAGTGACTATATAGTAGGGAGTCGGGTGTTATTCGGAGGTCTTCGTCTAAGCAGAGATTTGGGGTAAGCCAAGGTTTCTCGTGGGAATTAGTTGCACTTCATCGTCTAAGGTCTTTTGCGTGGTAAATTCCCAGGGTTTTACCAGTCATGTCCGCGATGAGGTATCGGGTGGGGCTTATGACTTGTATGACTCGACACTTCACGAATTTCTTGTCTAGTTTGGCATTGTAATGTCGGGTGGCATCGCTCTGTCGGAAGTTTCGACGATATATTTCGTCGCCGGCCTTAAAGCCAGAAGGATGAGATCGCAAGTTGTACCGCTCCTCTCCCATCCGTCTACTTTCTTCAATCTTCTCCCGCAGTTGATCTCGCAGAAGTTGGAGCTTTTCGTGCGGTTCTAGAACCACGATTGGGTCCTCTAGCGATTTCAGTTGCCGCAATAGCCGGTAAGCGCTCCCATGACAGATCATGTACTTCTTCTTCTTGTATGGGGTCTCCGGATGCGTGTCCCATCCGTTTGTAAATAAATCCATCCGTCAACCGCAGTTCAGGAAGCTGGGACAGTTGATTCTGGATAGTGTGAATCAGTTGGGTGTAGCTGGCTGACTTGAAGGCAGGATGGTCCAAATCGATCAATTGGGGGCTGTCGTCCTCTTGGACCAACTCGGCTCCTTCAGGGGCGAACATTCTGGATAGGGTGTCGGGGACTACATGCTGGCTTCCTTTTCGGTGGCGAATTGTGAAGTCAAATGCCTGTAGTTTCAGTGCCCACCTGGCCAATCTGCCGTTGAGATCAGTCTGGCTCATTAGCCATTTCAGAGAAGCGTGATCCGTAACGATTTCAAAGGTGTGTCCCTCCACATAGGCTCGGAAGCGTTTCACTGCCAACACCGCGGCTAAACATTCTTGCTCGGAGACCGTGTAATTTCGCTGGGCTGGGTTCAGCTTGTGAGACATGAAGGCTATAGGTCTCTCCTCGCCGTCTTGTGCAACCTGGACTAAGACTGCTCCCACCCCATGTTGACTCGCGTCACAATGGATTGAGAACGGTTTGTCAAAGTCCGGGCTGTGCAGTACGGGGGCTGTAGTCAGACTCTTCTTCAGCTCTTCAAAGGCTCGCAAGCTGGGCTCTTCCCAGACGAATTTACGTCCCTTACGCAGCATGTCGGTCAAAGGAGTGGTAATGGTGGCATAGTCACGTACAAAACGCTGGTACCATCCGCATAAACCTAAGAATCGGCGTAACTGTTTGGTGGTCTTGGGTAGTGGAAAAACGTCAATCGCTTGAGTCTTTTCCGGATCGGTCTTGATATGGCCATGCCCAATGATGTGATCTAAATACTTCACCTCCGTCATCACGAACTGGCTCTTCCTTATGTTGATGGTTAATCTTGCCCTCCGGATGTGTAGAGCCACCTCCTGAAGCAGGTCGATGTGTTCATCGAAGGTCTCGGTTATAAGCAACAGATCGTCCAAGTAAACGAAAACTTGGTGCCGCAAATGAGGTGGTATCACCTTATCCATAAGGCGCGTCATTGTTTGGGGGGCATTACACAATCCGAATGGCATGGTCACGAATTGATATAGGGGCCGACCTGGGACTGTGAAGGCTGTTTTCTCCTTTGAACCGGGGTCCAAAGGAATTTGCCAGAAGGCGTCCTTGAGGTCTAAGCTCGTGATGAAATGGGCTTTAGGCAATCGACTCAAAATGCCTTCGATCAACGGTAGAGGATATGCGTCCTTGACTGTGACGGCGTTCAAGCGTCTGGCATCTAAGCATAACCGGACCTTGTTCGGCTTGACAACTAAGGTGACTGGGGAAGCCCACGCGCTCTGTGATTCTTCGATTACGCCTAATGATAGCATTCGATCCACTTCGGCATATAACGATTTTTCCTTCGCCGGAGATATGGCGAAATGTCTCTGTTTTATGGGTTTAGCGTCCCCCACATCTATAGTGTGGAACACCAGGGCAGTCCGCCCGAGACCTTCTTTCTCGTGCGATGGAAAAGCCGATATAGCCGAGTCAAGACGCAGTTGCTGAGTTACATCCAGTGTATGCCGTAATAAGTTAGTGGGTTGAGATTGGTCAGGAACGGTGGTGACGGACTCCAGGGTCGAACCGGAAAATAGTGCCGGGGCCAAGTTAAATTTTCGAACGAAATCCACTCCTAAATAAAGATTCTGGGTTAACTGAGGTATAATGAAAAATTCCATAGGTTTAGTTACCCCTTTAAAGGTGACATCCGTCATAATTTTTCCCACTACAGGGTGACGAGTTCCGTCCGCCGTGCTTAACCAGGAGGTGAAATGACGGATTTGGTCCGCGTGCTTTGCCAGTACCTCCCCTGCAAACTCGGCAGAGATGCAATTCACACTGGCTCCCGTATCGACTAAGCCTGATACTCGTTTTTGCAGGAGGTGTACTGACGCATATGGCCGGACATCCTCCCTCAATAATTCGTCTAAGTATATGTCCTTCAACACTTTTCTCGACTGCCTGACTTTTCTCCAGAAGCTCCGCATCCGACGCGTGGCTCGCTTGCTTCGCGGTGGGACAGTTGTGGCCAACTCCTCATGGAAGATGCGCTGTCGAGTAGCCAAGTAATTCCGCAGCCTGACATGAAAAGGTTTTACATGCCAAGGAACTTTCGCCTCGCTATCATTCCCTTGCGCGTTGGCATCGGCGAAGGACGGCGTCGGTTGTGGAACTTCGGGAGAACTGTGTTTAGCGGTGCGAGTCAGCAGAGTTGGAGTCCTGTTGGGAGCTGGGTCATAGCTAGTGATGGGGTCTGGATTGGTTCGTCCGGGGTTTAGGAGTGCCGACGGGTGGTCGCGGCACTCGGTGGCAAGTTTTTTCGCCCTTTGCAATTTGCACAATCAGGTGCGTATGTGTCGGCCTTCCCGCAGCGGTAGCAGAAAAGCGTCGGCTCCGCTGGACATGCATAGAACCGATGTCCCGGTTGTCGGCAGTTCCAACAGACTGTCGGGCTAGTAATTGCTTCAAGGGAGGGTCGATCAATCAAGGCTGGGTCCTCAAGCTCCGGTGGTGCTCCGCTCCTCGGTACTGGTACTGGATCAGCAAGCAGGTGGTCTGCTGCCATCAACTCCGCGGTGTGATGATTTCGGGGATTTGGTCCCGTTATGCGAGGTTGTGGACGGAAGGTACCTCGTCGCTCATCCAAGTGTTCTTGTCTACGCGCATGTAGGCGCAATCCCTGTATGGTGTTGATGGGAAAATGCAGAAGGCTGTTCTGGAGATCCCAGCGCATATTCTCTCTGATAATTTCTACCAGTTCGTCCTCGGGCATGGTTGTTCGCAAGCGAGTGCTCAATCTCACTATACTGGTGTAGTACTGGTCGAACGGTTCGTGAGCGCCTTGTTTCCGTTTCTTTATTTGCTCCCTTAGCTCTCTCTCAGTGAAGCCATCCTCAAATCGATTGCGGAAGGCTGCACTGAAAGAGTGCCAAGTGGGACGTGGCGTTGACTCTTTAAAGCTCCAGTACCAGTCGGCAGCGTCGCCGCTGAACAAAAGATGTGCATGCCGGAGGAAGGCCGAGGAATCACCTCCCAGGGTGCTGGATACCAACGCCTGAATCCGGAAAAGGAACCGGTCCGCCGATATCATATCGTTGAACCCTGTAAAGTTCAGGCGCCAACTCTCCATGATACGAGGCGTCGGGTCTCGAAAAGGTGCCAATGCGTTCCCGGGGGGAATCACATCCTCGATTGACCTGTGGTACTGAACTGCCTCGGGGGCTGGAGGTACCAACGGAGGTCCGGTACTGTGTCGCGGTCTGTATTCGGGAGCTCTGGGATCCATTCCCGAGTTCCTTGGAGGTGGGACCCATTGCTCGGATTGTCGGGAGTGGGGCATCGCCACACTGGGATTTGGCTCCCAGCCAAGCGGAGTTCTCACGCGGCTGGGTGGTTGGCTCAACGGGAGATTCTGGATCTTTCCCTCCAGGTTGCCAATCCTCTCCGACATATCCCTCATCAACGCCACGAGGGTGTCAATGCAGTGGGCGGAAGGCATGGTTGTCACCTCGGACACGACACTTGCAGCCGGAACCTCACCGCCTACTGCTCCTTGCAGGTCTAAGAGTGGTTGTGACGGTTCGGCTTCTGGAGCTCCTTTCGCCACTGCTCCACGCGTCGGTAGGGGCGTTCCGATGGGGACGTCTAGGGCGGTCCGCTCGATGGGTCGCCGACATAATGGGCAACTCTCTGACGTGAGGAGGAGCTGTTGTACACAGGCACGATGGAATAAATGTCCACAATCCAATCGCACGCTGTGTACGCCCTCCACTACGTCTTCGAAGCAGATCCCGCAGTTAGCTGGTTGGACCGTTTTGGATCTGGTCCAACGCTTGTCTGGGGTCCGCTTCGTTGCCATCTTTGATTTTTGCTGGGTGTGTTGCCAATGGGTATTCCTAAAAAAAAATAACAAGGTAAGTTACTCCTACTACTAACTTAATATATATGTGGAAACTTAGAAATGTATATTAGTGGCCGATAGTGGCGAGCTATTACGATAAGAAATAGAAAAAAAAATTTGATTTGAAATACCTTTCCTTTCCAGTGGTCGACCTCTTCAGCGGGAAATGAGAGTGCGTGGTAATCTGCCGAAGAAAGGGTGCTTCGGTCGATTTACGAAATTTATCCCCATAACCCACATACATTACAAACCGTTTCTAATCTACGTTAAATGACTCGACGAGACAAGTGGTAGAGCTACCGTAACGACTTTGTACGCGGTCAAAATTCCCGACGCGTGGAAGCATTCCGGGCCTCGCAACTCCAGCATACGCCACCGAACGTTGAACCGATACCACTCGTCTAACACGCATAAGAAATAGTTAGAATCCTTCCGCGACATAAAGGCAAGGTAGCTTTCTATTTTCTTGAGAGTCCATGCTGATAGGTAAACCCATCAGACTGGCAGTTCCATCAAGAAAATAGAAGGTCCTTACAGGGGTTAACCTAGGACAACACATCGGAAGGATTCTGTCGCGAAAGCAAAATCAAACAAAGGAGAGCGGAAGCTACAACTCACGTGAAGCGACCTCTAATGTGTATCACACAATTCCACTGCTCCTGATAGTGGGACTCGAGTACCAAAGTACCTTACATCCTCCGTAAAGGACCAACTCGTCAGAAGACGCGAAATTCTTTCCCCCTTAGGATGTTTTTGGCCCCACGTTGGGCGCCATTTGTAATGATTTTCTACTTTCTGATCGAACGCGGAACCGACCTCTCATCGGTTCTAGACGTTAAGTCTGAGTAGTGCCAACGGATGGTACCAACAGGTCAACCAATCCGTGCACCGTAACCCATTCATGCGGTGACTGCTTGTCGGCCAGCTAGTTCGGAGAGGATTTCGGTCGCGGGTCTCCGAATGGATTACGCTCAATTACAATATTTCAGTCACCTGAACTTGCCCGTTTTCCAAACGCGTCAACAATTACTCATCCAGAACGAGAAACCTACATTACGTTAGTTCTGGATGTGATCTATCCACAGATCTCAAATCAAAAAAACGCTACAAAATCCCATAGGCGCGTTACCGATTCACCGACGCGGTACCGAAAAATATGCTACTCGAACTTAAACCGAAGAAAACTACTCTAAGGAAATGACGAAACAATCAAAGGTACCGCGTACCGCGCGCGACGCGAAACCGACCTCAGCGGATTTGTCGAAACCCTACCCTCGCGACGGCATACTTACCCTACACTCTCTGTTCCCACTGAAAAAGAAGAGTCACTGAAAAGGAAAGTCGTGGGTTAACTTAGCAATTCATGTTGTTATATATATTTTTCAAAAGAACAAAAATCGTTTTCCTTATAAAAATGTTTTAAAGATCA
Source organism: Odontomyia ornata (assembly GCA_963969285.1). Taxonomy (NCBI): domain Eukaryota; kingdom Metazoa; phylum Arthropoda; class Insecta; order Diptera; family Stratiomyidae; genus Odontomyia; species Odontomyia ornata. The sequence continues at coordinate 211,379,808 of OZ017738.1, forward strand.
TACAATTAATGTTCGGCAATTTTTCGCATTTATAGCTGGGTATGCTTCGATACTTGTATTATCGAAAGTATGAAGTTAGTCGTTTCTAATAATTAATGTTCATTCGTTTCGAAATAAACATTTTTTTTTCGATTTCAAATTATACTATTAATGTTTTGGTCATATAGCATTCCGCAATTTGGATAATCAAAATTTTAACCCAAAAATATATGTATATAAGCGCGATCACGAAGAGTTTCTCTATTAAGACTATTCATTTCAATTATCTACTAATGCACATTAAATATTGGTTTGCTTCTTTCGTAGACTGATTTTGTCGCGTGTTTTTGTAACGCATAACTAACGCTAAACAAGTCTCTAATTTTCCTACATACTAACTAACGGTTCCTTCGATACAATATAAATTTCTAACCAAGGTATTCTACTTAAAGTAATAGTATCTCTTGTTTTCTGCAGTTTGATAATCCGTTTGTATTAAATGGAAATTTTCCCTCTTTTTTGTTTTTTAGCACTCATCTACATCAACTATAAAAACAAATTAATAAAATCGTGTGCCAGTCTACATGCGTTTCGTCTACATGCGTTTCGTCTACATGCGTTTCGTCTAAAAGCAACCAAAATAAGGAGAATTCAAACACAAAAAGTGTTTCTGATAAATGTCATCTCTCGTATGAATTGGACGTAAATGTTCTACCTTTTAATGTCTTTAATTTATAGTTATGCCTAAAATCAACGAAAGTACGATTTTCCGTCGTTTTTTTTTTTTTTTTTTGATTATCTAGATAGCATTCTGTCATATAAAATTAATTAACCTCTATAATCTAAGGTTTCAAATGAATTTGGTATGCATTTATTCATATGATTAATAACTGACCGGTGAAAAATTTTCTTACGACCATTTTATATTTGGAATAACTTCATGCTTTCTTTCGAGTAGATAAAAATGGTTTCTTACTTTATGTATAGTTATGTTTAAACAATAAATTAATATTTTGCTTGTAATAAGAGTTTAAATGCGTCGATGTGCGACATCAACAGGCGATAGCGTAAATACACGCCTAAACTTACGATGTTAAAACAATTCCTGTCAGCAAATATAATCTACTTTATTTCGTTCTTTTTCTAAGGGCATTCAGTCGGAATTTTCGCGCATTTTTTTTTTTTTTGTTTCACAGGACATTCATCTGCATTCGTTTCACACTTGTTTACGAGAGCGCATTTAGGAAGCCATTTAGCCAGTTGCTCTTCGAAAAATTGTTCTAGACAACGGGCATGCGCATATGTTTTGGAATCCTCCGGATAATATAAGCATACAGTTTTGGACAACAATCGAACGTCAGCTACAAATGTGGCAATGTCTTTGTAGTGATTCGGACTTGATGGATCCAAACGAGTTCGAATAACATCTAGCGACATAGGTTGACAAACTACTTCATAATATGCAGGGTTTGTTGCAGGTTCTGGCTCTCTAAATGGTAAACTTTGTTCGTATTGGCAATATAATTTTAAACATATCCTCTGTCTAATCTTTAATTCATTTGCGCCAAGTTCTCCTGCACTATGTCTTTCACATTCAGCTGAACTTGCCAGTTCCGCTAAATTAACACCTGACAAATCTTGCCACGTTTCACTTTCATCTGGTAAGGAACCTATAGCTGGTATGTGACAATTGTGGTGAAATACTTTTGGATATTCATCGCAACACATCAATTCACCACCATCCAAACCAACTGCATACCAATCTTCATTTGGATCGTCTTTCTGGTCAGCTTTCTCTTCAGCCACATTCGCAATAGCTGCTGAACTTTGGACTTGTGGCGATGTCGTCTTATTCCTACCTTCCGGAAGAACTTGTACTCCGTTCGAATCTAATTTCGCTATTGTTGCCATCAAAACATTTATTGAATCGTCTCGGACTTTTAATAGTTATTATCTTAACACTAACCTGATCCGATGTTTGATCCACGACCGTACTGACAACGAAAGATGATCCATTCATCTAGGTCGATATTGTCCTGACCTTGACCGTATGCTTCTATATTTGTTGAAAAGCCTTTTTGGCAGCAACACTTTCGCCGTCTCGATTCCTTTCCTTCGGTGTTCTTTCGGCGGATCCACTTCATGGAATTTTCTATCAAGAATGAGGTTAGAGACGGAACTCGGGAGATATCCGTTAGCAGTCTTACCTTTCTATAGATATTTTCGGCACAAACGAGAGCGAATACCGGAATCTGCCGCAACCAACAATTAGCAGTTGCTATTTTTGATTGCTTTCGATATTTCGCATCTAAGCCATAATACAATCACTAACCTAATTTACATATGTAAAATTAATTAAAGAAACAACAGTGTAATTTAATTTTATCTTTTTCACTTATAAATACTAATAATCAAAAATGCATTAGCTGATTCCACGACAATGGACACGATTAGCAGACGACAGCCACGAAAAATGAAGCCGACATGTGGCTGTCAAAAATTCCGGTTGTCACCTCGGACAAAACATCTGTGTGTGGAATGGCACGCCATATGGCGGCAATGTACCTCTCCCGATGTCGCCAGTGGCATAGTTTTCTCGATGGCCACGGTGGAGGGGCATTTCCAGATGGCTATGTCTCGAAATGTGCCGGGGTTGGATTAATTCTATATTTCGAATATTTATATCCACGGATCTAAATATTTGGACAGAAAAAAAAAATATTTTCTGCACAACGATATCCGCACGACAGATGAAGTCCGCTGGCACTTCGAGGACATATCCATCTGGCAGGTTACAAGGGTTCGGGATCGGAATCACTTCGATTCCTGGGCGTAGGCGTCACATTACAACTCGTTGTGTGATTCTAATTTTGAAATTTGGAGCAATTGAATGAATTCTTCTGGGATTTTAATGCCATTAATTACGTTGGGATTTAAATGTTCCTTCAATATTTGGGTTAGGCTTTCTTTTGTGATTGTATCGAGACGAATGTAGTATCTGTGGTATGCAGGATGGGGTTCCTTATGGGCAATGATGTTTTTCCCTTGTGATATTATTAGTTGTCTCTTGAAAACATTTATTGGAGATTCAACGCAAGGTATAAGGTCACTACTGTCCTCGTCTGCACTGTGCATTGTCCCAGAATCTCCTATTAAGGTATTAGCTTCAAGTGGAAGTCTTGATAGAGCATCAGCCACGACGTTGGTTTTCCCTTGCTTATACACAAGCTCATAGTTATATTCTTCGATTCTGGCTTTCCATCGTTTGAGCTTGGCGTTATGGTTTTTGTTGCTGAGAGCGAAGGTTAAGGGCTGGTGATCGGTGAGAATTTTGACTTTTTTCGCACCATATAGGTATGTTCGCAGCTTATCGAGAGCCCACACAACTGCCAGCATTTCCTTTTCTCCCGTCGAGTAGTTTTCCTCTGTTTTGTTGAGAGATCTTGAGATATAAATGATGGGCTTATCCCTTCCAATCTCTCCTTGCGATAAAACGGCACCTATAGCATGATTAGATGCATCTGTGGTCAAAATGAAAGCTTTCGTGAAATCTGGAAATGCTAATATCTCGGAGGAAGTTAAGAGAGTTTTTAGAGCATTGAATGCTTCTAGTTCAATTTTTCCCAGCTTGATTTCTCGTTTCTTTGACTGATTTGCCTTCACTTGAGCATTTTCTCCTCTTGTTAATTGTGTTAATGGTTTTGCCACCTTTGCAAAATCCTTCACGAATTTCCGATAATAGGACGCCAATCCAAGGAATGCTTTCAAATCTTTTAAATTTTCCGGTGGTTTGATTCTGGATATTGCTGAAATTTCTTTAGGGTCCGGAAGGATTCCATCTTCCGAAATAATGTAACCCAAGAACTCAACCTTCTTTTTGAAGGAGGAAGATTTTTCCAGATTAATCTTCAGGTTAGCTCTCTCTAATTGAGAAAATATTGTTTCCAAATTTTGCAAATGGTCTTTCTCCGTTTCGCCAAGAATAATTATATCGTCGATATAAACAAAGCATATCTTCCCGATGAATGGTTTTAGGACGTCGTCGATCATTCTCTGGAAGATCGCTGGTGGATTTTTGAGTCCGAATGGGAGTCTCGTGGATTCATACTTCCCATTGGCTGTGGAAAATGCCGTTTTCTCGATGTCCTTCTCGTTCATACGTATTTGGTGGAATCCGGATGTTAAGTCAAGCGGGGTGAAGTACTTTGATTGACCAAAGCTAGCCAGAGTGTTTGTTTTATCGGGAATCGGGTATGTATCTGTGATCGTAACCGCATTCAGCCGCTTGAAATCGATGACAAGTCTGTATTGTTTTTTCCTTTCTGAATTGGCCTTCTTGGGCACTACCCATATGGGGGAATTATACGGGCTTTTCGAGGGTCGGATAATTCCATTTTCGAGCATTTCCGTTATTTGGGACTCGACTTCAGATCTGAGATTAACCGGATAAGGATATGATTTTGTATAAATTGGGGTTTCGTTAGTGGTTTTGATTTCTGCCCTGATGCTAGTGTCAATTATTTCTTTGTCAGAGATTGGTCCAAAAATATTTGAGAACTTATCAATTACGGATTGCAATTTTGTTGCAAGATCTTTTCCTAAATGATTGCATTTGGCCTGTAAATTGTAAATTTGTTTGGATACTTTTGGTTTCAGGGGAATTTTAATGTCATGTTCTATAATCAGAACATCGTTTTTCCTGTCGATAATTGCTTGCAGATCTCGCAGTGTATCGTCGCCTATTATACCGTCGAATGATTTTAAGCCAGGTAAAACGAAAAAGTCTAGGATTTTGTTTATTCCTAAACTTTTGAAAAATGGTCCACTCACTTTTTCCGTTATTTGGATTGTGCCTGCTGCTGAGTGTATTGTGAATGGTTCTTTTAAGCGTTTTGAATTTTGATTTAATTTAATAGAGATAAAGTTCTTGTTGGCTCCTGTATCGATAAGAAATTTTCGCGTCTGGCCATCTCTGGTAACATACTCTATGTAGGGGACGCTAGAGAGGCGTCCATCATAAAATTTAGGTCGGATACATCTTGGTAGTCCTCTAAGTTTGAAGCCTCAAAATTTGAGTCCTCAAATGCGACCTCAAGGTCTTGTTGAAAATTTTCATCGGTATCTTCCTCAGATGTTTGAATGTTGTATAAACGCTGCGCTTTTCTGGGGTATGAGATCGAATCGTTTGGCCAGTTCAGCGCTAGGGGATGCAAGGGTTTATTTATATAGTCAACCTGGTGCGTTTGAATTGAAGGGTCAATTTCCATAGGTACAGGGGGTTTAGGTTGACTAGGTCTAGGAGGTACGGGGTTAGCAGTGAGAAACCGATTTGCGTTATGTTGGGCGTTATAAATTTTATTTCTATCTTGGCTATCTAAAATTCTATTACCTACAGGTATTCGCTTAAATGAGGAGAATTAGTGCACACGTCGAAACCACCTTCTTCTAACATTTTTCTTCTCTAATAATTTTTCAGAAAAATTATTATTCAAAATATGCAACTCATTTATATGTAGCTGCAAACAATTCCATAAAAAGTAATTTGGAAAGCTATCGGAGCCATCCGAAAGAGTGATCGATATCCGCGCGACGTTAGGTAAAGCTTCAAATGTAGAGTAAATTTGTCGTATAGATTTACATTAAATTGATGTGAAAAGGGTGAAATGATCCAATTAAAAAAAAGTTTAGCTAATACAAATACTTACAAGAGAAATTTACCTTGAATATAACTTGCATATACAAAAACATATTGAGTTTGCATAAGTAGAAAAGTTAAAAATTAACTCCCTCACCTCTGAGCATGGTGGTCGCCATCACCGGTGTGTATCTAAGTGTGATGGCCTGAGGAGAATTAGTGCACACGTCGAAACCACCTTCTTCTAACATTTTTCTTCTCTAATAATTTTTCAGAAAAATTATTATTCAAAATATGCAACTCATTTATATGTAGCTGCAAACAATTCCATAAAAAGTAATTCGCTTAAATGTTTGGTTGGGTGTAAATGTTTGATTCACAGGAGCTGAAAAAGAATTATAGGGGTGCAAATGAAAGTTTCTGAAATTGACGTTTTGGGGTTCCAAGCAGGAGGCGTATGCTTCCGGCAAGGTCTTGGGTCTCTGTACCATTAACATTCCAGAGAGACCACCTCCGACACCACGAATGAAAATATCGAGAGCTTTCTCGCGATAATTTTCACTAAGAGCAGCAACTGTTTCCTGCGAATAATCCTCTCCCTTGATTTTATTTATAAGTAGAGAAAGTTGGTGGTTCACGGCAGCATAAAATTCATCAACACTTCTATTATTTCTGACCATCGCATGTAACTGATGTTCCAGAGTGCGGACATCGCGTTTATCCGCGTAGTGGAGGGACAAACACCTCTTCATACTAGCCCAATCATTATCAAATATATTATAAGAAATAAGAGCAGCGTCTGCTGGGCCTCTTATTTTTTGCCGAATATGTCTAAGTATTGCCGCGTAGATTGGCTTGTTGCGGACAATACTATAATCCTCAAGGGTGGTTTCGACGTTATGTACCCATGATATATATTCAATGGGATTGCCGTCGAAAGTTGGTAAATCCCTAACGGAATCAGGAAGCTTCTTAATTGCATCGAGGTCCTGAACCGTTTTAGGGCGCGATAAAATCTGCTGCGGCTCGCTGGCAGGATTAGCGGATTTCCGCTCCATTTCAGATAGCCTATTCTCCAACCTTCTCACTTGCTCTATTTGAGCATTAACCGCCCCGGTGAGTTGCGTAAGGGTTGCTTGTATAGCCTCCATTTTTGTTTTCGAAAAAGGGGATCGGATAATTTTTAAGAGCTTAAGAAGTGACAAGGATGAGAGAAAAAGTAGACCGGAAGAATTCGCGATTAAAATGCACCGATTCAACAACTTGTTTTACACTTTTCACTAAATTGCGACACTTTAAACACCTTAAACACTTTTTTCATATGAAATATTCAAGTTAAAAAATATAATTGTAAAATATTGAATATATAAAAAAATTAATTAAATTTACGAAAACGAGGTAAACTTACAAAAAAATTATTAAATCCAAAATACGTGGACCGCCTGTCATTCTCCTTTTTGGCTTCAAACTTTGATTGGTTTATTTTCACCTGGGCCTACTGGGGTGCAGGTTGGATCACTGGATTTGTTTTTGCTTCCTTCTGCGTTTTCTGTTGACCAATTTTTAGGTGTCACTGGGCTCCTTGTTCCTTCCTTCTGGGTTTGGTGAGCACTTTATATCTTATAGTCACTTTAGTTTATTAATCAGCTCTCTTGCCAGCCTCAATTAGAGATTTAAGACGCGAATAAGGCTTATTCACTGATTTCCTTCAAAAAATTAACTACGCGTCCGACGAGTTGTTTTTTAATTTTTATTTATTGATTCGTTTGCAACACTCACTTTCGGAAACGCGTTTTTTAACTTTAATGTCCGCGATTAGGCAAGCACTTTATTACTTTTCGGACACTAAATAACTGCTTGGGCGCCAGTTATGGAGACTTTTTCCGTGTCGTTTAAAAAAAACAACTTTTTAATTTCTAGCAACCGCTTTATTCAGAATCTCGTACGCAACTAACAATAATTTGGTTTACCTCGTATTTAACAAATTATAATTGCTTACTTTACTAAACGTGACAATAACAAAATTGCTGAATCAATACAATGTTTAAAGTTCATCAGAAGCAAATCCGCGAAACAGAAAAGAAATATGAAACGTATGTTTAAAGTTCATCAGAAGCGAATCCGCGAAACAGAAAAGAAATATGAACGTATGTAGAAATTTTCATAGAAGCGAATCCGCGAGACAGGAAAGAAATATGAAACGTACGAGTATGTTGAAATGAATTTGTCTGGGAATGTGTAATGATGGAATTGTGGGAAGGTAAGTATGGTTTGGATAGGGATAAAAGGATCGTGTTAACTTAGATACTTCGGTATGAAAGAAAAACTGGCTAAATTCACAAACCCTTTGCTTCCTATAAAATATGTTGACTATTGTTACATTCCCCAAAACACCTCACCGCTATTAATAAATAATTGAGTCTATTTGACCGAATGTAGCAAAAAATTTTGTCGTATGGAGGAGGACTGTGTGAGTCGACGTTCGTCCGTATCCGTACATCGATTCAAAAAATAGACAGTATCGCATTCATTCGGCTATTCTATCAACTTCTCAATCCCATCTAGCATTTCCACGTCCTCGAATTTTACTGGCGTGCATAATCCACTATGTTCGAGCACAGAATGACAATCTTTACCCGACACTCATCTACAGGACGTACGGGATAGAAACGAGGTGCCGTTGGATCAAATTGATGCTGATGGTTAGTTTGGAGCGTACCAAATCTAAAGCGTTCGTTGCGATCTTTCAAAATTCCATGGTCCAGGATACGCTTGCTTTTCCCTCTCCTCGCTCAGAAAATCAATTGCAACCCCAGCGTACACGCTCACTGGGGCTGAAATTCCCGATTTTTATGGAAAACTCGAGGGAAATCTGTAATAACCGAGGAGCTATGGCTCTAAAAGCCAACGCTGCCACAGACACACAGCACAAACTCAATTTAACAAGGAGGAACGATTGAGTCACCTTCCCCATCGCAACCCTCACTCATTTACTTCTCACGTGAAAAATAATTCAAGAAAATGAGTGTTTAATAAAAAAAAAAAAATATAGTAAGTGGTGTTTGAAACAAGTGTGGCAGGTAAAAACTGTTTGGAACAAAATCTTACACTTATCTTTTTAAATTATCAAAAAAATCAAACATCGCAAACACTTTTGCGTTGAGGTAAAAAATCGAATATTATAAAACGGTTCTCTTCTTCAACCAAATATCTGCCCTAATTTATAGCAAAATATTATATACCATTATCAAGTAAAGTTGATGCCCTTTGTAAAATTAAAATTTGTTCAACCCTTCCGACAAACCGTTGGATCCAATTGTAAATTAACTATCAGCACTAGGACAACAGTAACTTCATGAGTAAATAATAGCTGAACCAAATACCGACCATGATAAACACCAAAAATCCAGTTTATGATTTGACTGTACCTTTATTTTGGTTGGAAACTTGCTAAATTAGAAGCAATGTGGGCGAAAAGAAATTCACTAGTCGAAGTCAACAATACTATCATGGACAGTGCGCAAATGGCGAAAGTAAGCGGTACAAATGTAAAGTATGTAGCAAGGATTTCTTATCGTCATCCCATCTCAACTACCACGTGAAAAGTCATCACGAAGCAAATAAATATATATAAATGGCACATATATATATAAGTATAAGTGCAAAGAATGTGGATTAAGTTTTCGCGAAACTAAAACATTTAAAGCACATATCAACAAGCATCGAAATATTTTTCCTTTTGTTTGTAAATTTTGCGGGAAGAAGTTTTCATTTAAATCCAATTTAACGCAACAACAAACCAACACGAAACATCAATCATTGTGCGTTCTTAAAATATTTGGTCAGTTTTTATATATTTTTGCGCAAAGAATGCAAATTGAAAGAGTAACGGAGTGGGAAAAACAAACCGAAAAATGGATAGAAAGAATATGAACAAAGAAAAGAGCGGATCTATCCTCTTGCTGCTGCCTGGGTCAAAGAGAACGAAAAGAAAAATTCTACCCACACAAGAAGTGGCGGTTTTTGATTCACTTCTGCGCCGCAAGATACATCGGGTTCCATCTTAGTTTGTAGTAAATTTTGTAATATTTAATTTAAACGATAAGACGATCATATTAAATATGAGTCTTCTAATTAAAAATCAAGCGAGCGGAGAGGCCAAACGCTTGGCGTGAGTTACGCGTGCAGGGCGAGAAGTCGAAAAAGCTGAGAATTTTAGCAGTGGTCGATCACGTCACCACAAAATTCCGTTTGGCTCGTGACCGGTTTTATTCAGCGAAAATCAGTTTCGATTCGAGTCCACCCGGAGCTGTAGCTGTAAGCTTGCTTGGAGGGGAGTCTGCTCGAAACCGCCACACAGCGCGGACGCCGGTAGTTGAGTTCCCGCGCGCCAGTTTTGAGTGAGTGAGATTGAAGGAGAAGGAGTGGCGCGAGAAATCAACGGCGACCGAGACGACGGAAAAAGACGCGAAGGGAGAGAATGAGCAGGTGTTTGTGAATGTTGAAAAGCTAGTCGCCGCGCTATATTTAATTATATGTATTTCGTGATTTCGTAAATAATTTATCACCAAGTGACGAAGACTGAAATGATGAAGGCGTGTTTTAAAAGTGATAAACATCGCCTTATTGTGGATACCTATTAGTTCTAGCATCAGGAAAACTTTCATAATTGGAACGTTGTTGGGGTCGGGCTCATTCTTTGGAAAGTTGCTTGATTGCGGGAGGATTAACCTTTTGTCGAATTATTTTTTTCATCAGTGGTAGCAATTGTGTAACGGGATTAAGAAGGCATTGACGACGCAGCAGTGCATGTAAATGAAACGGCTTTTTCTTAAAACCCCGGAAAACGGTACATCCTGCTGGTGACATTTGAATGGTCACTAATGTGCGGACGAAAGAGACGAAATTTCTCAGTCCTGATGTAGAATACTTTACATGGTCGAAAGCGCTTGACGCTCTTAAGAAGTCTCGTTTTGCTGAAGGAGATAATTGTTTAATCCCATCCCGAGAGAGTGCAATAGATTAGTTGGATTTTATGTTAGACTATAAGTCTCTACATCGAGCAAAGAAAGTTCCGGTTTATTGAGAAGAGCTTAAAGTGAAGGAAATCTCGTTTTCAAACTCTTGCATTTTGGATACTGTCCGTCAGCCGACTTAAAAGTGGGAGTTCCAACTGAAATGCTAAACAGGAATTGATCGATTCAAGTTGTCCTTTGTGCTCTCCTGTCGCCCGGAAACAATTTAATTCCTTGCAACGTGATCGTGAACTCAACGAATAAGTGATAAAAATAGCACAAAGGTGTATCAAAGTGTTCGCAGAGAGAGTTGACATGCTGAAGAGAGCTTAAAAATTTGGCAACTGTGTTCCCGGAATCGATCTACGTATTAATAGACGTTTCCCTTGAGCTGCTGCAGGAAATTGAAAGTTTATTGCTACGATTTTCTGGTATTCCGAATAAAAAGGATAAGTAGATTCTTGTTGCACTTATCGGATTCTTCTCCATATTTCACGTACCCAGCCCATCTTCGCAACAACTGACCTCTCCGAAGAAAAAACAAAACACTCAAAAGCGATGACTTCACGGAAATGCTATTTTTAAAGCCAAACTGATTTGTTTACGTTGGCCCTGAAGATCCTGAGGATTACGAAAGTGCCATCGCAGGCGCTATACGATCGCACAAGATGATCCCGAGCGCACATTGGCTGACTCGAACACTTCGTAAGGAGCGTGGCAAAAGCAAAAGGACAAGAACTTCGAAGGTCACTGCAAAAGGATCAGCGAGAAGTGTGAAGCACGAGCGAATACGATCGCTACGAAGGCTCCGTGTTGTATTATGGCAGTGCGCTCAAGTCAAGTACATGACGAATTAAATTATAACGATTGTGTTGATAGAGGAAAACAACCGCTTGAAACAATTTGTTTGTTGCTTGCCTACAAAACCAAGTCCCCGGAAAATTTCTTTTACCATGTGGTAATCACGAATGCGCCAGTATTGATAGAATTTATGGATTCTAGGATATGTGTTGGTTTAGTTTAACAGGGAAATAGGCGGCAGTCGACTTTATATGAATTCGCTCGGGAAAAGTAGCGAGCAATAAACAACAATTTTAATAGAATTACACGCGCGAATCAGTCGCAAGTGAATGTAAATGGTAGTTTAGTAAGCCGCGAGTGAAATACAAATAGAAGTTGTGTGGTAGATAAAGAATTAGTAGTGAAATTTGGCAAGTAAAAATTTTTTTGCTAAATTTTCTTCTGATAACGTAGTATAATCAATTTGCAAGCCAGGACTTACGCACCACACCTCGTCAACGAGCGCTCGTCGTCGGAAAAGGATATGTAAGTACCCTTTTGGTATATTTATTTTTTTTGATTATTAGTAAATTATTACTAATTTTAATAAAAAAAAAATTCTTTATTACTTAAAATAATATAAATTTCACTTTATTTATTAATATTATTATTTATGAAATAAATAAAAATTGAAATATATTATTGTTCATAAAAACTTATGAAGCACAACGAGAACAACCAGAAAAGAAAGGAATTAGTCGTGTTCCGTTAGCAATGAATTTGTATCAAAGAAGAAAAAAAACCAATCATACTCGAGTAGACGGTTTATTGAGTGATTTACCAAAGTAAATGTAAATTGTTATTCCAGTACGGCTTTAACAAAAGACCAAACTGAGGTCAGAATCGTGTAAAAATTTGTATTAAACACATTTATGAGATAATAAAAAAAAACGAAATGAGGAATTAAACGATACCCTTCGGTCTTTCCTTTCCGATCACTCTGACCGGGTATAGGACTCGGTACGGTGGCAGGCTGCCCCCCAAAACCATGAGCCAGCCACCGGGTACTTAATAATCTTTCTGTTTCAGGTGACTTTATGGGTTGAGTGGCCCATTCAAAGTGCCTTTTTATGGCATAGAGTTATGCAATTCAATTGTATGATTCTATGACATAAATTGGTCACCGGGGTACTCCCCTTCTGATGGGAAAGTTCATATAATTCAAGTTGTATGAGTTTTCCACTCAGAAGAGGAATCCCTGGCCACTTCAACAAGTTAACATTGGATTTATTCCGGTTGGGTGGGTATGAAGGGGCTCCACCACCACCCGGTTGCCCCTCTTTCATTTGTGGGCCCTGAATTTATTTGGGTAAAGACGAGGTCACCCCAAGTTCGCCTTTCTTGTCAGGTTTCTCTTGTTCTCGTAACAAGTCATAATTCCTTCGTGGAGGTTATCTACAATTTTGCGACTTCGGTCGTCTTCTTCTGATCTCTGCAAGCAATTCGTGAATGCGAAATGTTTTGTAGTGAGTCCTCGTGCCAGGGAAACGAACCCGCCCCACGACACCGCAATGCTAGCCTGCCAGCGCATTCACGCGTCTCCGGACGAGGGCATTCTCGGCAGGAACCAACACCTTCCTCTGCCGAGGCAGCAGAACATCGCTGCAGTCCTTCACGGACTTTAATGAAACTCTCCTATTCACTACAAATGGCGCCCAACGTGGGGCCCGAAATGCCCGGCTGTATCATCAGTCGTGAGCACGAGACAGTCCATCGTCTCTAGGTGTCCCCACTAGGTGTTAGAATTTTTGGCGGGTAGATAACTCCCGAGGGTTTTTGCACTAATCGTGCCCCAGCAAATAGTAACTTTTGAACTTGTGTTGTCTTCGGACATCAATATCGTTTGGTCCTGCTTTTGAATTATACTTTGGTGGTTTACCACCATTGTATAACTAGTAAGGCCAAATGACATTAGAGTCCCTATTTGTGTTCGGAAGTTATTATCCCAACATCTATTTTGCGGAGGATTCTGATCCGCTCCCCAAACCAGCGGTGCCTAAGTGTCTTAAATTACATGGATTTTGATTTCATGTGATTGGCTGATTAGCTAATCCATGACAAGACACACGCTGCTTGTGGATTAGAATCCCACCCTGGGCTGACAAGTTGTAACTTGAGAAGTTTGCTAATGAGGGATCACTTCTGAACCCTGATTTTCATGGTGCCACAAGAGAGTGTCCCTGAAACGCCATAGAAGGATTGTGCCATTGGTGTCCGTACTTGGGAGGAAGGACGAAAAGGAAAGACCGTTCATATATATTTTTTGATAACTTAATTAAAACTTTTTTGGGAGGTTCTGATATAGTTCGCCACTGACGGCCACATAAGAATTTTAGTAACTCTTCTCACCTTTTCTTCATTATTTTAATTATTCATATAGTTAATATTATATACCCATATTCTTCATTATTTATATATATTTATCTAGGTATTTGATTAGGAAAACCAATTGTATTTAGAATGCCCACCAAAAGAACTCCCGAGAGGAGAAAGTTGCGGTCGGATGCTGGACCAGCGCTCTTATGCTCAATTTGTCACGAGGACATGGATGAAATCACAAGCCAGAGGTTGCAATGCGGACACAGGCTACACCAGCTGTGTTTGGCCCAACTGCGGCAAACCTCATCCACGTGCCCGCTCTGTCGTCAGCCTCTAGAAATCGCACAGCCAGCAACAGAACAACCTCAGTCCTCCAGTGCAAGTGGAGCTGTGCCCAAAAGTGGACCCCTTCCATCCACGACAAGGAGTGCACGAGAGGAAGACTACAGTGCTGAAGCAGTTCCGCCTGCAGAAGAGGCGAGACCCACTGTGGCTGTGGAAGCCACAGTTTTACAAGATCTAATGGCGCTCATGCAGGACATGTCCACCCGGTTAGCCTCGCTAGAAAGCCAAAGAGAGAATCCAGCACCACCCCGGCCAAGAACTCATCCCATGTGGGATTCGGACCCAAATCCGTGGGATTTCCCAGTAGACTCGCGGCGCGATCCCGAACGAATCCGGCCAGGTGCAGCAATGAATCCGTTGGCTCCAGTGTACCGGCCCCGATTGAGCCAAGCACCGCCACCAAATCAAGCTCCCGTGATTCCGCCGGACCAACGCTTCCATCCACACGATATGTATCGGCTGAAGCCGACACAGATCCCCAGCATCATCCAGGGATGGAATCTGCATTTCAGTGGGGAACCCAATACTATAACGGTGGAAGTCTTCATAAGTCGGGTGGAGTCGCTGATTGAGCAGATGCTAGCAGGAGACCGCACAGCGCTCGCAGGATACTTGCCAATGCTGCTTAGGGGAGCAGCACTGGAGACATATTGGCGAATACATTCAGCTCCACCATCCATACGCTGGTCACGGTTGAAGGAGGTACTCCGCGTGGAATACCCTACGGTCGACATGGACGAATTAGTACTTTACAAGATGAATGCTAGATGGCAGCGTCCGGACGAGTCCTTCCATCAATATCGAGCCGATATCCTTCGGTTGAATGACCAGTTGTCAGAGCCATTGTCTTCTACCCAAATACTGCGCCTGCTAAAGCGCAATCTAAGGCCGGAGATTTGTCGCCATATCGTGAACTCCGATCCACAGAGTATGGAGGCCCTGCTGAGAAATGTGCGTCGTATAGAAGGGTTTGAGGAAGACCTACGGGACCGGCCATACTTACTAGCCAGGACGGGTCCTCGACGAGGAATCGCGGAATTGGCCCCAGATTATACCACCATAGATCTGGAGGAAGATTTGGACCCAGACCATCTAGCTGTAGCAGCAGTGGGAAGTCTTACGACCTGCTGGAATTGCCATCAAACCGGACACCGGTTCATTTCATGCCAAGCAGAACGTAAGGTTTTCTGCTACGGTTGCGGCAAGCCGGACACTTTCTTCCCGGACTGTTCTGAATGTGCCGCGCGAAAAAACGGCCAGAAGAGTACCCGACCACCTCAGCGGTACTCGAAGCCCCAGCAGTAGCTCCTCAGTCAGCTGCTCACCCCAATAAACCTGACGTAAACCCATCAGCCATGACCACTACGACTGCGGATGTTCACTCTCTTCCGGAGACCTCACCAACGACAATATTAAAGCGACCACCGCAGTCACTGCCTGAAGAACCTCGGCAGCCTCAAATACGCACTCTAAAACCTTATCATATTAGACTGCAGGAATATCGGGTGGCTCGAGAGCGAATATTTGCTTCTGAAGTAGTCACTTCCCGTCCGCGCACGACAAAATGGTCAATCCGTCGTTGGCGGAATTTCCGCAAGAGAGTGCGCATCTGCCGTCAAACCGTAAACACTTGTAACATCTCGGAGGTTGCTGAGAATGAGATCAGACCTTATCACCCAATTAAAGTGTTGGGCGAGACCGTGTTTGCATTGATCGACACGGGTGCCAGTATCAGTTGTCTTGCCTCGAGCTTTGGCTCGAAGGTGCTCCAAGACTATCCGAGCTTGATTAAATCCTGGCGCACTGAAATCAGTACAGCTGATGGCACCAAACACCCTATACGAGGTAAACTAACCACACCCGTGACGTTCAGGGGTCAGACGAAGGATATTACGTTCTACATTATCCCGTCTTTGACTCAGAATATATACCTTGGCGTCGATTTCGTCCTTCGCTTTGGACTGGCCTCAGATTTATTCACAGATTTGTCTTTAAAAACCAGAAATGTCAACGAAATCACTTCTCTTCCCGATAGGCATGCCCTGACGCCTAACCAACGGCAACGCTTGGAAGCATCCATCGCTGCTTTCCCATCTTACGCTACCCAAGGCCTCGGCCGCACCACTCTAGTCTCACACACCATCGATGTTGGCGATAGTAAACCGATTAAACAGAGACACTACGCCATCTCACCGGCCATGGAGAAATTGGTGTATGCGGAGCTAGATAGGATGCTCGAGTTGGGGGTCATAGAAGAGTCCCAAAGTGCCTGGTCATCACCGGTAACCTTGGTGGTGAAGCCAGGTAAAGTCCGCCTCTGTCTTGATGCCCGTAAGGTAAACGCGGTTACCATCAAGGACGCGTACCCTCTTCCACTCATCGATGGAATACTAGGGAGACTGCCGAAAGCCAATTATATCACCAGTCTCGACCTAAAAGACGCCTTCTGGCAAATTCCACTCGATGAGGGCTCGAGGGACAAGACCGCCTTCACAGTGCCTGGACGACCATTATATCAGTTCGTCACAATGCCCTTTGGCCTGTGTAATGCGCCGCAAACGATGACTCGGTTGATGGACAAGGTCATCCCACCTCACCTAAAACACCAAGTGTTCGTGTACCTCGATGATCTGTTACTCATCACGGAAACGTTTGATCAACACCTCCTACTTCTACAAGAAGTAGCCCTGCACATCAGTAAGGCGGGACTCACCATCAACGTACAGAAAAGTAAGTTTGTCATGAAAGAAGTCCGATACCTAGGACATGTCATAGGACATGGCACTATCAAAACGGATCCAGACAAAACTCGTGCGATTGATGAGTTCCCCTTACCAAAAACTGTGAAGCAGCTACGACGTTTCCTTGGGGTGTGCGGTTGGTACCGAAGGTTTGTTCGGAATTATGCAACAGTTTTCACGCCCCTGTCAGACATGTTGCGGAAGGGGAAGTTCGTTTGGAACGAACTCAGCCGAAAGGCATTTGAAGAGCTTAAACAAGCCCTCACATCAGCTCCTGTCTTGCACAGCCCCGACTTCACGAAGCCCTTCTCCATTCATTGTGACGCAAGTCAACATGGAGTAGGAGCCATGCTGGTGCAATTGACCGACGAAGGAGAGGAAGCTCCCATCGCCTTCATGTCCAATAAGTTAAATTCGGCCCAAAGAAACTATACTGTTTCCGAGCAAGAATGTTTGGCAGCGGTAATGGCTGTGAAGAAATTCCGAGCTTATATTGAGGGCCACCAATTCGAGATCATCACGGACCACGCGTCACTACAATGGTTGATGAACCAGGCAGATTTAAGTGGACGCCTAGCCAGATGGGCTCTTAAACTGCAAGGGTTCAAGTTCTCCATCAAACATCGGAAAGGAACCCAGAACATCGTACCCGACACTCTCTCACGGATGTTTTCCCCAGAGGGAGCCGAAATAACAATAAATGACGAGGACTCCATCGAAATAGATTTGGACAGCCCACATTTCGAATCAGATAGCTACAAAGAGTTGAGGCAAACCATAGCGGCCCAACAAACACAGCTGCCTGATTTGAAGGTAATAGACGGCTATGTGTATAGACGAAATGAATACGCCACTGGTGATCCATGGCAGGAAGAAGAGTCTTGGAAACTCTGGGTACCGGAGGAAATGACACAACATCTGATCCTCCGCGCACATGACCATCCTTTAAGTGCCCACGGAGGTTATAGTCGGACGTTACGGCGACTCAAGAAATACTTCTTTTGGCCTAAAATGGCATCCCAGGTCAAAGACTACGTGAGCGCCTGTGAGACCTGTAAAGGCACCAAAGCGCCCAACCAGCCTCTTCGACCTCCTATGGGTCAACTCAACGTCCCAGAACGCGTGTTCCAGCGTCTATACATCGATCTACTCGGTCCATATCCTCGGTCTTCCATGGGACACATCGGAGCTATAGTCGTTCTAGATCAGCTCTCAAAGTTCCCAATGGTGGAACCTTTCCGTAAATTCACAACTCCATCGATCGTGAAATTCTTAGAGAACCGGGTATTCCATGTGTTCGGTGTTCCAGAGAGTGTGTACTCAGATAATGGAGTACAGTTCCGGTCTCGGCAGTTTAAGAGCCTACTTGAGCAGTATGGCGTTGAACACCAGCTGACGCCCATGTACTCTCCTCAGTCCAACGCATCAGAACGGTTGAACCGCACCCTATTGGCCGCGATCCGTTCCTACGTCCACCCATCTCAAAAGGATTGGGATCGTCGATTGTCTGCCATCACATGCGCCCTGCGATCCTCGTATCGTTCCGTCACCGGTGTCACCCCTTACTTTGCCGCCTTTGGACAGCACATGATTTGCCACGGTAAATCATACCGGCTGTTACGGCAATTAAAGTGTTTGGGAGACCCTGTCGTTGCGCTGGAGCCCCACGAACGTTTAGGAGACCTCCGTCAACAAATCGGACGGAAGATTAAGGCCGCAGGCAGTGCAAATGAAGCGCAGTACAATCTCCGGTCACGATCTGCTAATTTCAAAGAAGGAGATGAAGCTTTCCGGCGAAACTTCCGCCAAAGTGACGCCGCAGGGCATTACAACGCCAAGCTGGACAGGCGATTCTTGAAAAGCCACATAAAGAAGGTAATGGGACCTAACCGTTACTTGAGAACGGATCCATCGGGAAAAGAAGTGGGGATATACCACGCGAAAGACCTGCGCCGATAGATAATTAGTCACGTCTGTTTGTCCGTCCGCATATATTTTCAAAAAAAAAAAAAGCTATTAGTTCTAGCATCAGGAAAACTTTCATAATTGGAACGTTGTTGGGGTCGGGCTCATTCTTTGGAAAGTTGCTTGATTGCGGGAGGATTAACCTTTTGTCTAATTATTTTTTTCATCAGTGGTAGCAATTGTGTAACGGGATTAAGAAGGCATTGACGACGCAGCAGTGCATGTAAATGAAACGGCTTTTTCTTAAAACCCCGGAAAACGGTACATCCTGCTGGTGACATTTGAATGGTCACTAATGTGCGGACGAAAGAGACGAAATTTCTCAGTCCTGATGTAGAATACTTTACATGGTCGAAAGCGCTTGACGCTCTTAAGAAGTCTCGTTTTGCTGAAGGAGATAATTGTTTAATCCCATCCCGAGAGAGTGCAATAGATTAGTTGGATTTTATGTTAGACTATAAATCTCTTCATCGAGCAAAGAAAGTTCCGGTTTATTGAGAAGAGCTTAAAGTGAAGGAGATCTCGTTTTCAAACTCTTGCATTTTGGATACTGTCCGTCGGCCGACTTAAAAGTGGGAGTTCCAACTGAAATGCTAAACAGGAATTGATCGATTCAAGTTGTCCTTTGTGCTCTCCTGTCGCCCGGAAACAATTTAATTCCTTGCAACGTGATCGTGAACTCAACGAATAAGTGATAAAAATAGCACAAAGGTGTATCAAAGTGTTCGCAGAGAGAGTTGACATGCTGAAGAGAGCTTAAAAATTTGGCAACTGTGTTCCCGGAATCGATCTACGCATTAATAGACGTTTCCCTTGAGCTGCTGCAGGAAATTGAAAGTTTATTGCTACGATTTTCTGGTATTCCGAATAAAAAGGATAAGTAGATTCTTGTTGCACTTATCGGATTCTTCTCCATATTTCACGTACCCAGCCCATCTTCGCAACAACTGACCTCTCCGAAGAAAAAACAAAACACTCAAAAGCGATGACTTCACGGAAATGCTATTTTTAAAGCCAAACTGATTTGTTTACGTTGGCCCTGAAGATCCTGATTATTACGAAAGTGCCATCGCAAGCGCTATACGATCGCACAAGACGATCCCGAGCGCACATTGGCTGACTCGAACACTTCGTAAGGAGCGTGGCAAAAGCAAAAGGACAAGAACTTCGAAGGTCACTGCAAAAGGATCAGCGAGAAGTGTGAAGCACGAGCGAATACGATCGCTATGAAGGCTCCGTGTTGTATTATGGCAGTGCGCTCAAGTCAAGTACATGACGAATTAAATTATAACGATTGTGTTGATAGAGGAAAACAACCGCTTGAAACAATTTGTTTGTTGCTTGCCTACAAAACGAAATCCCCGGAAAATTTCTTTTACCATGTGGTAATCACGAATGCGCCAGTATTGATAGAATTTATGGATTCTAGGATATGTTTTGGTTTAGTTTAACAGGGAAATAGGCGGCAGTCGACTTTATATGAATTCGCTCGGGAAAAGTAGTGAGCAATAAACAACAATTTTAATAGAATTACACGCGCGAATCAGTCGCAAGTGAATGTAAATGGTAGTTTAGTAAGCCGCGAGTGAAATACAAATAGAAGTTGTGTGGTAGATAAAGAATTAGTAGTGAAATTTGGAAAGTAAAAATTTTTTTGCTAAATTTTCTTCTGATAACGTAGTATAATCAATTTGCAAGCCAGGACTTACGCACCACACCTCGTCAACGAGCGCTCGTCGTCGGAGAAGGATATGTAAGTACCCTTTTGGTATATTTATTTTTTTTGATTATTAGTAAATTATTACTAATTTTAATAAAAAAAAAATTCTTTATTACTTAAAATAATATAAATTTCACTTTATTTATTAATATTATTATTTATGAAATAAATAAAAATTGAAATATATTATTGTTCATAAAAACTTATGAAGCACAACGAGAACAACCAGAAAAGAAAGGAATTAGTCGTGTTCCGTTAGCAATGAATTTGTATCAAAGAAGAAAAAAAATCAATCATACTCGAGTAGACGGTTTATTGAGTGATTTACCAAAGTAAATGTAAATTGTTATCCCAGTACGGCTTTAACAAAAGACCAAACTGAGGTCAGAATCGTGTAAAAATTTGTATTAAACACATTTATGAGATAATAAAAAAAAACGAAATGAGGAATTAAACGATACCCTTCGGTCTTTCCTTTCCGATCACTCTGACCGGGTATAGGACTCGGTACGGTGGCAGGCTGCCCCCCAAAACCATGAGCCAGCCACCGGGTACTTAATAATCTTTCTGTTTCAGGTGACTTTATGGGTTGAGTGGCCCATTCAAAGTGCCTTTTTATGGCATAGAGTTATGCAATTCAATTGTATAATTCTATGACATAAATTGGTCACCGGGGTACTCCCCTTCTGATGAGAAAGTTCATATAATTCAAGTTGTATGAGTTTTCCACTCAGAAGAGGAATCCCTGGCCACTTCAACAAGTTAACATTGGATTTATTCCGGTTGGGTGGGTATGAAGGGGCTCCACCACCACCCGGTTGCCCCTCTTTCATTTGTGGGCCCTGAATTTATTTGGGTAAAGACGAGGTCACCCCAAGTTCGCCTTTCTTGTCAGGTTTCTCTTGTTCTCGTAACAAGTCATAATTCCTTCGTGGAGGTTATCTACAATTTTGCGACTTCGGTCGTCTTCTTCTGATCTCTGCAAGCAATTCGTGAATGCGAAATGTTTTGTAGTGAGTCCTCGTGCCGGGGAAACGAACCCGCCCCACGACACCGCAATGCTAGCCTGCCATCGCATTCGCGCGTCTCCGGACGAGGGCATTCTCGGCAGGAACCAACACCTTCCTCTGCCGAGGCAGCAGAACATCGCTGCAGTCCTTCACGGACTTTATTGAAACTCTTATTCACTACAAATCAATGAACAGTATCCAAGCGACAATGGCAGCGACGTAAGATGCGATACAAATTTATGCACTGCTAAAGCACACTGATCGATGTAAATCTCGTTGAAGCAATGTCGACAGGCTAGCTGCCAATCACAATCACCGCATGTCCGTCCACTCCTGACGTTTGCCCTTTGACTCCATGCGTCAAGGAACATCGCAACACTTCACACTCATCTTTTGATGCAAGCCTCAAGGTAGGTTGCGTACGATTTTTTTCCATGTGTGGGTGCGCACAATTAATGGATAATGCGTAATAATATATCGTAGTTTTTCTTTGGTATCACGTTGATTTGAAACAAAATCGGTGTGCGAGGCGTTTATTAGTTCTGGATTATTTTAAAAGAGAAGACCTTAGATATTTGGAAAAGAAAAATTCTACACCGAATAATCATTAATGTCTTCTTGTCGCCGCCCATCGCAATATGCGTTTGATCGAACTGTCTTCCTTTCTCTAGTAAGAATTTCAATTTTCTGGACCACCATGCTGTAGAGGTGACGGAGATAGGAAAATTTTAGAGCAGTTTGATAGGATAACTGCTCTATGACTACATAATCAGTGTGATGCTAAAAAACCAACGCCTACACTCGTCATAAGCGCAGCCTCAATCGCTGACTAACTATTTTAAGCCGTCCTTCAAGGAGGCCATTTTGAAACACATTAGATCCATCCTTCACTCTATTTTGCAATTCCAAGTAAACGAAAACTGCAAGATTTTGCAGTGGAAGAACTGCCAAAAATTTGGACACGCTACACCTAACTAAGGCCTGATATATAGGCGCATGTTATTCTTTATCCGCTTAATCCTCTTCAACTTACAAAAAATAATATTCACCCAATTAATAAAAAGCAATATTCAGCAATAAAAGGAAGATTTTTCGTTTATTTAGTATCGTCAAAGCTAGGTGAAAACAGCCGAGGAACAACAAAAAACATTGTCCATACTTCCTACCAACCAATTAAGAAGCCTCCGACATAATAATAGACTTCACGGTTTATAAATATACCAAATTAATTCGGAAATATAATGACTGCAATATCCCGAAAAGAATATGATCTCTCAGATTATAAGTGATTTCCAGAAGAAAAAGTCTCTTCCGTCATTCGATTGAGAATCAAATTTCTACATGATTAAAACTGAGATCTCAGTGCAAAGATCCATTTAGAGATCAATGCACTCATCCAAGTGCATATAATGGCGAAAATGACGAAACCCACCTCAAATACATTCAGAGACCTCCGGAAAACTTGCCAGCATCTTGAAAATACTGCAAACAACACCAAACAGTTCCCAACCCAGAATGCCTCGTTGGTCAAGAAGGCTGAGTGTCTAGCGGCCCACTTTGCTGCAGCCCATTCCCTTTCGTGGGAGCGTCAAAGTATCAACGCAGGATTGTAATTGGTAAGAGGAGTACTGACAACAATTTTGAGCCATCGATATGTCGATATTTGTCCAAACGGGACTTATGGTAGTAAAGTGCTAGAATCATTACAATGGAGAAAGCCAACTTTATCTTCAAATGTCCAAAATTCAGTGTATTGGAAAAAACTTCATTTGAAGATGGAAAAAACTTTTATTATTATTTTTTTTTTTGAGAAATGCATGAAAAGGCCATCGTATGACCTGGTTGCCACACATAAATAGCTTAAGGAAGCAATTAGCCCCAATAATAGGCTTGTTAAGAAGATATGAGTCTTTTCCATTGCACATCAAGAAACTTGTTCTAAATGCATTTGTCCTGACGAAATTACATTATGGAGTGTTTATTTGGAGTCAATCAGCAAAGCAACATTTAAATAGTATATCCAGGCTGCTGACCAAAGCGTATAAAAACATTCGGAAACTACCAGTGCTTACTCAAACTAGTTTGGTTTACCAATTAGCAAAATCATTAACATTGAGTCAAATCATTATAATGGAGAAAGCTAAGTTTATTTACAAAAATTTAAAAACTAATGGATCGAAACAAACATTAAACACCATTAATTAAGGTATCACAGATCAACCCATATAATGCGAGGAACGCAGATCAATTCGTAATACCTTTTTGCCAGAAGGAATTGTCTAAAGAACGATGCAACGAATGATGCTCTGCGTATATACTCGTATACTCGTTACAATCTACCAGAAATGGTTAAGGAAGCCAACTCACTTTTGGGATTTCAGAAAAAACAAAGGGAACATTTAACGAACACTGATTGAAGCGTGGACCTGAAGCTCTGCTTTTATAAGCTCAGTATCTTAGGGCATTTTTGACCCTATCTGCGAGATACTGAAGAGACAGTTACTCAGAGTTTTTTTTGACTGCATCGTATTATATTCAAATGTTTTTTATCTCTGAGAGCTGATCATGATTTTTGGACTAGATGTTCATGAAAAGGATTAGTTTACATTATTTTGTGTACCCCCTTATACCGATGTGTTAAACATTGTATGGGTGCCACAAAGGACGAAGCGACGTAATGTGAATGCAGATCGCACGAGCGTTGTGCGACGAAGAGTGATGGAGGGAGTGGTAGTGAATGGGGGTATTTAAAAAAAAAATTATATTGAGAAGTCACTCTTCAGATACAAACTCTGACTTCGATGGATTAGCATGATCTCAATAAGGTGTTAAGTAACTAAAGAGTTATTAGCATTACTTAACACCTAATTGAGACCATACTAATCCATCGAAGTCAGAGTTAGCATCTGATGAGTGACTTCGATGGTATCTCAATATACTCGTAATATTTCATGCATTTCTCACTATTAATATTTAAGAAAAGGCTTGAGGAACATCTAAGAAATTCAAATTATTAAGTCCTGGGGATTAACTTTGCAGTATGGCATTTAGGCCCTATCGTCGATATAGCTAAACACATCTTTTTTTAAAACTTCAGAGTCTACTACCTAACGTGGTCTATCTAGTAAAAATAAAAGCACAAAAGATTTGAATTGTAAAATATTTTACCTATCCACATCCGTTGGGAGAACCGCAAACTCCTCCGATGGTACCACGTACCCAGCAACAATGCATTTTCGTTGTTCTGCCATTTCAATGGATTCTAAAACAATTAAGATGCAAAAAGTTAAACTATTCTATCAAGTTATTAATAAAAAATATTAACTTACTTGTTTTCGATCTTCAGTATTCAAATTCATTTTAACGTTTGACATTTCGATCAAGTTAACGACTGGACGAAACTTCCTAACAAAATAATTTACATCTGGCAAGATGTTTTTTCGTTGATATTTTATGAAACTCTCTCTCGGAGCAACGACATATCTCACACATACTACGATTATTTTATGTTGTGCTCACTAATAAATTTTAAATTTTTATGTTGCATATGTAGCGCTGTTGCATTTTTCCTCAAGTGTTTTACTCTCAAATCGAATGCATCTCTTTCTTTACTAATCATATTTATGCTTCGGATCGCTCGTTTCATTTGACATCCCCTTGAACTGCCAGTGCTATTTAGTGTATATGCTCTGGTACAGGGATCGTACAGTTAACGATGCCCTAATGTTTATGGTAGTTAAGCACGATATGCCGCTCTCCACTCCAACCAAAAGTGGATTTAGTACGTTTTGTAGTAAGTTGCAGTTCCTGTATCATCCGCCCTCCGTGCCTACCTTCAAAAAAAGTATTGAAAGTTTGTATCAGGATCTTAAGAATAAGGTCACTGCAGACATTGCCACAAGCGATGCGATAGTTCTGACAGCAGACATCTGGACCTCGGGGCCCATGAAATCTTACTTAGGCGTATCAGCGCACTTATACTAAAGGTAAATCTTGGAATTTCTTAGAGACGTTATTGAATTCCGAATCCAGGACTGGTTGTAGGGTACATATTTTAATTCCGAAACAAGACAGAGAAAATGGGTTGCTTTCTAGTTACTTTATATGCTCTGCAAAGCAGAAAAGAGTGGCTTTGAAAATGTAATTTGGTCACATAAGTCACGAAGTTGGTGGTAAGAACGTTATCAGAGACGGCCTTAACTCAAAAACTGTGACAGAATTATGGCTTTAGACATCAAACCACCATTTTCATGATTAATAAGTTTAATCTCGGGGTAGTAATATTGCAAGGAAACATTCCCAGGTTTCTCCCTACGATTTTGATAAAATTTAGATAGACCCACTGAGGTACGCACTTCTTTAATGGCGAAAACCATTTCTAGGGGTTGAATCCACCCCTTGAAGTATAAGCTTCCTAAGAATTTTAAAGTTTCACATTTTTATGGCTCTGAAATACCACTTCTAATTTTCCTTTATTGAAATATAAGACACGTATTTTTGTGCGGAGAAAACTTTTAGGGTTTGAAGTCCACGCTCAAAAATCAACCCTCTAGCTCCGGGACAAAGTTTCAACACCTAGAAGTTATTCTCTGCGAAAAAGAAAAATTCATCTCGCTATATTTCAATAAAAAAAAATCAAAGCTAGGTGTTGAAAATTGAAAAATCCTTTAGAAGCCTATCTCAAGAGGGTTCAGCTAAATAATATTGGACTCTTAAATTTGAGTTTTTAATAACATATCTAGGATTTATTGAAAGCGGAGGGAGGCATCTGGGAAAGTTTCCTTGCTAAAAACCCATAGTATTTTGTATTTCGCTTAATTTTTTACGTATTATCTTAATTTTAGTGCCTAAAGTACATATATTAGTAGTGCTGATATATTTCCGTTGCCCATTACATCTTAATGAAGTTCGTATTACCTAAGCGAGACGACTCGTTTTAGGTACATTTTGCACTTACTACAATAGCTTTAAATTTTTCGTATAAGTTACATAAGTAAGATTAAGGAAAAATTCTGGTCCTGGATATAAATACCGGCTCTGGAGGGATTGTCTTTTTCTTATTACTCTATTTCTCCGGTACTTAGGAAAATTCTACGGAGTGCTTTTTCTTCATTTAATTGCAGGTGTCAATACAAAGTCTATTAAATTATGTGCCATGCCACTCAATGAAAGAGCCACTATCCCCAACCTGCGCAAGACTCTGCGGGATATTTGTATTGGTTGGCAAACAACCGACGAGCGCATTGTGGCCGTGGTGACGAATGGCGGCGCCAATATTGAAGGCGCCGTTAAGGGCGAGTTTGGAGCGCTTAAACATATAAGTTGTATCGCGCATATTATAAATGGTATTGGCTAGGCCGCAATCCCCTTCCCAAAAGGCCCTCAGACACTAACGAGTGCTAAGACCTCCCAGATGATGAAGAGGATCTTGATAATGATGAGTTGATCTCAGATGGCAGTGGAAGCCTCAAGGATGTCATCGTCAGAATCAAGCAAATCGTACGTTTCTTCCGCACAAATACGGTTGCAACTGCAGAACTTTTAAAACTGCAGCAAGAGGCAGGAATCCTGGAGCACCTATGCTTAAAAGTCAAACAGGAAGTACGCACTCGTTGGAACTCCTGTTACGAGATGCTTGAGCGTTTTATTCATCTCTCTGATATCGTAAGCAGTGTTTTACTTAAATGTAAAAGGGATAAAAATACAATGTCGAAGCCTCCCAACATGGTCAGCGATGAAGAGCTCGAAATTATTATGGAAATTAGTTCCTTGCTGAAGCCATTATATGAAGTAACCAGCGAAATTTCTGGTGAAAAGGTAACAACACTCAGCAAGTGTATCCCTCTTATCAACGCCCTTCGATCTGTAAGTCATATTTCAAATTTCCAGGAAATTTGATTCTAGTGACTGCTTTTTCTTATTCACAGAAAATAGCAGAATTCCTGGCAACCACATCGATACGAGTAAATTTGCAAGAAGAATTGCGAATGTTAATTGACCGCAGTTTTTGTGGCATCGAGCTTCTGCGGCCGTTTACTGCTGCCACCATCCTCGATCCACAGTTTAAAAGGTCTGCGTTTGAAGGAACAGCTGCAGCACATAATAAATTTTATTGGTGAGTCCAGGTTTTTTGAATAATTAGCCGGAAAAAATATTAACTTAGCCAGTTAGCAAGCTTGAGCTTATAAGTAGACGTTTCTACCTTTATGCCGCCAAGAACAGAAATTTCTTGATGTTGACAATTATGGGTTTCGAATTGATTTCCCTTGGCCATCGCGCATTTTGAAACCCATCAATAGTGAATAGTTCCAACAAAAATCAACTCTTACCTTAGGGGCACAATCCAGTTCCTGACGAACTTGCCTATGAATATGTCTATTGTGACAGAATCAGGATTAACAACATTTACTCCTTGTTTGTAGGAAAAAAAGTCAGCGATAAAATTGCCGCAGGTAGTCGAACTAAAATACAACGTGCGACAGAGCATCAAGGCATCCAAAGTTCTTCGGACAGCATCTGGTGTACGTTTGATCAAGTAGCGCACAGCTCATTGTTAGATGCAAACCAAGATGTTGCCTGTTAAATTCCGGCAGTATCTAAACCGACCCGTTTTTAGACGTCGGGATAACCCGAACCCGTTATTAGTGTGGCAAGAGTTAAAAGGTGAATATCCACATGTGTATCAAGTCATGAAGTGCTTTCTGCCAGCACTTGCTACGTCAGTTCCTGCAGAGAGATTATTCTCACACGCAGGATGTATTTCTACTCAATGGCGGAACGAGTTGGCCCCGGAACGAGTTAACATGCTGGTGTTCCTTTGTAGCCTGGATGAGGAATGGTTTAACCTGTAAATTTCAAAAACTTTGCATACATATTTTGCATATCATTATGCCGCAAATCGAGCCTAAGCCTCTCTACCGTAATTGTCTATAGTCAACACGATATTCCGATACCATTTGTGAAGATTCCTGCAGTTGGGTAACGTCTTCATTTTTGATTCCTCATAATGGATAGATTGTTTTAATTAATTTCTTTGTAAAATACAAGACAATGTCATGCAGCGATTGCAACAATTATGTACAATAAAGTTTATACCAGTGGTCTATACATATGTGGATTAATTTTTGACTTTCATAGAACAACAAAACAACAACTATATGCATATATATATATATATATATATATATATATATATATATATATATATATATATATATATATATATTACATGTATATATGAGACCAGAATTGATGTATTTAAAATATTTGCGCTAGTTTAAAAAAAATCGAAAATCGATGAAACTCGAACTTTGACATCGATTATTCGACTTTGAAAATCGAAAGCAAAAAGTCAATCGAATAATTCAAAAATCCAATTCCACTGTCGATTTTCACTCACTAACCAGTTCTTTTCACCAAATCGAACTTGAAAAAGACTCTAGACCATTAACAGATCCCTTCAAGATTGTCAGCAACTCCAAATTGATCTTTTTAATCTGTATAACTGGTGTAATGTAAACTCCCTTCGTATTAATGTTTCCAAATGTTTTAAAATGACTTTTACTTTGAAAATTGTCCCTTTAATTTTTAATTACACCTTATGTGATGTTGTTCTCTCCTCTGCAGACTCATGTAAAAATCTTGGTGTAATATTTGACCCCAAGCTTAAATTTGATGTCCACATTTTTAGCCTAATTACCAAGGCATCAAAAGTTTCGGGTTTTCTCATGCGGCATTTGCATAAGTTTGCAAATATTGCTACCGCAGTTCGCTTGTTCACGTGTCTTGTCCGCCCGCTCCTTGAGTACTGCTCAGTGGTGTGGTCTCCAAGACATTTATATCTTATGAACTCAATAGAAGCTGTTCAGCGTAAGTTTACCCGTATTGTGTTTTTCAAATTCAACGTAGCTTATGAGCTTTATGAGCGTCGTCTATCCACACTTCGTCTCCCTTCTCTGTCGTCCCGTAGAACCTTCTTAGATCAATGTTTCCTTTATAAGTTGTACCACCAACAAATTGCCTCCACCCTAAGCGCAGACTTGCAATACAGACTGTATGCACGGCCTAGTCGGTCTAATCACATTCTCGAGGTTCCGTACGCCCGAACAGATTTATATTTTAACTCGATTATGCCACGAATCATCAGAATGCATAACAGCCTCGAGCTTGGCTCTCTATCCACGTCCTACTTTGTTTTTAAAATTAAATTAAAGATGTTCCTTTTTGCGAATAGTGATTAATGTTCCTTAGCACTAAATGTTACAAACTTTGTTCTTGACTCTATCTTCATTTCTTTCATGTTTTGGAGTAACTAAATAAATAAATAAATAAATAAATAAACAGCATTTTCAACAAACGATGGTTATTACCAATTTAAAAGATTACCTTTTGGTATGAAAATTTCATCCAATAGTTTCCAACGGATGTTAACTATTGCACTTGATGGTTTTTCTTTATGTAGACGACATAATAGTATTTGGTTGCAGCATTAAACACCACAATGACAATCTTCGTAAGGTATTGAATAGATTACGCAAATATAATCTAAAATTAAACCCATCAAAGTGTCAATTTTTAAGATCGGAAGTAGTCTACCTAGGACATTTGATTACTAGTAAAGGTGTCAAAACTGACCGATCAAAGTACGAAACGATCAAAAATTATCCAGTGCCAAGAAACGCAGATGAAGTTCGTAGATTCGTAGCTTTTTGTAATTACTAGCGACGTTACATTCAAAACTTTGCTGAAACAGCCAAATGTTTAAATTTTCTCTTGAAGAAAAATATTACATTCAATTGGACACAAGAGTGTCAGAAAGCCTATGAAACTTTAAAAGCAAAACTCATCGAACCATCCATTCTGCAATGTCCGGATTTCGATAAACCATTCATATTAACTGCACACGCATCTAATTATGCATTAGGCGCAGTTCTGTCGCAAGGTGAAATCGGTTCCGACCTTCCAATAACTTACGCTAGTAAATCATTGGCAAAGCATGATATCAACAAACCTACCATAGAGAAAGAGTTATTAGCTATCCATTGGGCCATAAATTTTTTTAAACCTTACCTTTACGGTCGAAAATTCATAGTGTTTACTGACCATAGGCCACTTGTTCCACCTTTTAATCATAAAAACCCTTCTTCAAAATTAACAAGGATAGATGCAGACCTAGCTGATTACGACTTTACGATAGTCTATAAAAATGGCAGCATGAACACAAACGCAGACGCCTTATCTAGAATTGAATTAGATTCAGACATGTTAAAAGCAATGATTCCTCCAGACACTGATGAAAGTGTCAAACGAAAGTTGTTAGTAGTAACCAGGGGCATAGCAAAGAATGATAAGAAGAAAACTGAAGTCAACAACAAATGCACCAACGCCAAAATAGAACCTGATCAACTCTATTGTTGGGATTGCACTAGTTTGTCTGACATTACCGGTATACCAAAGTTGAAATTTACTATGTTGCATAATGCGAATGATAAAATAGTACGTACAAATAAATACATTGAAGTGTGTTGTAGCGATAAATCTGGCAAGAAACACGTTTCTGTCAATGCTAAGCTATCAACAGATAACACTCATTCTACCATATACAATAACGAGAGCAATAGCGATAAGTCTAATTTGAAATTCGTTTCAACGTTAGAAAAGCTATTGATAAAGGGTGATTCATAACAAGTGTACACATGTGAATGGGCCTTAACTCTTATTTATCACCAATTTCAGGTCCACATATTGACAGATTATGACAGTTTGGTCTTTTAAAATTTTAACCATGGCATCATACACATCAGCCAAACGTTTTATTATTGTTAAAACATTTTACAAAAATAATGAATCGCCAGTGCAAACATTTCGCGCTCTACGTGAATTTTTTGGTCCACCCATAAATTGGCCGGCGAGATCATGTGATTTGACTCCTTGTGACTTCTTCCTTTGGGGATTTCTGAAGGATCGTGTTTACGCTGATGCTCGCCAGACTAGTGAAGCATTAAAAAAACAAAATTCTAGCCAACATACGCCTAATAACGCCGGAAATGTGCGAAAATGTCATCGAAAATTACAATTATCGTTTGAGCAGCACGAGGTGCACATATACCCAAAGTAATATTTTAAATTAAATTATAAAGGACCAAATTTTTATAATAAATAAACATTACAGCTCAATCTTCACAAAAACTATGTTTTTTTTTCGACAAAAATGTGTACACTTGTTATGAATCACCCTTTATTTACTAACAAGGAAAAAATCAGTGAACTCTCATTATCTTCTACCGATGATATATTTAAATCCATCGATAAGAATGAATTTTAAAGAATTTTTAATAGCTTGCAACAAGGAAGTACATGTACGAATTTAACAATATTAATTTACGAGCCACCCAGAAAAATAACCGATGAAAAAGAACAAAAGAGGTTGATAGAAGATTATCACGATACACCTCATGGAGGACATTTTGGAATGAGAAAAACGTTACTCAAGCTTAAACAAAAATTCTGTTGGAAGAACATGAATAAAATGGTTAAACGTCATGTTAATAATTGCAAAACTTGTCGCACGAACAAGCAAGCCAGACACACATCTGAAAGGATGTTGAAGACAGACACACCATCCACAAGTTTTCAGACAATCGAAGTAGATACTGTAAGTCCACTTCGTATCTCAAACGGTTATAGATATATATTAACATTACAATGCGAGCTAACAAAATTCGTGGTAGCACTTCCCTTAGAAAAAAATCCCCGTTGGCAGCACCAGCCGGAAAGGTAAATTTCTCGTATGTAGCGTAAAGTTTCGAAAAAGAATTTGGCTTGCCTACTACTAAACTTCTTTCTGCAATTTTCGTAGTACCACATGGGTATTTATTAACATAAAAAAAATCTGGCCACGTTCGTTTTTAGAGACCTTTTATCGGGGCGCAAATATTTTGCTAATTAAATTGAGTTGCACGCGTATGGATTACATATTGAAAATCTGCGGATCATAAATTGTTGTAAACATATAAATTCCGGTTTCGCCCTTCTCGCATTTGCTGTTTACACAGTTCACAGTGGTAACCACACAAAGGCTTAAATAGCTCGAATAGTTAATTTGAAAAGATTTCCATAAAAGTTTAATCAGCACTTGCATTGCCATTAATATATACATTTTTAATTTTTTTCTGGACTATGAGGGCCGTCATTTCGATTTTTATTGAAATCGGCTGCTCAAAATATTAAGCTGTAAATTTTCGATTGTTTTATTTGTCATTCGATTTGCATAATTAAATTAAATTAACTTGCCTTAATAACTTATAATTTCAAGTTTCAACGGAATCTGTTGAGAACCTTGGCTGCTAGAGGGCTACAGAAATAAAAAACATTGTATGCCACCCCCCTGTATGGGGAGACCCGCCTGTATGGGGAGACCCCCTTTAAATACCTTAAAATATTTTCTTGCACTGCAAATTTCAAGAGGCACCACTTTTGACCTACGTAGAAAATTTCCTCATTCTAGCTCATGTGGTTTGCGAGAAAACTTGTTATGACGCACAAACAAACGGGCGGACGGACGGACAGACAGACAAGTCGCGATTTTATAATTTTTTAGGGTATTGTTAAAAATATTTTAATATATCTTAAAAATGATCTGGTTTATAAGTTCTTTCAAGTAAAGTCATTTAGAACGTTTCCATGAAAAATATTCATTATTTCAGTTGGCCCTAAAATAGCGAATTGCGCTTGCCTTCAGACCTTTGGGGGCCGCCATTTTGAATGCATGCATTTGATTTTGGATTATTTTAAATCTTTGTATGCTAGGACCTCGTCAATCAATGTACTATCTCGTTCAAATAGGAGTTTCACTCTAGACAGGGCAAAATAATTCAAGTTTTAAAGAAAATGGCAGCTAAAAATATTAGGCTTTAAATTTTCGACTTTTTTATTTTTCATTCAATTTTAATAATTTTCAGTAAAATACAAGAACATAGTACAGGCATTCATAATCTCAAGTTTCATCAAAATCCGTTGGAAAATATGACCGCTAGAGGGCTACAAAAACATGAAAAAAACGCATATTTAAACGGCCGCCATTTTGGAATTCGCATATGCATGATCACCAAAATAACAAAAACTGTAGGTGTAAGTAATGTTTATCTTGAAACCAAGTTTCATAAATGTCGGATCAAAATTGCAACTTTTAAAAGCCTTTGAAATTTTGACATTCAACTGGCCGCCATTTTGTTTTTTGCAACTTGACCTCCAGTTTTTTTTTACGCAATTCTCTAGATACTTATAATTTCTATCAAACTACTGAATTTCGTGAAAATCTGTTGAAAGCTTTGACCACTATTACAAAAACAAAATTTTGCACGTTTTTCGACCTTTGAGCGGCCACCATTTTGTTTCTGCCGTACCGACTTTGGATTTTTTATTGTGAGATTCATCACATACACTAGAGAACCTTTGTACCAAATTTCATCCAAATCGGAGTTATACTTTGGTCAGCACGGAAATCACGATTTTTCGTCTAAAATGGCCGCCATTTTGTTTTTGCCCGGCCGATATAGCTGGTTCACGAACTTAACTGAGATACTTACCCAATACACTTTTCCTGAAAATTTGGTGAAAATCGAAGCAAAATTGCAACCTCTAGCGTGGTCACAAATTTATATATATATATATATATATATATATATATATATATATATATATATATATATATATATATATATATATATATATATATATATATATATATATATATATGATGCTCTCCGCAATATGTAAATTTCTCTTGAGAAATTTACCTAAAAGAAGCACCAACAGTAGCATTAGGTATAGTTAACGAATTTATTTTAAGAGATATGGAAAATTTAGTAAGCTAAAAACAGACTTAAGTACGGAATTCCCTAACAAACTTTTGGCAGAAATATGTAAATTATTAAAAATTGAGCAAGTTTTTTCAACTCCATATCATCACGAGACTTTAGGAGCGATTGAGCGTAATCATCGTGTACTGAATGAGTACATGTATTCTTTCACCGATGATTATGAATGGGACAAATGGATACCGTATTACACTTTTGCGTATATTACTACTCCACATCTCGACACAAGATATTCTCCTTATGAACTTATCTTCGGAAAACCTCCTTCCTTTCCTAACGATATGATCAAAAATGATACAAAAATTTATAATTTTGATAACTACTTAAATGAACTAAAAATTAGACTGAAAACATCACTCCTGAAAGCACGAGAATTAATAGAACAAGTTAAACTAAAACGGATAAATAAATCAAGGTATATAGACCCTTTGGAAGTCAAAATAGCAGATATGATTCTACTGAAAACAGAAAACAGAAAGAAACATCAAAAACCGTACAAAGGTCCTTATCAAGTAATAGGCATAAAAAAAGTAACATTTTAATAGATTTAGATGGAAAACATAAATATGTACATAAAAATAATTTTAAATTTAATTTAAATTAGCTAAAAAACAAAAAATAAACAAAAAAAAAGACCACAAATAATTTTTTTTCTTTTCTCTAATTGTAAAAAAAAACAAAAACCGCCCACCCCAGATAAAATGTAAAAAAAATTATATTGTGATTCGTCTCAGTATATGAATTAAAAATTTAATATATAAGATTCATCAAGTAGAGTGATGGTGTAATAGGTCGAATCCACATATCAAAACACAACAATCATAATAATATTTATACGTACATACCCTAAGCAAACATATGTACACATTCATTCACTTACTATAATAGTAATTCAATTCACATATCATGAACAAAACAATCGTAATAACATTCATATGTTCATATCATAAGCAAACATATATACACATTTTCAATTGTACATCATGCAATTCATTTGCTTACTAACAAAATTCATTTGCTTACCAACAAAAGTCCAACCTAAGCAAACAAAAAGACAACCATGAAATATCAAACCTATCGCATGGCTACATGTAAACATACCAGTTGCATAATCATACAATGCAATTACTTTTATTTCTTCTACACTCATTCTGAATGTAGAGTATCACATTGCGACAAAATCATAACCCATCACGTGTGGAGGTATTCCTTGACCACACTCAATGCTAATTGTATTACTCATCTAGAGGTTAGCGGCCATACCCAAGTGATACGTGCGAGCATGGATTATTGACATACGAGTGTATGCATAATATGGATACTTATACAGAGAAGAAAACAAAATGCATATGTTGACATATTGATAATATGATATGAAAGCTTTTGTTCATGAGGCAATAAAATCGATTTAATGGAAAGCATAGGTAGAATTTTGTCAAGTAATAAATTTTTGCTTAGACTTGTAAAAAAAAAGAACACAAGACAAATTAGCTGTGTAAGACATAGGTTAAGTGAATTTAAAATGTATAAATACAGAAGTATGGTCCAATAAAATTAAGGTTTGTGATTGAATCGTCTTGTCGTTTTGATCGCAGGTCTTCTCCCCGCGAAGATATATTTGCGGACATTGCGGCGTAGTGGATATAATGTCCTCGCCATGTTCTCTGCAGAGCAATTCTCCGCTTGCATAGGTTTGGATAACGATTATTAGGTACTAGAATATTAATTGTTTTTTTCGTCTTAGAGGTGAAATTCAAAATAATAATGTATTATTTCATGGCGATGCTGCCATTTCATTTATAACATTTCATTGGAGAAATTTATTTCAAAGCAATAACATTTGTATAACATTTCAATCCACCTGGAACTTCGTCGCCATATCGCGGACTCAGACCCGCAGAGTATGGAAGCACTGCTGAGGACCGTGAGTCGATTGGAGGGGATTGAGGAAGACCTCCGGGAACGGCCCTACTTGCTAGCCAGGACGGGTCCTCAGCGTGGAATAGCGGAAGTGACACCAGATTATACCTCCACAAACCTGGGGGAAAATATGGAGTTGGACCAGCTTGCTGTAGCAGCGGTGGGGAGCCTCACGACCTGTTGGAACTGCAAGCAAACCGGACACCGGTTCAGCAGAGCGTATGGCTTTTTGCTACGGTTGCGGTTAGCCGGACACCTGCTTTTCAGATTGCCCAGATTGTGCCGCTCCAAAAAATGGCCGAACGAGTACCCGACCACCTCAGCGGTACTCCAAAAACCCGCAGTAGTTCCCCAGCCAGCTGCTAACCCCGACAACCCTGCCGATAACCCACCAGCCATGACCACTATGACTGCGGATGTTCCCTCTCTTCCGGAGGCCTCGCCAACGACAGTATTGAAGCGACCACCGCAGTCACTGCCTCAAGAACCTCGGTAGCCCCGAATACGCATACTAAAACCATACCATGTTCGACTGCAGGAATATCGGGTGGCTCGAGAGTAAATATTTGCTTCCGAAGGAGTCACCTCTCGCCCGCGCAAAACAAAATGGTCAACCCGTCGTTGGCGGAGTTTCCGCAAGAGAGTTCGCACCTGCCGTCAAACATTAAATTTTTGTAACATCTCGGAGGTCTCTGAGAATGATACCAGAACTTACCTCCCAATCAAAGTGTTGGGCGAAATCGCGATTGCACTGATCGACACGGGTGCCAGTATCAGCTGTCTTGCCTCGAGCCTTGGCTCGAAGGTACTCCATCAACATTCTACCTTGATTAAGTCCTGGCGAAATCAGTACAGCTGATGGCACCAAACATCCTATCCAAGGTAGACTAATAACACCCTGTAATGATCACACATCATTTAAAAAACATTCATTCATTAAGATGTAAAACATTCATTCAATCATATATTACAATACATTAGATTTTAAATTACACACAAATTAACATACATACAATTATTCATGTACATACAAACATTTAAAATATTGCTTATCAATGAGTGGAACACACTTGTAATGTAAAACCTCAATAGTCAGCACTCACCGATTTCGCTTTCACTTTCTTCCGCAGTCCGAAAGATAAACAAAAACAGTGCCATGTGCGTACATGCATTCTTGAGTCATTGTACACACACTTGAAATGGTAAGAATTTATGGCACCGAGAAATCGTTACACAACATATGCATTTGCCCGGTTATTGTATGTTGAATAACAAATGCATATGAAGATATTACGAGGTGTTAATTGATTTGTGGGTCACGAGACCACATAACTCTGAGTACTAGTTAATGAGGTCGGAAAGCAATAAATTAAGCAATTTTATGTTTAAGAATTTAGTATATATACTGTAAGAAGTTGTATATTCGGGAGCAGAAGGTTCTGACCCGTTTGTCAATAAAGATTCGGCCATTGAGTATTCTTTGGCTGGCGGTTATTGAAAATCGAGAAAGACATTTTCTGTTCATTTACTTTGGCTGGAGTTTCGGCCAAACTTAGGAGTTTATTTGCTGCATAGAAGCTTTGTTTCGGTGCACAGTCAGAATTTGGCCAGATTTATTCAGGCTAGATGACTATAGGTAATTACATATTTTAATTCACACAATCCTATTTTAACAACAAAATGAAATCGTAATGGGGAAGAAATAAAAATTTTCTTTTAAGAACGGAAATTTATCAATAGAACTGAAATTTGAAGTGTGATTGATGCGTTCCTTGATTAAGTGCGAGACAAAAATTGATAAATAGGAGGTTCAAAGGGTTTTGCATCGCGATCAAATATCTCATGGTGCTCGTCAATCTTCTATTTTGGGGGATGAAACATGCG
This sequence comes from Odontomyia ornata, assembly GCA_963969285.1. NCBI lineage: Eukaryota > Metazoa > Arthropoda > Insecta > Diptera > Stratiomyidae > Odontomyia > Odontomyia ornata. The sequence continues at coordinate 211,418,059 of OZ017738.1, forward strand.
ACGTCATTCTCGAGTGGGGAGTTGTTGCCTTGCCTACCTCAAGTTAGATGGAGCCCGCAATAGCAGTCAAGAACACGGGAACCAAAGCAACGCATTTTTCTGAAAAGTGTCTTTCGCCCGTTTTGTTAGTGATTTTGGATGGATCTTACGCGAATAAAAATAGCCATGCGCAATGTGACACAAACACGAGGAAGGATTTTACTTATGAAGTGCTGAGATATTGCTTTAATGATCAGACGCGCAAGCATCGATGCAAAAAGTGCAAAATTACGAGAAGATAACTCATCGATGAAATTATAATCTAGTCACACTGTGAAGGTTGATCAAGGTTCGTTGGCAAATGCAGATTCGATTAAAGACAAGTGTAAAAAACTAGATATACACGGTGGATATATGCGTGATTAGATACGAGTGCGTGCAGGGTCGGAGTATATTGATCGCAAGTGAAATGAACAGAGTGGGGCTTGCAAAGATTCTGTAGCAAGAAGTGAGGAAGAAACCGAAATCTAAAGTTTTCTAAACTATTAACAAACATTTTATTGTGGGAACCGGGAATACGATCAAATTAGTCAAGTCACGCCTCTCAGTGCTCGTCTTGTGAAATGCAGTACGAGACAATTAGAGAGTGAATAGAATCCACCTGGCGATAGGGAAATGGGTGTGTTGGCTGCAATCCTACACGACTAGTATGTGCATCGGCGTGTGATTTATTTTACAGCGAGATTCAAGGTAGGCATTTATTGGGAAAAGAAAATAAACTAAAAATCTATAAAAAATGAAGTGGCTTGCCTAGACATAACACCGCTAGATGAGACCAAATCAAAGTCGGATTTAGTTGTCGTTGGCTTATGGACAGACATTTCCGCGGTTGTGATCACTTTACCGGACTTGGAACTATATATACGGAGAAATTAGGAGGGGGAATCATTCCTCGTTCAATATTGATGACAAATTTTGAAGGAAACAATTACTTGTTATGTGCCTTTGAGGATGGCTCCATGTTTTATTTCAATTGGAATAAATCGGATGAGTCACTTTCCGATAGGAAGAAAGTAATCCTTGGAACGCAACCAACTATACTGAACACACTTAATTCGTTTTCTACAGCCAATGTTTTTGCTTGCTCTGACCGGTCGACGGTAATATACTCTTCGAACCATTAGCTTGTTTTTCGTTCATTGTAAACGTTAAAGAGGTCAATCGCATGTATTCGCTAAATGCAGAAGCGTATCCAGATAGTTTAACATTGGCTATGAAAAACCCGGTGATTTGAGGAACAATTGATGAGATCCCGAAATTACACGTTTGAATCACCATCATCATAACTATTCATTTGTAAATGTAAGTTTTTGACCAGAGTAAACTCTAATCTAATGAAACTTATCGTTATTTGCTGTGTAGATGTAAATTTTTCCCCAGAGTAAACTCTAATCTAAAATAAGCCTTAAATGAAACTTATTGTTATTTGCCTTGTAGATGTAAATTTTTTCCCAGAGTAAACTTTAATCTGGGATAAGCTTTAATTGGAATTTATGGTTATTTGCTCGCTAGGTTTTCCTATTTTTAACCAGCGCGTTGTTTTCGCCTACCTTTATACGCAGAACAGTAGGGAGAAAAAAAGTGTTGCAACAATTTTTCCTCCCTATCTTTGAGATGCCAGAGTTACTGTATATATAATTCAGGATAGAATTCGGATGGAACTTATGGCACCATAATGTAATCACTTGATTATAGAACCTTGTTGTTGCACGATCAATTTGTATGAATCCACCTGAAAACTTCAGAGCGATTAATGTGCAGGTTTCTATTTGTATATTTATTACGTGGTGCATCTAGCGAAAACTTCGGTATTTAATAGTCCTTGTTCTTGAAATTACATGTATTTCTTACTATAGAGTTATAACTTACTAGAGAATTTTTTCTGCAGCCTCGAATATTTGCACTTAGTTAGCTTCCGACTCCAGATATTTGAATGAGCATACCGATTGGTCTAGTTTTTGAAAACTCAACTTTATACACAAACCTATTTTAGTCCGTCCTGAAAAGCGAGCATTTTTTGTAAATGTATGAAAAATTTTAAATGGATAAGATAATAAAAACCATGAATTCTTAAACGAACAACGTCGGTCTTTTCATTTGAGCTCTTTTGGACCGGGTATAGGACTCGGTACGGTGGAAGGCTTTTTTCACAAAAATGAGCTAGCCATTGGGCGCGCTCCGACTTTCTCTTAGTTTCAGGGACTTTTGCGGGTTGAGTGGCCTCGAAACAAGGTGCTATTTATAGCATAGGGTTACATAATCCGATTGCATAACCCTATGACATACATTGGTCACCGGTATATTTATTTTCTGATGGGAAGGCTCATACAAGCTATGCTGTATGAGTTTTCCACCCAGAAGGGAAATATATGGCCACTGCAACATTTTTGGATCTTGATCCGGTTGGGCGGGTGCGATGGGGCATCTCCACCATCAGGTTGTCCCACTCTTATTTGTGGGCCATGAGAGTAGTCGAGTAACGACGAGGTTCCCCTAAGTCCGTCTGTTTTCACTCGTTTCAACTTGTTTTCTGAGCAAGTCATTTTCCCTTTTGGTAGTTACCTACATTTTTTTCGACTTCGGTTGATCCTTTCTTTTGAGACCCAAGAATTCGTGAATGCGAGATTCTTTTGTAGTGGGTCCTTGTGCTGGGGGGAATGAACCCGCCCCACAACACCGCAATGCTAGCCTGCCAGCGCATTCACGCGTCCCCAGACAAGGGTATTCTCAGCGGATGTCACCATCTTCTTCCGCCGAGGCAGCAGACCATCGCTGTAGTCCTTTACGGACATTTTGATACCTCTAGTCACTACAGTAGGGTAAAATAATTTAAGTAGGAGTAATAAGTTATGACATATAAGAAATAGTATAAATAGGAAGATAAGAATTGAGGAAAATACAGTTGACTTTTGAAACTCTAAAGGACTGTTTCCTTGCGCATTGCGCTGCTCGATCCTCGCAATAAATTGTTGCGTGCAAGGACTTAGTTGCATAGAGTATAATCTCTTTTGCAATATATATATATATATATATATATATATATATATATATATATATATATATATATATATTGTTACATGTACAAATAATTCTGCGAGCTACTGTCGCAATTGTTTTCACAACAATGAAGAACACGAATTTACTCGAAACCACGAGAACCCACCAAGCATCAACATCTGAAAGTGAGTCACTGCTCCATTCATTTGCAGTCGCTCTAATGTTCCCGCGAATTCACCAATGTACGAGAACTGGGTTGAATGACTGCAGACCCTATATAAAGGCGAGCCGAATGAATGAGAGATCATCATACATTCGACCGCGATAAGAACTGCGATAGTGTGTGGGAAGTGATTTTCGTAATAGTGAAGTGATTTAGAAGACAATTGCGATAAGAAATTTACGGACAAGTGTTAGATTTTTTTAATAGTGAAAATTAAAATGAGTGCAAGTGTTGAACTGATTATTGTGCATATTTGTGATCAAATAAACTCTTTTAGACTTAAATTAAAAGATATTGCGTTTTCACTTTCCCGGAACATTAAAATTATAGGCCGCGGACCAATAACACGCGACAGTGGTGTCAAGAAGTGAGAAAGAAAATTTTGAAAGTGAAAAACGTTTAAAAAATGCACAATAGTGAAATATAACGTGGAAACTGGTGGAAAAATAAATAAAAGCCGAAATAATAAAAATAACCACGAAGCTAACATTTGAAAATAAATGAATTTACCATGGCGGAGCTTAGTGGAGACGCGGAAACACCAAAAAAACCAAAGGAACCAGAAAATGCGCTGATGCAAATGTTAATGCTGATGCAGCAAGAGCAGCGACAACAGTCATCCAATTTAGCTGCGAAGCTCAATGAATAGTCGTCCAATTTAACTACGAAGCTAGATGAACAATCAGTGAAGTTAAATGAACAATCAACGAAGCTAAATGAACAATCAGCGCAGATAAATGAACAGACATCCAGTTTAGCTGCGAAGCTAAATGAACAATCAGCGCAGCTAAATGAACAGACATCCAGTTTAGCTGCGAAGCTAAATGAACAATCAGCAAAAAAGGACCAACAAGCGATTGAAATCAAGGCGGATTCGGAAAAATAGTCTACCGAAATAAAAGCAGAGCTCAGTAGTCTCAACAACCAAATTAAATGCGTCGAGGAAAAGGTATACCAGGTCGAGGAAAGAGTCAACCATGACATCAGCCAGGTCGAGGAGAGAATCAACCATGAGATGGAAAACATGAAAAAAGAATTGGAAGTAGCGAAGGCAGTAGTAACCACCTCACCAGCCCCGCTTATAACCGCAGCGCAAAGCACATCCAGAAATGTGCAAGTACCAATATTCGATGGGCAATGTTATGCTATATAGAAACGTCGTCAATCGTCTAAGCATTCACACTCCGCCAAGTGTATACGGTCAAGCGCATACGCCCATTGTCATCAAAACATGTACTTGTCGACCAACGGCAAGCGAAAAGTCTTCATAATTCATAACATTAGCGACGACGACTATGTACATGAGAAGCTTCGGGGTGTGCTTATGGAAATATCGACAAGCATTCGCACTACGCCAAGTGTTATACGGTCAAGCACATACGCCCATTGTCATCAAAGCATGTACTTGTCGACCAACGGCAAGCTCTACATAAGCCATAACATTAGCGACGACAACGACTATGTACATGAGAAGCTTCGGGGTGTGCTTCCAGCGGAGTGACACTGTGTAGAGAACAGAAAAGCTAAACAAAAGCTTTTCCTCGCCTGATTTCTCCCTGCCTTCAAACCATTTCTCCAATTCGCCGCAAAGTTTCACCATGCGAGCAAGTGAGACGGAGCGCGGAGGAAGAAGCTTTCGTGGAACGAGAACGCACGTTTCAACTACTCAGCGAATTTAGGGCGAATTGAGGCCGCATGAATCGTTTAAAAGCAATTGATCGAGCGAGAAACGGCAAGTAGTGATAACAGCGGTTAGGGAATTGTACGAGTAGTGTATTCGCCGCAAAGTCAACAGCGTAGCCAGTGTCGAAAATCCCCGGCTCGGCTACATTGAAGACGGTGCAATCAGGAAGCCAACCTCTCAGTAAGGAGGTTGAATCTAGGGTGACACGGAGAAACACGGTAGATAACAGTTACATAAAATCCAGCCTCGTGACCGCTTCATTGCCTTTGGATATTGGGAAACAGGAGAAAACAAAATTTACCATTGATACAGGTGCAGAGGTTAGCATAATTAGCAAATCAGCAATACGCGATTCGTGTCCAATAGATGTGAGTCATAAGCTTACTTTGTCAAGCCCTTTTGGGGAGGGAGAAACCCTTGGTTCTACGCAAGGCAACTTCGAGCTCCCCACCAAGCTTCCTTGTACCTTCCACGTAGTAGACACAATTCAGGGGGCGTTCAATGATGGTCTTCTCGGAAACGACCTTCTAGCGAAAAATTGTAATATAGAAGGTCCTGTTCAGTCACTGGTGTTTCCTCGGACGGAAGCAAATAGTAATGAATTCAAGGTCCCTTTAGAGTGCCATGAAGGATCAGTAGATTTGCGTCAGTCTTCGGTTCAGGCGCCGAATAGCGTATACAAGTTGTCCAAAAGGGTGGCGCAAAACGCGGCGGGTTTACCAAACCAAGCTGAGGGTGTGAATTGTGGTTCTGTCAAAGGACACACTATCAGCCAAAGTGGTTGCAAGGGAACCTACCGAGTCGATTTCAAGAAGGTCGTCACGTTGTTGCCACGGACACAACATATAGTAGAGGTACCGATTCAGTTGGATCAGGAAATGCTTTGTACCGCAAGTTCAATAGCGGATGGCGTGTTCCTAGCCAATGCTCTTCTAGATCCGGTTCACTCTGTAATAGGTATAATGAATTCGAGTGAGTCACCGATCATACTTGAGCGGATTGATTTAGAACTCGAGAGATTGGATGAATATTTGGTGGATAATCTGGAGGCTACGAATAAGAAAGTGCAGCTCCAGAAAGCCTCTTGCATTAACTCCCCAGTGAAGCATCTAGGTGGTATATCATCAACAACGGGTATATCGACAACTGCCGAAGGGTCACAATTGATAAGTAACGGTCGGTCGGAAAACGAACCTGGACCAATGAATCAGGGCCTGCCGACCAGCATTATACGCAATGCATTACTAAAACAAGAACTTACGCTATATGAGCATATTAACTCTGAGGAGAGGGCTGCTATTACTCAGCTATGTCAGGAGTTTAGTGACATTTTTTTCCTGCCAGGGGATAAGTTGAGTTACACGGAGGCGATCACACATGAGATTCCACTGGTGACAGATCAAGCACCTATAAATCAGAAAATGTACCGCTTGAGTCAACCCCAGAAAGATATTATTAACGAGCAGCTCAAGTTGATGTTAGACAGCGACATTGTCCAGCCGAGCAAGAGCCCCTGGAACTCTCTCCTCTTGGTTGTGCCCAAGAAGGCCGGAGCCAATGGAGCAAAGAAATGGAGAGTAGTTGTTGACTTCAGGAGACTGAATGAGAAAACCATAGGAGACGCATTTCCATTACCCCGTATAGAAGATATTTTAGATCAGTTGGGGCATTCACGGTATTTCAGCACGTTAGATTTGGCCAGTGGGTATCACCAAGTCCTGGTGCGGCCGAAAGATGGGCCAAAAACTGCATTTAGCACCAGTTATGGACACTATGAATTTAAGCGAATGCCTTCTGGTTTGAAGGGGGCACCAGCCACTTTTCAGAGGCTAATGAACTACATACTAACGGGTTTACAAGGTTTTGACTGTTTTGTGTACTTGGATGACATAGTGGTTTATGGGAAAAAGTTGAGGGATCACATCGATAAACTACGGAAAATCTTTGTTAGGCTGAGACTAAACAACCTGAAACTCCAACCGGAGAAATGTCAGTTCTTACGACCCGAGGTGGTATATTTAGGACATATTTGCTCCCAAACGGGTGCGCGGCCAGATCCAAGTAAGACTAGCTGCGTGCGGGATTTCCCCGTCGCTAAAACGGTGCGCAGACTACAGTCCTTTTTAGGACTAGTCAATTATTACCGGAAGTTTATTCCCAATTTCTCGAAGAGAGCCAAGCCTCTTACAAATTTATTGCGGAAGGATGTTCGGTTTACATGGACGGATAAGTGTATGGAGGCATTTCAATTGCTGAAAAATTCGCTAGTAGAACCACCATTGCTGGCGTATCCTGATTTTTCCCAGCCATTTAATCTCACCACGGACGCAAGTAACGAGGCCTTGGGGGTCTTATCTCAGGGAGAAATTGGCAAGGACCACCCCATAGCCTATGCAAGTCGGACTCTGAATAGAGTGGAGCGGAATTGCTCTAAAATTGAAAAGGAGCTACTTGCGATGGTTTGGGCCGCTAAAAATTTCAGGTGTTATTTACAAGGACGACGTTTCACCATCTACACGGATCATAAACCCCTAAAGGGGGTGTTTAACGTGAAAGATCCTACCACACGGTTGGTAAGGTTTCACCATAAGTTGTCGGAGTTCGATTACCACATTGAGTATAAACCGGGCAAGTACAATAATGCCGACGCTTTGATTAGGATTCCCCAGGATTTTGCCGGGGAGGCAGGTAATAAATATCAGTGTAATGTCCTCACTAGAGCACAAAAGTGGCGGAAATTACCTGATCAATCTCCAGAAGACTCTTCAGCAGAGCCGGCACCAGGAGGTGGCCGGAAAGACAATGGTATTACCACTGACGGTACGGAGGGGTCGATTGAGTCCTCGCTCCCACAATCCACGCCGGAGCAACAGAATTTATCTGACTTATTTTTCGAGGATCCCTGTACAGGCCCGATACTAGGAGGGCCCCAGGAGGAGCCCCAGGAGGACATTGGTAACTACGCTGCTGATAGTGATGAAACAATTAAGATTGTCTCTCCACAACCCGCGGTACAACCTGATATCCTGACCCTCGGTTCACCAGAGGAGGTAAGGGCGGTCTTATTGGAGTTTCACGATTCTCCTTTTGGAGGGCATCAGGGGGTTGCGAAAACCTACAGGAAGATTCGCAAAAAGTATAAATGGAAGAATATGCTATCAGACATTAAAAAATATGTGAGGACGTGTAAGAAATGTCAAGTTATGAAGGCTTCTCCCCAACATCGCATGCCAATGGTTTTCACGGACATAGCGGAGAAACCATTTGATAAAGTATATCTGGATATCGTGGGGCCCCTCATTGAGACAACTTCTGGGAATAAGTACATTTTGACCTTTTAGGACAATTAAACAAAATTTGTGGATTGGTACGCTTTACCGAACGCTGAGGCGGAAACTGTAGCCAAAGTGTTCTTTGACGAGATTATTGCTAGGTATAGAATACCGAAGCAGCTAGTTACCGATCAGGGGGCTAATTTTGTAGGGTAATTATTCAGGCAAGTATGTAAGCTATTAAATATAAAGAAAATGCAAACTACCGCCTATCATCCACAATCCAATGGAGCCTTGGAACGAGCCCATAGACCCCTTGTTGAATATTTGAGATCCATGGTGGATGACAATCCGCAGGTTTGGGATCAGTTTTTGCGTACGGCCGCGTTCGTGTACAATAACAGTGAACACGATAGCACGAAACTCACTCCAATGGATTGTCTTTATGGATTCACGGCAGATGTTCCGTCGAACCTAAAGAGGGAGCCAGCTCCTCTCTATGACCATGAGAATTATTATCTATTATTAAAGCACAAATTACAAAAGATGTATACCTTGGCACGTAGGAATATACTGGAGAGTAAGTTAAAATCCAAGGTCCATTACGATAACAACGTCAGACCGGTTACTTTCCATATAGGGGATAAGGTATTGCTGAAAAATGAGAATCGTAAACACAAGCTCGTGCAGGTATGGGTAGGACCATATGAGGTCAAAGCCGTTACTTCCCCCTTCAACACCACGATTGCGATAAAGAAAAAACTGGTCAATGTTCATAACAATCGACTTAAACCATACTATGAATCAATTGTTCTAACTCCCCCTTTTTTTTATTTCTAGTAATGGTCATTGACATAGTTATCCTAGGCCTGCTTAATGTTGGCGTTTTGGCAACGCCGAACGAGGATCTGAAACCGTATTCAATGGAGAGCATAGCGAACACAGGAATACTATTTGAAGATGTAGGTGGTCTGTTGAGCTATCACAGTAGCTGGAATGTAGTGATGGAGCTTAATCTAGGGGAAATTCAGGATCAAATAGGAGTGGCCGAACGAGCCGAACACCTCGTTAAGATGCTTTGTGCAGGAAAGGGCTTGGGATGTGCGGAGCAATTAAGTCACGTCCATAGTCTAGTGGAAAATCTGAAGTTTCGCTCTCGAGCTCTGTTTGAGTCACTGATGCCTAAAAGGTCCAAAAGGTCGTTCATTGATGGGGTCGGAAGAGCGCTACATTCGCTATTCGGCACCATGGATGATGAGAATGAAAAGGAATTGTACAGTCGGCTAGATAACCTGGAGGACAAGGAAAGGGAATTAGTTAAATTGGAAAAACAAAGGATTAGCATTGTGAATATCTCTTTGGAGGAAATCCATAAACCGCTATCAGATGTGATTAACAGGCAAACAGAACTCGGGTTACAGATGAAAGAAATCTCGCTCATGACTGATAAACTGTCAGCAGCAGAACGGAGGAATGTAGTTCTAACATCCCTGTTAGCGCAGCTTATGGAGATCGAGATGCGACAGCGCACCTTGATTGACATAGCTGTGGCAGTTCAAAGCAACAGAATTCATCCCTTGTTAATCTCTAGCAAAAAATTGCACGAAATCCATGTTAAACCGGGCAATAGGTGCCCCGAATTTTGTGAGGATCCTTGCACAGACGGCGATACTACGGTATTTCAGATGGAAGACCAAGCTGGTAGTGATAATTACGCTCCCGCTTTTCCAACTACCCTTAATGAGACTATATCAAATACACTTGTTTCCCATCAAAACTAACAGGACCCTATTTCTGTTACCCACTGTGGAATACTCGTTTATAGCGGGTGATATCACAACTCAACAGTTTCTGCTTCTAACCGATAATTCAAATCATAAGAAAATTAAACATCCACAACCTGGTGACCTATATGTGGCCCCATTAACTACGCCGATTATTCGATCCCCACCTTCAGAGAATGTAATAATTTTACTTCTGCACAACCCACTCAATCTGAAATTAGAACTACCTCTTCGAGTTAGTACTTCAATAACAGATTCCCTCATTAAGCTAAGTAAACCGAACAGTTGGATATACTTTCTACCGAACGAAACACCCATTCATATCCGCTGCGATGCTAGCATCACGACACACAAACTGATTGGTCAAGGAATCCTAACTCTCCATCTCCCCTGCGCAATTCTGATTAACGAAATGACCATACATTATGAAGCAGAAAGTACTCACCCGTTCGATATAATTCAACCGCAGTATTTCCCTGAAGTAGACCCGAGAATTTTAGTGCTGGACGTCGCTGTTCTGGGGGGTAACCACAGCATACCGCAAACAAAGTTAATAACGAGCAACAACGGAGGCATTCATTTTTCAGCCAGCACCCACGGCCTCAATGAAATCTTTTCGCACCTCGAGCGGATCAAATTTAATGAGACGGCCAGAAGGCATGTGCATCTATCCACGGCCTCGGCAAGCCTGGCGGTGGTCTCGGTATTATTTATGGTAATATATTTTTTGATCAGACGCATTAAGGGGCGGTGTCGGACGAGTTTAAGCAATAGAGTTTCTACAGAGGTGTCGAACCCTGGTTTTGCCTTGCAAGTCCATACTGGGGAGGCAAGTCAGCGAGTTTCACCGGTATCGCTAACAACTGATAACTCACATATTTCCGTGGTACGCAAGGAGCGGCTTGTAAACACGCGTAGCCCAAAAGCACAAGCACCCAATCCCTCACATAGTACCCAACCCCAAAACTCCATGCATCATCTCACCCGTTCCTTTCAACTAGTCTAGTTATAGCAAGTGAAAAAATAATGGAAAAACAGAACATAAGAAAAAATAAGAAACAAGAAAAAATTAGTAAAAAAAAAGAACCAAAAAGAAATCAGCGGAAAAGAGGGCTGAGTTCAAAATAAAAAAAATAATAATAAAAAATAAAAAAAAATCATAAGCAAAACCAAAAATATAAAAAAAAAATATTACAGAAATAATAATAAATAATATAAACAAACAAGACGCTGGTACGTAAAAAAAAAGAAAAAAAAAACTAATTTCAGACAAAGAATGCTATAACTTTGTAGAATCCTATAATAAACATCCGACTAACTAACAGTTACTAATCAAGTAACAGCTGTGCACTGATTTGTTTTCTTGCACCTCGCACACGATAAGCATAAAGCCATAATTTCGGCGGCGAAGCTAATGCCTTCAGAAAGATACAATTGACCAGCAGTCAATTTACCTATGGTCTATTGCGACGGCTCGCCAGATCCAATGCGCACATATGTGGTAATAAGCGCAGTACGTTCTTCCCTGATAACGAACTTCAATGATCGTGAGAACTATTCAGCCCAAAGCTTAATCATTATCACACCATATGAAGCAAGTAAGCGGCGGCGAAGCTAATGCCTTCAGAAAGATACAATTGACCAGCAGTCAATTTACCTATCGTCTCTTGCGACGGCTCGCCAGATCCAATACGCACATATGTGGTGATAAGCGCAGTACGTTATTCCCTGTTAATGAACTTCAATGATCGTGTGAACTGTTCAGCCCAAAGCTTGATCATTATCACACCATATGAAGCAAGTAAGCGAGCGTACTCGACAAAATTCCCAATTCCGATGGAAACCCATGTGGAAGCTTTGATAAGGTAGCATTCGCCGCCACCACAATGAAAGTTTTTCGCTCGGCTGAAATAAGTCCAAAGCTAATTAAGCGATTGGAGTGAATAATCTTATCAACCATACGAGTATGAGCGAATAGAATGCCGTCCAGCTTGACGTTCTATCCCTACTAAGTATCCTCACATTCCATCCCATTAAAAATTAATTCATGCCGTTCCGCCTACATACTAACAAAACAAATTCCCACTAAACTATTGGTACAATAATTAATATGTAGAACTTTAAGAAAGCTTAGTTATCGTATCAAATAAAATTAATTAAAAACTATAGTAATGTTAAAAGCAATAAGAAGCAATTATGTAAACAATTATTATTAAAGTTAATAAGTAGAATCTGAAATATTCAAAGTAAAAAAAAAAGAAACTGTAAGAATAATGATAATAGTAGGAATATAAGAACGTTAATCGAATATAAATTGAAAGTAGCAAGGAATTTAAAGACAAAACCAAAACAAAGAAAAGGAAAAGAAGAAAATAATAAGTGCCATTGTACTTGCACCGTTCACACTACATCCTCACTAACGCTAATTTGCTAACATCTGAACTACAGCCTAGTAATGCACAAAAAGGTAAACCAATAATTTACAATTCTGATTTAAAGAAAAATCGGCAGTAAATATGGAAGTTAAAGGAAAATTTACTGTCTCATAAAGTAAAGCCAATTAAAAGAAATATTGGATTCCGGCATCCCTCAAATGAAAAATAATTTTATATAAATAATAGTTTTATTCCCAAGAAAAAACGATTTAGGACCGGAAGAAATGTTCAGTATATTCTTCAACATTAGAATCAAACGTAACATTATTCCATTATTGTATACAATCAAATGAAATATTGAGTTGTTAATTTACGTTTGTATAGAATCAAACCAAACACGAACCTACTTGGCTCAAAGTTGTATCAAACAAAAACCTTTGTGAATAATTATACTGATAAACAATCAAAAAAAAAAAAATATATACGAGTATATATACATTATCAATCCACGATTATGTAGAACCAAAAGCGATCTTAGCTCACTGTTTCAAAAGAAATACTAAGTATCAGACAAAACATCAATTTATAATTAACTTATTATGTTAGTATCAAGTTAAAAATGTAACCGTACAGATTAGCGACTCAGGCAAGCAAATCATGAATCCGTAACGATATAAAATCAAAAATGAAGTAATTTTCAATTGTAACGTTGAATTATGCCATAACATGTTAAGTAGCGTAAATTAGGAGTTAAAAATACACGAAATTAATAGGTAGAATTAAGTATGTTAATCAAGAACCAGCAGCAGAACAACAATCAACAAATAGGCAGTGAGAAGTACAGCGGACAATAGTAATGGCCTTAACAGCGCAAAATATAAGTACAACTAACGCATTAAGTAATTCGCATGATTTACTTCACTCTCCAAGTACGTAAATCAGTCAAATCCGCCGGAGGAAATGTTATGCTATATAGAAACGTCGTCAATCGTCTAAGCATTCACACTCCGCCAACTGTATACGGTCAAGCGCATACGCCCATTGTAATCAAAACATGTACTTGTCGACCAACGGCAAGCGAAAAGTCTTCATAATTCATAACATTAGCGACGACGACTATGTACATGAGAAGCTTCGGGGTGAGCTTATGGAAATATCGACAAGCATTCGCACTACGCCAAGTGTTATACGGTCAAGCACATACGCCCATTGTCATCAAAGCATGTACTTGTCGACCAACGGCAAGCGAAAAGACTTCATAATTCGCTCTACATAAGCCATAACATTAGCGACGACAACGACTATGTACATGAGAAACTTCGGGGTGTGCTTCCAGCGGAGTGACACTGTGTAGAGAACAGAAAAGCTAAACAAAAGCTTTTCCTCGCCTGATTTCTCCCTGCCTTCAAACCATTTCTCCAATTCGCCGCAAATTTTCACCATGCAAGCAAGTGAGACGGAGCGCGGAGGAAGAAGCTTTCGTGGAACGAGAACGCACGTTTCAACTACTCAGCGAATTTAGGGCAAATTGAGGCCGCATGAATCGTTTAAAAGCAATTGATCGAGCGAGAAACGGCAAGTAGTGATAACAGCGGTTAGGGAATTGTACGAGTAGTGTATTTGCCGCAAAGTCAACAGCGTAGCCAGTGCTCGAGTCAGTCAGTGCATTTCGTCCATATAGTTCTGGTGCAATTGCAGAATATCTTCACATCGGTTAGATGGTGAGGTGTAGGCTTGAGCCGCGAACCTCATTCGGCTTGGGGGCGTTTTACGCTGTGTAGCCACCATCAACTTATTTTACTTTCTTCTAGGCATCCTCCGTCCGTGAAGACACCGCCGAACGCACGGGTGAAGCGTGCCGAGCAAGGCGTATAGACAAGAGCCGTGCCCAGGAGGACAGGAGCACCCCAGCAAGACCAGCGCTCGCCAGCGTGTGTATCCCGACCTATCGGGTGGCAGCCGGAGTAACCGCAGCAAGCAGCCCAGGTGCACGCCATCGTTCACCCAAGAAGAGTCTGGAGGAGGCACTCCGGGAAAACGCCAGGGCAAGCCCACGGCCCATCACCCGCGAGGAGTACTTGGCCAGATTGAAGGCGCCGCTGGACACCTCCGTCCGAGAAGCCAACTACGAGCGGAGGCGCGGCGGTCGACGGGAGCAGTTACGGCAGCAGCTCCACGAATACAGGCGGCTCGCATGCATCTTGACCACGATAGCGGAGCGGTCCCAGTGGCAGCAGAAGGTGACGGAGCTGCGGCGCAAGATTAAAAAGGAGGTGAAGGATCGTCTACGCGCTACTAAACGCGACCGAGCAGTTGTAGAAATAAAACACAAATAAATATTAAATAACGTAAAACTGGGTGTTTTCTTTTGGCAAGTCCATAGAGTTTGAGGCGGATAAGGTAAGCTGCAGGTGGCGAGACTGAGTAGTGCCCAAAGTACCAGAGCAGGACATCCCGGAAAAGGCTGGGAGGATCCTGTGAGGTAGTAGATTTATAATATAACAGCAAACAGTCTGGAGTATTTACAAGACCCAGTTTGAAGCTGCCGCAAGGGCAAATCACTGGAATGAGCAGGAACGAGCAACTGCACTGATTCTTGCTCTAAGAGGCCCAGCTGCCGAGCTGTTGCAGACGATCCCCGTTGAATTGCACTCAAACCCGAATGCTATAATGAATGCGCTCGACATGCGTTATGGAGACGATCATCTAAAGCAGATTTATCGGTCGCAGCTAAGGCATCGGGTGCAAAAGTCTGGTGAAACCCTACAGCAGCTAGCCCAAGACATTGAGCGACTAGCACTTTTGGCTTATCCGGCTTACGACCCAGAACATCGAGATGACGCAGCAACAGAAGCATTTATCAGTGCGTTAAAGGACCAGGAATTGCAACAAGCCGTGCGTTTAGCTCAAAAGCAAACGGTTAAGGACGCATTGGTTTATAGTCTGAACTTTGGGGCAGCGAAAAATGCGACTCGTACCACTGCCCGGGTCCGTGAAGTAGTGGCAGACGAGTGCAGGTGTAAGTGCGTGGAAAATGAGCGAGAGCCGAAGGTGAATGGTGCGCCTAGATGCTGGGATTGCGGAGAGAAGGGGCACCTGCAAAGAGACTGCAAAAAGCGAAGGAAACCCCCATCACCGTGCCAAGGCAACATCGTGGAGAAGCAGACAGATGTCTTCCTGGTCAAGTTGATGAAGAACCTTGCACTATAACAAACGACACTGGTGCAACCCGATCGACGATCCGACCAGACCTAGTGAGGCCCCAACTACTTTACAAGGGCAGAGTTCATGGAAATGCTGACGCCCTATCTCGTCATCCATGTCCAGCTAACTGCAAGCATTGCTGGCGGATTGAGGAAAAGGAGCCGCCCGTTGATCTGCGAGTGATAACGGCCGAATTCGATGAAAGTTGGTCAGCGGAGGAGATTCGAAATGCCCAGTTAGCCGATGAGGATATCGGACCGTTGCTCGTATGGAAAGAGACGACTGAGCGACCTGAGTGGAAAGACGTTTCAACGCATGGCGCAACCCTGAAAAGCTATTGGGCACAATGGAACTCCCTTCAGGTGGAGGGTGGCGTACTCAAGCGGAAATGGGAAACGCCGGATGGTCGCTCGTATAGGATGCAAACTATACTTCCCAAAAGCCGAATTCACGATGTGATTAAGGAAATGCATGAAGGATCCTCGGGAGGCCACCTTGGTGCTAACAAGACCTTAGCGAAATTGCGGGAAAGGTTCAACTGGCTCCACGCGCGAGAAGACGTAGAGGACTGGTGTTGCAGATGCACAATTTGCGCTCCCGTCAAAGGCCCAAAGCGACGACTGAGAGGACAAATGCAAGCCTATAACGTAGGCGTGCCATTCGAAAGGATTGCTGTTGACATCGCAGGACCCTTTCCTGGATCCGAATGGGGAAATCGATACACGCTGGTTGTAGCCGATTATTTCAGTAAGTGGCCCGAGATCTACCCCATTCCCAACCAGGAAGCAACTACTGTAGCTGAACAGCTAGTGTTAAATTGGGTCAGTAGGTACGGTGTACCTTGCGAACTACATTCGGATCAAGGCCGAAACTTTGAGTCACTAGTTTTTAGCGAAATGTGCGAGCTGCTGGGAATACGGAAAATGAGAACAACACCGCTGCAACCCCAATCCGATGGAATGGTCGAACGGTTCAACGGCACGCTAAATAAACAACTCGCCAAGATGGTCGACGAGAACCAAAGGGACTGGGACCGACATATCCCACTATTCTTGATGGCGTACAGAGCTGCCCAACATGCATCGACGGGCCAAGCCCCAGCCAAAGTCCTTTTTGGAAAGACTATTCGTCTGCCAGCGGATATAAAGTTCGGAACACCCCCTGAGAAACCCCAAACGATCTCGGAGTACGCAAGTGATCTAAGACAACGGTTGAACCAGATACATCGGACAGTGCGAAAACACCTTGAATCGGCTACTGACCGCATGAAGACCAGGTATGATCTAAAGGCTAATTCTACTGGCTTCCAGCAAGATGACTTGGTGTGGCTTTATAACCCGCAACGGCGAAAGGGTAGGTCTCCAAAGTTGCAGCACAATTGGGAGGGACCATACCGAGTTCCAAAGCGAATCAACGACGTCGTATATCGCATACAGGAACACTGTAAGCCGAGAGCCAAAACGATAATCGTGCATCTGGACCGTCTTGCCCCATATTACATCCAGGGAGAATTGACTACAACTGGCGAGACATCCTTTCGGGGCGAAAAGAACTGAGGTGGGGGCAGTGTTACATGTACAAATAATTCTGCGAGCTACTGTCGCAATTGTTTTCATAACAATGAAGAACACGAATTCACTCGAAACCACGAGAACCCACCAAGCATGAACATCTGAAAGTGAGTCACTGCTCCATTCATTTGCAGTCGCTCGAATGTTCCCGCGAATTCGCCAATGTACGAGAACTGGGTTGAATGACTACAGACCCTATATAAAGGCGAGCTGAATGAACGGGGGATCATCATTCATTCGATCGCGATAAGAACTGCGATAGTGTGTGGGAAGTGATTTTCGTAATAGTGAAGTGATTTAGAAGACAATTGCGATAAGAAATTTATGGACAAGTGTTAGATTTTTTTAATAGTGAAAATTAAAATGAGTGCAAGTGTTGAACTGATTATTGTGCATATTTGTGATCAAATAAACTCTTTAAGACTTAAATTTAAAGATATTGCGTTTTCACTTTCCCGGAACATTAAAATTATAGGCCGCGAAGCAATAACACGCGACAATATATATATATATATATATATATATATATATATATATATATATATATATATATATATATATATATATATATATATATAGATATATATATATATACATTCATATATTCTTTACAAAGTGAGGTACCAAGTGGCGAATCTTTACATGGCGATCCTGCATACCCAAACCTAGAATCTGAATTGGAAGTTGATGTCGACATAGAAAAGTTCAATGCAATTTTTGAGAGGTGCTGCAGGCGTATAGAAGAGTTTAATGCAATTTTTGGAGAGGTGCTGCCGGCGTATAGAAGAGTATACTCCGCTTTTTATAACAAGTGAGAGGCCTTTACCACCTCCATACGTCCCGACAGAAATTGGTACTCCGGATTTTCGAGGACCTAAACCACACGGAATTGAACCATTTTTAAAGAAGAAAAAAGCAGAACCAACCGACATTTTGGAAACAATCCCCAAAAAGTGAAGACCAAGGGGTGGTCGTAGGACAAAGATGAAGCATCAATGAGCTGAATTACATCTTGTAATAAAACTAACGGTTGGAGATCAGAAGAAACTACTACAACCAATACTTTTAGAGCTCAAACCAGCGAAGAGATACTGGTTACCATGGGAAACAACTGCTCCGTCGGCAACAGTTTCTTGGAACAATACCGCCAATCGATAACAACAGCTGCAGTCTTTATTATTGTTATAGTAATTTTTTATATCCACCATAGACATAATAAGCAATATGTAGTTAAGAGGCTTAATAGAAATGTCAATATTTAAATTTAAAACTTGTATCTTTGCTCTTAGTATAGTTTGAATTGGTATTTCTATCTATCGTGAAACAGGGATCATTCACTTGACTTCTGCGTATCTTCATATTATTCTGTATTGATTTATGGAGGAGCTAGAACTTTTAGTAACCGAAAACGAGAGGACATTGACAAATTTGAGAAAAAGTGCAAAGAGTTTGTACACCTTTGAGACTCTTCGGACAAAATTGAAAGAGTTAAAAGTCAGAAGAGAAAAAGTAAATAGCGTACTAAAAAATTGTAGTGAAACCGATTCTAAGGTTCAAGACTTGAAGTTAAGGTTCAGGACGCAATCATCCATTTTAGAAGGGGAAATTTTACTTCAATTAAGCAAGCAGCGTTTTGAAGAGGATAACACCCAAGAAAACCCTGTGAATGAGGATTTAGAGCACAGCCCACCAATTTCACAAGAAAGCATTACCATGGCCGAATTCAATTTAGAAACAGCCATGAAGATAATCCTTGTTTTTGATGGGAAATATAAGGAGCTAGATCCTTTCCTCAAAATTTTGAAAATCCTCCATACAACTTTGTCTGCAAATACTAAGACTAGTTTGATAGATTTCGTTACCAATATGAAGTTAAGTGCTACAGTTAGGCTAACTTTGACCAACAGTTCCATAACTACATTTGAATCTCTTAAGTCAGAATTGATTACAAAATTCAAGAGTAACAAGACCGTCCCACAAATTCTCACAACACTGAGCAATACCACTCAGAAGAAATCTAGCGTTACCGCTTCTAAGGATAAGATTTTAAGTCTGGTAGATGAACTTAACTAGTTACAAGTACATGAGCTAGGTAATCAGGTTACTCAAGCTGAGAAGAAAATGATCGCAGGAATGACCGAAACCTACGCGTTAAAAGTCTTCAAGAATGGACTGAATGATCAATTAAGAAACACTAGATTCTCAGCAAGACCTAAAAATCTTTCAGAAACAGTGTCGCTTGCTCAAGAATTGGAGAACGCAGATACATAAGCTACGAACAGTATAATGCATGTTGGTGATTATGCAAATAAGAAGGGGAACAAATATAATAACAACAACAGTGGGAATACTGGTGATAGTAGGAATTACAGAAGGAAATATAGCAGAAATTACAAAAGGAATAATAGCGGTAACACCGATTATAATAATAGTGGTAGTAATAGAAATGACTATAACAATGATGGCAACAATAGGAGTAATGGTTACCGTAATAGTAATAGTAATCAAGGAAATAATGAACCTCGTAGGCGCAAAGGTCGGAAAAATAGCAACTACAATAATAACAACAATAACACTTACAATACAGATAGGAGAAACGTACATGTTATAACCGACCAGGGAAATGGCCAGAATTCTGGAGAGGTCATAGAGAACCTCCCGGTAGAAAAAGTGCAAATACAGAATGTAGGATATATAGAATAACCGAAAATTGTACGAATTTTGTAAGAATCTTTACATTTAATTATAACTCTGATAAATACTTATTGTTTTTAATTGACACAGCAGCGGACGTGTCGGTATGCAAAAATAATGTTTGCAAGGATTTAGAATATGCTATAGAAAGTAAAAATAAAATAAGACTTACAGGAATAAGTAAGGAAGTAACTACATCATTGGGTACTTCTTGCTTAGAATTGTTAATTGGTAACAATAGGGTAACAGAATCGTTCCACATTGTAGACAGCAATTTCTCGATAAGCACAGATGGCATTATCAGCAGAGTTTTGATGGTCCATTATTTATGCAGAATCGATTATGAAACATTTACGATAACATATAACGTAAATGATGAAGAAGTTGTACTACCTATGGACACACGAAAGCAGGAATATTCACAAATAAACATTTCGGCCAGACCCGCGATGATTATTCCGGTCAACATAAAAATTGATGAGGATAGTATAGTGCTAAATACTGAAATTGAGAAAGGTGTATTTGTAGGAAATACAATAATACCTGTAAAAGGGGTACGCCACATCAAAATCTTAAATACTACGGACAAAGATGTTGTCATAAAGCATTTCGGTGTTGAAATCGAACCATTGAAGAATTATGACATCTTCAAATAAGAGAAACAAAGAAACGACGCCAGTCGGCTTAAGCAACTGTTGAAGGTCATAAATAAGGATAGTTTGGACAAACCTGCAATAAGCACTCTACTTGAGATAGTAAAAGAATATCAAGATTTATTTCATTTAGATGGGGAAAAACTTGCGACAAACAATTTTTATAAACAGAGATTACAGATTGTAGATAATAACCCAATTTACATCAAGAATTACAGATTACCTCAATCCCAAAATGAGGAAATCCTACAACAGGTTAGAGATCTAGAAACAAATGATATCATCGAGCCATCAACTAGCCCGTACAATTCACCTCTATTAGTTGTACCGAAAAAGAGTACAGATGGGAAAGCTAAATGGCGACTAGTTGTAGATTTCAGAAAACTTAATGATAGTCAATTACAAGTTTCCTTTAACAAGACTTGAAGACATGTTAGACAAGCTTGGTAGAGCTCTCTACGCTGAACATGACTAGCTCTTTTCATCAAATTGAACTTGAGAAAGAATCTAGACCATTAACAGCATTCTCTACCAATGATGGGCACTATCAGTTCAAGAGGTTACCATTTGGACTTAAAATTTTGTCCAACAGCTTTCAATGAATGTTAACTATAGCTCTCAGTGGCCTTAGTTATGAGGCATTCCTTTATGTCGATGACATTATAGTATTCGGTTGTAGCATCAAACACCACAATGACAATCTTCGTAAGGTGTTGCAAAGATTGAAAGGTAAAAATAATACGATCAAGAATTACCCGGTCCCAAAGAGTGCAGTCGAAGTACGCAGATTTGTGGCTTTTTGCAACTACTAAAAGCGTTTTATTCCAAATTTTGCTGATACGGCCAAATGTTTGTATTCATTCCTAAAGCAAAATGTTGGTTTTATTTGGACTGAAGAATGTCAGAAAGCATACGAGACTTTGAAAAGAAAATTGATAGAACCACCGATTTTCCAGTATCCAAATTTCGAAAAACCATTTATTTTAACTACAGACGCTTCTAGCTACGCTTTGGGCGCAGTTTTATCTCAAGGAGAATTTGGCCAAGACCTACCAATCTCTTATGCTAGCAAATCTCTGGCTTAGCACGATATCAACAAACCAACCATAGCAAAGGAGCTTCTACCTATTCATTAGGGAATAAACCTTTTCAGACCCTATCTATATGGGCAAAAATTCGTGGTTGTGACCGATCATACACCGCTAATATCTTTGTTTACCTATGAGAATCCTTCGTCAAAGCTAACTAGAATTTGTGTCGATCTATCTGACTACGATTTCACAATTGTATATAAGAAAGATAGTATGAATTCCAATGCGGATGCGCTATCAAGGATAGAACTGAATTCTAACACCTTGAAACAAAAAAGAGAATCCCTAGAGTAAGGATGATCAGTATTGGAGGCAAACAAATCGAATCGAAGCCAGCGGTGAAGTACCTGGGGCTACTGATCGACTTGAAGATGAGTTTCTCTGAGCTAATCAGGGCAACGGCTGAGAAGGCTTCTTCGGGAATATCGGCCCTGAGTCGACTCATGGCCAACGTAGGGGGACCCAGCCCATCAAGAAGACACCTCTTGATGAGTGCTGTAGGGTCAGTGCTACTGTACGGAGCAGAGGTATGGGGCGACGCTCTCAGCAAGGAGGTATACCGAAAACGTTTGGCACAGGTACAGAGAAGAGGAGCACTGAGAATTGCATCTTCGTATTCAACAGTCTCCGACTCGGTGGTGAGAGTGATTGCAGGCGTGATATCTGTCGCCCTCCTTGCTAGAGAGCGCTGCGCTATTTACCTGTGCCGAAACGAGGATGCGAGGGAGATGGTTGTCCGCGAGAAGAGACAGCGCTCGCTCAACGATTGGCAGCAGTCTTGGGTGAATTGCACGAAGGGAAGGTGGACTGCGCGCCTCATCCCGGATGTGAGACCGTGGCTAAATCGAAGGCATGGTGAGACTGACTTCTATCTGACCCAGCTTTTGAGTGGGCACGGGTGTTTTCAGTCTTACCTGCACAAGATCGGTAAGTCACGGTCTCCCGATTGTCGGTTTTGCCCAGGAGAGGAGGGCAATTCCTGTCACACATTTTTTGCGTGTACAAAATTGGTCAGACTGTGAAAGGAACTCTATAGGGAGACGGAAGAACTCACTCCGGATAATATAGTCGCGGTGATGCTCGAATCAGTTGACAAATGGAACCAGGTGGCACATTATGCTCGGGCAGTCCTAAAATATAAAAGGGACTCACAGCAGCCGGGGGCACTGGGGCTGGGGGATCGCTCTTCTGGCATTTCCTCTTCCCCTCTCCCTTCCCGCTAGAAAAGGGACTCCCCAGCTTGAAGGCGCCCCACGGCGTAACAAAACGAGACCTGGCCCGAAGTAATGTGTCAAACGGTTCCAGGCTGGGTCCTCAGGTTGACAGGGGAGGTGTTTAGTGGGTAGTCCAGTCGCGCATGGGAGTCCCACACTCTGTGCATAAATAGCATTCACCTCCTTACCACAAAAAAACACCTTGAAAGCGATGATACCTCCAGAAAATGATGAAAATACGAAAAGAAAACTATTAACAGCTACGAGAGGTATGGCAAATAAAACTGGAAAACGGGAAGAAGTAGTCAAAAATGAGGGCACACAGACAACGATAGAACCTGATCAACTCTATTGTTGGGATTGCACGAGTTTGTCTGACATTACCGGTATTCCAAAATTAAAATTTAACCTGCGCAGTGAAATTAAAAACAAAGAAGTTTATATTGTACGCACAAATGATATTATAGAAATACATTGTAGCGATATATTGGATGTGAAATCCGTTTCAATTAAAGAAAAGCTAACAATGTATAATAGTACCAAACGTAACAAGAATGATGAGACAAATAGTGATAATCCAAATTCGAAACTTGTTTCTATCTTGGAGAAACTATTAAGATTCGCGAGTCAAGAAAACATCAATAAACTCTCACTATCTTGTGAAGACATTATTTTTAGGTCTATAGACAAAACAATATTCAAAAGAATATTAAATATGTTGATACAAGAAAAGCGTACGCAAAAGAAATTACGAATTATGATATACAAACCACCAACCAAGATAACAAATAAACTTGAACAAAAGAAGCTAATAGAAGAGTACCACAACTCACCACATGGAGGACATCTTGGAATTCGCAAAACATTATTGAAACTAAAATAATGATACTGTTGGAAGAATATGAACAATATGGTTAAAACCCATATCAGTAATTGTGCAGCAAGCCTTACTAACAAACAAGTAAGACATACAAAAGAGAGGATGATTGAAACTTGTACACCATCCACAAGCTTTGAGACTGTGCAAATAAACACTGTAGGACCATTAATAATCTCGAATAATTACAGATACATCTTAACACGACAATGTGAGTTAACCAAATTTGTAATTGCTTTCCCAATAGAGAATAAGGAGTCAAAAACTATAGCCGTAGGTCTAGTAGAAGAATTTATATAAAAATATGGACACTTTAAAATACTTAAATCTGATTTAGGAACGGAATTCATCAATATAAGTCTATACTTAAATCTGATTTAGGAACGGAATTCATCAATAGACTTATAAAAGATATATGCGAGTTATTAAAAATGAAACAAATTTTTTCGACGCCATACCATCACCAAACATTAGGTTCAGTTGAAAGAAATCATTGGGTTCTCAACGAGTACATTTATTCTTTTACTAATGATCAGCAATAGGATAGATGGGTTCTGTATTACACCTTTGCATACAGCACTACACCACATGTAGACACCAATTATACACCTTATGAATTGGTTTTCGGTAAACTAGCTTACCTTCCGAATGACTTAATTGAAGATAATAAAAAGATTTACAATCTGGATGATTATGCTAATGAAGTTAAAGTAAGATTACTAAAGCTAGAAACATAATAGAAAATGGCCAAAAGAGTTAAAGAGCAAGGTCGCACAAACCCTTTACACATCAACATTGGAGATCTAGTATTGGAATGAAAACAGAAAGAAACACCAACCCCTTACAAAGGTCCATACAAGGTAACAAATATTGAAAACAGTAATGTTTTAATTGATATAAATGGACTCCGAAAATCAATACACAAAAACAGAATAAAACCATATAATGTTGTAATTAGACAATAGATAATAACAATCGAAACATTAAAATAACGTCACGTTTGATAATGTTAATTTAATCAAAATTTCTACACTTTGTATATATATTTTTTTAGATTCGTATTAATATATCTGGATTATATAAATGTCCATATATCAACACTCATCTAGAGGATTAGGGTGTGATGTGTAACTAAATCAATTTGAATTCAAGTCCAAGTTAACTTCTTAAACTTGAATTCAAATCATAAATACACTCAAATTAAAAGTCATCAAAGTATGTTTTGAATTGAAGTTCAAGTTCATTTCTTGAACTTGAGTTCAAATCATAAATAAACCCAAATTATACTTGCTCGAAATTGAATTCGAGTTCTTTCATACTTACCTCACATCGTTCTTCACACAATATGTAATATGACCCCTGCATTTGGTTCTTCATTCATAAATTATGGTCGCGCGTAGAACCATATGCATTTGTTGATGTTTGTTTTCATGCACTCTGATCTATGACTTTTCGCGTCGTGATGATGCATGTATGAAGGCTATGTTTGAAGAGTTGTCCATATAGTTAATGGATGCATGAATGACCATTTTGTGAGCTCAAGTATTTTCTATTTCATAAGGTGTGAGAAATGAATATGAGGGTAAAGTTGCATGGCATTTTCTCAGGGTAGAATTTATGACTAGCAATTTGAGTGTGGATTTTTGTAAATCAATATTTAAAGAAGGTAGGGTAAAATAATTTAAGTATGAGTAATAAGTTATGACATGCAAGAAATAGTATAAATAGGAAGGTGAGAATAGAGGAAAATACAGTTGACTTTTGAAACTCTAAAGGACTGTTTCCTTGCGCATTGCGCTGCTTGATCCTCGCAATAAATTGTTGCGTGCAAGGACTTAGTTGCATAGAGTACAATCTCTTTTTGCAATATATATATATATATATATATATATATATATATATATATATATATATATATATATATATATAACTAGCAACCATGGCATTACTAGATCAAAACGATCTTCGTCAGAAATCACTGCGGCCTGTTTGAACATCTTCTCTTATTCATATGTTCTTTACAAACTGAAGTACCAAGTGGCGAATCTTTACAAGTGAAATTATACTTGGATTCGACCCACGAACATTTCAACCAAAAATCGTCTTTCATTGGGGATGGTGGAAACAGACTTTGTTCAATAGAAGGTGACTTGTTTTTATCTCGATCATCTGACGAGCTTAGAAGAGGAAGTGTCAGGAAATCAACCCAGCCTTTTAAAGCTTTATCAGATACCCATTGATAATAGCACCATAACGTCAACATATCCCAAACTATTTGCGCTGCTCAACTTGATGGATTTTTTTAGCATCGTTATATTTACATCACATCAATTTATCAGCCTCCTGTGTGAAGGAGTATTTCAATATATATTGTGCCAGATGCTGGAGAAAGCAGCTACATAAACTGGACACGGATAACTTCTCCTTAAAATTTCAAACATATTTTGTTTAAATAAATTACTCAAGACTTTTTAACGAACTCCCAACAATTTGTAATGACCTTATTTATGAACTTGCGAATAAAAATGTTTTTAAGCTTATAAACATGTATTTTAATTCCTTGTTACCTTTCCTTTTTAATAATATTTACAGTTCATAAGATAATACATATAAAGTTTCACACAGTTTTGTGCTACGCATCTAGTCGTTGGAAGCATGTCGTAGATTTTACAGGTGGTTTTGAAATTCTTCAAATCTTGGAGCTTAGGTATCTCCAGGTGAACTATAGTTGTAGTGGGTAGATATCTCTTCAGAAATTTAACGTTTACATCACCTTACACGTAAATCGTAGACTCACAGAATGGCTTTAGAATACATGAAACATTGTTGTAGTTAACCACATCACCACTCCATGCAACCCGTTGATGTTCTTAGCTTTGAGTTCCGCATTCGTGCCTTACCACCCGACATCTGGTAAGGATAGGGCGGACAGAAGTAGTTAACTGTAGGTACAGTTGAACCGTATTGAAGCATGATCAGTTCTTTTACAAAATACTGACCTTGATTTCCAGAAACAAATTGAAGGTCGAAAATTAACTCGGGCATGTTTTTTTAGAAGCCTTAATGCTATAAAGTGAGAAATCGCTTTTTCATTTTACTAATTTATATATTATCTGAAATAACTTTTTCAACTTAAATCTAGATATATATATTTCAAATTCAGATTAATTATGCTAATATATCTTCTTAAAGTAAAGTAAGTAAGTTTTAGTATTTAACTTAATAATTTAATTTATTTAAATCCTTATAGAAAGGAAAAATAGTCCTTAATTACGATAAGTTTATCAAAACTGAATTGTAAATGTTTAAAATCTACTGCCGAAATAACAATACCTGGGCGTTTATGTATATTATGGTACAAATATTATTTTTTCCACCGCTAACTACCATGGCTTTTAAATGTTCGAAATTAACTAGCATACTATTTGCTAAGTTTAGCAATATTCCCTTACATTTAATAATATATTTGGTTTTTACAGGTGTGTCCACTTCAAGGCCATATGTTTTTGGTCCAGTCATTACAAATTCCGAAATAAAAGTCTTCTCGCCAAAAGGTTCAATTTTGCCTGTTAGCTCCCCTAGCATACCAGAAATCGTGAATGTTATAGGATTCTCCTTATCGGCTGTAAATATTAAGCTATCCGTATCACAATAGAGAATAGACTTCCCAAGTTTGCTAGCACCTTATAAAGTTTGAGAGTTAGATTCACATGTTGTCAGGTATTAAGATTTTCTTCTAAATATTTCCATGTGACCCACATTCTATTAACACTAACCGGTAATACAGAGCAGATTTCTATACCAGAGGATTCAATCAAATCAGAAAAATCCTTGAAAATATTACATATCTTGGTATAGGCTCTGTCTTCCCTTTGGGTGAATTGAACCAATAGTGAATTTAAACAAATCTTGGCCACGTTGCGTCTACCAGAGTTCTTTTGTACTTGTAAGACTGAAGAAAATTAATTTTTTTCTTCCTCAGATGAATGTTGCACCCCCCAACCGCTGGCTTCTTGTTTAATTTTCAAGAAGATGTTAACATGTTCTGTATATGAACTGCCAGTATTACAATCATACCTCACACGATTATATTTCCAAACTTCAAACGCCATTTTTAACTTTATACCCCTTTTCAACCGCCAATGCAACTTCAGGTATAACCAACGCCTGCTTACTCAGGCCCGAAAGGAAAGCAATTAACGTACATGACGTGACAGTGGGAATTGTCAAAAACTGTTAGATTGGTCTAAAAGAACTGGTCAATAGGTCTAAAATCTTGGTGTGCATTGTGACGTCATGCTTCCACTTTCGGGCCTGTGTGAGGGGGCATTATTATAACCCAAAGTACATTCACCTAGTACCCACAGTCATATCAGGAGATATTGCGCATAAGCAAAAAGAAACCAATTCATTATTTTCAATAAACAGTCATATCCGGAGATATTGCGCATAAGCAAAAGGAAACCAATTCATTCTTTTAAATAAACAGGAAATCGATTATCAATTAATCCAACTATCAATTGAGCCATTAGTCTCAATTTCATAACTTAAAATTCTGAAAAGAAAGTCATTCATTGTAATTCTTTGAAAGCGAAATTCGATACTGTGAAAATAATAGAATTGCAATATGGGAAACGATAACACTAAGATCAAATATCAGAGATCGTACTTTTGCAATCTCTGCTATTCTGAAACTCATAATGAAAACAAATGTCCGTATTTAAATAAACTAAAATCTGCACAACAGCAGATTAGGAAATAAGAAATAAAGATTGATAAAATTAAAGTAAACAAAAGGGTTTGGATTAAGATTTGCATCTTTAAGTAGTCAATTGCGAAATGTTAAAATTGTAAATTGCAAAAAGTTAAAGTGGAAAATTAATAAAAGGAATGTTTAGTTTGAAATGAAAAGAAAGTGTATTATTTAATTTGGAATATTGAAGTGATAACTTGGTGAAAGGATTCGCTGTCGTATAATTCCACACCTTCATTTACCCTGTGTTGCACACTTTTCCCAGGGACCGGTCAGCTGATCCGGGGCACGTCAGCTGAGCCCGGGCCTGGCGCGCTCAAGGAACAAAGCAAAAAGCAAATAAAACTTCCGACGCACGTTCTCTTTTACGCATTTCAGAACATGGGAGTGCTGCCAGATCCTAATAAAAAACTAAAAGATTGCATGGAACGAATTTGTTTTTCGGCAAAGTTATTGATTTTTGGAGATCTGGTGATCCTGAAATCTCTCATCGAAGCATATGTTTATATTCGCGCCAATTCTCGCGTCAGTTTTTACCTACCTAGCTGCTACCGAAGATTTATGGCTCGCTGTTTGGTTTTTTTTCGAATTTTTCCGGAGGGATGATTGAGTGTGGATACTATATGAGTATAGGAGACCCCTAATATCTTCCGAATGATCACATCCGAAAACGTTATTTGCGGAAAATTTCAGGGTCTCCAATTGGATAGGGCGAATATTTGCTAATATACATACATATGGGTATAGACTATTGAAATATAAATACTATATAACTTCATTGGATTTGACTTGATGTTAAAGCTTGAAGATTTCGGTGCTACCCCCGTAAATGGCATCACAAGGATTAAGAGGCATCGAATAACTTGCTACATATCTTTCTTGTTTAAGATCTGACTATTTTTTTAACAACTGCTTAAATTGGCATTCCCATATGTACTCAAGATTATAAGAACAGTTCTTAACTGACTCCATTCTTCTAAGTGTACTTTCATATCTCTGCCCTAAGGTTTCGTATTGATTGTAAGGCTTTTTAATATGCACATCTTGCACTTTAAAACATTCCTTACAACCGTGGAAGAAACAGCCAAAGAATTCATAAAGAGTGTTTGTTGTCGGATGGAAGCCATCAATATGTAAAGCCTCCTTTCTAGTTTTCTCTCACCTGTATTATTAGAAAAGGTAATGGTATCTTTGATTATTGAACTTTTCCAAGAAAATCATTAAGTCGCGATAAGGAGTTGGTTTTGTTTTTTGTAATAGCCGCGTTAAATCATCACTACCAATACATTACTTTTCAGAAAATGTTTCCTGAAAGTAAGCATACAAGCTGATGCTATTGTTAATAACTCTACTAAAGAATTCGCATAAACTGCATACATCCTAACCGTAAAATATTTACATCATTGATGCAATACATCAACATCTCCTTTCTATAGTCAAATGTGTCTTATGAGACAGTGTTATACCATCTTAAAAACATTTCTCTCTCTTCTGCCCGCATTATGTTATAGCCATCGTTTTCTGGGAGGTAGATATTCACCTACATAGTCAATATTTTCGAGAGTGTTAAAAAAATGAGGATAATACCCCTTTGCAGATTCTTTAAGGTAAATAACTTGGAGAGCGGGAAAGCCAGAAAATTTAAGGAGTCAATGAATGAAATTTGACTACATTTTATTTGCATAATTTTGATGCATTCATGATGGGGCCTAATTGCAACTTCTAATGAACCTCAGAAATAAAGAAATTGTAGTGAATACGTAGATTTCCAATGTCCGTGAAGGACTGCAGCGATGGTCTGCTACCTCGGCAGAGGAAGGTGAAGATATCTGCCGAGGACGCCCTTGTCTGGGGACGCGTGAATGCGCTGGCAGGCTAGCATTGCGGTGTCGTGGGGCAGGTTCATTCGCCCAGCACAAGGACCCACTGCAAAAAAATTTCACATTCACGAATTTCTGGGGTCAAAAAAGAAAGGCGACCGAAGTCGCAAAAATTGTAGGCAACCATACAGAGAGAAAATGACTTGTTCAGAGAACAAGTGAAACAAGTAAAAATGGGCGGACTTAGGGTAACCTCGTCTTTACTCGACGAGGCTCAGGGCAGACAAATAAGAGAGGGGCAACCAGGTAGTGATGGTGCCCTCTCGCACCCGCCCAACCGGATAAAAATCCATAAATGTTGCAGTGGCCAGCTATTCCTCTTCTGAGTGGAAAACTCATACAACATAACTTGCATGAGCCTTCCCATCAGAGGAGAAGTACCCCGGTTACCAATTTATGCCATAGAGTTATGCAATTCGATCACATAACCCTATGCCATAAAGAGGCACCTTGCTCGGGCCACTCAACCCGCGAAGTCACCTGAAACAGAAGGAGGTAAGTCGGTGCCCGATGGCTGGCTCATGTCTTGCGTTGAGAGCCTACCATCGTACCGGGTCCTATACCCGGTCAGTACAGAAAGAAAGGAAAGACCGCTTTTATTGGACAGTTACGAATTCACTTTACCTCAAAAAATATATAGAAAAAAATAAATTGAAATTTTAGCAGTTTCTTTTTCATTTGGTAATATTTCAGGTTAAATGTTGGTGGCATGCTTTACTTTGCTATTATAGAAATAATTGTGTGTGGCATAAAAAAAAGCAAATTGATCTTTGAAGTAAATTAACAAGTACGGAAAATGCAATGAGCTTATATCAACAATTATGAGTCTACGAATGGGAACATACTAGAATATCTTTAGTAGTTTACTTTCATTAATAAATGGTAAGTAGAATTAATACTTAACAAGCTAAAGTTAATCAGAGAATATTTGTCATTAAATTTACCATTCAAAAGACATTTTATACATATTCGACAAGTTTCACTCTGCTTAATCCAAAATGTTCACCAATTATTTAAATATACTTTTTACAAAGGAAGTTAACAAAAAAAATAAAATTTATATAAAATTTCTGATGCACTATAGGCTTCTAAATTGTACATTAAGCGGGTCAAAAAAATTGATTTATATTTTCGAAACATCGTAACTATAAATAAATTCGAATCATCATTGTTGCTTATTTCATCATTGTTGCTTATTTATTCTAGCAAAAAGAAAGAAGTTCATTGAGATGAGAAAAATGTCATTACTGTATGTTAGGTGTATTCTCGTTTCCCAAAGCCCATTTATATATGGATATATAAATAATGTGTCTATAGAATTTGAAATGTTTATAAAGAAATTGCAATGTAAGAAGAAAAAAAATTATTGAAATCAATCAAAAAGGGTACTTACCCAGCCTTATCGTCAACGAGCGCTCGTCATCAGAAAGGCTGGGTTTTTTTTCTACATTCATTGCAATTTCTTTATATACAGCAGACCATCGCTGCAGTCCTTCACGGACATTGGAAATATACCTATTCACTACAAAATGTCCGTCGTAACCTTGAAAATGGTGTGCTTTATAGCAGACTTCATTTAAGTACGGCCGAGCCAATATACAATAATCTAAAAATCTATTCAAAACGGGGGTTTCGTTGTTAAATTCAAATATATGTTCCCTATCACCACACACCTCGCATCTATCTTTTATATTCAAACTACCATAACAATTATGACATGTCTGATGCGCAAAAATTTAATTCACTACTTGTAAAAAATCAGGCAGCACTGTTTTCATAATGGTCATTTTGAGTACTTTCCTAATCGAAAAAATACCAGAAAAAACTTTGTTTCTCTTCCCGCCTAGTATGCTTTTATATGGCACAAGTGATCGGGGAGGACAGTTTGTGAGCATATCCGACAATAACCCTTTTCATGGGTAGTTACAAGTTTAGTCCACATTGCGCATATTTTAAAAGCGTCAAATACCCTATTTCTTCTAACTATGTTTTTAAGATTGTTATCGCAACAACAACTACCTCTAAAATCAAGTTACAATTTTCACAGCTAATTAATTTCTTACAAAATTTTATGATCGACTGGAGTGACATTATTTACACTTTAGATAGAGGGAAGAGTCAATCTTGAAAAGAATAGAATCGGAACCCCTCACATCATCAAAAAAAATTATTTGATAATCTTTGAGGAAACGTTGAAACTTGTAGAGGTCAGATAAAATACAGCCATCTTTACCAAGGCTTATTTTAGCATCTTGATATAATCTCACAGTTAATCCAGCCAGCCAGCTCATAACTTTTTTTTAATACCTCCATTCCCTACCACTCTCTCCATCACTCTTTCACCGTCGCACAACGCTCGTGCGATCTGCACTTCACACGTCATCAATTCCTCGTGTGCCTTCAGGCAATGCTCAAACATCAGTATAAGGCGTCACACAAAATGCTGTGAGGTACTCCTTTCCTGCCTGTCTAGTTCAATTCGTGAACAGTTCTCAGATATAAAAAAAATATTATAATACGACGCAGTAAAAAAAAACTCTGAGTTTATAAAAACTAGCTGTTTTTCAAGTATCTCGACGATAGGGTCTAAATGCCCTAAGATACTTCATGTTTAACCCTCCGGACTTATCATTGATTTCAATTTATTAGATATTCCTTGTCTTTTCTTAAAAACCAATAATGAGTATGCGTTTTTCATTCTTTCTGGAAGATTTTTATATATACGCAGAGCTTCATTCATTGCATCGTTCGTTAATCGATCAGTTCTGGCGTAAGGTATTACAAAAATTTTTTTTTTCTTGAAAAGCCGTCGAGCCTTGCTTTGTTGTGTGTACACACGCGTTTCGCTCATTTCAGTCATCTGAAGATGACAGTGTCAGTGTCTGAAGATGACTCAAAGGAGAAATAAGAGAATTGGCCTACGGATATCAAATAAACAAAATAACTTACTATGATAAAATTGTTCTCATTCCTTGAATTACATGGATTTACTATATTTGTGATACTTTTATAATCGGATTTTGTTCCGACCCACTGGATTATAAACATTCGAAAATAAACTTAGCTTTCTCCATAGTAATGATTTGACTGAACGTCAATGCATTGGTCCGTTGATACACTAATTTTGTTGGAATGAGAATTAGAAGGCTTAGAATATTTTTATAGGCTTTAGTTAGCGTCTTGGATATAATATTAAGGTTTTGCTTTGACGATTGACTCCAAATGACCATCGCATAATGGAGCTTTGTCTGTACAAATGCATTTAATACAAGTTTCTTTATACGCATTGAAAAATCTCCATATCTTCTCAACATTCCTATCATTGGTGCTAGTTGTCTCCTCAAATTATTTATGTGGTAACCATGTCAAACGGTGATCTATGGTAAGACCGAGATATTTGATTTCAAACACTCTTTGCAATTTTCCGCCACTAATTTTTAGATCAACTTCTATGTCTTCCTTATACTTCTGTTTGAAAATAAAGTATTTTGTCTTAATATTATTCAATGCTAGCTTGTTTTTGATAAGCAATGGACGCTGTTTTTCTAGATCTTTTGTTGATGATATTCTCCATGGCAACTGTTCAAGAAGCAAAAATATAGAAATGAATTGCTCTTTAGTCAGACGGCGTTTCGTCTGGCTTCTCAAAAAGACCTGTTGACAACTGATAATAGATTTTTATTGTTAAAGTCTTTTATGGTAAAGATTTACAATTAGTCAATAGCAAAGTCCATATCGCGGTCATTGCCTTAGTGCCGATTCGTTGAGAATTCCTAAAGTTCATTGCAGCTCGTCACATGTTTGATGTCCTGGTCAGCAAAAAGTACATGATCGCTGTGGAAATGGAATTCTTCGGAGTGTGCATATTACATGAATTAACTTTATGTGTAATTTGGACATAGATCGCACGGAAATGAAAATTGATCGTGCGTGGAAATTGGAATTTGTTGATGCGCACAATTGTGCCATTAAGTTTATGTGAGTTTTATTGAACATTCTCTCCGTTCTTGAACTGTCCCAGTTCAAATGAAAAGTAGTCGTCTTTGATGACCTTGCATTGTGCGAAATTGGGTTTTGTTTCCGTTCGTCTGAATTTCTTCAACGCAGTCCTGATGATCAGAATAATTGTTGTGGTTGTTAGGATGTAGCCGAGTGTGTAGTGATGGATGTGATGATTGTTTATTCTATCAGAAGGCAGTAACCGAGGAGAATGGTGCGTTGAGAGTTTCTTTACGATTTCGTTCCAGTCACGAGCTTTTGTGTTGTAAGTCGGTGGATGATGGTTTGATGAAGTCAGTTTTGTTGAAGGTCATCTGTGTGAAATTGGCTGATGGTGCAAACGTGTAAATCATAACTGTCGTGAATGTGTTTAACCCCCTAATCATCATGGTATCGTGTCTGATTTCATACTGAGGTTCCAGATGTAGAGCACCATTTCCTTGCAGTGTTTATGTAGTGTCGTCTTGTCCATATGTTGCATCAAATACTCTTGTCCACTGTAGCGCATAGATCCACGTGCTTTGTTGGTGGGGTTGGATCCAAAAGTTCGTGTTGTTGATAGGCACCCAGGTACATTGCCGAGAAGAAAGTTCCTCGTGGTTTAAGAGAGTGATTATGCATTGGTTGATACTGGATCGCCGATTGTACAACGAATGATGTTGAACGCACAGGAATGTGTTGTCCTTGGTAAGTGTACATTTATCCGATTCGTGTTGGTTGATCGGGTAGTGTTAGTTTCTCTGGAGATTTACTAGTAGATATCGTGTAGATGGTTGGATGAGGTATGATTCTTGAGCTCATCTCATGGGAACAGGTATTATGTTGAACAGTTGAAATTCTTCGGAATTGATTAGTGGCAGTTTCAGCTGAAAGATTACAAAGGATTTGGTCATCTTGGCATGTACCGAAAACGGCCTGTACAATGATAGATCTCCAACTGTTCGACTAATCGGGACACTTAGACTTGGAGGAACTGCCTTTCGTATGAGCGTTACTTACTTGTTCTTGAAGTTTTCGCAGAGCGAGAAGTAATGATTGATGATGCCATGCTGTAGATCAAGCAGTATATCCCATAATGCCCCTTGTGTTTCTTGGTAACTTTGTAATGCCATCATGGTGCGGAAACAAAATTTGATGAAAGCTTGTTGCTGAGATGCACTGCTTATACCTTCTGACAGTTGTCTTTAGTAATCGTCTATCACCTTAAATTGTTCTTGGATATGGTAGGTCTCTTTTTTTAAGGTTTGTGGTGGTCTCGAGAAGTGAGGTTTGGTTCTCTACGAGTGAGTCTAGATAATGCTCGTTTCTTCGTGATTTTTCAATTTCATCTTCAAAGTATGTTGCCTAGTCTGAATCTAGAATTCTGAAATGTTTATTAGCAACGTTGCCCACGATATCCAGTGGTGCTTTTCTTCTTCTAGTAGGATGTGCTCTGCCTCCTTCTCCCTTGTGAAGGATTTCGTTTAGCTACTCAATATAAGATAGTTGGTGTGTGAATTGCTGTAAGGTTTCAGTGCACACTTGAACTTGAATAGTGATTGATGCACATAGCTTTTTCATGTTTAGTATACCCTTGCGAGTCCCCTCTAGTTCCTCTCAATAGTGTTTTAGATTATAGAAGGTAATTACGTTGCATTTGTTAGTTAGTAGCTTTGCTTGTGCGATTGCTTCGAAGTAAATTCCAGAATCCTTCGTGAATAGATTAACAGTTTAAGGCGGAGATGCAGTGCTATTGGTAGGTAGAACGCTTCGACTTCGCTATTTGTCGATTCTGGATTGTTCTTCTTTCGATTTTCATCGCAATTTGAGTTGATTGAAAGGAATCTACCTTGGATAGGGTGCCGTTTTTTGAGTTGCTTAGGCTTGGCACTTTCTGCGGATGCCTTAGTTGTGGCTGACGTGACTTGGTTGGGATCTCCGTATGCCTTTACAAGAGGGCAGAGTTTGTGTATTGATCTTCGCAAGATGCCACTTTTAGTTTTGATATCTGCGACTCTGCACCATCCATCACTTCCTTCAATTGCTTGCACTATCCGCCCCAGTTGCCCCTTCAAGGAAGGGGCATTGTCATTCTTGATGAGAATTAGCATGTCTTAGCTCTCACCTCGCTCTCTGTTGTACTTTAGAAAGGTATTCGGTTGACCATCTGCGCCAAAATTCGTGGTGGATGTGCTGCACGAGTTTCCACCTGGTGAGTAGGTTTGGATTAGTGTCACATGCACGACTATGTACTGTTGCAGTGAGTGGTTCCCCGACAAGAATGTGTCCCGGTGTTAGTGCTGTCATGTCGTTAGAGTCGTCTGATAATGGCTGCATTGGACGTGAGTTGAGTGCAGCCTCGGCCTCCGTAGTGACAGTGCATAGCTCTTCGTAAGTTAAAAATGCGGATGATAATAATATCTTTGCCAATTATATACCCCCCAAAGTGTGGACTACATGGTGGTATCAAGTGAAATTAAATCCCTTTCTGAGTTGCGGCTGCGTGAATCTTCTACTGAGAACGTTCATTTCGCAGTAAATTTTCTAGCTTCTCTAATTGGTTACGAGCCCCACGTTGGTAGCATTGTCGCAGTACACGTTTTGGCAGCAGCTACGTCACGCGATAAACCGCTTTAAAGCAGCAATGAATCCATCGGTGGATAGGTCTGAAACCACTTCTAAGTGACAAGTCTTTATTTTTAAACAGCAAAATATGCAGATATATGTTTTCGTTGGTTTCTTGCCTCGAATTCTGTAATGGGTGTCGACTGAACCACAAAAGTCGATGCCGGCATTGATGTATGGTCGGGCTGGTAGACGCATGTATCAGGAAGGACTCTCATGATTTATTTGAAGGTTTGTGGGTTTAGTCTGGAACATTGAACGCATTCGTGCACCACTGCAACTGCCAAACGCTTGTCTCGAGGGATCCAGAACTGCTATCGTGCTATTGCTCGCAGAGCTTGAGTCGCCATGTGTAAGTTATTTCTGTGGAGATCAGTGAGTAACAGTTTAGTAAATTTATGTGAAGCAGGTAAAATTGCGGGATGTTTTGCGATGCATGGTATATTGGCATTTTGTAATCTCCCTCCGCCTCTAAGAATGGAGTCAACATTCAGGAACGGTGTGAGCGTGAGGAGTTTGCTCTTCGAGTCTATTGGTATTTTTTGCTGCAATTTTTTTATCTTGGTTCCAAATGCCCCGGGCTGCATGAATTTAATAATGAGTACGAGAGCCTTTTCTGATTCTGCGACTGTAAGGAACCTTCCTTTCCATGAACCGTTCCTTTTCTTAAAGCGTTGAGTTGCCTGCAAAACTGTTGCTGTAATTCACTAAAGTTGTGTGAAGGAGTTTCAATTATCGATTCTGTCAATAAAATGCTCATGGATAATGCTAGTTGTGAGGACGGTGTGAATTGTCTTTCGCTCTGGAAGCCCCTCCAGATCTCCGATAACTTCACATGGCCAATGAGTCTCAGGTTGCCGCAGGATTTCAGATCCCTGGTACTAGAACGTAGTACGCTAAGTCGTGTTCCTCGAGAAACCAAGTCTGCAGGATTGAGTTTAGAATTCACATGTCACCAGTCAGATATGTTTGTTAGTTCTTGTAATGATGAGACTCTGTTGGCCACAAAGATATGAAAAGATGACGGTCTGGATCAGATCCAGGCTAATACGATCTGTGAACCTGTTCAGTAATGTATAGTGTCTATGTCTACGTTGAGGATTTTCTTAACACGGTTCGTTAAGTTGGCCGCACATAGTTCCAGTCTTGGTAAACTAATGGTTTTCACTGGGCGACCCTAGATTTGGAACAGAGAAATATCGTCTTTATATCTCCCTGGCTGTTTGCGATACATAGATATAGTACTGCACCGTAAGCCCATTCACTTGCAACGGAAAAGGCATGCAAACTGAGTGTGGCATCTTTCGTTTCCAAGTATCTGGGTATCCAAATTCTGTCCAGGTCTGTAAGCTCCTTGCGGGATTGCAGCCATCGAGTGTGGAGTTCCATTGGTATGGCTTCATCCCAGTCGAGTTTTAGTCACCATAACTCCAGTAGAAAGATCTTGACCGATGTTATTACTCAATTCATGAGCCCCAATGGGTCGAACAACCGCAAAACGTCACTCAAAATTATCCACTTTGTCACCTTGGTTGACTCGTTCCAAATGATAGTTATGCGGAAATGGTCTAGCTTGGGATTCCATGTTAACCCTAATGTTGATGCAAGGAGTTGTTCGTGATTCACACAACAATTCACGGAGATTGAACCCTGCTGACTTCAAAAACGTTTTCAGTTCGTGCTGAATCTTTACGGCTTCTTTGAAGCTGTTGCTTTCAGTCATTAAGTCGTCCACATAGAAGTCTTTGATAGCCCTGGACGCTAGTGGATGTGACAGTTTTGATGTATTGGCTAATTCCATCAGGCATCGAGTCACTAAGTATGGTATGGCAGTAGTTCCGTACGTCACTGTCTTTAAGCGATAATACCTTAGGTAATCGGAAGGGTTTCCTGAAAGGAAGGGTTTCCTGAAAGATAGAAGGATTGATAATAAGTCATCGTGTATTACAGGGCCTTTCAACATGTGATCGTTGAGTGAGATGCCGTTTCATGCCTTAATTGAAGCATCGAATACGACTCTTAATGGTGAGGCAAGAAACAGTTAAGCTCTGGTATCGGTGACTTAACTTCTTCCATGTGACCCAAAGTGGCGCATTCCTTGATGAATTGTGTGTACTCCCTTTTGACCTCTGGGTCTTTTTGGAACTTCTTTTCAAGAGCAAGAAAGCGTCTAATTGCAATGTCTTTCGATTGGCCAAGCACGGATGGATTCTGACATAGAGGAAGTTTCACTTCGAATCGTTACGTCGAAGATTGATTGCAAGCTCTGTAGTGCTAAAGGTCGTTGCCAACGGTGCTTCTTCTATGGCCCAGAATCTTTCCATGTATTTTTTAAGGTTATTTATGCCAATGCCACAAAAATATTCAGATTTTTCGCTTATTGCGACACAGCCGAGCACGAGCCATCTGAGGACAGTGTTCTGCAAGGTTGAGAGGTTTCGTCCAAAGGAAAGAAGCTCACAATAAAACTCTACTTCCAACAGTGGGTTGCTTCGTTTTGGAGTATTGAACCTTGAATCAGCAAGATGAATGTTCCATGGGATTGGCAAGGAAGAAACATCGATGAATGACGGCGGTTGAGTAGAGGCAATTGTTTGTATGACGTATGCCTCAAATCGGGTTGAACATCCGGAATGTCTTGAGGAAATGGTGATGCTCATTCTCTTCGACACATGTGTTTCTGTTGTCCCTGTTCTGCGGATATTGTTCAGGAATTTTATCCGGATATTTTCAACCTCTTTAGCATTCGAGCATTAATTAAATTGAGCTGAGATACGGAATCTAAAATAGCTGTACAAACTTCGGTTGAACCAGCATAATTCGTGATGTTGGCTCCTGCTGTGCTCAATAAAACGTACTTGCTACCAGACGTCTTCTTGGTAAGGGCTGCTAAAATGGTGTTGCTAGGAGTAACAGATTGGCAGCTACTGTTTGTCATAACTGGTCTCTTTGTCTTGTTAATTGTCTTCTCATGGTGGGGCAACTTATTATGCCTGCCTTGACACTTAGAACAGCTTCTTGATGGGCAGTTACTTACACCGTAGCCTGCCTTGAGACAGTTGATGCACAGCTGAAAGCCCTTGATTTTGGTAAGTCGATCGTGTGAACTTAGTTTGAGTAGCTGGTCGCATTTAAAAACCTTGTGG
This sequence comes from Odontomyia ornata, assembly GCA_963969285.1. Lineage (NCBI taxonomy): Eukaryota > Metazoa > Arthropoda > Insecta > Diptera > Stratiomyidae > Odontomyia > Odontomyia ornata. The sequence continues at coordinate 211,458,119 of OZ017738.1, forward strand.
TTTCCAGTGCATACTTTGCAGCTTTTGCCCAAACTAGATGAGACGAGGGATGTTAGTTTCACTCGTGGATGTGAATGTCTCTCCATGCCTAAAGCCTCCAGCGACTGAAATCTAGTTTCCATAAATGCAAGAAAGGCGTCGATGGTTTGTACTTCACGAGGTCGTTGGAGCGTTTGCTCGTACAGCGTATATGTTGTTCTGTCAAGTTTTTTGAGTAGAACGTGAAGTATAACGGAATCCCAGCCTCCTTTTGAGATGCCCAAGGTTGCTAGTTCTAACAAGCACTCTTTGGTTGTGCCGTAGAATCCCTTTATTGATGCCGCGGATTCACTGACAACTAATGGTTGTGACACCAACCTATCGATGAGTAACAAAACCAAGATTCATTGGTTGTTATACCGTGCCTGTAGTGTCTGATGAATTAGGCGATCAGCTTCACATTATTTTTAGGTACCACATTGTCTGGGTATTCCCAAGTGGTTGGTCATGGATCATTTGTTTGAACAAATTGTGGCACTGTATCCACTTATGGTAGTCACCATCAAATGTCGGGAGTGCGATTTTTGGCAAGCTGATCGATGCCTGTGTGGCGGGCGCAACTGCGGTGGTCACAGTTGTGGCTAGAATTCTTGCCAGACATTGGTTGAGGAAGTTATTACCTCTTGGGTCGCATCTTCAGTGTTAAGGTAGCTGCTTGAAGTGTAGCCAAGTGCTGTCACAATGTTGCTCTCACAGGTGTCCTGATACAGTTTTTGGGCCTCGTCCCAGATCTGCTGAAATATCTACATTGGCCAACTTCAATGCTGCCAATTCCCATGATAAGGTGGTTTATAGATTGCGTGACAACACCATAAAGCCTGATAAGCTGTTTAATGCTCTAAAGGTCGGAAACAGTAGAGTCCTTTGGTCTCTGCACGTCATTCTTCACTTCTGATGATACATCTGGTGCGGACGTTGATGGTGCGGACGTTGATGGTGCTTCTAAAGTGCGTAGAAATGTATGCATATTTTGCTCTACTTTCGTGTATTACGCGCTGGCCTTGACGAAGTACTGAGCTTGAAAATACGGGTATTGCGGATAAGTCCCTCCGTGGGATTGCAACTCCTAGTAGGTTGCACTGAACGTTGTCCACAACTGTCCCAACTATGCCAGCTTAGCCTTCAACTATTCAGGAGCCTCGCACCTAGACGAATCGTTCCTTTAATTAATAATTTTTCACTGGAACTCGTCCCCCAACTCCTTCTGCTGGGTTGTCAGAAGAAATAACTGTATTCCTCCATCCTAATCCCGAGGCTGGAAATAGATTAAAATTCAAGGTATGACGTTGATCACATTGATGGCACCAATGTTCAAAAAGCAAAAATATAAAAATTAATTGCCCTTTAGTCAGACGGCGTTTCGTCTGGCTTCTCAAAAATACCTGTTGACAACTGATAATAGATTTCTATTGTTAAAGTCTTTTATGGTAAAGATTTACAATTAGTCAATTTTTACAATAGCAAAGTCCGTATCGCGGTCATTGCCTTAGTGCTGATTCGTTGAGAATTCCTAAAGTTCATTGCAGCTCGTCACATATTTGATGTCGTGGTCAGCAAAAAGTACATGATCGCTGTGGAAATGGAATTCTTCGGAGTATGCATATTACACGAATTAACTTTATGTGTAGTTTGGACATTGATCGCGGGCGAAAATGAAAATTGGTTGAAATGTTCATATTGCACATTAAGTCGGCTAAGGTGTAATCCAGAGTACGTTGCACGTTGGTCGCGCCTGGAAATTGGAATTCGTTGCTGCGCATAATTGTGCCATAAAGTTTATGTAAATTTTATTGAACAGCAACTTTATCATTTCCTGAATAAAGAAATACAGTATCATCAGCATATGATATGTGATGACCTTTCAGTTTACATACGAATATATTCAAATTATTAGTATAGAGCAAAAACAAGGTTGGACCAAGTATGTCGCTTTAGGAACCCCCGATTTCATTGGTGTTAGATTGCGCACGACATTGTTAGCTGATGTTCTTTGGCATCTTCCTTCCAAATAACTTTTGAAACGTTGTTACGGTTTACCTTGAATACCATATGATTCAATTTTTTGAAGTAACAGGTCATGATCAACCATATCAAAAGCCTTCTTTAGGTCCATAAAAATTGCAATAACATAATCTCCTTTATCAAGACTTTCATTGATGTACTGTGAAACAGACAGAAACGCATCGAAAGTACTCTTCTTCCTTTCAAAGCCAAACTGCTTTGGATTTATGATAGAATTATCCATTAAGAAAGGTTTTAAACGTTTATTTATTTTTTTTCAAATCTTCGATTGTATTTAATACTTTTCTTCTATTCGTCTGATGAATATGATATTCAAATAGCTAGTTGACTTATCACCAAGTTGCTTAGTAAGTAGGCTAGAAAGTTTGCTGTTCCACATGGGCGTGCTGCATTGTTAAAGTCCATGCCAAAAAATTCAGCATTTGATGACATGATCCAGGGTGATGAATTACCTTTTAATTCATATACTATTCTCCATATTTCGTGTGAGTTGTCCGCCAGTGTTTCCAATCTTCTGGAGTAATATGAATATTCAGCTTCTTTTATGAGACGTTTTGATTATTGTAAAGCTTGGTTATACAGATATTTAAGTGCGTGATCTTCAGTGTTCTTTTTGAATTTTTTATAAGCCTTCCTTTTGTAAATACTAACTTTCTTTGTTATCCATATATGTTGTCGACATCTGATCTTTTTCTCAACGATAGAGTCATGCTTGGACTCTGGAATCATATTTTTGAGCTCCATAAGGTTTTCAGAGTTACGGCTTTGTTAGCAACTGTTGAAATTTCGATTTGAACAGATCCTTGTTGAAATGTCATAATATTTTGTAAGCAGGTTTCTGCTTTCTGAGGCTTTGACCATGGATGATAATTTTTAGAACATGATGATCTAACTGCGATGATCTGACTCAAGCGCGGATTTAATGTTTGCAGCAATTTTTTTTCCCGTTTTTTGCTATTTGATGCAAAATCAACGTCAAAAGCGCTTCACTCAATACTACTGGTTATAAATTTTAAAAGAATATAAAGTAAATTCCAAACAAGAACAATACAAAACCTAAAAGCCCAAATATCTCTCTAAATTTATACGTTCTCAGTTAAACACATTTGACCAAAAAAACAATAGCAAATTCAAATTAATTAAAATTAACATATTTTATGATTCGATTGGAAAAAACAAAAAAAAACCAACCAACGATATTCTAAAATGATTTATAATTTTATCACAACAGTGAACTTTGATCCTGTAACTAATATATTATAACCTAATTCCAGTCAAATTCAATAAAAAAATTTTATCTCATACTAAAAAATGCTATCACAATATCAAGGCATTTAACCGTACCCCTAAACCTAATATAATAAACATAACATATACCTATCCTAAATATTGAAAACCATCGCTAATTTTTAACACAAACGAATAACAACACTAAATGTAGCAATAATCAGCTGAAACTCAAAAACTAAATAACGAAAAGGACAAAAACATAAAGTAAACACGAATAATTTAGACATTGTCACTCAGTCACTTATACCTAGATTGCTCCATCTCAGCTCGAACAGCTTCAACGAGTCTAGCAAATGAGTATCTCGATTGAACTCGTTGGTCTCGTGAACTCAAATTCGAAGGATATTTTATCTTCTTATCAGTGGCCCGTCAATATATGTGATATATGATTGGGACGCTGTGAGAATCAGAAACATATCAATTCATGCCCAAATACAAGAATACTTCTAAAGGAACGAAGCCAGTAGCGAGTCTGTAGGATGAAACGGCTGTGAAATCCAAGGGTTTTCACTCACAGTTACAGATCTTGCGATATGATTTCGAAGAAGTTTCAATATGAAGATATCGACTCTCGTCACTTAAGCAGTTTGATAAATTCTTCAATTCGATATAAAACGCCCCCAACTCCTCTCAGGCTTTCTGTAACCAGCAAATACCAGAACACATTTCTTTTCGAAAACTCTTAATCTTTCCATAGTCCTAGCACCCTGGTCGTACCAGATTTGACATCCATATGACAAAACAGGTCTAACCAAGGTCTTGTAACAGATAATTTTGACCTTTTGATCAATGCCTTTGGAATGAAAGAGTCTTCGTAAAGCCATGACTACTACTTCTCCTTCCAGATATGTTTCAAATCTTGATTGATCCCCTGCAGCATTGTCCGAAACCAAATTGTTTCGCACTTCTGCGCATTGATTTTCATTCGCAAATTTTCAGTGTACAACAGCACATCATTGAACATTTTTTGAAGATTGTTCTGAACTATTATAGCTTTTTGGTCTGCCGTATAGATGATCAGATCATCAGATCATAAGCAAGCGCTGCAAATAATCACGTTGACGAGACGTTAAAATTAAAGCCGTTCAATAGCTTGCGAATTAATATTGAGAAAAGCAGAGGTGCAGTAACTGTTCTCTGCTGTAGACCATTCAAGGCCTTGAATTCGCGCATTGTCATCAAATTTCTATCAATTACAACAAATTATTTCCCATACAACATATTGCATATCATGGCGATATGGTGTCAAGAGAGCCTGTCCTGAAGGAGTGTAACAACTAATCCATCTAACCACACCATATCGAAGGCTTTCTCCATATCAATGAGACACTCTTTAATACATTCTCTGCTGTTTAGTTTCCAACAGATGTCTGAAGTTAAGACTAGCGAGGCCAAATGATATTAGAATCCCTTTGTGTATTCGGAAGTTGTTACCGAACATCATTTTGTGGCGAATCCTGATCTGCACCCCAAATCAAGCGGTGTCTTAGTGTCTTCCAGTACATGGATCTTAATTTTACGTGATTGGCTGTTAGCTAGCCCGTGATTTTCCATGATAAGACAGCAATGTATAAATCAAAAGCAAGTCCAAACGATATTAATGTCCGAAGATAACACAAAGTCCGAATGTTGTTTGAGATGCTGGGATACGTTTAGTACAATATCCTTTGGCAGTCACCTACCCGCCAAATATTTTGACACCTAGTAGGTTAATCCAGAGACGATGGTCTGTCTCAAACTCTCATCTCTTGATCTTGGCGGTTTTTTTAGCCCTCAACTTGGAAGCCATTTGTAGTGTTTTATAGATCTTTAACAGGTCCATAAGCAATTGTCTGCTGCCTCAGCGAGCGAAGATATTAATGTTCGCCGGAATTGGCCTGGTGAGAGAATGCGTGAATGTGGTTGCAGGCTAGCATTGTGGTGTCGCGGGGAGGGTTCTTTTTCTCTAGCACAAAGATCCACGTACTTCAATTCGGCCGAGTGATTTTGTCCTTATTGACAATTACCGCTCCATTTGTTTCCAGGGTATTCTTGTACATCCTCGATTCTGGAGATTCTGCAATCACGTCTATATTTGTGTCAGCAGCTGTGATTGGATTTTTTTCAGTAGATAATATTGCATCTTTTACTGTGCAGAAGTCATGCGCATTGAGACGATTGGGATTATAGTAAGTACCGATTTTTGGATTTTTACCTTCACAGGTTATTTCAATTATTATTACATAATATATGTCAAATGTTACTCTCTTTGCCATGGCGTTTTTCATATAAACTGATGTACCTCCTCCTGTTTTGGGACTGCAGGAGAAAGCGGAGCTATATTTTCGGGGTGGATCCATACTTCGTTTAGTATTATCAGACCCGTTTCAGGATTTTGCTGCAGACAATTTTGAATATCACTCAACTTGTGTCGTAGGCTAATTGTATTGCCATAAAAGATATTTAATTTGTCGCTTGAATGAGTTTTTTGATTAACAATCATCCTAAAAATCTCCTAGCAATTAACATAAAAATCCTTCTTTGATACTCTGGGCACTCCCACGAGTCTTTTCTGTGTGAGTGATCAGTATTCTTGTTATTACCCATCTTATTGCAACATTCTCATGTGTGCTTTTGCATTCCTTGAGCTCATGCTTGCCTCCACGTTCCACACCGATTTGTTCTCTTACGCATTTCAACGTCTTATGGTTATATTTTTGGCATTTTAAGCGTCTCATAACGTTAAAGTCTTCCTGCATAAAATCTGACCCAAAATCAATATTGAAGTATTTGTTAGCTAATCTTTTATACATGCTTCCATTTACCTAAATAATGTATAAACATTTCCCGTTTTCGTCTGTCTAGCATGAATAAGCTCCATTGTTTCTCTATTGCCAAGATCAGGGTTTGGTGCCTGTGTTTCATTTCGTAGCTCCTAATTTGTGAATTGATTATCTAGCCCATTTACAACCAGTCTGGGTTGTCGCATCTTTGTGTCGGTAATATCGTACTCCTCCTGCATGGTATCCATGGCTAATCGGTTTAGCTCAGACGTGTTGGCATTGGTCGTTGTTTTGATTACCGCTCGACCATTACAAACAGGCCGTAGTAGTTGAAGAAGAGTCTTGCAATTCGACAATCTCATCCTCGTCTTAAAATCGGCAAGTGTTTTATCTGATGATGAATTCTTTTTTGCTTAATTATGATCCCTTTATGGGACATAACATTTGAGCGGAGATCAGTTTTAGGCGTCATATATTCTACATGAAATTTTACGTTGAAATTTGTTGAAGCCATTTCTAGTGCATAACAAATACTTCAGGGGAGACAACTATTATCATCCTGCAACCCCACATCTAGCACGTTTTTTGTCTTTTTGTCTCAAAGCGCAACCTCGTTGGAAAATGTATAATCGAGCCGCCCCCCAGCGAAAGGGAAATTAACGATGTTTGCATTCATCTGCATGACATCGTTGGCTAGCAAATTACTGTTGGACTGATTTACGTTAGAAATCAAACCCACAGTATACATATTTCCCATGTATATATTTCATTAATAGGTTCCAAGCTTGACAGTATGGGCTTTATGTGTAGCGAATTGGGTAGCTCTATTGTAAAGCTGATTTAGCTTTCATTGGATGTATTCAATGTTAAATCCTTAATTGCATCGTTGATCATTTTTTTCGAATGCCCTATAGTTCCCACAGTACGATTATTGAAGTCTTTTACACAGGAATCAATTTTGATACCCTCTACAATGAATTTTTTAAAGAACACAGCATGTTTTGCTAATAGCTCGTAACAATTTTTTGACACACTGCCTTTCTGAATTAACATATCCTGAGGACTTTTTTCCTTGGAAAGCCAAATTACATCTACTCTGAGCTGCTACCGTATTTGAGCCGCAACCTATTATTATTTAAAGCTAGGTTTATCCGCGCGTGGAGACCACACTTGATTCCCGGCGAATTCTGGCCATTTGTGTACATGTACTCAAAGGCCTGCTTGAATGTCTGGTTATTTGAGAATGGAACACTGAAGTAGAACATCCACCAAAATTTTGTCATCATTTCCAGATGCGCCACGAACGTTGCTCTTTTGATTTCGTTTTCGAAGGATGTAGTTGAAAAAGGGAACTAAAATTTAAAAAATTTTGACTATTAACTACCATTGCATAATTGATTGAAAATGTTTCTGTTTCAGACTTGTCAAGTTTGCAAAGCTTTACTTAGATAAAAAGAAACCTCATAGCAATATATAATAACCAAAAAATAAATCTGTTTCTCAGGCAATTACAAATTCAACTACTACTACAATTATAAACGTTCATTGTTTTATACTTTTTCGCCTCCCTCTTTCTTTCATTACTGGGCATGGGACCGCCTTCGGCGGAACTAAGGCGCAATTTTAGATTCCATGTGTTTTATACCGCCTTTTTTGAGCGAAATGAAATAATCGTTCGCTCTGTGTGAAAGAACTATATGCCTTTAAAATGTACTAATTTGTTGAAATATTGCCTAGCGGAAAATTTTCAGTGTCTAACAGACAGTTTTGTTCTTATCCTTGAGTCTTCTTTCAATAAACTATTTTTCCACTCGTAGACTTGTTATTATCTCATTCTCGGAGCAGAGTTCACTTCGACAGTTCTCCTACTCAAATTGAATCATGTACAGAAAAATATCTACAAAATTGCATTCCATTGTGACAAGTTTCCACATTTACCTTCGAAACAAATGGATTCAGGGGAGGTTGAATACAAAAGACTATACAGTGAACAAAGCAAAAGCAAGGTCCGCATTATTTAAAAAATACCAAGTATTTGTAAATATTAACACTAATTATTTCGAAATTATTTTTATTTATTTGAAAATTGAGTAAAAATATAAAAAGTAGCATTTATGGAATACAATGAAATGAATAATACAACTCTGGGATCTTGTTTTCCGCTTACATGCTCCAATAGAGACATAAACATACCTAAAAAAAACTCCCCGCTTGTAGGTAAATTACCGTTTTGTTCGGGTCCTACTTTGCAGCACTCATCTCCAACCTACAAAATGATGGTACTATCAATATCCTATATTATAAAATTAATTTAAATAAGAATAGCTTATTAGATAGTATTTCAGAATTTGTTACAAAAAAAAAATTTTGAAATGCTTTGAAAATATTTCTTGAACTCATAATTCCTACATAGGTAGATACTGGAGGTGGAGATTGAATCGGAAGGTGTGCAATGTAATTCTAAAAAGAAAATGAGCCCAACATAATACACATATCTTCGATAGTTTTCAATAGCAAACATAAACTTATTTACCAGCCCGACGATGATCTAGCTTCCCTATTCAGCGAAACACTTGAATCAAATACAGCTGCTACACCAGTTGTATTTGGCTCCAAAGATAAATATATGTCTGAGTGCCAAAAGAGATTCATAAAAGATAACATTTTACCTATAGTTGTGCATTAATCTCTACCAAAAGTGGATCTGGGTCTTTTCTAAATCTTGTTCTAGTTGCAATTTTTTTGAAACCGCTTTCCAAAAAGCATTTAGAGCATATCAACGCCTTTCCCACATTGCATCCGTCGAGAATAATTAAACTCCACCTAGTCGCCCGTTCATTTTCATTAGCAGGAAATCTGAAAAACATTTATTCATTAATAATGCGAATGAACATAATTAAGTTTATATATTTTTTCATCTTCATGTATGTACAATAGCAGTTTAACAAAATGCTTAAAAAAAATTAATAAAATTGACTATCAATAAAATTGTTCAAGCAATAAAATGCCAGCAAAACTTGCCCCCAAGGTTCAGGCGGTACTGCACGAAAACTAATCGAATAAAATGGTCGCTCCCAAAATGCAAACATGATCATGCTTGAAAAGGATGCAGTAATTTTGAGTGAAAAATACTTCTAAATATTGTCTTTTATTGTCTACGTTTTATGTCGATACTAACCTATAAAACAATACTTCTTTGGGCTGACAGTGGCTTCTATTATTGCATGCTTTCAAAATTCACATGATTTTGTAAACTTCTTAACACATCTTTATTTTTTCGTCGAAATATAAAGTTTACTCATTTACAATTGAACCGATAAATAGTCTCTTGGGGTCTTGTTGATAAACAATGCACAAATTACAAGTTCCTGATTGTAACATGAAAATTACACACCAAACGAGTTTGTTTACGGGTTTTCGCACCCGAATTTGACAGCGAATGCAAAAGGTTTTATGATAATATGAAGATTTCTCCTAATTGACAGAAAGACATGATGACAAGAAAAAGCAGAATAATGTCGTGAAGTAGACTTGGAAAGAAAATAATAAGTACATCCGAGGAAATCTAAATAAAATTAAATACTAGCATGGGTAAGGAGTCCAATAATGGCCACAAAAACACCGAAGAATAAATGTGGTAAATGCAGGAAACCTGTAGAAGATTTTCACTCAGCGATGGGCTGTGATGGGATGTGTTTCAAGTGGTTTCTATTGAAATGAATAAAGATGACTGAGGAGAGATACAAGATCATCAAGGAGATATCTGATGATGATAAATGGATGTAACTCACGTGTAAGCTGTAGCCAGAGCATATCTACTAAATAACAGCTGTAATTGGAACAAATTTTATTTCTTATGGCACTTATAGAGTAGAGAACAAAACTTGAATTTGCAAGCAATTGAACTAACACATAGTAAACTTTAATTCATCTTTTATGCGTTTATTCACCTCTCTTTTAATTTTGACAGCTCCTCGATTGCATGTGCTAGTTAGTATTATGCTCTACTGTTGCATCAAAAATCCAAGGAGGAACAACTTTTTCTTCTAATGAAAGAACTGGAAAGTAACATTAAAGAATTAAAGGCAAATGTCAGTTTTTAAAGTTAAAAGCGCTTTATTTAATACTAATCGTTATAAATTTTCAAAGAATATAAAGTGAATTCCAAACAATAACAATAAAAAACTTAATGGCCCAAATGGCTCTCTAAATTTATACGTTATCATTAATCACATTTAAAAAAAACTATAGCAAATTCAAATCAATGAAGATTATTACATATTATTTCATTCAATTAGAAAAAGGAGAAAAAACCAACCAACACTATCCTAAAATTATTTATAATCTTAACACAACAGTGAACTTTGATCCTACACCTAATATGTTTCAACTTAATTCTAATAAAATTCAATCCAAAAACTTTATCTTATACTAAAAAAAACCTATAACCATGTTCCTAACCTAAGCGTTTAACCTTATCTCTAACCTAATATAATGAACATTACATACACCTAACCTATACCTAATTTTTAACACAAATAAACAACAATACTAAATGTAGCAATAATGAGCTGAAATTCAAAAACTAAATAACGAAAAACACAAAAACTGGAAATCAACACAAATAATTTAGACATTGTCATTCAGCCACCAATACCTGGACTGCGCCGTCTCAATTCGATCAGCTTCAACGAATCTAGCAAATGAGTATCTCCATTGGAATTGTTGGTCTCGTGAACCCAAATACATGAATGCTTCTGGAGGAATGAAGCCAGTAGCGAGGCAAGTCGAAACAGATAATTTTGACCTTTTGATCAATGTCTTTGGAATGAAAGAGTCTTCGTAGGGCCATGACTACTTTTAGTGCCTTACTGAGCATGATTTTCACATGTTCAGTATAGTACAGATACTGATCGAGATGAACACCGAGGTATCGAACACAGGATTTATGTGGAACTCGTTCTAAATTACCCCCGCCAGCCATGATGTGGAAATCCTTCCAATTACGTTTCAGGTCTTGACTGACCCCCTGCAGCGTTGTCCGAAACAAGATTGTTTCACACTTCGGTGCATTGATTTTCATTCGGAAATTGTCAGTGTACAGCTGCACATCATAGAACATTTTTTGGAGATTGCTCTGAACTATTGTAGCTTTTCGGTCTGCCGTATAGATGATCAGATCATCAGCAAACGCTACCAATGATCCCGTTGGCGAGACGTTAAAATCAAAGCCGTTCAATAGCTTGCGAATGAAGATTGAGAAGAGCAGAGGTGCAGTAACTGTTGCCTGCTGTAGACCATTCAAGACCTTGAACTCGCGAATTGTTGTCAGATTTCCATCAGTTACAACAAACGATTTCTCGTACAACATATTACACATCATGGTGACAAGATGTCTGGGGAAGTTGTCCTGAAGGAGTTTGAAAACTAGTCCATCTAGCCACACCGTATCGAAGGCTTTCTCCATATCAATGAGACATGCTCCAACACATTGTCTATCATTTAGTTTCCAATAGGTGTTTGAGGTTACTTTCGTTATTGCATGTGTGGTTGAATGCCTGGCACGAAAACCAAATTGGCAATTCAGCATCAACTCATAGTCCTCAATGTGGGCGTTTAATGCTCTGTTGAGTATCACTTCAAACACCTTGCTGATGTTAGGCAGAAAGCTGATTGGGCGATAGCTTTTAGGGCACGAAGATTCTTTTCCTTTCTTCAAGGTCGGGAATACCTTAGTATTTTCCACTCTTTTGGGAAAAATGAATTGCTCAACATGTTGTTGAACAATATGCAATAATTTCTCAGGCAAATGTCGAAGTACTACATTTGGAATACCATCAGTACCACATGATTTCTTGTTGTTTATTCTGCGAAATATGAAACGCAAGTCTTTATGACTGACAAAATAATCAATAAGATTCAAGCTCGGTATGAGGTCAGATGTTAATGTTTTATTGAAATGAAGAATTAATTGGCCATTCAGGCTTGATTTGAAGTCAGAAACTTTTGCTTCAACGACCTCTGAAAATATTTCATTCCTTCTCTCAGGGTTTGGTAGATGAACGAATTCAAAATATGTTTCAATCAGGACAAGTTTATCCAACCCTTCACAAATAATCCTGTTTCCATTTCTATCCGGAGTCGTACTATCAATTTGAATACCAGCCCTATCGAGAAGATTGATCTCATCACTAGTGATTTCAAGATTCGATACCTTCACTCGAGACTTCTTGCGGAATATGCTATTCACTTTTGCAAAAACGCCGTCTGGGTCCTGTGGGCTAATACCCCTCAATTTTTCCGCCCATTGATTGCTGACCTCACTCCTGAAGTATGACCGGATTAAGTTCCAGATATTCTTCAGATGTAATTTCAACAAAGCCAACGAGGGATGGTTGTAGTCCAAATATCGTAGATAAATATTGTTAACGCGTGTGATCTCACACGGCTTATCAATCTTGTCAACCTTGCTATGGTTGGTGTTTCATATCCTTCCATATTGTTTCGATGTTTAATCTTGGGAACTACTTACTCAATCGTTTCCAACGTCAGCTTCTCTAACTTCGACAAATAGTGATCTAACATATTTCACCGTTAGTGAGATTCCTATCATTAGAAACCATTGAGCAAGAGTTGCCACCATCAGAAGGGAGACATTGCTCCTGGTACTCCCAATTAAACTTCTCTGAAGCTCTCCCCAGTCTTTTTTTTTGAAATTCAACTGATGATTTTCATATTGAACTGGAATGAGGAAGAAATCATCCCTGTGCTGATTGATTTCCATTACGATTGCGTTATGGTCGCTATCGTAAGGAAGCACCTACAGTTTCCGTTGAGGACTATTAAAGCTGAATTCAAGTCTTGCGTCAGCAATGCAGAGGTCCAAATATGAATTTTTCCTAGGGGATGTTAGAAACTCCGACCCATATAGATTGCACCTGTATTCAATTTGGTTCTCTGTTATCCATGATTTCAGGAATACACCTCTTGGATTACTAATGGCGTTCAGCCATGATGTATGCTTGGCGTTCATGTCACCAGCAAGAATATAAAAGTTATGCAGCCTGTTCAGTTCGAGAATTTCAAACAAGGAATTGAGCACCTCCTTGAGCTTGAGAACAGTTCCATCAGTTGCATAGGCAGAGATAACGAAGAGGTTTTCCCCACCTGGCAGTGAGATTCTGATAACAGATACTTCAAGAGATTCAAAGCTTATGAATTCAACTTTTTCAATATTTTGGAAACAATAGGGTCTTCGAACCAATATCCCGGTGCCACCTCCCCCATTACCTATTACCCTATCGTTTCTTACGAATTCAAAATCCTTGAATGTCATGGAGTGCCATGAACTGATGTGGGTTTCGGTGAGAAGCATGATGTCAGGCTTTTGCCTAACAATGAATTCAAGGAGATACTCACGCCATGATCGAGATGAGATGAATCCTATCCATGGGAATGTGACTGGATGGCAAATTATTTTGAGGCATTTGAAACCCCTAAGCGATGAAAAACAAGATTAATTTTCGTATCTTGCTTATCGATTCTTTCCGATAGAGAATTTAATTGCTGTAAAATTTTGAGAAGCAGCTCATTATTGCCACTTACATTATTTACACTATTTACCGCATTTTCTACTAGTCCTCTAGCGGCTTGTGCAAATTATACTCCGGGCTTGACGAAGTTCGGAGCTAAGACACTGCGGTGTAGCTCTGTTTGCTTTGGGACAGATTTCAATCTCGCATCCTGATATCGGGAGCATCCTCGATATGATGCCGGGTGACCAAAAACATCGCAGTTCACACAGTATAGCTTCTCTTGCATGCACGTCCTTGCATTTGACGCATCGGTAATGCATGGCCACCACTCGGAAATTTAAATATCTGATTTGTTGAAGAGCGCTTGGACTGCTCTTATTTGATATTTGTACTAAATAAAGTGGTAAATTTTTTTTTCTTCCCTCAACCTTCTTGTCGTGAATGTTTTAACTAAGATAAATTCGATTTGTGGTCCTGCTTCCTTGAGAACCTGAAGAAGATCAACGGTATCTTCTCCGCAGTCCAAGCCCTTCAACAAGAAGGTCTGGTTCTTCTCGCTTTTGGGGGTATAAGTGAAGTGCGGAACCTCCCCAGAATTTGAAGCATTTTTCGCTGATTTGAAATCAACTAGTGATTTCGTTCTGATAGATAACTTCTCGGAATTGATTCGTTTGATTTCAAAATTTGTTAATTTGTTTTTGGCTGCCAACAGCCGAACCATGTCCTTTCCGCTTTGACCGAAGACATTAATTTGCGGAACTTTCTCGGTATTCTTGAGTCCTTTTTGAGGAGAACCAGCAGAACTACGGGCTGATTTCTTCTCCTTAGTTTTATTTTCCTTATTTTTATTTTTTAAATAAATTATAAAATTATCATTATCTTTATTACCTCCTTTATATTCATCTACCTCCATATCCTGTTGGAGTCCGTCCAGCGCTGCAAAGTAATTCTGGCTGTCGTTAGTGCCTCCAGCACTTAATACTTCTTCTGTGATGATTGGATTAGCAGCGTTCTTCTGCTTTGCTTGCGTTTTGATTTTTCGTACCGGTTCATTATCTTGCCCTTTTTTTGCTGTCTCGAATATATCTTCGTACGTTTTGATTCTTAATTTTAATTCTTCGATTTCAGTTCGAAGTCAACTCACCTCCTGCCTATCCTCGACCACTTGTGTCTTACGGCCGCCATCTGCGGAGTCCTGGGTGCTCGTGTGTCTTCGCTTGTTGACACTTGCCGCCAATTTGAAATTGTCACTCTCCCCGGGGCCCCCCAACGGAGGGAAGCCGTCGGGCTCCTCCATACAGCAGTCCCGAGTTAAGTCTTTGGTTTGTTGCCTTTTCTTGATTTATTGATATCGTTGGTCGATGCCTTCGACGATAAGTTCTTCCCCAATAAAATCAAAATTTGCTTTTGACTGGCTCGTAAAAAATGGTTTCAATTTTTTGAAACTGACTTTTGTGAAAAATTAATTAATTTTTAAAATTAATGACAGGAGCGATTAAAAACACGTCTACACGCAACGAGTGCTAGACGTAGAATAAATGTCAGTTCTTTAATTGATAAGATGGCACCTACGCACAAGCCAACATATACACACGTGATAAAAAACTATTCGATGCCTCAAACTGAGCTTCGCTCAAATGTCATGCCCCAGAAAGGGAGCATAATTAAGCCAAAAAAGCATACATCATCAGAAAAAACGCTTGCCGATTTTATGCCCAATTGCAAGATTCCTCTTCAATTGCTACGGCCTATTCGCAATGGTGGGGTGGTAATTAAAACAACGAACAATGCCAACACGTCTAAGCTATACCGATTAGCCATGGATACCATGCAGGAGGAGTACGACATTGCCGGCACCAAGATACATCAACCCAGACTGGTTATAAATCGGCTAGATAATCAATTCACAAATTAGGAGCTACAAAATGAAATACAGGCACCAAACCCTGATCTTGGCAATAGAGAAAAAATGGAGCTGTTTATACATTATTTAAATGGAAGCATGTATAAAAGATTAGCTAACAAATACTTCAACATTGATTTTGGGTCAGATTTTATGAAGGAAGACTTTAACGTTATGAGATTCTTTAAATGCCAAAAATATAATCATAAGACGTCGAAATGCGTAAGAGAACAAATCTGTGTGAAACGTGGAGGCAAGCATGAGCTCAAGGAATGCAAAAGCACACATGAGAATGTTGCAATAAGATGGGTAATAACAAGAATACTGATCACTCACACAGAAAAGACTCGTGGGAGTGCCCAGAGTATCAAAGAAGGATTGTTATGTTAATTGCTAGGAGATTTTTAGGATGATCGTTAATCAAAAAACTCATTCAAGCGACAAATTAAATATCTTTTATGGCAATACAAGAAGCCTACGACACAAGTTGAGTGATATTCAAAATTGTCTGCAGCAAAATCCTCAAACAGGTCTGATAATACTAAACGAAGTATGGATACACCCCGAAAATATAGCTCCGCTTTCTTCTGCAGTCCCAAAACAGGAGGAGGTACATCAATTTATATAAAAAACACAATAAATTTCGTGGCAAAGAGAGTAACATTTGACATATATTATGTAATAATAATTGAAATATCCTGTGAAGGTAAAAATCCAAAAATCGGTACTTACTATAATCCCAATCGTCTCAATGCACATGACTTCTGTCCAGTAAAAGATGCAATATACTCTACTGAAAAAAATTCAATCACAGCTGCTGACACAAATATCTCGAAATAAACGGAGCAGTCATTGTCAATAAGGACAAAATTACTCTCCCGACTTCAAGTGCTTGCCTGGATCACATAGCAATAAATGAGGAAAACATTGCTGAAAACATTAAGATCACGCTTGAGTTAGATCATCGAAGTTAGACCATCAAATTGTCATCCATGGTTAAAGTCTCAGAAATGCAAAAACCTGCTCCCAAAATATTCAGATATTTCGACAAGGATCTTTTCAAATCTAAATTTTAACAGTTGCTAACAAAGCCGTAACCCTGAAAACCTTATGGAGCTCAAAAATATGATTCCAGAGTCCAAACATGACTCTTTCATTGAGAAAAAGATCAGATGTCGACAACATATATGGATAACAAAGAAAGTTAGTATTTACAAAAGGAAGGCTTATAAAAAATTCAAAAAGAACACTGAAGATCACGCACTTAAATATCTGTATAACCAAGCTTTACAATAATCAAAACGTCTCATAAAAGAAGATGAATATTCATATTACTCCAGAAGATTGGAAACACTGGCGGACAACTCACACGAATTATGGAAAATAATAAATGAATTAAAAGATAACTCATCACCCTGGATCATGGAACAGCAAACTTTCTAGACTACTTTTTTTCAACAATTGGTGAAAAAATTACCAAGCAACTTGAAGAAGAAAAGTATTAAATACAATCGAAGATTTGAAAAAAAATTCAGCACCAGGTATTGACATCACCATCACACATGAAATTATTCTAGTCAAAGAGGAGATAGCTGAGCTATTGGGAAATTTTATAACCGAGCATATTAGAAATGGAACATTTCCGGACGAAGAGAAACTGGCAAAAATAATTCCAATATTCAAAGGAGGAGATCATCTGGACCCGAATAGTTACCGCCCTGTTGCACATTTGACAGCCTTTGGTAAAATATACGAAAAACTTGTAAATAATCATTTAAAACCTTTCTTAATGGATAATTCTATCATAAATCCAAAGCAGTTTGGCTTTGAAAGGAACAAGAGTACTTTCGATGCGTTATTTTCTGTTTCACAGTGCATCGATGAAAGTCTTGATAAAGGAGAGTATGTTATTGCAATTTTTATGGACCTAAAGAAGGCTTTTGATATGGTTGATCATGACCTGTTACTTCAAAAACTTGAATCGTATGCTATTCAAGGCAAAGCCAAACAACTTTTTAAAAGTTATTTGGAAGGAAGATGCCAAGGAACATCAGCTAACAATGTCTTGAGCAATCTAGCACCAATAAAATCGGGGGTTCCTCAAGGATCCATACTTGGTCTAAGCTTGTTTTTGCTTTATACTAATAATTTGAATATATTCGTATGTAAACTGAAAGGCAACCACACATTCTATGCTGATGATACTGTACTTCTTTATTCAGGGCATGATATATTTGCAGTGGAGAATATCGTCAACGAGGATCTAGATAAATATCGTTGCAAAGAGTGTTTGAAATCAAATATCTCGGTCTTACAATAGATTACCGTTTGGCATGGTTGCCACACATAAATAATTTGAGGAGACAACTAGCACCAATGATAGGAATTTTGAGAAGATATGAAGATTTTCCAATGCATATAAAGAAACTTGTGTGAAATGCATTTGTACAGACAAAGCTACATTATGCGATGGCCATTTGGAGGCAATCGTCAAAGCAAAACCTTAATATTATATCCAAGACGCTAACTAAGACCCGAAAAATATCCTAAACATTCCAATTCTCACTGCAATGAAATGAGTGTATCAACGGACCAATGCATTCATGTTCAGTCAAATCATTACTATGGAGAAAGCTAAGCTTATTTTCAAATGTCTAAAATCCAGTGAATCCGAACAAAATCCGTTTATAAAAGTTTCACAAATAAATTAAGAAATGCGAATAATTTTGTAATATTTTACGCTAGAACTGATCGACTAACGAACGATGCAACGAATGAAGCTCTGCGTATATATAAAAATCTTCCAGAAACAATGAAAAACGCATACTTATTATTGGTTTTTAAGAAAGACTTAAGGAACATCTAATAAATTCAAATCAATGATAAGTCCGGAGGATTGAAAATGAAGTATCTTAGGGCATTCAGAGTTTTTTTTACTGCGTCATATCATATTGTAATATTTTTTTTACCTTTAGAAATGTTCACGAATCGAACTATACTACCAAGAAAGGAGTACTTCACACCATTTTGTGTGCCGCCTTATACCGATGTTTGAGCATTGCCTGAAGGCACACGAGGAATTGACGATGTGTGAAGTGTAGATCACACGAGCGTTGTGCGACGAAGAAAGAGTGGTGGAAAGAGTGGTAGGGAATCGAGGTATTTAAAGAAAAAATCTTATCAATAACGATATTAGATTAAGCCTCTCATGTTCTGAAAATAGTACACTCTTTTGGTTTGATTCACTCATACTTAATGTCAAGCCAGACATTAAAAAAATTGCGACCAAAATTCAAGGCATTCTCTAAATATTTCATAACTTCATTGATCTACGACATTTTTAAAAAGCCGGCTTTGCCTGTCACAACAGGTGTAAAGCTTAAATGATCTCATAGACTACTTTATCTAGTACCCTGATGGATATATTTTCTACTGGGCTTTTTGAAAGCTGGCAGGCAATTGTTTCTGCTGCATGGTTCGAGTGTTCTCCTTCAAAAGCTGCTTTATCTGCTGCGTCAAAATGTGATGTTTTCTCTTGACCTACTGTAAAGGTAGTTCAATATCTACTGTACCAGATGGAGATGTCTTGTATCGGGATTCTCAAAAGGTGGTAGACTGCTACACTGTGTGATCTAGACTCCTGCACCGTTGACGAAGAAAAGGTGTTGCGTGAGTACTGCCACCGAACGGGATGGTTTTTATATCGTTTGACTTTATCCACTCCATCTAGGTATCAAAACAGCATTTCGCAAAAAATTCAATCTTATACGTCTTGTCAGTTCTTACTACTGTGTACGGATGGCGTACATAGCATATGAAAATAACTTTCCTGTTTTGAGATTGCATCCAGGTAGTGGTCAGAACGCATTGTAAAATATCGCAAGGTGTTTGATATCTATACCGCAAGTTTGCTATATAAAAGCCTATCAGGCTTGTGAAATTTAAAGTAGCTCTCAACAAGTGGAAAGAATGGCAAGTGGCTTAGGCGAAAAGGCCTTTGTCAAATACTAATTTTTCTATATTATATTCTAGGGCACGTTTTCTATCCTTTGTGAAGTTGCGGCAGGAGGTGGTGATGTACATCTTCCGTTCACATCAATGGAAATTGGAAAGAAAAACCTTATCAGATCAAGTACCTTGGTGAAAACCAAATTTAAACCTGATAGTATGCTTTGCAGACGGACAATTTGTATATCTGCCACTACGCTTTGCAGAGAAAATCAAATCGCAGTGGCAAATGGATGAACTGAAAAGCTGCACGGGTCATCACCGGGTATTCAACGGGGTGGATGCATACATGGGTGGTATTCTACACTTGAACTTCATCAATAAATAGAAATACTATAAAATTAAAAATGATAAACCAGCAATGAATGTTTTAACTTTTGATGAAGTGTTTTTTTTTTGACAAGACTTTTGTAGTGAGCACGAAAGTCACCACAGTTGCAGACATTAAGTTGTAGCAGAGGGGGGAGTAACCCGGGGTGTCATGCTAAGGCCAGTTAGCGCTCAGTCGTGTCGTGGGTTTTCCGGGACACCCTCTGCTCTGGCTGAGCCACCCTGCGCATAAGACCTAACACAAAAGAAAACGGACGAGAGAGGAGAGGATCATAATGAAAATTGAAAAATTCGGTTGTTTAGAACTTCATAGTTTTATACTTGGATTAAATTTAATTACAAAACAACGATTTAACAAAGTCAATTCAAAAAGTAGAAAATTCAGTTAACTATGGCCCCTTATTAAATTTTATGTTTAAAAAACCAAAACCAAACTATTGCATAGCAATCAGTAAAAGTAATGAAATACTAATAAAATAGAAAGAAAGATACTTTAATTGCTTACTTGTGATAGCCTCGATCCCGGAGATCGATATTCCGCCGAGATCTGTCACCCCTACATTTAAATATGCCAAAGAGCTGATAAGGTTGTGTGACAGATCTCTACACCCTATGCCACTGACGTCAACGGCTATCGAGCAAACTAAACGAAAAAGAACAGCTCGTGGCGACTTCACCAAGACATGAGAAAATCATTACAAATGGCGCCCAACGTGGGGCAAAAAACATCTTAAAGAGGAAAATTTGCGTCTTCTGACGTTTTGGTCTTTTACGGAGGAAGTACGGTACCTCAGTACTAGAGTTCCAAGGACAGGAGTAGTGGAGTTATGTGAGACACCCCTTCAGTTACCTCGCGTGCGTTGTTGCTTCCGCTATCCTTTGTTTTATTTTTTGTTCGCAACAGATTCATTCTGATGTGTTCTCCCAGGGTAAAACCTGTAAGGACCTTCTATTTTCTTGATGGGAACTATCAGCCAGATGGGATCCTCCTATCTGCCTGGACTCTCGAGAAAGTAGAAGGCAACCTCCCCTCTATGTCGCAGAAGTATTCTACCCATCTCTTTATGTGTGATAGATCAGCGGTTTTGGTTTGACTTTCGGTGGCGTATACTGGAGTCACGAAACCCGAAATGCTTCCATGCCTCGGGATTTTGATCGCGTACAAAGCTCGTTACGATGACGTCTATTAACGTAGATTTTAGACGGTTTTTGTAATGTACTTGGGGTTGGGAAAAATTTTAGAATCGACCAGGAGCCCCCTATTTTCAGCAGACTACCATTCGCTCCCATTTCCTTAGGGAAGAGTCGGCGCTGCTGGAAAGGAAAGAGTTCACCAAACAATTTTTTTTATAGATCCCGTATAGCTCGCCACTATCGGCCACATAAATAAAGTAGACAAGTATTTTTCATAGTTAGAAGAAGTTTTTCATACCTTAATATTTCTTTATTATAACATTCCAGAGATGACAACCAATGGGACTACAAAGAAACGCTAGACCCAATGTACAGCCAGCCAACTTTGGGATCTACCACGAGGACGTCCTGTTCCATCACATTTGTATCCAGCAGCTCTTGCAAACCTCCAATCTCTGTCCTCAATGCAGGCACCCAGTCGTGGAGCAGTTGCGAAAGATTCCCGGACTAACGACCAGATACAACCACTGTCGAACAACCAGGGAGCCGTAGACGGGGAAGACCCAGTTTCAGGAGCACAGGTAGACATTTCAACAGTGCACTCAAACACAACTGGCAATGACAAGATTCTGTCCTTATTACAAGAGCTGTCTGACAGGATAGGACAAATAGAGAGAGAGTTTCAAGACCTTAGGAGAAGCCAGCATCCTAGTCGCAGAAGAACTCCTCCAAGCTAAGAACCGAACCTAAATGCCTCTATGCCCACCTCAAGACCGTCTCAGGATTGGAACCTCCCTCAAATAAATGCACTCCAGAGCCCCAGAGTTGAGAACATTAGGAAGAACATGCAGTGGGAGCTTCAAAACAGTCTTCTTTATGCACCAAGCCTTACGCCTCCATGCCCATAGACAAGAACAACTAAATGAACGTCAAGTGACCTTTCACCCACAACCTCGCGTGATGGGACCTAGCCAACGAAGTACTCATACTGCAGAATTAGTTGCAGCTGGTAGCGTAGACACTGAGTCGACACATATCCCATGGAGTGGAGTCCCTCTAGATCGCGAGCCCAAATTAATAATTGATCAACCTTTTGTAGTAGTAGTTATAAGCTTTATGGCCTGTTGGAACTGCAGACAACCGGGACACCGGTTTTCTGCATGTCCAGCAGAGCCGACCGTCTTCTATTACGGCTACCGGAAAGTGGACACTTACGAAAAACTTGCCAACGAGTACCGCAACACCCGTCGGTACGCCTAGAGCCTGACTGAACAGAAACTTAACTCGTTGCGGCGGACAATCAAACCATAGATACGACCGCGACCATACTGATAAGTACCGCCAAACACATCCACACTAACACCAAGTTTTCGTATACCTAGATGAATTATTGCTAATAACCGAGACCTTTGACGACCATATCATCCTGTTTCGAGAAGTGACTTAACATATCCGGAAGGCAGGGTTAACCATCATTATTCAGAAGAGCCAGTTTGTAATGATGGATGTTAAGTATTTGGGTCACATCATTGGTCATGGCAAGATCAAAATCCACCCGGACAAGACACAAGCGATTGATGCCTTTCCTCTACCTAAGATCACCAAGCAGTTACGCCGATTCCTAGGTTTATGCAGATAGTACTAGGTTTATGCAGATTCATACATGACTATGTAACCATCACCACACCCTTGACCGACATGCTGCGCAAGGGATGAAAGTTCATCTGGGAAGAGCCCGGCTTGTGGGCCTTTAAAGAGCCTAACAATAGCCCCGTACTACATAGCCCGGACTTCAATAAACCATTCTCAATCCATTGTGACGCGAGTCAACATGGAGTGGAAGCGGTCCCAGAACCGGTTATGGAATATGGCGAGGAAATGCCTATAGCCTTTATGGCAAAATTGTACACTAGCATAATCAGCCGAATCAGAAGGATTCTAACCGTAGGACTTCTACCATCACCTGTGCTCTGCGCTCTTCATACCACACCGCTACAGGGATCTGTCCTAACCTTGTCGTGATCGGCCAGCACATGATATGTTGCGGCAATTAAATTGTTTGGAAGATCAAGTAGTGGAGTGGAGTACTGCGAGACCAACTCCGAGAGAAGATTGAAGATAGCAGATTTGTGGGGGAGGAGAACTACAACCTGCGATCTTGCCCTTCTGGCTTAAAGGCAGGCGATGAGATTTATCGACGGAACGTTAGACAAAGCGAAGCGACCCGGCACTAAAATGCTGAATTGGATAAGAAATCCGTAAGGCGCCGGCTTCTGCAGGTGTTAAGTCCCACACGTTATCTCATTTCTGACATGTTCGGAAAACAACTGGGAGTCTATCATGCTAAATACTTACGGCGTTGAAGCACGCCAACTCCAAGAAGCTTCATTTTGCTTGCTCTCCGATTGCCATCGCTCATAAGCACCTGGGCCTGTAAACCGCTACCCACGACATCTTCTTTCAGAACTTATCTTTGGAACGTTATACATCAGCCTACCACACGCCCCAAAAAACGGGTGGCCTCAACTAAGGGCTTGAACTCCTGTCATTCAGTCTACCCTGGGATGACCTCGATCCCACGGACTGATATTCCGCCGAGATCTGCCCCCCTATATTTAAATAAATAAACGGTTGTCGAGCGAACTGATCGAAAACGACCAGCCTGCAGCGGCTTCACCGAGCCGGGTGAAAATCATTACACTTTACACACGTTAAGCGCAAGTTGCACACTTTAATCACAAGACGTTAAATTTGTTAGTAAGCTTTCTAGTAATTCAGCGTAGATATGCACTATTGTCAATCAATGTAGGGGCACAACGAAATTGATTCACCATATGTTACTGATAATCCCAATAATTCTCCTCTTCAACGTCTTCACCCACTTTACGCACCAGTTGTTTTTAGTTATAATTAACCGTTTCAAGAATTTGAATGCAGAGGTGCACCATTGTCACACAATGGAAGGGCGCAATAGGTTTTAATCACAATAATCCCGGATAATCCAATAATTCTCTTAGTCAAAATTTTCACCCACTTAAAACTCCTTTTCCCCCCTACCAACTCTTAATCCGAATCTTTTCTCTTAACTAACACCCCCAAATCACTCAGCCACATTACCAACCAATTCTTTAATTCCCATCCCGTAATCCAAATTAAAATGACTTCCCGAATTCCAAATTAAAACTATTTCATGATCCCACTTTCATCTTCCAACTCCAAATCAAAACTTTTCGTTCGCAATATCCAAATTAAAAAAAAAATTTTTTTCTCGATACCGCAAAAGCTCTTCTCTTTCAAAGCCAAATTCAGACTCTCCAACTCAAAAAAACAATCCCCACAAACCTGCTTCCTCTCAATTTTCACTGCCGTATCGAGGTAATGTAATCGAATTTCGATACACTTCGACTCCGTTACCCCCCCCCCCCTTCTCCCCCTATTCCATATCGGAAAATTCCTATTTAGCATATATGGCGATTTGCATTACTAGGATAGCGTTTGGTTACATGCAAATCGTCATACACACGGAAATGATTGCTTTTGCCGAAATAAAAAAGACTGTTCCTGCACGCGGGGAAACTTGAACCCAGGATCCCTAGTCGAGAGTCTATGGGCGCTACCACCGGAGCCATCATCCATTCAACAACTTCAACTGTGAACCTTTCTTAGTGAGCATTGAAATGAATTTCGTTAGTAGGGAAGCGTGAATGAATTTTAGTTAGTATAAAATATAAAATTTTGTTAGTGGGAGATGGTGAATAAAATTAGTTAGTATGAAGGTAGGAATAAAGTTTTGTTAGTGAAAAGGTATTGAATGAAATTTTGTTGATGGGAACTAATGAATGGAATGTTGTTAGTGGGAAATTTAAAATATAATTTTTTTTTGTAATTAAAACTAGGGTAAGAGGGCAGACATAATATGATCAGAAAATAAAAATTAAAGGTAAATTGTAAATGTTTAAAAAAATACATTCATATACAAAGAAAAAGGTGTATGTACTCAAAAGAAGGTGGAGATATTACGGAGGGAACTTTAAGTTCCGAATGGGAGAATGCCGGTATGGTCAGAATTAACAACAATCGTGGGGATGGCCTAGACCCTGAGTGTCTCATTCAGCCAGGCAATGAAGGAATGTTGGAAGGGGTGATTATGAGTCTGATCGAATGCTCTTAGCGTGGAGGGTCCCGACCAGCTTACCGGATTCATCCTCAAGCTCATAAGATACTTACCCAGTACGGCGACGAACCACTGCAGGAATAAACCCTGGAGCAAATTTAGCTGCAAACCGATTGGCTGCATTGTTCACGGCGAAATTTTGTACGAAAACTTTCTGACCCTGGAGTAGCTCAAGGGGGTGAGCCCGAAGTTGTAACGTCGAGCTCCCTTGTGATGAGCTTCTTCCAACTTAGCTCGGACGCAGACTTTTACGGCTTGCAGATGATCATTTTTCACACCTAACTGTATTTCTCCATCCTCAAAAGCATTCAACCTTCTAAGGAGGGCATTCTCGGCGCCATGCTAAATAGGGTGGTACCCAAACATGTAAAATAGGCCGGGAACCCTGTGGACTCATAAATAACTTTGCAGAAGACAAAACATGATCCGAAAGATTCTCGTCCCACTTGCTATGATTGGACCCTATATAAGCCCTGATGGCGTTCAACTGGTTTGACCTCTCCGAGGCATTCGCTTGCAGTGAATGATATGGAGTGAAGCAGTGCTACACCCCATAGTCGCGCATAAGCCTACCACATAGTGGCTCATAAGCTTAGGAGACGAACTGCACACCGTTGTTCGAGTGAAACCATTCGGGAACTCCAAAGGTCAAAAATATTTCACGCTCCAAATATCACACGACTGATTCCGCAGAGGCTTTAGCCATGGGCTTAAGCCATATGAACTTACTGTAATGGTCCAGGACCACAAACAATTGAGTATTCCCTGGTTTTGAATAGGGATATGGACCCATGAAGTCCACAAACAGGCAATGCATAGGTCGTCCAGAGTCTTGTGATGCACCCATAGGGGGCCTTGAACTGGAATTCAAAGGCTTAACCTGTTTGCATTTTGAACAGCTCTAGATGTGCTGAATCCATCTTGACGCAAACGAGGCCAATAGTAGTATCTTTGTAAGACTTCTGTTGTCTTACGAATCCCACAATGTGAGCCCCAGGGATCATCATGAGCTCGTACTATAACAGCCTATTGGTGACCCCCAGGAACCTATACTTTTGTTCGGAGAATATCTGAAGCCAGCGTTACAGGACATCCAGTACTGATATATACTCGGGCATCAGTAAGGTACAAATTTTGAAACTTGTCAAGTTGCTTCAGGATTTGCTCCTTGGGATATTCGTGCTCGAGCTCTTGAAACGCAGACTCCGGAATCAAACCATCAATATGATTTGCTCCGGGAGGTAAGCAATGAGCGAGGCAACCCGCTCATCCTACGAATAAGATCTCGACAACACATCCAGTACAATGTCAAGGGCACCTTTCCCCTGTTCATTTTGGAAATTGGCCCCTAGAAATTTCAGGCTCCAGCGAGCCAATCGACCATTCGCTCATGCAGTATGAGCTTATGCATCAACCGACACATCGTTAGGGGAGTGTTACATAAACCAAACGGCATGACCTTGAAATGGTACAAGGGACTACCAGGAACAGTAAAAGCCATTTTTTGCTTACTTGCGGCATAGAATGGAATTTTCCAAAACGCATCGTCAGGTCCAAGCTAGTAACGAGCCTGGTGCTCTGCAACTGTGCCAACAGACCTTCAATCAGCGGAAATGGATACGCATCCTTAACGGTCACCACATAAACAAACCTTGCCGAGTTTTCTGACAAGGTTCACAGGAGAGCTCCACGAACTCTGACTTTTCTCTATTACCCCCAAAGGTAAAATATGTACAATCGAGTTGCTGTATAATGGGCAAGACAACATAATGCCACTGCTTAATAGGTCATGCAGAGCCAGTGTCAATGTGATGAGACACGAGACTGGTCTTACCCAAGCCGTTCGCATCATACAATGGAAACTATTGTTTGACAAAATCCAGCCGTAGCTGATCATTTGGAGACAACTGATGGAATTAAGAGCTCGAAGACTCTGGGGCTGCTATGATAGCATTGACCCAAATTGGTGCTATTTCTAACAGATCCCAGAAGTCAATTCCTAGATACACTGCGTGCGTCAAGGAAGGGACAACTAGAAATCTCATCAATTTGCTGGTGTTGTTGAATCGCACCAATGTGGTGACGTATCCCAGAGCTGGATCCTTATGCCCTGATGCGGTATGAACTTGCGCATGCATGGAATGCATATGCAAGCCCAACTCCCACAGTGGGTCCAAGGCTCCGGCTACAAGGGTACTGATACTGGCTCCCCTATCAAACAAGCCCATCAATTTACGACATTTGACGAAAATCTCTGTGTAAAGCCTACTGTCACCAGGAGTTGCAATAATCGACTCCACGCAGGCGAAGAAATATCTCTAAGATCTCCAAAAGCGATCCCAGGCGAGTGGTCTTTGATCATTACCCACCACTTCATTACTTTCGACGTAGTTTGGTACACTATTCGGGGTAATCACATCGCTAGGATATTGTGGTGAAATGGACATACGAAGCAAAGTGGATAAATTTGTGGACGGGCACTGGTCTGGTATCTGGTCATTCATCGGGGAATGAAGGAATGTCGCGGAAAGCCCAACTATGAAATCGTGCATGATATCCTGCAGCAGACCTTCCTTTAGAATCGCACCAGGCATTTTCCAACTTATCAACAGCGTTAATGTTGAGAGGGTGTGTACTGCGATGGCCAACCACATATCTACCTGAAAGATACCACACACCTTCTACTCGAGAGCAGTGACGAACTAACTCTCTTACCGATGTGAGCCTGACAAATGATTCCTCATTCGTTCGTCCATGTTCCGCAATAGGATGGCCTGCATGTCAAAATCGGATAACCGATTTTTAAGACGCAAAGCCATCTCCATTATGGAGCCATGCAACTCACGGAGAGATTCGTCTGGCCTCTGGAAATGCGCACCGATTGCTTGCCGCACATCTATGTCGGTCCAATGAGATCCATAACGCTCTTTCAACCCAGCTTCCAAAACAGGCCACGCAAAGTTAGGGTTGAGCTGTCGGAGTAACCAATACCATTCTTCTGCTGGTCCCTTCAAAAGGATGTGGAGACTAGATGCTAGCTCCTCCAAGTGAAGTAGTAGTTACCAGCCAAAGTTGTGGCTCAAAACAGGAACTGATCGATGTCCAAGCGAGCAGAAGAATCATCAAAATCGACTCTCCACTTGTGCATTGGCAGGAATGAATATAAATCGTCGTCGGAGTTGAAGTATGTGGAGTAAGAAGCGTCATGCGATGCCATAATTTAAAATTATTATTAGAAATACTGGATAATCAAACTGAAAAATCAATAAATTAATTAACAATTAACGGACGGATACATCGACGAAACCAAAGAAATCAATGAATAGCAGACGGGCTACACCGACAATTTGAATAAAATAAAAAAATTAATAAATCACAGATGGACAAATAAACAGTTCAATTAAAATAAATTAAAAATTGAATAGCAGACAGAAAAACAGACAAGTAAATAAATATGTTAAATTTTAAGATAACACATAACCTAGGCTAAAGTTAAAATTAATTCGAATTTCCTGAAATCCACTTTAATCTAAACCAAATCAAGAACTAATTCACTAGCTTAAACTAAATCAAACACCAAAACTCAACGTAGAATCACTCAAAACTAACCAAAAAACCATAAAACCAACTAACTAAAACCAATCTAAATCAAAACCCTAATTAAAACCCAATTATCTGTAATTAAACTGGCCCAAATTCCCCCAAAAGATGAAGCAACCAAATAGCTAACTTAAATGTCAAAGAAAAACAAAGCAGTGAAAAACAAAGTGTAAATGAGTATAATTAAAAAAGTTCTTACAATTCATTTCTCAAAACGATTCTCCCATAGCAGGAAATGGAAAAGAAAAGATAATCAAATTGGATGAGGGTTAAAATTTAGACATAACACAGACAAACAGCCACAGTGCTTGGCATAGCAATGGATTTTGAAGATGGGCTCCGTTCAAATTGGCACCCCAAAGGGCCGACTACGAGATCATTATGAAACACTACGGACTTAATAATGGCTCGGATAAGAGCTGCACAAATCCCAAAGCCAAAACGTGAAAGATCACGAAAGAACCAAAAGCGTTGGCTAATTTCAAGAGTTAGATCCAAAGCTAACTATCCCGGACAGGGAGATAAAGCCAATGGCTCGGAATTCAGCTAATCCCAAACAACACCCACACCCCACACCCCACACTGCCACAGCTTGACCACTGTATTAGCCGGTGAGGACTGTTAAACATAAATTAAGCACAGTTGACGCCACTGCGAATACGGCGAGCCCCGTGATCAAAGATCTATAACTAAAAAAACACTGAATGTAAAAGAAAAAAAAAATGAAATACTAATAAAATAGAAAGAAAGATACGTTAATTACTTACCACTTGTACGGCTGTGGCACGCTCTACAACTGGAAGGTTAACGGGGCAACTGCTAGAATTTACCAAATTATTAAGTTGATTTTCCTTATTTTGTCTTTTGTGATAACCTCGATGCCATGGAGCAACATCCCGCCTCAATCTGTCACCCCTATACTTAAATATCCCACCAAGCTGGTAAGGTTGCATGAGAGATCTCTATACCCTACGCCACTGACGTCATCGGCTGTTGAGCGAACTAAATGAAAACGATCTTCTATTATTCTTCTGCAAGTTGCGAAAAACTTGTCAACGAGTACCACAAACACCCTGAGGTACGCCTAGAGCTTGACTGAATAGAAACTTAACCCTTTGTGGCGGACAATCAAACCACTGATACAAAACCAACCTTACTGATTCGGCCAACACATCCACACTAACACCAAGTTTTTGTATACCTGGATGCCTTACTGCTGATAACCGAGACCTTTGAACAACATATCGTCCCGCTTCAGGAAGGCAGGGTTAACCATCAATATTCAGAAGAGCCAGTTCTTAATAACGGAGGTTAAGTATTTGGGCCATATCATTGGCCATGGCAAGATCAAAACCGACCCGGACAAGACCCAGGCGATTAATGCCTTTCCTCTGCCTAGGACCACCAAGCAGTTACGCTGATTCCTAGGTTTATGTGGATGGTACCAACGACTTGTATATGACTATGTGGCCACACCTTTGACCGGCATGCTGCGCAAGGGACGAAAGTTCATCCGGAAAGAGCCCGGCTTGTGGGCCTTTAAAGAGCCGGACAAAGCCCCGTATTACATAGCTCGGACTTCAATAAACCATCCTGAATCCATTGTGACGCGAGTCAACATGGAGTGGGGGCAGTCTTAGTCCAGGTTATGGAAGGCGGCGAGGAAATGCCTATATCCTTTAGGCCCTCAAGCTAAACTTGGCCCAGAGGAACTACACGGGCTCTGAGTAACAATGCTTGGCGGCAGTGTTAGAGGTGAAATATTTTCGTGCATACGTCGAAGGACACCCCTTCGAAATCGTTATGGATCATACGTCCCTGAAATGATTGGTGAGCAAAACTGATCTCCATGGCCGTTGGCGAGATGGGCCTTGAAATTGCAGGCGTTTGACCTCACGCTTTGACACCTTGGAAAAACGCGTCATACTTGTACTTGGAGTACCGGAATATGTTGTCTCCTACAACGGAGTCCAGTTCACATAGATTGGATTCCGGGAACTGATGGACAGGTATGGTACTACTCACCAGTGGACCGCAGTCTACTCTCCTAAAGCAAATGCTTCCGAGTTGCTAAATTGTACACTCCTAGCCGATATTCGTGCCTATAGCATCCAAATCTGAAGGATTGAGACCGAAGGATTTCCGCCATCACCTGTGCTCTGCGCTCTTCATACCACACTCGCATTACATGATTTGTCACGGCAAATCATCCCGGTTGTTGCGGCAATTAAATTGTTTGGAAGACCCAATAGTGGAGTGGAGTACAGTGAGACCAACTCCGAGAGGAGATTGAAGATAGCAGACTTGCAGGAGAGGAGCGCTACAACCTGTGATCTTATTCTTCTGGATTCAAGGCAGGTGATGAGATTATTGACGGGACGTTAGACAAAGCGAAGCGGCTCGGCACTACAATGCTGAATTGGATAAGAAATTCGTAAAGTACCGGCTTCTGCAGGTGTTAAGTCCCACACGTTATCTCATTTCTGACAAGTTCGGAAAACAACTGGGAGCCTACCATGCTAAAGACTTACGGCGTTGAAGTACGCCATCTCCAAGAAGCTTCCTTTTTGGTTGTTCTCCGATTGCCATCGCTCACAACTACCTGGACTTGTAACCCGCTACCCGCGACAACTAACTAAGGGTTTGAACCCCCTGTACTTCAGTCTCTCCATGCCTGTCTGTCATTGTGGACACTGCCCTGTGATAACCTCGATTCCGCGGATCAATATCCCGCCGTGATCTTTCACCCCTATATTTAAATGTCCCAACCAGCTGATAAGGTTATGTGATAGATCTCTGCGCTCTACGCCACTGACGTCGATGGGTGTCGAGCGAACTAAATGAAAACAAACTGCTCGCGCCAACTTCACCAAGCCGTGAGAAAATCATTCCACTTTACACACGTTAAGCACAAGTTGCACACTTTAATCACAAGACGATAAAATTGTTAATAACCTTTCCAATAATTCAGCGTAGATGTGCACTATTGTCACTCAATGAATTTTATTCACCATAGGTTACTGATAATCGTAGATATGCACTATTGTCACTCAATGAAATTTATTCACCATAGGTTACTGATAATCCCAATAATTCTCATCTTCAACGTCTTCACTCATTTCACGCACCATTTGTTTTTAGTTATAATTAACCGTTACAAGAATTTGAATCCAGAAATGCACTATGGTTACACAATGACAGGGCACAACAGGATCTTATCAAAATATTCCCGGATAATCCAATAATTCTCTTAGTCATAATCTACCAACTCTCGATCCGAATCTTTCCTCTTAACTAACACCCCCTAATCACTCACACTCACACTACCATCTAATTCTTAAATACCCATTCGATTATCCAAATTAAAATCACTTCGCAAATTCCAAGTTAAAACCACTTCACGATCCCACATTCATCTTCCAACTCCAAATCAAAACTTTTCGTTCGCGTATCCAAATTCAAAAATCACTTTTCTATTACTCGAACAAATTCGCTTCACCCTTTCGCAGTTTTTATTATCGCGGTTCTAATGAATGATCCCCTCATTCATTCGGCTCGCCTTTATAAAGGGTTTCTACCTATTCAACCCATTTCTTGTACATTGGCGAATGTTCTGCCGAGAGGTATCTGGTATATTCTACAGGTTAATGAATGGAGTGACGTCACTTTCAGATGTTGATCATGCTGGGTGAGTTCTCATGGTGTCGAGTAAATTCATTTTGTTGATGTCCTTAATGGTTGTGAAAACAATTGCGACAGTAGCTCGCAGAATTCTTTGTACATGTTACACTACCCCCACTTAGTTCTTTTCGCCCCGAAAAGATGTGTCGCCAGTTGTAGTCAATTCTCCCTGGATGTAATATGGGGCAAGACGGTCCAGGTGCACGATTTTCATTTTGGCTCTTGGCTGACGATGTTCCTGTATTCGGTATACGACGTCGTTGATTCGCTTTGCAACCCGGTATGGTCACTCCCAATTATGCTGCAACTTTAGAGGTACGCCGTACCTACTGACCCAATTTAACACTAGCTGTTCGGCTACAGTAGTTGCTTCCTGGTTGGGAATGGGGTAGACCTCGGGCCACTTGCTGAAATAATCGGCTACGACCGGCGTGTATCGATTTCACCATTCGGATTCAGGAAAGGGTCCTGCGATGTCAACAGCACTCCTTTCAAACGGTACACCCACGTTATAGGTTTGCATTTGTCCCCTCAGTCGTCGTTTTGGACGTATGACGGAGGCGCAAATTGTGCATCTACGGCACCAGTCCTCTACATATTCTCGAGCATGGAGCCAGTAGAAACTTCCCCCAAATTCCGTAAAGGTCTTGTTAACGCCAAGGTGGTCTCCCGAGGATCCTTCATGCATCTCTTTAACCACATCGTGGATTAAACTTTTGGGAAGTGTAGTTTGCATCCTATAGGAGCTGCCATCCGTGGTTTCCCATTTCCGCTTGAGCATGCCACCCTCCATCTGAAAGGAGTTCCATAGTGCCCTATAGTTTTTCAGGGTTGTGCCATGCGTTGAAACGTCTTTCCACTCCGGTCGCCCAGTTGTCTCGTTCCATACGAGCAATGGTCCGATGTCTTCATCGGCTAACTGGGCATTTCGAATCTCCTCCGGTGACCAACCTTCATTGCATTCGGTCGTTATCAATCGCAGATCAACGGGTGGTTCCTTTTCCTCAATCCGTCGGCAATGCTTGCAGTCAGCATTTCCATGAATTCCGCCCTTCCGATGAACAATTTCGTTGTCGTATGACTGCAATCTTTTGAACCATCTCGCAACTTGTCACTCGGGGTTTTTGAAGTTGAGGAGCCATCTCAATGACGCATGGTACGTTCGAAGAACAAATTCCTGGCTATATAGGTACTTGTGGAACTGCTTGGTGGCCTCTATTATAGCCAATAGCTCCTTCCTGGTCACGCAGTAGTTCCTCTCACTTTTTGAGAGAACTCGACTGTAATAAGAGAGGACTTTTCCTTCGCCATCGATCTGCTGGGAGAGTACAGCTCCAATACCGCCGTTGCTTGCATCAGTGTCAACTACAAACGTTTTCCGGGTTTCGGATACGCCAGTACGGGTGATTCACATAGCTTTTCTTTCAGGGTCTCAAAGGCTGTCTGGCATTGTTCATTCCAGACATACGGACGATTTTTCTCGGTTAAATGATGGAGACACTTACCTATTTTTGCAAAGTCTTTGACGAATCTTCGATAGTGGGTTGCCAGACCCAGAAAACTTCGTAGTTGGCACTTGTTGTTTGGTGTTGGCCAGCTTTTCACGGCTTCAATTTTCTCAGGGTCTGTTTTGACCCCTTCTGCTGATACGACGTGTCCCAGGTATTTTACTTCAGCTGCAAAAAGGGTACACTTATCGGGACTAAGTTTCAAATTCGCCAGTCGCAATCGGGAGAAAACCTCTTCTAAGTTCCGCACATGCTCTTCGAACGTTCTCCCGATGACGATGATGTCATCTAGGTACACCAAGCAGGTTTTCCAGGTCAGGCCTCATAGCACGTATTCCATCAGGCATTCGAAGGTGGCTGGAGCATTGCCCAAATGGCATCACCACAAATTGCCAGAATCTGGTCCCAACTGAAAATGCGGTCTTCTCTCGGTTCTTCTTGTCGATTTCTACCTGCCAGTAGCCACTCTTGAGATCGAGTGTAGAAAATCATTTTGCATCGGCTGAAGTGTCCATGATGTCATCGATGCGTGGGAGCGGGTAACTGCCTATAGTCGACACAAAAACGAGTGCTACCATCCCTTTTCTTTACTAGAACTACAGGCGTGGCCCATGGACTGACAGAAGGTTCAATAACGCCTTGTTTTTCCATGTCTGAGATCAGTGGGCTCACTTCCCTTTGTTTGGCTATAGGAAGATGTCTTGGTGCTTGTCGGATTGGCTTGGCTCCCTGTGTATCTATGACGTGAGTTACCATACTCGTTCGGCCTTGGTCATCCGGGCTTGTTGAGAAGATGTCACTGTACTTGGTGACCAGATCAGAGTCTCGCTTGAATAGCTGCACTGGCAATTTGACCTGCTTCAATATTGCAGACGTGGATTCCCGGGCTTTGTCTGTGTCTTGCCTCTTTTTCCAATTATGGTTGTGGGTAGCTTCCAAAGAGGTGATGGTGGAAACAGGCTGGCAGCTGCCGATGACTTCTCCCGCTTTGACGCTCGTGGTTGTGTCTGCGGTGTTAAGGACTCTAACCGGCAACTCTTCGTTCCTTAAAGATCTTACAAGGCTTCGTTCTACAATCAAACTGCGCAATGCGGACGTCTTTGTCAGCCCTATCAGATAAGATCGGTGGTCTCCAGAATCACCATCAAGCTTGGCCCATACAATGCTCTCGGAAGATTTCAGTACATCAGTGTCGGTACATACTACCACATTAGTCTTGGGGATTTGGACGCTGGGATCCTCCATCAATACTTCGACATTCTGCCATTTCAATACCCGTTTGCTCAAATCCGACGTGATTCCATGTGGTCGCAGAAAATCCATTCCGAGAATGCGGTCATCCATAATGTTCGCGACCGAAAAACTACGTCGGAACGCAAGGTCTTCCAACTGTATCTGGAGGTTGACCTCTCCATGGACAGGTGCAGTTTCTCCCGTAGTTGTCCGTAGTGAGAAAATTCTGCCCTTGTGAAGTTGTTGCTGTCTAACTAGGTCTGGTCGGATAATCGATCGGGTTGCACCAGTGTCGATTGTTATGGTGCAGTGTTCTCCGTCAACTTGACCTGGAAGGCATAAGTCCGCTTCCCCACGATGTAGTCTTGATACAGTGATGGTGGTGCTTGGGACGTCGATCCTCCTAGCCAACCTCTGCCCCACGAAGTTGGCTCTTACATGTTTTCCGACCCCTCAGCTTGAAGGGCTTCCATTCTGGGCTCCTGACTCGGTCTAGATCTTCTCCTAGTTGCACACCCTGGGCAATAGCTCAGTTTTCTTCACTTCTTGCAGTCTCTTTGCAGGTGCCCCTTCTCTCCGCGATTCCAGCATCTAGGCGCACCATTTACCTGCGGCTCTTGCTCAATTTCGATGCGCTCACACCTGCACTCGTCTGCCACTACTTCGCGAACCCGGGCAGTGGTACGAGTCAAAGTTCAGACTGTAAGCCAATGCTTCCTTAACCGTTTGCAATTCCGGGTCCTTTAGTGCGCTGATGAATTCTTCTATTGTTGCATCATCTCGATGTTCTGGGTCATACGCTGGGTAAGCCAAAAGTGCTGCCTTAGCTGTGACCGATAAATCTGCTTCAGATGATTGTTGCCATAACGCATGTCGAGCGCATTCATTATAGCAGCCGGATTTGAATGCAACTCGACGGGGATAGACTGCAAAAGCTCGGCAGCTGGGTCTCTTAGAGCAAGAATTAATGCAGTTGCTCGTTCCTGCTCATTCCAGTGATTTGGCCTATTGGCGGCTTCAAACTGGGTTTTGTAAATACTCCACACCGTTTGCCCGTCGAATATTGGTGCTTTCACATTTCTGGATGAGCTTTGCGCTGCGGTTGTAAGCGGGGCTGGTGAGGTAGTTACTACTGCCTTTGCTGCTTCCAATTCCTTTTTCATGTTTTCCATCTCATGGTTGATTCTCTCCTCGACCTGGCTGTCCTTTTCCTCGACCTGGTATACCTTGTCCTCGACCTGGTAAACCTTCTCCTCGACCTGGTCAACCTTTTCCTCGACGCCCTTATTTTGTTTGTTCAGATGACCAATCTCCGCTTTTATTTCGGTTGACTGTTTCTCCAGCTTCTGTGTGATGTCTGCTTTGATGCCTGCCTTGATATCTATCGCTTGTTCATTGAGCTTCGCAGTTAAATTCGACGACTGTTCATTGAGCCTCGCAGTTAAATTAGATGACTTTTGTCACAGCTCTTGCTGCATCAGCATCAACATTTGCATCAGCGCGTTTTCTGGTTCTTTTGGTTTTGGTGTTTCTGCTTCTCCACCTTCAGCACCATTTTCCGCATCTGAGGGCTCACCCGAATCCAGATTTACGCCTTCCGATTCGATCGCGTCGCGCAAGCGTGCAATCAGTGTGGCCTTTGTACCTTGCGTAGCCAGATTACGCTGTTCCGATTCTTCCTTAAGCTCCGACATGGTCAATTCATTAATTCTTAGATGCAAGTTTCGTGGCATTTTTATTGTTTTGGCTTTTCGTTTTTTTTTCAACAACTCTCACGTTAAATTTCACAACTGTGCAGTTTAAAATGTCTAAATGTTTTCACTTTTCGAAGTTTTCCATCCCACTTCTAGCGCAACTGTCGCGTGTTATGGTTTGCGGCCAATTATTTTAATGTTCCGGGAAGGTGAAAACACAATATCTTTTAAATTAAATCAAAAGAGTTTATTTGATCGGTTAAAAATGCACAATCACTTATTCAACTATTTCAAATTTCAACTTTCACTATTAAAATTCGAACTTCCACTTGTCCATAAATTTCTATCGCAATTGTCTTCTAAAATCACTTCACAATCAACGAAAATCACTTTTCTATTACTCGAACAAATTCGCTTCACACTTTCGCAGTTTCTACCTAGTCAACCCATTTCTCGTACATTGGCGAATGTTCTGCCGAGAGGTACCTGGTATCTTCGAGCAGGTTAATGAATGGAGTAACGTCACTTTCAGATGTTGATCATGCTTGATGGGTTCTCGTGGTGTTGAGTAAATTCATTTTGTTGATGTTCTTAATAGTTGTGAAAATAATTGCGACAGTAGCCCGCAGAATTCTTTGTACATGTAAAACTATGATACCGTTTGGTTACATGCAAATCGTCATAAACACGGAAATGGTTGCTTCTGCCGAAATAAAAAAGAGTGTTCCTGCGCGCGGGGAAACTTGAACACAGAGAGTCTACGACGCTATCGCCGGAGCCACCTTCTGTTGATCCCCCATTCATCCATTTAGCAATTTCAACTGAGAACCTTTCTTAATGAGCATTGAAATGAAATTTGTTAGTAGGGAAGCGTGAATGAATTTTTGTTAGTATAAAATATAAAATTTTGTTAGTGGGAGATAGTGAATAAAATTAGTTAGTATGAAGGTGGGAATAAGGTTTCGTTAGTGAAAAGGCATTCAATGAAATTTTGTTAATGGGAACAAATGAATGGAATTTATTTTTTGGTAACTAAAATTAGGGTAAGAGGGCAGATATCATATGATCAGAATATAAAAATTAAAGGTAAATTGTAAATGTTTAAAAAAATACATTCATATACAAAGAAAAAGGTGTATGTACTCAAAAGAAGGTGGAGATGTTACGGAGGCAACTTGAAGTTCCGAATGGGAGAATGCCGGAATAGCTGGAATTCGCAAAAATCGTGGGGATGGCCTAGACCCTGAGTGTCTCATTCAGCCGGGCAGTGAAGGAATGTCGGAAGGGGTGATTATGAGTCTGATCGAATGTCCTTAGCGTGGAGGGTCCCGACCAGCTTACATCCTCAAGCTCATAAGATACTTGCCCAGTGTGGCGACGAACCACTGCAGGAATAAACCCTGGAGCAAATTTAGCCGCAAACCGATTTGCTGCATTGTTCACGGCGAAATTTCGTACGAAAACTTTCTGACCCTGGAGTAGCTCAAGGGGGTGAGCCCGAAGTTGTAACGTCGAGCTCCCTTGTGATAGGCTTCTTTCAACTTAGCTCGGACGCAGTCTTGTACAACTCGCAGATGATCATTGTTCACACCTTACTGGACTTTTCTATTCTCAAAAGCATTCAAGCTTCTAAGGACGGTGTACTCAGAGCCATGCTGGATAGGGTGGTACCCGACCGTACGAAAGTAGGGCGAGAATCCCGTGGACTCATGAATAACCTCCCGTGAAGGCAAAACATGATTCGGAATGATTCTCGTCCCACCTGCTTTGATCGGACCCTATATAAGCCCTGATGGCGTTCAACTGGTTTGACCTCTCCAAGACATTCGTTTGCAGTTAATGATATGAAGTGAAGCCGCGCTACACCCCACAGTGGCCCTCAAGCTTAGCGAATGCCTTGGAGACGAACTGGACACCATTGTCCGAGTGAAGCCATTCGGGAACTCCGAAAGTCAAAAATATTTCACGCTCCAAATATCGCACGACTGATTCCGCAGAGGCTTTAGCCATGGGCTTAAGCCATATGAACTTACTGTAATGGTCCAGGACCACAAACAATTGAGTATTCCCTGGTTTTGAATAGGGATATGGACCCATGAAGTCCACAAACAGGCAATGCATAGGTCGTACAGAGTCTCGTGATGCGCCCATAGGGGGCCTTGAACTGAAATTCAAAGGCTTAACCTGTTTGCATTTTGAACAGCTCTAGATGTGCTGAATCCATCTTGACGCAAACGAGGCCA
Organism: Odontomyia ornata; assembly: GCA_963969285.1. Taxonomy (NCBI): domain Eukaryota; kingdom Metazoa; phylum Arthropoda; class Insecta; order Diptera; family Stratiomyidae; genus Odontomyia; species Odontomyia ornata. The sequence goes on from OZ017738.1 coordinate 211,497,275, forward strand.
ATAGTAGTATCTTTGTAAGACTTCTGTTGTCTTACGAATCCCACAATGTGAGCCCCAGGGATCATCATGAGCTCGTACTATAACAGCCTATTGGTGACCCCCAGGAACCTATACTTTTGTTCGGAGAATATCTGAAGCCAGCGTTACAGGACATCCAGTACTGATATATACTCGGGCATCAGTAAGGTACAAATTTTGAAACTTGTCAAGTTGCTTCAGGATTTGCTCCTTGGGATATTCGTGCTCGAGCTCTTGAAACGCAGACTCCGGAATCAAACCATCAATATGATTTGCTCCGAGAGGTAAGCAATGAGCGAGGCAACCCGCTCATCCTACGAATAAGATCTCGACAACACATCCAGTACAATGTCAAGGGCACCTTTCCCCTGTTCATTTTGGAAATTGGCCCCTAGAAATTTCAGGCTCCAGCGAGCCAATCGACCATTCGCTCATGCAGTATGAGCTTATGCATCAACCGACACATCGTTAGGGGAGTGTTACATAAACCAAACGGCATGACCTTGAAATGGTACAGGGGACTACCAGGAACAGTAAAAGCCTTTTTTTCCTTACTTGCGGCATCTAACGGAATTTCCCAAAGCGTATCGTTCACGTCCAAGCTAGTAATGAACCTGGTGCTTTACGGTCACCTGTTTGAGGCATCTAGTGACAAGACATAAACAAACCTTGCCGAGTTTTCTGACAAGGGTCACAAGAGAACTCCACAAACTCTGACTTTTCTCTATTACTCCCAAAGATAACATACGATCGAGGTCGTCATGCAACAGTTGCTGTGTAACAGGCAAGAGAGCACAGTGCCACTGCTTAATGGGTCAATCAGAACCAGTGTCAATGTGATGAAACACGAGGCTGGCCTTATCCAAGGGGATGGGTACTGGTCTGGTATCTGGTTATTCATCGGCGGAACGATGTTTCTGGAAGTAAGGAGGAATGTCGCGTAGAGGCCAACTATGAAATCGTGCATGATATCTTGTAGCAGACCTTCCTTTAGAATCGCACCAGGCATTCTCCAACATATCAACCGTGTCAATGTTGGGAGGATGCGTACTGTGATGGTCAACCACATGTCTACCTGAAAGATACTACACAGCTTCTACTCGAGAGCAGTGACGAACTAACACTCTTACCGATGTGAATTCCCAGCCTGCCAAATGATTCCTCATTCGTTCATCCATGTTCCGCAATAGGATGCCCTGCATGTCAAAATCGGATAACCGATTTTTAAGACGCAAAGCGATCTCCATTATGGAGCCATGCAACTCACGGAGAGATTCGTCTGGTCTCTGGAAATGAGCATCGGTTGCTTGCCGCACATCTACGTCGATCCAATGAGATCCATAACGCTCTTTCAACCCAGCTTCCAAAACAGGCCACGCAAAGTTAGGGTTGAGCTGTCGGAATAACCATTCTTCTTCTCTGCAGAAGGATGTGGAGACTAGATGCTAGTTCCTCCAAGTGTAGTTGTCATTACTGGCCAAAGCTGTCGCTCGAAGCAGGAACTGATCGATGTCCAAACCAGCAGAAGAACCATCAAAATTGACTCTCCAATTGTGCATTGGCGGGAATGAGTATGAATCGTCGTCGGAGTTAGAGTATGAGGAGTAAGAAGCGTTATGCGCTGCCATAATTTAAAATTATTATAAGAAATACTGGATAATCAAACTGAAAAATCAATAAATTAATTAACAATTAACGAACGGATACATCGACGAAACCAAAGAAATCAATGAATAGCAGACGGGCTACACCGACAATTTGAATAAAATAAAAAAATTAATAAATCACAGATGGACAAATAAACATTTCAATTAAAATAAATTAAAAATTGAATAGCAGACAGAAAAACAGACAAGTAAATAAATATGTTAAATTTTAAGATAACACATAACCTAGGCTAAAGTTAAAATTCATTCGAATTTCCTAAAATCCACTTGAAACTAAACCAAACCAAGAACTAACTCACTAACTTAAACTAAAATCAATCACCAAAACCCAACCTAGAATTACTCAAAACTAACAAAAAAAAAACCATAAAACCAACTAACTAAAACCAATCTAAATCAAAACCCTAATTAAAACCCAATTATCTATAATTAAACTAACCGCCAAAAGATGAAACAACCAAATAGCTAACTTAAATGTCAAAGAAAAACACAACAGTGAAAAAGAAAGTGTAAATTAATTTAATTAAAAATTTTCTTACAATTCATTTCTCAAAACGATTCTCCCATAACAGGAAATGGAAACGAAAACATAACACACAGCAAACAAACAGCCACAGTGCCTGGCATAGCAATGGACTTTGAAGACGGACTCTGTTCAAATTGTCACCACAAAGGGCCGACTACGAGATCATTATGAAACACTACGGCCTACATAATGGCTAGGGCAAGAGCTGCACAAATCCCAAAGCTAAAATGTGAAATATAACGGAAGAACCAAAAGCGTTGGCTAATTCCAAGAGTTAGATCCAAAGCTAACTATCCCTTACAGGGAGATATAGCCAACGACTCAAAATTCGGTTGATCCCAACCAGCACCCACACCGCCACAGCTTGAGCACTGTATTGGCCAGCGAGGACTGTTAAACATAAATTCAGCACGGTTGACGCCACTGCAAATGCGGCGAGCTCCGTGATCAAAGATCTATAACTAAAAATTCGAAAATCAGTCGTATTATTATAAAAACTACAAACTCACATCGAAATCCGAAATCATAAAAACTTACTACTAGAAACAAAAACAAAATTCCCTGGAGTGTACAGACCAGTAATCTAGTCAAACACTCCAGGTACACAAGCCAAACAAATCTAAAAGTTCACAACTTTAAATTGCTTAAAACCAACAAAATCAAAACCTTCTATCTAAACCACTTTTTGGGCACCATTTGTAGCGACCACGGAAGTGACCGCAGTTGCAGACATCAATTTGTAGGAGAGGAGGATGAAACCCGGGGTGGCATGCTAAGGCTGGCTAGCGCTCAGTCATGTCGCGGGTTTTCCGGGACACCTTCTGCTCGTGCTGATCCACCCTTACCTAACACAAAAGGAAACGGACGAGAGAAGAGAGGGTCATAATGGGAAATGAAAAATTTGGTTGGTTAGCACTCCATAGTTTTTTTTTTAATTTTAACAAAGCCAATTCAACAAGGCGGAAATTCAGTTAACTAAGGCCCCTTCTTAAATTTTATGTTAAACTAACCAAAACCAAATTATTGCATAGCAACCAGAAAGCGTACCAATAAAATAGAAAGAAAGATACGTTAATTACTTACCCCTTGTACGGCTGCGGCGTGCTCTGCAACTGGAAGGTTAACGGGGCAGCTGCTGGAATTTACCAAATTATTAAGTTGAATTTCCAAAGTGGGGCCCCAAACATCCTAAAGAGGAAAATTTGCGTCTTCTGACGTTTTGGTCCTTCACGGAGGATGTACGGTACCTCGGTACTAGAGTCCCATGAACAGAAGTAGTGGAGTTGTGTGACACACCCCTTCATTCGGCTATCCTTTGTTTAATTTCTTTTTTTCGCGACAGATTCCTTCCGATGTGTTGCCCCAGGAGGAAACCAGCAAGGACCTTGTACTCGACTCTCGTGAAAATTAATAACTACCTTGCCCTTATGTTGCGGAAAGATTCTGCCTATCACTTTATGCGTGGTAGATGAGCGATTTCGGTTCAAACTTCGGTGGTGTATACTGGAGTCGCGAAGCGCGGAATGCTTCAACACGTCGGGATTTTGACCGCGTAAAAAACTCGTTACCGTAACGCTATCGCTTATCTCGTCGATTAAATTAACGTAGATTAGAGACGGTTTTTGTAATGTACTTGTGGTTGGGCAACATTTTAAAATCGACCAGGAGCCTTCTATTTTCGGCAGACCACCATTCGCTTTCATAGCGTTAGGGAAAAATCGGCGCTGCTAGACCAGTTTAGGACTGTAACCTCCCTGGAATGAGCTCGAGAATCGACCCCCAGAGCCCCAGAGTATAGACGACGGTTCAGTACCGCACCCCCATCCATACCGACAACGCACGACTCAGTTCGATACGGCGGACTGACCACTGAAGCGAATCGCTCAGCGATCTTCGTGACGCAAGCCCGAGACCCGACACTACGCATAATGGAGGGTTGATGACTGCGCTTCATCGGCTTTAATTCGGTAATATCAGCGGACAGGTTCTTGCTCCGAATACAGTCACTAGTAGCCAGTACGCTGGAAGGAGACTTCTCGGCCGTTCTTCAACATGCGCACCTCTTATTCAACGGGGATGCCGCCGAATGGTACTGGAGTTTCAAAGAATCCGTAGCACGACCTGATTAGAATTCCTTCTGTGCGGCTCTTCACAACCACTTTTAGGACGGTCTCAGTGAATGGGAATTGCGCGAACAAAGACGGAAGCGCAAGCAAGTCCCTCATGAAATATTTGAGCAATTTTATATCAGTATACTACGCCTAACGACTCGGCTATGAACACCTATGGCCGAGGATGAACTCGTGGAGACCATCAGCGAAACCATGCAGTGGGTGCAGTTCTTACGCCTCCATGCCCATAGACAAGAACGACTAGATGAATGGCGAGAAACCTTTCGCCCACAACCTCGCGTGACGGGACCTAGTCAACGAAGCACTCATACTGCAGAATTAGTAGCGGCAGGTCACTTAGACACTGAGCCGACACATATCCCGAGGAGTGGAGTCCCTCTGGATCACAAGTCCGAATTAGAAACTGATCAACATTTCGTAGAGGTAGTTGCAAGCCCTATGGTCTATTGAAAATGAGGACCGCCGGGACACCGACTTTCCGCATGTCCAGCCGAGCTGACGGTCTTCTATTACCGCTGCGGGAAGGTGGACACTTATGCCCAAGAGTACCACAAACACCCGTCGGTACGCCTAGAGGCTGGCTGAAAAGAAACTGAACTTGTTGCAGCGGACAATCAAACCACGTATACGACCCCAACCTTACTAATTTGTACCGCCAAACACATCCACACTTTTGGTATCGATTTATCGATAGGGCCCTCAGACCGGGGAACCAAACGCGTCCCCAGGGTTGTGGATAGGGGAAGACCTTTCTCGAAAGGTTCGCTGCGAATAACCAATAAGCAGCCGCGGACAATGGTTGGCACTGAAGGGAGAGTCTCAGGACAAATACCTGAGTGTCAATGATCTTCACTGTGACATGACGAAATATATGGCGTCATCAATTATCCATATATCCTGGCAGTAGGTAAAATGCTATGGGAACGGAAACCCAGACAGAAAACCAAATCATGCAGGTCCACAAGGGGAACCAAATTACGGTGCAGAGGGTTGGATCCCCAGTACCGGCGGCAGAGGGTAGTGAGCGAACAGGCTCCCGGCCGTCGTCATCCAGCGACTGCAATGTTATAGAAGTGGTGAACTTGGCTTCTGTAACAGATATAACTACAAGCAAACAGGACGCTAGCACGGAGAACCCTTTCAGGCAAAAACCGCTGTTGGCAAGAACACCGATAAAACAAGTCACCGATTGCGGGGGGAGGCAGCAAACCCCAGAAACACTGTCGAAGTCAACATCACAGGTTAAATCATCGGAGACAGACCACAGACGGACTAACGAACGAAAGAAGGCAGAGCGCGTTGTGCAATCTGGCATCATTGCGGCCTTTGGGCGCAGTAGAAGGACTATGCGCACCCCGGAGCGTCCAGTGCAAGACGTACACAATCCGGATCAAGCTGCGACACCAACAGAGGCCAGTGTAAGACTGGGGGAGGGAGAAGTTTTGCCGTTGGCCGACGCCACTTCAAAAGCGACCCAAGCGATAGAAGCAAAAGGATTAGGAAACGGGGGCCTCTCCCAAGAGGTGGCGCCAAATAACACAATCGCCCTTGACCGCGCTGAAAAGGAGCGGCTTACTCGGAAAGCGGGGACTATCGTCAAACAACTGAGGGCTGCCTGCGAAGTGCAGAAAAACATAGGCAAGAGTGTCAAGAATGGCATTCTTGAACTGGAGGAGCTTTTTGGCCGCATAACGCACTACAGGCGGAGGTGGCTTGCAACCGAAAAGCACCAAAAAGACACGCTCTCCCTCGAGGCATCAGTGGGTCTTAGCAGCAGCGAAAGAATGGCCGGCAGCCCAATTGAAGGCGACCGTGTGAAAAGGAGGAAGGACGAGACCATCAACGAAGTTGACACTCCAGGCGAGGAGTTTCATGTGGTGCGAAACAAGGCAGCGAAAAAAGCGGCCAAAAAGCTACTCCTAGAAAAAACAGACAAAGAGCTCAACCACGAAAAGAACAAAGGACCCCCCGATATACCGCAGAAAACAAAAAGCAAACCGCGGCGCAAACCCTTGCGAGAGGCACTGCTTATTAAACCCACTAAGGGCCGAACTTACGCAGATGTCCTCCGTGAAATTAAAGGAGCGGTCAAGCCAGACGACACCAAAACTGCCATCAAAGCAGTTCGACCAACCCGGACCGGTGGCCTGCTGGTGGAATTCGGGCCAGAGGCCACAAACAAAGATGCATTCCGTGACGCGGTTCAAAAGGTTCTTGGAGATGCGGCAACCGTTGCCTCGCTCGAACCAATGGCCACCCTGGAAATCAGGGACCTCGACTGCGTCACGAACAAAGCTGAAGTAGAGGATGCCATTAGAAGGGAGCTCCCCAGCTTAAGTGAAGTCAAGGCAAGATTGACACGTGAAACACAAGGGGGCAACGCATGGCTATTGTCGAACTAGCTGATAAAGACTCCCAGCAAATCCTGGCGAAGGGCAAAATTAAGATAGGTTAGGTGATCTGCAGGATACGGAGAAGAGCGATCCCTATCCGCTGCTTCAGATGCTTCGAATACGGACACACCACGTATGGCTGTAGGGGACCCGACAGGAGATCTCTGTGCTACAAATGTGGTGAAACGGGGCACAAAAGGAAGGAGTGCACGAACGAGGCAAAATGCATTCTTTGCAAGGATGCTAAGCTAGCACCCGGCGACCTCAAACATGAGCCGGGGACAGGGAGATGCTGGGTTTTCAAGGAGGCCCTATCTAAAGCCAAATCGATACTCAAATGATCCGTATCCTGCAGGTCAATTTGCACCGAAGCACAAACGCCCAGGACCTACTTGAGCAGTTTGCGAGGGATAAGTCAGCTGACCTCCTGTTGCTGAGCGAGCAACATCATAACAAGGACTCGCAAGCGTGGTACCCTGACAAATCTAGTACGTCGGCCATCTGGGTTCGAGACAGCGCCCGCCTTCAGGTGCAGGGCCATGGACGCGGGGATGGTTTTGTGTGGGTGCGGTGTTCAGGGATAACATATATCAGTGTTTATCTGACGCCTAACGAGGCAATGCGATCTTTTCGAACCAAACTCGATGCCCTGGAGAGCGCTGTCTCGAACGCAGAGGGCCACATGCTGGTCGGGGGAAACTTCAACGCTAGAGCCATTGAATGGGGTATGCCACAATCCGAACCAAGGGGAAAGCAAATCTTGGACATGGCGGCCAAAACATCGCTTTTTGTCCTAAATACTGGTAACACCCCTACTTTCCGCCGCTGGGGTTGCGTAGGAACCATACCCGATGTGACACTCGCTTCGGAGTCCCTGGTACCTAGAGTACACAACTGGTGAGTACTAGCGGACTACTCGGCTAGTGATCACCAGTATATAGCTGTTGAGATTCACGACAGTGCCACTCTGCGTGCATATGCCCAAACTTCAATCCTCGGATGGAAGACTGGGAGGATGGACGTTGAGAGGTTTGCTGACGCGCTTACGGCAGGTGCACCGTTGCTGGGAGCTCCGCCAGGGAGTGGAGGGCCTACAGCCAAGCACTTGGTGAACTCAACTATGAGTACCATCATAACTGCTTGCGAGTCTTCCATGCCCCGTCGGAGACCCCGACAGGGTAAGCCTCCAGTATACTGGTGGTCAAACGAGATCGCCGAACAAAGAAGTGAGTGTCACAAACTTCGGCGAGAGGCCCAGCGAGCGCGAACATGGGAGGAGGCAGACACTAGGCTAGCAGCATACAGGTCCGGCAGGAAATATCTTCGCAGGCTTATTAACAAGAGCAAGGCCCGATGCTGGCAAGACCTCGTGGATGATGTAAATAGGGATCCGTGGGGCCTTGGCTCAAGTTGGTCATGGGGAAACTTGGTGCCCTACGGAAGCCTTGTATACATGACGCGGAAAAGATGGACGCGATAGTGCGGGGACTCTTCCCCGCCCATCCCGTCCGTGCTGACGCTGTCCATGGTGAAACAGCAGTCAAGTGCCCACTCTTCACACAGCTGGAACTGGAGGAGGCAGTCCTCTCCCTGAAAGCGAGGAAGGCTCCAGGTCCAGATGGTGTTCCAGCTGAGGTGTTGCAGCTCGTCTATCACCATTGTCCTGACTTGCTGCTCAGCACATTCAACGCTTGCCTACGGGACGGGGTTTCCCCGGTACGATGGAAGGTGGCGAGGCTCGTGCTGGTCAGCAAGGGGAAGGGAAATCCCGAATCACCGTCTGCATACCGCCCGTTATGCATGCTAGACACGGCTGGGAAAGTGCTAGAGAAACTCATCAAGGGAAGACTCACTGACGTGATTCGTGCTGCTGGGGACCTATCTCCTCGGCAGTACGGCTTTAGAGCAGGACGTTCTACCATTGATGCGATTGCAGAGGTGGTGAACGCGGTCCAAAGGGCAGAGGCATATAGTCGCACCAAGCGACGGATCATCCTGTTGGTGACACTCGACGTCAGGAATGCCTTCAACTCCGCTAGATGGGTGGACTTTCTGGACACGCTGGAAAACTCTTTTCAAGTTCCAGAATATCTAATGCGGCTTTTGAGGAACTACCTTAAGGACCGAAGCCTGCTCTACGACACGACACAGGGCCAACGAAGGATGGAAATTACATCGGGTGTTGCCCAGGGATCTATCCTTGGTCCGGACCCGTGGAACGTGTCTTACGACGGGCTACTGAGACTTGAGATGCCAGATGAGTCGCGCTTGGTCGGCTATGCGGATGATGTTGCGGCTCTGGTCACCTGACGCACCGTTGAACAAGCGCAACTTAGGCTAGGTATGCTAATGCGCCGAGTGAGGGACTGGGTGGCTGCTCGCGGGCTCAGTTTAGCACTGGAGAAAACCGAAGTGGTCATCTTGACACAAATGAGAATCCCTTGAGTATGGATGATCAGTATTGGAGATATACAAATCGAATCGAAGCCAGCGGTGAAGTACCTGGGGCTACTGATCGACTCGAAGATGAGTTTCTCTGAGCAAATCAGGGCAACGGCTGAGAAGGCTGCTTCGGGAATATCGGCCCTGAGTTGACTTATGGCCAACGTAGGGGGACCCAGCCCATCAAGAAGACGCCTCTTGATGAGTGCTGTAGGGTCAGTGCTAATGTACGGAGCAGAGGTATGGGGCGACGCTCTCAGCAAGGAGGTATACCGAAAACGTTTGGCACAGGTACAGAGAAGAGGAGCACTGAGAATTGCATCTTCGTATCCAACAGTCTCCGACTCGGCGGTGAGAGTGATTGCAGGCGTGATACCTGTCGCCCTCCTTGCTAGAGAGTGCCGCGCTATTTGCCTGCGCCGAAACGAGAATGTGAGGGAGATGGTTGTCCGCGAGGAGAGACAACGCTTGCTCAACGATTGGCAGCAGTCCTGGAGGAATTGAACCAAGGGAAGGTGGACTGCGCGCCTCATCCCGGATGTGAGACCGTGGCTAAATTGAAGGCATGGTGAGACTAACTTCTATCTGACCCAGCTTTTGAGTGGACACGGGTGTTTTCAGTCTTACCTGCACAAGATCGGTAAGTCACGGTCTCCCGATTGTCGTTTTTGCCCAGGAGAGGAGGACAATGCCTGTCACACATTTTTTGCGTGTACCAAATGGGCCAGGCTGCGAAGGGAACTCTACAGGGAGACGGAAGAGCTCACCCTGGATAATATAGTCGCGGTGATGCTCGAATCGGTTGACAAATGGAACCAGGTGGCACATTATGCTCGGGCAGTCCTAAAAGATAAAAGGGACTCACAGCAGCCGGAGGTGCTGGAGCTGGGGGATCGCTCTTCTGGCATTTCCTCTTCCCCTCTCCCCTCCCGCTAGGAAAGGGACTCCCCAGCTTGAAGGCGCCCCACGGCGTAACAAAACGAGACCTGGCCCGAAGTAATGTGTCAAACGGTTCCAGGCTAGGTTCTCAGATTGACAGGGGAGGTGTTTAGTGGGTAGTCCAAGGGTATCCTCCATGGGAGTCCCACACTGCCAGACTCGGCGGGCGTAAATGCCTTCACCTCCCTACCACAAAAAAATAAATAAAATAAAACACATCCACACTAACACCAAGGTCTCGTATACCAGGATGCCTTTTTGCTAATAACCGAGACCTTTGACCAACATATTGTCCTGCTTCAGGAAGTGGCTTTGCATATCCAGAAGGCAGAGTTAACCATCAATATTTAGAAGAGCCAGTTCGTAATGACGAAAGTTAAGTATTTGGGTCACATCATCGGTCATGGCAACATCAAAACCGACCCGCACAAGACACAAGCGATTGATGCCTTTCCTCTGCCTAGGACCACCAAGCAGCTACGCTGATTCCTAGGTTTTTGCGGATGGTACCAACGATTCGTAGGCAATTTTGCAACTATCACCACACCCTTGACCGACATGCTGCAGAAGGGACGAAAGTTCATCTGGGAAGAGCCCGGCTTGTGGGCCTTTGAAGAGCTAAAGAACAGCCTGACAACAGTTCCCATACTAAATAGCCCGGACTTCAATAAACCGTTCTAAGTCCATTGTGACGCGAGTGAACATGGAGTGGGAACAGTCTTAGTCCAGGTTACGGAACACGGCGAGGAAGTACCTATAGCCTTTATGTCCCACAGTTTGAACCCGGCCCAGCAGAACTACATGGTCTCTGAGCAAGAATGCTTGGCGGTGGTGGTGGTGGTGAAACATTTTCGTGCTCACGTCGAAAGATACCCCTTCAAAATTGTCACGGATCATGCGTCCCTGAAATGGCTGATAAGCCAAACTGATCTCTATGGCCGTTTGGTGAGATGGGAATTGAAATTGCAGGCGTTTGACTTTGCGATTCGACACCGGCAGAGAGGCCAACATGTGTCACCGGATACCTTATCGAGGATGTTTTCCCCGGAAGGAGCCGAAATGGGCCAGGAGGACGACAGCCCCCTATTGATCAAGCTGGACCATCCCGCCTTCAAGTTGGCAGGCTACACCCAGCTGATGCATACTATTCAAAGCCAGTTACCACAGCTGCCAAAAGTGAGGCTAACGGAGGAATTTGTATACAAGTGCATGGGACACGCATCCGGGGACCGCACACATAAGAGGAACAGTGGAAGCTATGGATGCCCGAGGAATTGATGATCAATCTTATTAGATGTGCTCACGATCACCCACTGAGTCTGTACGGCGGATACGGTCGTACGCTACGGTGGCTGAAAACCAATTTCTTTTGGCCAAAAATCGCACAACAAATAAAAGTGCATGTAGCTACATGTGAGATGTGCAAGTGCACCAAAGCGACAAATGCTGTCGTCCAAATGGTATGTTTGAGCTACCCGAGCGTCTGTTCCAGCGCTTGTACATCGATCTCATCGACCCTTATCCTCGTTCGACGTCTGTTTACATCCGAGCTGTCATGGTCGTGGACCAACTGTCAAAGTTCCCAATCATTGAGCCGATTCGTAACATGCATACCGCCCTGTTCTTGGAGAAACGCATCATCCATTATTTGGAGTACCGGAATATGTTGTCTCCGACAACGGAGTCCAATTCATATCGATTAGATTTTGGGAACTGATAGACAAGTATGGTATATCTCACCAGCGGACCCCAGTCTACTCTCCTCAAGCAAATGCTTGCTATTCGCGCCTATATCCATCCAACTTAGAAGGATTGGGACTGTAGGATTCTCGCCTTGCTCTGCACGTTTCTACCACACCGCTACAGGGATCTCGCCTTACTTTGCCGTATTTGGTCAAAGTCAAAGTCAAAAGCGGTTTATTCAATACTAATCGTTGGAAATTTTAAAAGAATATAATGCAAATTCCAAACAATAACAATACAAAAACTTAATGGCCCAAATGGCTTTCTAAATTTATACGTTATCATCAAACACATTTTAGCAAAAACACTATAGCAAATTCAAATTAATTAAGATTATTACATATTTTATGATTCAATTGGAAAAAGGAGAAAAAACGAACCAACCAACACTATCCTAAAATTATTTATAATTGTAACACAATAGTGAACTCCTACACCTAATATGTTATAACTTAATTCTAATAAAATTCAATCCAAAAACTTTATCTTATGCTAAAAAACCTTATCACAATATTCCTAACCTACGCGCTTAACCTTATCTCTAAATATAATATAAAAACATAGCATATACCTAACCTATTCCTAATTTTTAACACAAATAAACAACAATACTAAATGTAGCAATAATGAGCTGAAACTCAAAAACTAAGTAACGAAAAACACCAAAACCGGAAAAAAACACGAATAATTTAGACATTGTCATTTAGCTAGCAATACCTAGATTGTCCCATCTTAACTCGATCAGCTTTGTTGCACAATACCCGTACACCCTATGTGTACTGGCATGCGCTGGGAGCTTGATATGATGTGTATCCTATATACACATCGAGGCTCCCAGGGAGAGATATTCTTGTATGACCAACTTACCTGCTACTTTATGCATGTCAACTAGATCAGTGAAAAGGTTCTTTTCTTTAATGACTTAAATTTTATTTTATTCTTTGTTTGGTTATTTAATTACACGTTCAGTTCACTATATTAATATTAATGACATATTTTTTATTGAATTCTTTCAATAATTAATTTATTACAGAGACGTATAAAGTTCGAGCATTAATGGAACTTGTAAAATTTTTGCGATTTATATTAAGTTTGATTATTTTTTGTTATTTGAAAGAAATGTATGATATTGCTTGATATCGTATTTCAAAAACCAATCAATTAAAGCTTTAACTGTTATGGTTACGAATCAATCAGTTATATTAACGAATCAATTGATTATAATCCAACTGCTAGCCCCGGGCACAAAGCCTTGGCACGCTAATACTCGGGCTGATGCCTTGAGTACGCAGTCAGATTGACAAATCAATCAATTACTAGTTCAACTGCAGGCCCCGGGCATAACTGCCTTGGGGCGCTGATACTCGGGCGGATGCCTTGAGTGCGTAGTTGAACGTATCCTAAATTCACTTATCCCGGGCTAAGTGCCTTGGGATAGAATAAGCTCGGGCGCACGCCTTGAGCCAGTGAATGGAGAAATACTTCTCGATTTTCTTACTTCTATAATTTTCTTTTATACTATAATTATGCTGACTTTATTGCTTACCAAATAAAATAATGAAGACAATTTACCATTTACAAGATCAAAGTTCAACAAAAAAAAACAATTTAATGTATTTAGTACCATCTCTCTGTGACTGGTGCATCCACAAAGCTAAAGCTTTCGCTCGATTTGCAATGCATGTAACCAATTCCTTCCGCTGGGCGGTACGTTCGATTGCGAAGTCTTGTGTGTAAATGTTTGATACTTAATACGAGTATGGATACACACCCACTTCTGCTAATCCATGATACGACACCGCGGCCACAGATGCTTTGATTACAACTCGCAGCTTTTTGTATATGTACCTGTATGTTGTCATTTACAGTACACAGAGAGGAACGACGGAACACGAACCGAGCAATATTTGGACTGCGGTTCCCGTAACATTGCCTCCCCGCTGAAAAGAAAAGTTCACGATTGGCTTGAAGAGCCTTGTCGTGAAAGATGTTCATTTTCGCTTCATTGTTTTAATTGGTAAACTTGGAATGTTGATCTAAAAATTTCTAATTTAAACGATTTTAATCGAATTTTTTCCTTGCTTATCGTTTCATAAAGTCATGTTAGGCTCCTTTCAATATTCATTTCTGATTACAATATTTGTTTCTTATTGAAATATAATGACGTAATTTTTTCAATCTTCGTTTGAGTTGCCTTGCTTTGAATTTTGTTTTCTTAGCTTTATTAGGTATTTTCATTTGTTTTTGTTTTGCTCCGTTTACATACTAGAAGATGAATTATAATTGATTACACATTTATACACTGTTTCGATTATTTGTCTTTTACAATATTTTTTTTTGTTTTACCTTAATGCTTCTGCATTGCTGTAATTTATGTAACATACAATTTCTCTTTTTTTTCTCTTTATTTCCTTGTTTTGCTTTACTAACATATTAGAATATTACTGCACATGAAGATATAATCAATTTTTGTTTTTTCACAAATATATACAGTTTGGCTTTTTACAATATGCTTTGTTTCTTTACTTGAATCAGTTTACTGCATTATGCTTTCGCATTGCTATGATTTGTCTACTTAACAATAAGTTTTTTTTTGGTCTTTTGTTTTTATTTAGTTGTATTGGTTTACTTTTATATAAAAAAGCACATGAAGATATAATCCACTTTTGTTTTACGATGAAATATATTTAATTTCACATTTATACAATGTTTCGCCTATTTGTCTTCTACAATATGTTTTTTATTTTGAGCTCATTGATTTTTATCATTTTACATGAAAGGATTTCTGTTAAATTTTTTTTTTTTTGGTTTTTTTTGTGCTTATGTATCTATTTACTATTGTGTGTTATTTAAATTACACAATTTCTTTTTAGCTTTATTTCATTCTATTCTATTTATTGTTCCATTCATTCGGTTTTTTTTCAAGATTTAAGCTGTATTATGTATATAGTTCAAAGTCAAAGTCAAAGTCAAAAGCGCTTTATTTAATACCAATCGTTATAAATTTTCAAAGAACATAAAGCAAATTCCAAACAATAAAACTATAAAAAACTTAATGGCCCGAATGGCTCTCTAAATTTATACGTTATCAGTTAAACACATTTAATGAAAAAAATACACTTGCAAATTTAAATTAATTAAGATTATTAGATATTTTTTGATTCAATTGGAAAAAGGAGAAAAAACCAACCAGCATTATTCAAAAATTACTTATACTACTAACACAACAATGAACTTATATCCTATACCTAATATGTTACACCCTAATTCTAAATAAGTTCAATCAAAAAAAAAACAACGTTACCTTATATTGAAACCTATACCTAATTTATAACACAAATAAACAACAATACTAGATGTAGCAATAATGATATGAATCTAAAAAACTAAGTAACGAGAAAAAGCACAAAAACAGAAAATAAACACGAATAATTTAGACATTGTCATTCAGCCACCAATACCTAGATTGTTCCATCTCAGCTCGACCAGCCTCAACGAATCTAGCAAATGAGTATCTCCATTGGAATTGTTGGTCTCGTGAACTCAGATTCGGAGGATATTTTATCTTCTTATCGGTGGCCCGTCGGTATATGTGATATATGATTGGGACGCCGTCAGAATCAAAAACATATCGATTCATGTCCAAATACACGAATGCTTCTGGAGGAACGAAGCCAGTAGTGAGGCAAGTCACAATATACCCTTCTGTAGGGTGGAACGGCTGTGAAATCCAAGGGTTTTCACTCACAGTCACAGATCTTGCGATATGATTCCGAAGAAGTTTCAATATGAAGATATCGACTCTTGTCACTTGAGCGGTTTGATAAATTTTTCTATTCGATATATAGTGCTTCCAATCCGTCTCAGGCTTTCTGTGAAAACCAGTACATGCACGAAGACATTTCCTTTCGAAAACTCTTAATCTTCCCATTGTACTAGCACTCTGGTTGTACCAGATCTGGCATCCGTATGTCAAAACTGGCCTAACAAGGGTCTTGTAACAAATAACTTTGACTTTTTGATCAATGTATCTGGAATGAAAGAGTCGCCGAAGGGACATGACTACTTTTAGTGCTTTACTGAGCATGATTTTGACATGTTCAGTATAGTACAGATACTGATCGAGATGAACACCGAGGTATCGAACACAGGATTTATGTGGAACCCGTTCTGAACTACCCTCACCAGCCATAATGTGGAAATCCTTCCAATTACGTTTCAGGTCTTGACTGGCCCCCTGCAGTGTTGTCCGAAACAAAATTGTTTCACACTTCTGCGCATTGATTTTCATTCGCCAATTGTCGGTGTAGAGCTGCACATCATTAAACATTTTTTGAAGATTGCTCTGAACTATTGTAGCTTTTCGGTCTGCCGTATAAATGATCAGATCATCAGCAAACACTACCAATGATCGCGTTGGCGAGACATTAAAATCAAAGCTGTTCAATAGCTTGCGAATAAATATTGAGAAAAGCAGAGGCGCAGTAACTGTTCCCTGCTGTAGACCATTCAAGACCTTGAATTCGCGCATTGTTGTCAGATTTCCATCAGTTACAACAAATCATTTCCCGTATAACATATTACACATCATGGCGACAAGGTGTCTGGGGAACCTGTCCTGAAGAAGTTTGAAAACTAGTCCATCTAACCACACCGTATCGAAGGCTTTCTCCATATCAATGAGACATGCTCCAACACATTCTCTATCATTTAGTTTCCAACAGATGTCTGAGGTTACTTTCGTTATTGCATGTATGGTCGAATGCCTGGCACGAAAACCAAATTGGCAATTCGGCATCAACTCATATTTCTCAATGTGGGCGTTTAATGCTCTGTTGAGTATCACTTCAAACACCTTGCTGATGTTAGGCAGCAAGCTGATTGGGCGATAGCTTTTGGGGCATGAAGATTCTTTTCCTTTCTTCAAGGTCGGAAATACCTTAGCCTTTTTCCACTCATTTGGGGAATATGAATTGTTCAACATGTTGTTGAACAATATGCAATAAGTCCTAATAGCAACCTCAGGCAAATGTCGGAGAACTACATTTGGAATACCATCAGTACCACATGATTTTTTATTGTTTATTCTGCGAAATATGAAACACAAGTCTTCATAGCTGACAAAATAATCAATAAGATTCAAGATTCGGTATGAGGTCAGATGTTAATGTTTCATCGAAATGAATTGGCCGTTCAGGCTTGATTTGAAGTCGGAAACTTTTGCTTCAACGACCTCCGAAAATATTTCGTTCCCTCTCTCTGGGTTTGGCAGATGAACCAATTCAAAATGTGTTCCAATCAGGGCAAGTTTCTGCAATCCTTCACATATGATCCTGTTTCCATTTCTATCCGGAGTCGTACTATCAATTTCGATACCAGCTCTATCGAGAAGATTTATCTCATCACTAGCGACTTCAAGATTCGATACCTTCACTCGAGACTTCCTGCGAAATAAGCTATTCACTTTCGCGAAAACGCCATCTGCGTCCTGTGGGCTAATACCCCTCAATTTTTCCGCCCATTGATTGCTGACCTCACTCCTGAAGTATGAACGGATTAAGTTCCGGACATTCTTCAGGTGTAATTTCAACAAAGCCAACGAGGGATGGTTGTAGTCCAAAAATCGTCGATAAATATTGTTGACGCGTGTGAGAAGAAGGCTTTTCAATCTTTTCAACCTTGCGATGGTTGGTGTTTCATATCCTTCCATATTGTTTCGATGCTTAATCTTGGGAACAACTTTCTCAAACGTTTCCGACGTCAGCTTCTCTAACTTCGACAAATAGAGATCTATTTCATCGTCAGTTAGATTTCTGTTATTAGGAACTATTGAGCAAGAGTTGCCATCATCAGAAGAGGGACATTGCTTCTGGTACTCCCGATTAAACTTCTTTTGAAATTTTCCCCAGTCTGTTTTTTTGAAATTCAACCGATGGTTTTCATGTTGAACTGGAATGAGGAAGAAATCATCCCTTTGATGATTGATTTCCATTACGATTGCGTTATGGTCGCTTTCGTAAGGAAGCACCTGCAGTTTCCGTTGAGGACTATTAAAGCTGAATTCAAGTCTTGCGTCAGCAATGCAGAGGTCCAAATATGAATTTGTCCTAGGGTATGTTGGGAACTCCGACCCATATAGGTTGCACCTGTATTCAATTCGGTTCTCTGTTATCCATGATTTCAGGAATACACCTCTTGGGTTATTGGTGGCGTTCGGCCATGATGTATGCTTGGCATTCAGATCACCGGCAAAAATATAATAACTATGCAGCCTGTTCAATTCGAGTATTTCAAACAAGGAATTGAGTTCCTCCTTGAACTTGAGAACATTTTGACCAGTTGTATAGGCAGAGATAACGAAGAGGTTATCCCCACCTGGCAGTGAAATTTTGATGACGGACACTTCAAGAAATTCAAAGTTTTTGAATTCGACTTTTTCAATATTTTGGAAACAATAGGGTCTTCTAACCAATATCCCGGTGCCACCTCCCCCATCACCTATTACCCTATCGTTTCTTACGAATGCAAAATCTTTGAATTCCATGGAATGCCATGAATTGATGTGGGTTTCAGTGAGAAGTATGATGTCAGGCTTTTGCTTAACAACAAATTCAAGGAGATAATCACGTCGATGTATAGCAACGATAGAGTTGACGTTGATCGATATGAGGCGAAGCCTATCCATGGGAATATGACTGGATGACAAGTTATTATTAGGCATTTGAAAGACCTAAACGCTGAAAAGCAAAGTTAATTTTTGAATCTTGTTTGTCGATTCTCTCCAATAAAGAATTAAGTTGCTGGTAAATTTTGAGAAGCAACTCATTATTGCCACTTACATTATTTACATTATTTCCAGCATTTTCTGTTGGTCCTCTAGCGGCGAGTGCAAATGATACTCCGGGCTTGACGAAGTTGGAAGGTATGATATTACGGTGTACTTGTGTTTGCTTTGGAGCAAATTTAACTTTTGCATCTTGATATCGGGAGCGTCCTCGATATGATGCTGGGTGACCAAAAGCATCGCAGTTAACGCAGTATAATTTTTCTTTAGGCTCCGTCTGAGCCGATTTGCACTCACCGGGAGCATGGACGTTTTTGCATTTAACGCAACGATAGTGCATGGCACAATTGGCAGCCGAATGTCCAAATCTTTGACACCGGTAACACTGGTTGACTTCTCTTTTTTGAAGGCGTTCCCACCTCACCACTCTGAAATTCAAGTACCTTATTTGTTGATGGGCACTTGGACTGCTCTTATTTGCAATTTGTACCAGGTAAAGTGGTAAATTCTTCCTTTCTATGGTCGACCTTCTTGTCGCGAAGGCTTTGACTGAAACAAAATCAATATCTGGTGCAGCCTCCTTGAGCACCTGAAGAAGATCGACCGTATCCTCTCCGCTGTCCAAACCCTTCAACAAGAAGGTCTGATTTTTTTCACTTTTTGGGGTATAGGTGAAGTGTGGAACCTCCCCAGAAATCAGCGCATCTTTGGCTGACTTGAAATCAAGCAGTGATTTCGTCCTTATAGTTAATTTTTCGGCATTAACTCTTTTGATTTCGAAATTTGCCAGTTTATTTTCGGCTGCCAATAGCCGAACCATATCTTTCCCGGTTTGTCCGAACACGTTGATTGGCGGAACTTTTTCTGTCTTGTTGGAAGCTTTTTCAGAGGAACCAGCAGAACTGCGGGCTGGTTTTTTCTCCTTATTTTTGTTCTTTAAATATTGAATAAAATTAACGTCATTATCTTGATTAAAATTACCTCTGATGTTTTCTTCGATTTCCATATCTTCGGTTAATCCCTCCAGCGCTGCAAAATAATTTTGGCTCTCGTTGGTGCCACCAGCACTTAGAACTTCCTCTGGATTTACTTGCTTTGTACTTTTCTTCGGCTTTGTTACCTGTTGCCATTGATTTTGTGGCTGCGTCTTTTGAGGCTTCATCCCTTTCTTGAAAAGATCCTTGAGAGACTGTATCTCTTGCCTTAGTTCATCATTTTCTTTCTGCCGTTTGGCCATTTGTTGATTGTCCGCTGTTATTTGCAGCTTGCACCCTCCATCTACGGAGTTTTCTTCGTTATGTTTTCTTTTGGTGATTGTCGCCAGTTTCGTATTCGTCGTTTCCCCACGTTGCCCCAACGGTGGGAAGCCGTCGGGCTCCTCCATACCAGCGGCGAAATTTTCTTTGTGAATTTGTTTTTCGTTACCAATCGAAGTAAAAATATTCGATAGAAATTTCCTGAGTCGATTACTTCGACAATATAAGATTTTTTCCGATAAAAATTAACTTCGGACTAACGTTTTTAAAAAATTAATTTAATTTTTGAAAACTTTTGACAGGAGCGATTTAAAAGACGTCCATACGCAAAGACTACTACGATCCATCCCTATGTTTATAGTTCGTTTGGTATTGCGTTAGATTCGTTACACTAATTTTTGTTTGTTTTTAGTTTTCAGACTTTAGTTTTATTGACTTTGGTAGCAACAATAATGTTTCCAAACATAAACAAAATAGATTTTGTTTTTTTTTACTTTACTCTACAAAATTTTTCCTTTTACATTTTTCAAGAGTTTCTATGATTTTAAATTTGAAAATAAATTCCTTTATTCGTTTCA
The DNA here is from genome assembly GCA_963969285.1 of Odontomyia ornata. Taxonomy (NCBI): domain Eukaryota; kingdom Metazoa; phylum Arthropoda; class Insecta; order Diptera; family Stratiomyidae; genus Odontomyia; species Odontomyia ornata. Next base: position 211,517,753 of record OZ017738.1, read on the forward strand.
TTTTTCTTCATAATTAAATTTCCATAGACTATAACCAAAAGCTTGCTAAATAAGCTTTTCGTTATGTACTTTGCAATTAAAATGTTAAAAGGTTAGTAGGGAAATTTTGTTAGTACGAGTATATGAAGCTTTAGATGCTCTTCTGTTTTGGGAACAACCCAGTTAAATTGTACATGGGGAATGTAAGATCAATACGATCGTTTTCGTTCATGAATTTTCAGCTTTGCAAGGGAATAGCTTGCGAGTTGTTGTTGTTGCTTCATTGCTAAAGCTTTAATTGGTTTTAAGTAGTGTGGGGTAATGAGTGTGGGACGTTTTTCTCTTAATGTGGATCGTTAATGTTGTTAGTGGGAAACAAAGATTGATAATTTACATGAAGGTGCTTAACGAGGTTTGGAGATAAGATGATAAGGAGAATAGCTTTGTCTCTGCAATTACGAATGAGCAAATTGTATGTATTTTTTTGTTTTCATAGCTTTCACATGCGCCAATTGCTCGGAATTCTATGCTATGTACATTATGCATGCTAATTTGTGGTTGGCGGGTAATCGTAATGAAGATGATTTGTTTCTATTATGTTAGCTTTATGTAGTTTGTAGTGGGTAGGGCTTGCTGTGGGATTATGTAGCTCTTAAGGTATATGCCTTTAATCGTTGTTTGATTGGTTCAAATTGTCTATTGCAACCCCTGAATTTACAGAGATAGTACAAAGGGAAATTTATTTGAATTATTATGCTCTGTCTTTTAATTAAGTGTAAATAGCTGCAGATTATTGATAAATCGAAGAGAACGTATTATTTAGAAGTTTTTTTATTAAATATAGAAACGTTGGGTTTGTTATAATAAATGCTATTGAGGAAATAAAATTATAAGGAAAGATCTTGAGCTTGAAAGTTATGATATAAACTCTGAATGATTTCAGCAAACTGTTAAGTTAAAAATATCTTGCGAGAAGGAGTATTCTAAAAGGTAGTCGAAACAAAACTATCACTATATGTTGGGCATGGGAGCATAAAGTTTATAATTATAACACAATAGTGAACTCCTACACCTAATATGTTATATCTTAATTCTAATAAAATTCAATCCAAAAACTTTATCTTATACTAAAAAACCTTTCACAATATTCCTAACCTACGCGTTTAACCTTATCTCTAAACCTAATATAAAAAACATGACATATACCTAACCTATTCCTTATTATTAACACAAATAAACAACAATACTAAATGTAGCAATAATGAGCTGAAATGCAAAAACTAAGTAACGAAAAACACAAAAACTGGAAATAAACACGAATAATTTAGACATTGTCATTTAGCCACCAATACAGGCGTACCTCGATATAAGTCGTTTCGCACGAAGTCGTTTCACACATGAGACGCCAAATAATTCCTACCCCGATTCGATTAAAGACAACTTTGCTTCACACTTGCGTCACTTTTCGAAACTTAAAAATTCGTAATTAACAAGAAAAGTACATAATTACGGAAAGTATAAGTTCATTCGAAATAAGAAAATTTTGAAATGTTCAACTTTTTTGTGAAACAGTGTACTTATGACCTTAAATATGCTTCAAAGAATTATAAAATGTCCCCATTGCACAAAAATTATGTATTTATGTATTCGTCTTTTTCTAATTTGCTGAACATGAAGAGTGTGCAGATTTATTAAAGAGGGAAATCCCCGAATATACACAAGTCAGAGTATTCTACATATACCAAAGGTTTCAGATTTCGTTTTTTCTGTCTCGGGTTCGATTGCCTGAATAACATCGCGTGTGGCTTGGTAATTTGTGACTTATGATGGGCGGAAAACGCAGTGCAGAAAATTTTACTGCGATCAGCTCGAAGAAAGCTAGAAACACAGTGACCTTAGAAAATAAAATGGAAGTTTTAAAGCGCATTGATTCCGGTGAAAAAGTTACGTCCGTTGGACAAGCATTAAATTTAAATCGTACAACTGTCCATACTATAATAAAAAATGCCAAAAAAATTCGAGCAAGTGTACAAGCTGGTTCATCTAAAGCATGCTCTGTGATTACGAAATCGCGAAGTTTTAACATGGAAACAATGGAAAAATTGTTAAGTATTTGGATCGAAGATCTCAATAAAAAAAACCCTGCCTCTCAGTACACTGATAATTCAAGAAAAAGCTAGGGCTTTGTTTGCATCCGTGAAGGAGTGAAATGGCGGTAGAACAGAATCATTCCAAGCAAGTTCTGGTTGGTTTCACAGATTTAAGAAGCGGAGCAATCTACATAACTTGAAACTATCGGGAGAATCAGCAAGTGCGGATACAGATGCAGCCGCTAACTTTTTATCTACATTTGTGGGTGTCATTTCAGAGGGAGGATATGCTCCACAGCAGGTAAGAGTTACCAGTTAAATTTGGATGTATGGGCAGTTCAAAACTCTCTATGTTACTATATGTCTTTAACGTGGACGAAACGGGCCTTTTCTGGAAGAGGAGGACATTTATATCTGTAGAAGAAACTACCGCGTTCAGTTTCAAAACTTCAAAGGATAGACTAACATTGCTTCTTGGAGCGAAAGCTTCTGGAGGCTTTAAGTTGAAGCCTTTGCTTATTTATTCTTCGGAAAATCCAAGAGCGATGAAGAACATTTGAAAGGAAAGATTACCCGTAATTTGGCGCTCGAATAACAAGTCTTGGATGACTTCCGTAATTTTTAATGATTGGTTCCAAACATACTTTTGCCTGGCAGTGAAAGATTATTGCCTTAAAAACTTGTCCCACAAGGCAATACTAATTATTGACAATGCACCATCGCATCCGGTCAACTTGGACGAGTTCGACGAGAATATCAAAGTGATATTTTTGCCCCCCAACACCACGTCCTTGCTCTAACCTATGGATCAGGGGGTGTTGGCTTCTTTTAAGGCTTACTCCTTACGCAGGACATTCAAGCACTTTATTGCTGAAATTGATCAAGGGGACCAGGATACTGACAAATCAACTACAATTCGAAGCTTTTGGCGCAATTTCAACGTTCTGAAAGCAGTTGAAAATATTAATGAGTCTTGGAAAGAAGTAAAAAATTCCAATTTGAATGCTGCTTTGGCCTGAATGCGTTAATAGACAAATAAATCTGACAAATTTGCCTGACACCGTTCAATCGGATATTTTAAGTTTGGCTCATCAGATTGGTTTTAACGATGTAGACAATAATAATTTGGCAGAGTTATTACAATCGCACAATAATGAAATTTCAGTAGAGGAATTAATTCAACTTTCTAGAAGTTGATGATGATATTGAAACTGAAGTCGGTAAAATTAGGGAAAACCTTAGCTGCAGCCCTTCTTTAACTATTCAAAAATCGGAAGGTTTGGAATGCTTAATGAAAGCCGAACAAATTTTTAGTTTAGACACGGATAGGGAAAGACATGAAAAATTTATGCAACACATCGATGACACATCTTTTCCGTACAAGGAGCTATACACTGAAAAAAGGAATGCCACAATGTAGCGTACCGTAGACTCATATTTTTCAAATTCATAAGCAACAACCTCGTCAATGCATGTTTCAAATGAAAATTTTTTCTCCGATTAACATAATTCTTAAAATATACAACAGTATCCTTCTTCATGTTTTTTTCGGTTTATTTACTTTAATAATAAATAATATTATAATATGAATTTTGTGCCTTAATTTTACCTAATTCGTTTACATATGCATTTTGCTTTGACCCGGTTTAAGTCGTTTCAACTTAAGTCACCTTTCCCTGGAACGAGTCCCTCTCGTAAATCGGGGTACGCCTGTACCTAGATTGTCCCATCTCAACTCGATCAGCTTTGTTGCACAATACCCGTACACCCTATGTGTACTGGCATGCGCTGGGAGCTTAATATGATGTGTATCCTATATACACATCGAGGCTCCCAGGGAGAGATATTCCTGTATGACCAACTCACCTGCTACTTTATGCATGTCAACTAGATCAGTGAAAAGGTTCTTTTGTTTAATGACTTAAATTTTATTTTATTCTTTGTTTGGTTATTTAATTACACGTTCAGTTGACTATATTAGTATTAATGACATATTTTTTATTGAATTCTTTCAATAATTAATTTATTACAGAGACGTATAAAGTTCGAGCATTAATGGAGCTTGTAAAGTTTTTGCGATTTATATTTACTTTGATTATTGTTGTTATTTGAAGGAAATGTATGATATTGCTTGATATTGTATTTCAAAAACCAATCAATTAAAGCTTTAACTGTTATGGTTACGAATCAATCAGTTATATTAACGAATCAATTGATTATAATCCAACTGCTAGCCCCGGGCACAAAGCCTTGGCACGCTAATACTCGGGCTGATGCCTTGAGTACGCAGTCAGATTGACAAATCAATCAATTACTAGTTCAACTGCAGGCCCCGGGCATAACTTGGGGCGCTGATACTCGGGCGGGTGCCTTGAGTACGTAGTTGAACGTATCCTAAATTCACTTATCCCGGGCTAAGTGCCTTGGGATAGAATAAGCTCGGGCACAAGCCTTGAGCCAGTGAATGGAGAAATACTTCTCGATTTTCTTACTTCTATAATTTTCTTTTATACTATAACTATGCTGACTTTATTGCTTACCAACTAAAATAATGAAGACAATTTACCATTTACAAGATCAAAGTTCAACAACAAAAACAATTTAATGTATTTAGTGCCATCTCTCTGTGACTGGTGCAACCACCAAACTAAAGCTTTCACTCGATTTGCAATGCATGTAACCAATTCGTTCCGCTGGGCGGTACGTTCGATTGCGAAGTCTTGTGTGTATATGTTTGATACTTAATACGAGTATGGATACACACCCACTTCTGCTAATCCATGATACGACACCGCGGCCACAGATGCTTTGATTACAACTCGCAGCTTTTCGTATATGTACCTGTATGTTGTCATTTACAGTACACAGAGAGGAACGACGGAACACGAACCGAGCAATATTTGGACTGCGGTTCCCGTAACATTGCCTCCCCGCTGAAAAGAAAAGTTCACGATTGGCTTGAAGAGCCTTGTCGTGAAAGATGTTCATTTTCGCTTCATTGTTTTAATTGGTAAACTTGGAATGTTGATCTAAAAATTTCTAATTTAAACGATTTTAATCGAATTTTTTCCTTGCTTATCGTTTCATAAAGTCATGTTAGGCTCCTTTCAATATTCATTTCTGATTACAATATTTGTTTCTTATTGAAATATAATGACGTAATTTTTTCAATCTTCGTTTGAGTTGCCTTGCTTTGAATTTTGTTTTCTTAGCTTTATTAGGTATTTTCATTTGTTTTTGTTTTGCTCCGTTTACATACTAGAAGATGAATTATAATTGATTACACATTTATACACTGTTTCGATTATTTGTCTTTTACAATATTTTTTTTTTGTTTTACCTTAATGCTTCCGCATTGCTGTAATTTATGTAACATACAATTTCTCTTTTTTTTTTCTCTTTATTTCCTTGTCTTGCTTTACTAACATATTAGAATATTACTGCACGTGAAGATATAATCAATTTTTGTTTTTTCACAAATATATACAGTTTGGCTTTTTACAATATGCTTTGTTTCTTTACTTGAATCAGTTTACTGCATTATGCTTTCGCATTGCTATGATTTATCTACTAAACAATAAGTTTTTTTGGTCTTTTGTTTTTATTTAGTTGTATTGGTTTACTTTTATATAAAAAAGCACATGAAGATATAATCCACTTTTGTTTTACGATGAAATATATTTAATTTCACATTCATACAATGTTTCGCCTATTTGTCTTCTACAATATGTTTTTTATTTTGAGCTCATTGATTTTTATCATTTTACATGAAAGGCTTTCTGTTAAAATTTTTTTTTTTGGTTTTTTTTCTTTTTAGCTTTATTTCATTCTATTCTATTTATTGTTCGATTCATTCGGTTGTTTTTTTCAAGATTTAAACTGTATTATGTATATAGTTCGTTTGGTATTGCGTTAGCTTCGTTACACTAATTTTTGTTTGTTTTTAGTTTTCAGACTTTAGTTTTATTGATTTTGGTAGCAACAATAATGTTTCCAAACATAACCAAAACCTCCGCAGGGGGAATGCCGGTCGACAAGACCACTCTTGGAGGCTAGCATTCTTTGGGGAGTTCCGCCCCCACGTACCCGAGGAAATTCTCGCAGGGAGAAAGCCGGTCGACAAGAACATTCTTGGAGGCTAGCATTCTTTGGGGAGTGCCGCCCCCACGGACCCGAGGATATGGGGGTGCCGTGAGGTTCCCTCCTGGGATGACAGGTAACGACTCTTATTGTATCTGGACTACGCTTTGGACAACGAACTGGAATTGACGCTTTGGGCTGGCGGATGTGATGGTTTGGACCTAGTTGCTTTGCACAGTAGCGCCGAGGTGAAACTCGTGTGTGAACGGCTCCAATTCAACTATCATACCGTCTCCGTCCCGGTAAAACCTTGGCAGGCCTCGGAGTACGTTCGAAGTTCGCACCATTGGGTTGGTGGTGTAGGTTCGGTTGAAATGGACTCCCGATTAGCGCTGGTCTGGCTCTGAGCACTTGTCCCCATAAGGGCTTGTGCCAACCCTCGCATGGCCTCCCTGCTCTGCAAAGATAACCATGGGACCAAAAAGGCGACTACACACACGAACGGAGATAGCGGCTCCGAGGGGGGACCCAATAAAATGGAGCAAATAAAATCAACAGATCAAAAACATCCAACAAATGAAACCACAAGCAAACAGGACGCTAGCACGGAGAACCCTTTCAGGCAAAAACCACTGTTGGCGAGAACACCGATAAAACAAGTCACCGATGGCGGGGGGAGGCAGCAAACCCCAGAAACACTGTCAAAGTCAACATCACAGGTTAAATCATCGGAGACAGACCACAGACGGACTAACGAACGAAAGAAGGCAGAGTGCGTTGTGCAACCTGGCATCATTGCGGCCTTTGGGCGCAGTAGAAGGACTATGCGCACCCCGGAGCACCCAGTGCAAGACGTACACAATCCGGATCAAGCTGCGACACCAACAGAGGCCAGTGTAAGACTGGGGGAGGGAGAAGTTTTGCCGTTGGCCGACGCCACTTCAAACGCGACCCAAGCGATAGAAGCAAAAGGGCTAGGAAACGGGAGCCTCTCCCAAGAGGTGGCGCCAAATAACACAATCACCCTTGACCGCACCGAAGAGGAGCGGCTTACTCGGAAAGCGGGGAATATCGTCAAACAACTGAGGGCTGCCTGCGAAGTGCAGAAAAACATAGGCAAGAGTGTCAAGAATGGCATTCTTGAACTGGAGGAGCTTTTTGGCCGCATAACGCACTACAGGCGGAGGTGGCTTGCAACCGAAAAGCACCAAAAAGACACGCTCTCCCTCGAGGCATCAGTGGGTCCTAGCAGCAGCAAAAGAATGGCCGGTAGCCCAATTGAAGGCGACCGTGAGAAAAGGAGGAAGGACGAGACCATAAACGAAGTTGACACTCCAGGCGAGGAGTTTCATGTGGTGCGAAACAAGGCAGCGAAAAAAGCGGCCAAAAAAGCTACTCCTAGAAAAAACAGACAAAGAGCTCAACCACGAAAAGAACAAAGAACCCCCCGATATACCGCAGAAAACAAAAAGCAAACCGCGGCGCAAACCCTTGCGAGAGGCACTGCTTATTAAACCCACTAAGGGCCGAACCTACGCAGATGTCCTCCGTGAAATTAAAGGAGCGGTCAAGCCAGACGACACCAAAACTGCCATCAAAGCAGTTCGACCAACCCGGACCGGTGGCTTGCTGGTGAAATTCGGGCCAGAGGCCACAAACAAAGATGCATTCCGTGACGCGGTTCAAAAGGTTCTTGGAGATGCGGCAACGGCTGCCTGGCTCAAACCAATGGCCACCCTGGAAATCAGGGACCTCGACTGCGTCACGGACAAAGCTGAAGTAGAGGATGCCATTAGAAGGGAGCTCCCCAGCTTAAGTGAAGTCAAGGCAAGATTGACACGTGAAACACAAGGGGGCAACGCATGGCTATTGTCGAACTAGCTGATAAAGACGCCCAGCAAATCCTGGCGAAGGGCAAAATTAAGATAGGTTAGGTGATCTGCAGGATACGGAGAAGAGCGATCCCTATCCGCTGCTTCAGATGCTTCGAATACGGACACACCACGTATGGCTGTAGGGGACGCGACAGGAGATCTCTGTGCTACAAATGTGGTGAAACGGGGCACAAAAGGAAGGAGTGCACGAACGAGGCAAAATGCATTCTTTGCAAGGATGCTAAGCTAGCACCCGGCGACCTCAAACATGAGCCGGGGACAGGGAGATGCTGGGTTTTCAAGGAGGCCCTATCTAAAGCCAAATCGATACTCAAATGAACCGTATCCTGCAGGTCAATTTGCACCGAAGCACAAACGCCCAGGACCTACTTGAGCAGTTTGCGAGGGATAAGAAAGCTGACCTCCTGTTGCTGAGCGAGCAACATCATAACAAGGACTCGCAAGCGTGGTACCCTGACAAATCTGGTACCTCGGCCATCTGGGTTCGAGACAGCGCCCACCTTCAGGTGCAGAGCCATGGACGCGGGGATGGTTTTGTGTGGGTGCGGTGTTCGAGGATAACATATTTCAGTGTTTATCTGACGCCTAACGAGGCAATGCGATCTTTTCGAACCAAACTCGATGCCCTGGAGAACGCTGTCTCGAACACAGAGGGCCACATGCTGGTCGGGGGAAACTTCAGCGCTAGAGCCATTGAATGGGGTATGCCACAATCCGACCCAAGGGGAAAGCAAATCTTGGACATGGCGGCCAGAACAGCGCTTTTTGTCCTAAATACTGGTAACACCCCTACTTTCCGTCGCTGGGGTTGCGTAGGAACCATACCCGATGTGACACTCGCTTCGGAGTCCCTGGTACCCAGAGTACACAACTGGCGAGTACAAGAGGACTACTCGGCTAGTGATCACCAGTATATAGCTGTTAAGATTCACGACGGTGCCACTCTGCGTGCATATGCCCAAACTTCAATCCTCGGATGGAGGACTGGGAGGATGGACGTTGAGAGGTTTGCTGACGCGCTTACGGCAGGCGCACCGTTGCTGGGAGCTCCGCCAGGGAGTGGAGGGCCTACAGCCAAGCACTTGGTGAACTCAACTATGAGTACCATCATAGCTGCTTGCGAGTCTTCCATGCCCCGTCGGAGACCCCGACACGGTAAGCCTCCAGTATACTGGTGGTCAAACGAGATCGCCGAACAAAGAAGCGAGTGTCACAAACTTCGGCGAGAGGCCCAGCGGGCGCGAACACGGGAGGAGGCAGACACTAGGCTAGCAGCATACAGGTCCGGCAGGAAATATCTTCGCAGGCTTATTAACAAGAGCAAGGCCCGATACTGGCAAGACCTCGTGGACGATGTAAATAGGGATCCGTGGGACCTTGGCTATAAGCTGGTCATGGGGAAACTTGGTGCCCTACGGAAGCCTTGTATACATGACGCGGAAAAGATGGACGCGATAGTGCGGGGACTCTTCCCCGCCCATCCCGTCCGTGTTGACGCTGTCCATGGTGAAACAGCAGTCGAGTGCCCACTCTTCACACAGCTGGAACTGGAGGAGGCAGTCCTCTCCCTGAAAGCGAGGAAGGCTCCAGGTTCAGATGGTGCTCCAGCTGAGGTTTTGCAGCTCGTCTATCACCATTGTCCTGACTTGCTGCTCAGCACATTCAACGCTTGCCTACGGGACGGGGTTTCCCGATACGATGGAAGGTGGCGAGGCTCGTGCTGGTTAGCAAGGGGAAGGAAAATCCCGAATCGGCGTCTGCATACCGCCCGTTATGCATGCTAGACACGGCTGGGAAAGTGCCAGAGAAACTCATCAAGGGAAGACTCACTGACGCGATTCGTGCTGCTGGGGACCTATCTCCTCGGCAGTACTGCTTTAGGGCAGGACGTTCTATCATTGATGCGATTGCAGAGGTGGTGAACGCGGTCCAAAAGGCAGAGGCATATAGTCGCACCAAGCGACGGATCGTCCTGTTGGTGACACTCGACGTCAGGAATGCCTTCAACTCCGCTAGATGGGTGGACTTTCTGGACACGCTGTAAAACTCTTTTCAAGTTCCAGAATATCTAATGCGGCTTTTGAGGAACTACCTAAAGGACCGAAGCCTGCTCTACGACACGACACAGGGCCAACGAAGGATGGAAATTACATCGGGTGTTGCCCAGGGATCTATCCTTGGTCCGGACCCGTGGAACGTGTCTTACGACGGGCTACTGAGACTTGAGATGCCAGATGAGTCGCGCTTGGTCGGCTATGCGGATGATGTTGCGGCTCTGGTTGCCGGACGCACCGTTGAATAAGCGCAACTTAGGCTAGGTATGCTAATGCGCCGAGTGAGGGACTGGATGACTGCTCGCGGGCTCAGTTTAGCACTGGAGAAAACCGAAGTGGTCATCTTGACAAAACAGAGAATCCCTAGGATAAGGATGATCAGTATTGGAGATATACAGATTGAATCGAAGCCAGCGGTGAAGTACCTGGGGCTACTGATCGACTCGAAGATGAGTTTCTCTGAGCAAATCAGGGCAACGGCTGAGAAGGCTGCTTCGGGAATATCGGCCCTGAGTCGACTTATGGCCAACGTAGGGGGACCCAGCCCATCAAGAAGACGCCTCTTGATGAGTGCTGTAGGGTCAGTGCTAATGTACGGAGCAGAGGTATGGGGCGACGCTCTCAGCGAGGAGGTATACCGAAAACGATTGGCACAGATACAGAGAAGAGGAGCACTGAGAATTGCATCTTCGTATCCAACAGTCTCCGACTCGGCGGTGAGAGTGATTGCAGGCGTGATACCTGTCGCCCTCCTTGCTAGAGAGTGCCGCGCTATTTACCTGCGCCAAAACGAGGATGCGAGGGAGATGGTTGTGCGCGAGGAGAGACAACGCTCGCTCAACGATTGGCAGCAGTCTTTGAGGAATTGCACGAAGGGAAGGTGGACAGCGCGCCTCATCCCGGATGTGGGACCGTGGCTAAATCGAAGGCATGGTGAGACTGACTTCTATCTGACCCAGCTTTTGAGCGGGCACGGGTGTTTTCAGTCTTACCTGCACAAGATCGGCAAGTCACGGTCTCCAGATTGTCGGTTTTGCCCAGGAGAGGAGGACAATGCCTGTCACACATATTTTGCGTGTACCAAATGGGCCAGGCTGCGAAGGGTTCTCTACAGGGAGACGGGAGAGCTCACCCCGGATAATATAGTTGCGGTGATGCTCGAATCGGTTGACAAATGGAACCAGGTGGCACATTATGCTCGGGCAGTCCTAAAAGATAAAAGGGACTCACAGCAGCCGGAGGTGCTGGAGCTGGGGGATCGCTCTTCTGGCATTTCCTCTTCCCCTCTCCCCTCCCGCAAGGAAAGGGACTCCCCAGCTTGAAGGCGCCCCACGGCGTAACAAAACGAGACCTGGCCCGAAGTAATGTGTCAAACGGTTCCAGGCTAGGTTCTCAGATTGACAGGGGAGGTGTTTAGTGGGTAGTCCAAAGGTATCCTCCATGGGAGTCCTACACTGCCAGACTCGGCGGGCATAAATGCCTTCACCTCCCTACCACAAAAAAAAAAAACATAAACAAAATAGATTTTGTTTTTTTTTACTTTACTCTACAAAATTTTTCCTTTTACATTTTTCAAGAGTTTCTATGATTTTAAATTTGAAAATAAATTCCTTTATTCGTTTCATTTTTCTTCATAATTAAATTTCCATAGACTATAACCAAAAACTTACTAAATAAGCTTTTGGTTATGTACTCTGCAATTGAAATGTTAAAAGGTTAGTAGGGAAATTTTGTTAGTACGAGTATATGAAGCTTTAGATGCTCTTTTGTTTTGGGAACAACCCAGTTAAATTGTACATGGGGAATGTAAGATCAAAACGATCGTTTACGTTCGGGAATTTTTCAGCTTTGCAAGGGAATAGCTTGCGAGTTGTTGTTGTTGCTTCATTGCTAAAGCTTTAATTGGTTTTAAGTAGTGTGGGGTAATGAGTGTGGGACCTAAGTTTTTCTCTTAATGTGGATCGTTAATGTTGTTAGTGGGAAACAAAGATTGATAATTTACATGAAGGTGCTTAACGAGGTTTGGAGATAAGATGATAAGGAGAATAACTTTGACTCTGCAATTACGAATGAGCAAATTGTATGTTTTTTTTTTTTGTTTTCATAGCTTTCACATGCGCCAATTGCTCGGAATTCTATGCTATGTACATTATGCATGCTAATTTGTGGTTGGCGGGTAATCGTAATGAAGATGTAGTTTGTAGTGGGTAGGGCTTGCTGTGGGATTATGTAGCTCTTAAGGTATATGCCTTTAATCGTTATTTGATTGGTTCAAATTGTCTATTGCAACCCCTGAATTTACAGAGATAGCACAAAGGGAAATTTATTTGAATTATTATGCTCTGTCTTTTAATTAAGTGTAAATAGCTGCAGATTATTGATAAATCGAAGAAAACGTATTATTTAGAAGTTTTTTTATTAAATATAGAAACGTTGGGTTTGTTATAATAAATGCTATTGAGGAAATAAAATTAGAAGGAAAGATCTTGAGCTTGAAAGTTATGATATAAACTTTGAATGATTTCAGCAAACTGTACAGTTAAAAATATCTTGCGAGAAGGAGTATTCTAAAAGGTAGTCGAAACAAAACTATCACTATATGTTGGGCAAGGAAGCATAAAGTTTCGGCCTTCATTTAAGACCCTATATGTTCCGTCAAATTTCTCCCTAGTGAGTGTCTGTTTGATTTAGCGTAACGCTGTCCCAGACATTGCTGGATGACAGAACAGTGCCGTGCGAGGTCACTTCATTAGCCGTTCGTTAAAATTGTTGATCTCTATCTCGAGGATACGTGTAATATGGAAGGGTGGGAATCGGGTGGGTTTTAAATTTTTTGCGTTATCCACAGGGGTTTAAATGGAGAGTTATTTAGTAGTTAGCAGTTAGAATGTATTTATTGAGCAGGGAAACGTAGTGACTAGTGGAAGCGTCTCTGCAAACCATTTAGGTTCAACAGCACAGAGGCTCCGATTGGTTGGTATATCGACTTAATATTAAATGTAGCGTGTCTGCCGACAGGTGAAGTCAGGGAGCTCAGAGGCTTTTGTTTATTTCTATAGTGACTTATAACTAAAAATAGCGTGTCCGCTGACAACTAGGGTCCACGGCTCAGAGGCTATTGTCGGTTTCCTTACCGACCTGTAATTAAAAATACCGTGTCCATTGACAGCTTCGGTCGATGGCTCAGAGGCTATTATGAGTTTCTGTTGTGCCTTATAACTAAACATAGCGTGTCCGCTGACAACCAGGGTCCACGGCTTAAAGGCTATTGTCGGTTTCCTTACCGACTTGTTTTTAAAAATAGCGTGTCCTACATTGTGGTGTTTGCAAAACCGATATCCTACCGGCTGCGCCAATTTGTTACACAATACCCGTACACCCTATGTGTACTAGTATGCGCTGGGAGCTTGATATGATGTGTATCCTATATAGGGTCTGTATAATAAGTAACCGGACTGAGTCTGCAGCAGTCGCCTCCAAGCGCTTGGAGAGATAGCATCGAGCGAGAGCGGAGTGCTTGTTCAGTTACGTCGTCGGAGTGAAAATGGAGCGTACGATCGAGCAACCGAACCAGAGTTTTTTAACCACGTTATTACAGGAGACGAGACGTGGCTTTTCGAATACGATCCTGACACGAAGCGGCAGAGTTCGGAGTGGCACACACCTGCGTCACCACGACCGAAAAAAGCACACATGAGCAAATCGAAGGTAAAGTCAAAGCTCATTGCCTTCTTTGACGTGAAAGGCATTGTTCACAAAGAGCTTGTGCCACCCGGCCAAACTGTAAACGGCCAGTACTACAGAGAGGTGCTCCGTCGACTAACCACCCGGGTTCGCCGAGTCCGTCCGGAGATTGCCGATTCGTGGATCCTCCACCGCGACAATGCTCCGTCGCACACCTCCCTGCTCGTCACAGAGCAGTTGGCCAAACAGCCGAGGGCAACGTTGTCACAGCCTCCTTACAGCCCGGATATGGCACCAGGGGACTTTTTTCTGTTCCCCAAAATCAAGAGGCACCTTAAGGGGACGCGGTTCGGGACTCTGGAAAACGTTCAACGTGCTACAACGAGGGCTCTAGACAGCATCGAGGTTGCCGACTTCTTGGGAGCGTTGGGGGATTGGAAAATCCGGTATCAGCGTGTTATCGACTCCAATGGGGACTACTTTGAAGATTTCAAAAGAAAAATTGTACATATTTTGCCAATAAAAAATTTCCTGAGGTCAGTCCGGTTACTTATTATTCAGACCCTGCTCCCAGGGAGAGATATTCCTGTATGACCAACTTAGCTGCTATTTTATGCATGTCAACTAGATCAGTGAAAAGGTTCTTTTGTTTAATGATTTAATTTTTATTTTATTCTTTGTTTGGTTATTTAATTACACGTTCAGTTGACTATATTAATATTAATGACATATTTTTTATTGAATTCTTTCAATAATTAATTTATTACAGAGACGTATAAAGTTCGAGCATTAATGGAGCTTGTGAAGTTTTTGCGATTTATATTTACTTTGATTATTGTTGTTATTTGAAGGAAATGTATGATATTGCTTGATATCGTATTTGAAAAACCAATCAATTAAAGCTTTAACCGTTGCACGGGCTGACGCCTTGAGCACGCAGTTATATTAAAGAATCGATTGATTATAATCCAACTGCTAGCCCCGGGCACAAAGCCTTGGCACGCTAATACTCGGGCTGATGCCTTGAGTACGCAGTCAGATTGATAAATCAATCAATTACTAGTTCAACTGCAGGCCCCGGGCATAACTGCCTTGCGGCACTGATACTCGGGCGGATACCTTGAGTACGTAGTTGAATGTATCCTAAATTCACTTATCCCGAGCTAAGTGCCTTGGGATAGAATGAGCTCGGGTGCAAGCCTTGAGCCAGTGAATGGAAAAATACTTCTCGATTTTCTTACTTCTATAATTTTCTTTTATACTATAACTATGCTGACTTTATTGCTTACCAACTAAAATAATGAAGACAATTTACCATTTAAAAGATCAAAGTTCAACAAAAAAAACAGTTTAATGTATTTAGTACCATCTCTCTGTGACTGGTGCAACCACAAAGCTAAAGCTTTCGCTCGATTCGCAATGCATGTAACTAATTCGTTCCGCTGGGCGGTACGTTTGATTGCGAAGTCTTGTGTGTATATGTTTGATACTTAATACGAGTATGGATACATATCCACTTCTGCTAATCCATGATACGACACCGCGCCCACAGATGCTTTGATTACAATTCGCAGCTTTTCGTATATGTACCTGTATGTTGTCATTTACAGTACACAGAGGGGAACGACGGAACGACTGCGGTTCCCGTAACAGCTTCAACGAATCTAGCAAATGAGTAGGAGTATCTCCAATGAAATTATTGGTCTCGTGAACTCAAATTCGGAAGAAATTTCTCTTCTTATCGGTGGCCCGTCGATATATGACTGGGACGCCGTCAGAATCAAAAACATATCGATTCATGACCAAATACACGAATGCTTCTGGAGGAACGAAGCCAGTAGCGAGGCAATTCCTAATATACCCGTCTGTAGGGTGGAATGGCTGTGAAATCCAAGGGTTTTCACTCACAGTTACAGATCTTGCGATATGATTCCGAAGAAGTTTCAATATGAAGATATCGACTCTTGTCAATTGAGCAGTTTGATAAATTCTTCTATTCGATATACTCGTATAATGTTTCCAATCCGTCTTAGGCTTTCTGTACAAACCAGTACATGCACGAAGACATTTCCTTTCGAAAACTCTTAATTTTTCTATAGTGCTAGCACTCTAGTTGTACCATATGTCCATATGTCAAAACTGGTCTAACCAGGGCCCTGTAGCAGATAATTTTGAACTTTTGATCAATGTATTTGGAATGAAAGATTCACGGCAAATTGTCCCGGTTATTGCGGCAATTAAATTGTTTGGAAGACTCAGTAGTGGAGTGAAGTACAGCGAGACCAACTCCGAGAGAAGATTGAAGATAGCAGACGTGCAGGAGAGGAGCGCTACAACCTGTGATCTTACTCTTCTGGCTTCAAGGCAGGCGATGAGATTTATCGATGGAACGTTAGACAAAGCAAAGCGTCTTGGCGCTACAATGCTGAATTGGATAAGAAATTCTTAAGGTGCCGACTACTGCAGGTGTTAAATTACACACCTTATCTCATTTCTGACATGTTCGGAAAACAACTGGGAGTCTATCATGCAAAAGATTTACGGCGTTGAAGCACGCCATCTCCAAGAAGCTTCCTCTTTGGTCGTTCTCCGATTGCTATTGCTCACAACTACCTGGACCAGTAAACCGCTACCTGCGACTTACATCAGCCCACCACACACCCCAAAAAAACGGGTGGCCTCAATTAAGGGCTTGAACCCCCTGTCCTTAAGTCTCTCCATGCCTGTCTGCCATCGTGGACACTGCCCTGTGATAACCTCGATCCCACGAATCAATATTCCGCCGTGATCTTTCACCCCTATATTTAAATGTCCCAACCAGCTAATAAGGTTATGTGACAGATCTCTGCACCCTACGCACTGACGTTAACGGCTGTCGAGCAAACTGAACGAAAATGAACAGCTCGCGCCAACTTCACCGAAACACGAGAAAACCATTACACTTCACACATGTTAACCACAAGTTGCAAACTTTAATCGCAAAACGTGAAAATAGTTAATAATCTTTCGAATAATTCAGCGTAGATGTGCACTATTGTCACTCAATGTAGGGGCACAACGGAATTTATTCACTAACTGATGATCCCAATAATTCTCCTCTTCAATGTCTTCACCCACTTTAGGCACCAGGCAAGACAGCATAATGCCGCTGCTTAATGGGTCAAAGAGAACCAGTGTCAATGTGATGAGACACGAGACTGGTCTTTCGTATTATACGATGGAAACTATTATTTGACGAAATCAAGTCGTTGCTGATCGTTTGAAAAAAAAAACAGATGGAATTCAGGGCTCAGAGGCTCTGTGGCTACTATGATAGCGTTGACCTGAATTGGTGCTATTTTGAACAGATCCCAGAAGTCAATTCCAAGATACACTGCGTGCGTCAAGGAAGGGACAACTAGAAATCTCATCAATTTGCTGGTGTTATTGAATTGCACCAATGTGGTGACGTACCGCAGAACTGGTTCTTATGCCCTGATGCAGTCTGAACATGCACATGCATGGAATGCATATGCAATACCAACTCTGGCAGTAGATCCAAAGCTCCGACTCCAAGGGTACTGATACTGGCTCCGCTATCAAGCAAGCCCGTCAATTTACGGCCCTTGACGAAAATCTCTGCGTAGGGCCTATCGTCACCAGGAGTTACAATAATCGACCTCACGCAGGCGAAGAAATTTCTCCAGGATCTCCGAAAATGATCCCAGGCGGGTGGTCCTCTTCATAACTTTCGACGTAGTTTGGTACACTATTCGGGGCAACCACATTGCTCGAAAATTGTGGTAAAATGGACATACGAAGCAACGTGGATAAACTTGTGGCTGGGCACTGGTCTGGTATCTGGTCATTCATCGGGGAATGAAGGAATGTCGAGTAGGAGCCAACTATGAAATTGTGCATGATATCCTGCAGCAGACCTTCCTTGAGAATCGCACCAGGCATTCTCCAACTTATCAACAGTGTCAATGTTGGGAGGATGCCTACTGCGATGGTCAACCACAAGTCTACCTGAAAGATACCACACAGCGTCTACTCGAGAGCAGTGATGAATTAACGCTCTTACCGATGTGAATTCCCAGCCTGCCAAATGATTCCTCATTCGTTCGTCCATATTCCGCAATAGGATAGCCTGCATGTCAAAATCGGATAACTGATTTTTAAGACGCAAAGCCATCTCCATTATGGAGCCATGAAACTCACGGAGAGATTCGTCTGGTCTCTGGAAATGCGCATCGATTGCTCGCCGCACATCTACGTCGATCCAATGAGATCCATAACGCTCTTTCAACGCAACTTCTAAATAAGGCCACGTAAAGTTAGTGTTGAGCTGTCAGAATAACCATTACCATTCTTCTGCTGGTCCCTTCAGAAAGACGTGAAGACTAGATGCTAGTTCCTCCAAGTGAAGTAGTAGTTACCAGCCAAAGTTGTGGCTCGAAACAGGAACTGATCGATGTCCAAGCCAGCAGAAGAACCATCAAAATCGACTCTCCACTTGTTCATTGCCGGGAATGAGTATGAATCGTCGTCGGAGTTAGAGTATGTGGAGTAAGAAGCGTAAGAATACTGGATAACCAAACTGAAAAATCAATAAATTACTTAACAATTAACGGACAGACACATCGACGAAACCAAAGAAATCAATGAATAGCAGATGGGCTACACCGACAATTTGAATAAAATAAAAAAATTAATAAATCACAGATGGACAAACAAACAATTCAATTAAAATAAATTTGAAATTGAATAGCAGACAGAAAAACAGACACGTAAATAAATAAGTAAAATTTAGCTAACTTAAATGTCAAAGGAAAACACAACAGTCAAAAAGAAAGTGCAAATTAATATAATTTAAAAAGTTCTTACAATCCATTTCTCAAAACGATTCTTTCATAACAGAAAATGGAAAAGAAAAGGTAATCAAATTGGACGAGGGTTAAAATTTGGACATAACACAAAGCAGACAAACAGCCACAGTGCCTGGCATAGCAATGGACTTTGAAGACGGACTTCGTTCAAATTGTCACCACAAAGAGCCAACTGTAGACCATTATGAAACACTACGCCACACATAATGGCTCGGACAAGAGCTGCACAAATCCCAAAGCTAAAACGTGAACGATCACGGAAGAACCAAAAGCGTTGGCTAATTCCAAGAGTTAGATCCAAAGCTAACTATCCCTTGCAGGGAGAGATAGCCAACGACTCGAAATTCGGTTGATCCCAACCAGCACCCACACCGCCACAGCTTGACCACTGTATTAGCCGATGAGGACTGTTAAACATAAATTTAGTACGGTTGACGCCACTGCAAATGCGGCGAGCCCCGTGATCAAACATCTATAACTAGAAAATCGAAAATCAATCGTATTATTATAAAAACTAAAAACTCACATCGAAATCCGAAATCATAAAAACATTTCCTTGGCATGTACAGAACAGTAATCAAGTCAGGCACTCCACGTGCACAAACCAAACAACTCTAAAAATTCACAACTTTAAATTACTTAAAACCAACAAAATCAAAACCTTCTATCTAAAGCACTTTTTGGGCGCCATTCTGTAGCAACCACGGAAGTGACCGCAGTTGCAGACATAAAGTTGTAGCAGAGGAGGAGGTGTCATGATAAGGCCGGCTAGTGCTCAGTCGTGTCGCGGGTTTTCCGGGACACCTTCTGCTCGTGCTAAGCCACCCTACACATAAAACCTAACACAAAAGGAAACGGACGAGAGAGGAGAGGGTCATAATGAGAAATGAAAAACTTGGTTGTTTAGCACTTCATAGTTTTGTATTTTGATTAAATTTAATTACAAAATAACGATGTATCAATGTCAATTCAAAAAGGCTAAAATTCAGTTAACTCAGGCCCCTTCTTAAATTTTATATTAAACAAACCAAAACCAGAGTTAATTCAAACACAGAATGTAAAAGACAAAATATAATAATGAATTACTAATAAAAATAAAAAAAGATACGTTAATTACTTTCCCTTGTACGGCTGCAGCACGCTCTGCAACTGGAAGGGGAACAGGGCAGCTGCTGGAATTTACCAAATTATTCAATTGAATTTCCTATTTTTTTCTTTACTCTCGTTAAGCATAAGTTGCACACTTTAATCACAAGTCGTCAACATTTTTAATAATTCAGCGTAGGTGTGTACTATTGTCACTCAATATAGGGACACAACGAAATTTATTTACCATAGGTTACTGATAATCCCAATTATTCTCCTCTTCAACATTTTCACCCACTTTACGCGCCAGTTATTTTTAGTTATTAATAACTGTTTCAAGAATGTCAATGCAGAAGTGCACTTTTGTCGCACAATGAATGGGCGCAAATGGATTTAATCACAATAATCCCGGATAATCCAAGAATTCTCTTCATCAAAATTTTCACCCACTTAAAGCTCATTTTCCCCTCTACCAACTCTCAATCCGAATCTTTCCTCTTAACTAACGCCCCAAATCACTCAGCCACACTACCATCCAATTCTTAAATACCCATGCCGTAATTCAAATTAAAATCACTTCCCAAATTCCAAATTAAAATTACTTCCCAAATTCCAAATGAAAAACACTTCAGGATCCCACTTTCGTCTTCCAACTCCAAATCAAAACTTTTCGTTCTCCTAATCCATATTAAAAAATCTTTTTTCCCCGACACCGCACAAACTCACTTCTCTTTCAAAGCTAAATTCACTTCACTTCAACTGTGAACCTTTTTTGATGAGCATTCAAACGAAATTTGATAGTAGGAAAGCGTGAATGAATTTTTGTTAGTATACCAAATAAAATTTTGTTAGTGGGAGATAATGAATAAAATTAGTTGGTATGAAGGTGGGAATTAGATTATGTTAGTGAAAAGGTACCGAATGAAATTTTGTTAATGGAAAGTAATGAATGGAATTGTTAAGTGGGAAAGATAAATAATCTTAAGTGGGAAAGATAAGATTATTATTATTTTTTTTGTAATTAAAAATAGGGTAAGAGGGTAGATATAATATGATGGGGGAAATAAAAATTAAAGGCAAATAGTTAAATAAAAAAATTAATACATATACAAAGAGAAAGGTATAGGTACCCAAAATAAGGTGGAAATGTTACGGAGGCGATTTGAAGTTGCGCATGGGAGAATGCCGGTACGGCCGGAATTTCTAACAGTTTTTAGTCTTATTTACACCCTTTCATGCATCAAGATATTCACCTTCATGCAAGATACCACCGAGCATCATTAGCGATCACACATAATTCCTTTACTTCTTCATATTTGTACCAATCCAACTATATGTTACTGTCATAGCACGTGGACCACCTTCATGAAAGAATTCACCGAACATAATTAGCGATCACACATGTTACTGAATTTTCTCTTACTCTAGACCTAGTACTTCTCGTTATTATTTCAATCGGTATGTCCGTTTTCGCGTATAATACGCAATTATAATATCACCTGTTAATTACCTTCTTGTTAACTTCATCCATGCAATATAATTACTTCCAATTAATATTAACGTGATCGATAAATATACACCTAGCTAATAAATTATTCGTAATTTTTATAAATATAGACAACTGAGAATTTGACAAAATAATAAAATATCAAAATTAAACAATAGGTCAATAATTATTTTACATAAAATATTTACATTGTCTTTTCAAACATTGCTATGCAATTTAATGTCATTATGCAACCTCACACTATGTTTCCTGTTTTTGTTGTTTTCCATTTTTTTTTTTTTTTTTTGTTGCTTAATAGCTCATTTAATCATACTATAGATTAGAAAGGTGGTTTACGTTCGATTTAATTTAAAATTTTCCCATTGCTATTATGAAATCATTAATTCTCGATGAAAAGTAATGAGATTATCTTCATACTCAGAATGTTTTTAGGATGAAAATAAATGAATTGTTTTTTTCGAAATACTACATTGTATACTATTTGAAGCATTCCAACATATGTGTTTTCTTTTTTTTTTTTATTAGATAGATGAACGGATGTGTTTGATATGCATGATGATTGTTAAAACACACTTCACCTTAGCACTTACTTGGTTACTTCCAACCAGTTGTCCTGCATTCGTCCCTAACTGCCCATGGGTCCGCCTTGCGCAAGAAGTAGCGCCACAATGCAAAAGCGAAGAATATGTCCTTCCTCCCTCGGTGTCGTCGCCAGCAATCGTCTGTTGGGAAGTACAGTTATTTAAAAATATAACCAATTAGGGTTGCACTTACTGCACATGCGCCTAAACCGGGAAAAGCGATGAGGCACGCACACGTTTTGGACACAAAACACCGCCCTACAGTGAACTCCCCGCGCCAATTTCTTGGAAAGTCGGACCCGAGACGGCCGCTGGTAAACTTTCGCCACATGGGAAGGAAGGTGGTGGCGCACTCAAAACCAGGGCAGAGGCACCACAAAAAATCCAAATTAAATATGGGAATTTTGAAACTGACTTCTCTAACACTTACTTGAGACAACATGCGCAAATACATTCGCTTATTGATACCAAGTGAAATCGCGCCAATTTAACACCGCCAATAGTTTTTCTGAGTTTCCGATAGTGAAATTTTCCGGAGTTTGCAATGGCGTGAACTGTTCTGCGTTGCAACATGAACCGTATGACACTCCCAGACAAAACTGACGTAGGGTGCGAAGTCATCAAAACTGACGCTAGATAGGAAGCCATATTGTAGCAATTTGCATATGAATTAGTCGGCAGTGGCGTAGGGCCGATTCATTACAAAGCCATCAAAACTGACGTTAGATGGGAAACCATATGGTAGCAATTTGCATATGTATTAGTCGGCAGTGGCGCAGGGCTTATTCATTACATGGCTGGAAATGTTGCAGCCAATTATTTTGTTTATTTGATATCCGCAGGCCAATGCTCTTTTTCTTGAGAAGATGTCGCGTCTTGCTTGTTACATCAGCAATATACACTATGTATACGGACATGAAAGAAGAGCTCGCTTTGATGTGAATCCTATATAAGGCATCAAGAGAGATCTTCGTGCATAACACTTATCTGTTACTACATACACGTCAAACAGGCCTGCAAAGACAAGAGTTTATTTAAGAGAGTAATTTTATTTCACTGTTAATTTTGTTGTACACTTACACGTTGCTTAAGTTTTCAGCGTGTTCAATGTTTGGAGTTACTTTCTTTTCTTTAAAAACTTATTACGATCAATATTGTATGAAGAGCTTTTGACTTTGACTTAATATTCCTTGAGGTGAGCGTGTGAGCGTTAGCTTGTAACGGGAACCAAGAAGACAAGCTATTTGATCGGGGTGGCCACACGGCGTGAAGCGCCAAAAGACTGGAAGAGGTTCTCGGCTTAAGCGAAAAACTCATCCCTCACCATTTTGAAGTTTTATCGAGGCTGTACCATTCGAGCACTGCTGGGATACCATGGAACAGTACTGACACACTAATGGTACACTGAAAATAGCGTCAACGGTAATCCGTCGTTGAATAATGTTGGATTCACACTGATCTGCACGTACTCAACCAAGCACTTGTATTTGGTCGTGCAGTGAGCTTTTCCTCCAATTTTACCCGAAAAGTGCTGAAGACGCGAGCACATAAATTCCTATTATGTAGAAACTCTTCCTCCTCGTTTTGTCTCGTTTGCGTGTAAACGGAGGAAGCCAAAAACCCGCAAACTTTCTGCGCTAGTTGTTGCTTTCTGTTGACTGACGCGTACTTGCTTATGAGATACATGCCGCCGCCGTGCCTTCACCTCCACTGCATCAACTGTGAACCTTTTTTGATGAGCATTCAAACGAAATTTGATAGTAGGAAAGCGTGAATGAATTTTTGTTAGTATACCAAATAAAATTTTGTTAGTGGGAGATAATGAATAAAATTAGTTGGTATGAAGGTGGGAATTAGATTATGTTAGTGAAAAGGTACCGAATGAAATTTTGTCAATGGAAAGTAATGAATGGAATTGTTAAGTGGGAAAGATAAATAATCTTAAGTGGGAAAGATAAGATTATTATTATTTTTTTTGTAATTAAAAATAGGGTAAGAGGGTAGATATAATATGATGGGGGAAATAAAAATTAAAGGCAAATAGTTAAATGAAAAAAATAAATACATATACAAAGAGAAAGGTATAGGTGCCCAAAATAAGGTGGAAATGTTACGGAGGCGATTTGAAGTTGCGCATGGGAGAATGCTGGTACGGCCGGAATTTCTAACAGTTTTTAGTCTTATTTACACCCTTTCATGCATCAAGATATTCACCTTCATGCAAGATACCACCGAGCATCATTAGCGATCACACATAATTCCTTTACTTTTTCATATTTGTACCAATCCAACTATATGTTACTGTCATAGCACGTGGACCACCTTCATGCAAGAATTCGCCGAACATAATTAGCGATCACACATGTTACTGAATTTTCTCTTGCTCTAGACCTAGTACTTCTCGTTATTATTTCAATCGGTATGTCCGTTTTCGCGTATAATACCCAATTATAATATCATCTGTTAATTACCTTCTTGTTAACTTCATCCATGCAATATAATTACTTCCAATTAATATTAACGTGATCGATAAATATACACCTAGCTAATAAATTATTCGTAATTTTTATAAATATAGACAACTGAGAATTTGACAAAATAATAATATATCAAAATTAAACAATAGGTCAATAATTATTTTACATAAAATATTTACATTGTCTTTTCCAACATTGCTATGCAATTTAATGTCATTATGCAACCTCACACTATGTTTCCTGTTTTTGTTGTTTTCCATTTTTTTTTTGTTGCTTAATAGCTCATTTAATCATACTATAGATTAGAAAGGTGGTTTACGTTCGATTTAATTTAAAATTTTCCCATTGCTATTATGAAATCATTAATTCTCGATGAAAAGTAATGAGATTATCTTCATACTCAGAATGTTTTTAGGATGAAAATAAATGAATTGTTTTTTTCGAAATACTACATTGTATACTATTTGAAGCATTCCAACATATGTGATTTCATTTTTTTTTTTTTATTAGATAGATGAACGGATGTTTTTGATATGCATGATGATTGTTAAAACACACTTCACCCTAGCACTTACTTGGTTACTTCCAACCAGTTGTCCTGCATTCGTCCCTGACTGCCCATGGGTCCGCCTTGCGCAAGAAGTAGCGCCACAACGCAAAAGCGAAGAATATGTCCTTCCTCCCTCGGTGTCGTCGCCAGCAATCGTCTGTTCGGAAGTACAGTTATTTAAAAATATAACCAATTAGGTTTGCACTTACTGCACATGCGCCTAAACCGGGAAAAGCGATGAGGCACGCACACGTTTTGGCCACAAAACACCGCCCTACAGTGAAATCCCCGCGCTAATTTCTTGGAAAGTCGGACCCGAGACGGCCGCTGGTAAACTTTCGCCACATGGGAAGGAAGGTGGTGGCACACTCAAAACCAGGGCAGAGGCACCACAAAAAATCCAAATTAAATATGGGAAATTTGAAACTGACTTCTCTAACACTTACTTGAGACAACATGCGCAAATACATTCGCTTATTGATATCAAGTGAAATCGCGCCAATTTAACACCGCCAATAGTTTTTCTGAGTTTCCGATAGTGAAATTTTCCGGAGTTTGCAATGGCGTGAACTGTTCTGCGTTGCAACATGAACCGTATGACACTCCCAGACAAAACTGACGTAGGGTGCGAAGTCATCAAAACTGACGCTAGATAGGAAGCCATATTGTAGCAATTTGCATATGAATTAGTCGGCAGTGGCGTAGGGCCGATTCATTACAAAACCATCAAAACTGACGTTAGATGGGAAACCATATGGTAGCAATTTGCATATGTATTAGTCGGCAGTGGCGCAGGGCTTATTCATTACATGGCTGGCAATGTTGCAGCCAATTATTTTGTTTATTTGATATCCGCAGGCCAATGCTCTTTTTCTTGAGAAGATGTCGCGTCTTGCTTGTTACATCAGCAATATACACTATGTATACGGACATGAAAGAAGAGCTCGCTTTGATGTGAATCCTATATAAGGCATCAAGAGAGATCTTCGTGCATAACACTTATCTGTTACTACATACACGTCAAACAGGCCTGCAAAGACAAGAGTTTATTTAATGGCGTAATTTTATTTCACTGTTAATTTTGTTGTACACTTACACGTTGCTTAAGTTTTCAGCGTGTTCAATGTTTGGAGTTACTTTCTTTTCTTTAAAAACTTATTACGATCAATATTGTATGAAGAGCTTTTGACTTTGACTTAATATTCCTTGAGGTGAGCGTGTGAGCGTTAGCCTGTAACGGGAACGAAGAACACAAGCTATTTGATCGGGGTGACCACACGGCGTGAAGTGCCAAAAGACTGGAAGAGGTTCTCGGCTTAAGCGAAAAACTCATCCCTCACCATTTTGAAGTTTTATCGAGGCTGTACCATTCGAGCGCTGCTGGGATACCATGGAACAGTACTGACACACTAATGGTACACTGAAAATAGCGTCAACGGTAATCCGTCGTTGAATAATGTTTGATTCACACTGATCTGCACGTACTCAACCAAGCACTTGTATTTGGTCGTGCAGTGAGCTTTTCCTCCAATTTTACCCGAAAAGTGCTGAAGACGCGAGCACATAAATTCCTATTATGTAGAAACTCTTCCTCCTCGTTTTGTCTCGTTTGCGTGTAAACGGAGAGAGCCAAAAACCCGCAAACTTTCTGCGCTAGTTGTTGCTTTCTGTTGACTGACGCGTACTTGCTTATGAGATACATGCCGCCGCCGTGCCTTCACCTCCACTGCATCCCTCCTATATGAGGAAACACGGTTTAACAAAAACTTAATATCGCTCATCATGCGAATAAATGCATAGCGGAAAGCGGCGTAGTTGCCCGCTGAAACCTTTTTGCATTGATGCCATTGCCTGGCGTAACGTAGTGATAGGTATAGTTGGGCAGGTTAAATATCCGTAAAGGACTACAGCAATGGTCTGCTGCCTCAGCAGAAGAGGAGTTGATATCCGCCGAGATTGGCCTTGTCTGGGGACGCGTGAACGCGTGGCAGGCTAGCGTTGCAGTGTTGTCAGGCGGGTTCTTTCCCCTCTAGCAAAAGGACCCACGGCAAAAACATTTCGCATTCACGAATTAAACATGGAAAAATGCCGATCAACTGGTGTCGAGGCCGAAGTAAGCTACTAAGGGTTGCAATGTTTGTTCGGAGAACAAATTGGGCCGCACAAAAACGGACGGACTGGCGGAGACTTCGTCGTTACCGACGAGCCTCATGGCCCACAAATAAGAGTGGGGCATCCAGATGGTAGCGGTGTCCTTCGCACCCTCCCAACCGGCTCAAAATCCAAACATAGACGTGGCCATGGCAACTCATACAAAAGTACTTTGAATGACTCGCCCTCAAATGAGAAATACAAACCTAACCGATTTATGCTATAGCTTTATGCAATGAAATCACATAACCCTATATCATAAAAGGGCACGTGAGCGGAAGGCCACTCTACCCGGCAAGAGCCCCTGTTAACAAAAGAAAAGAGAGAGCGCGCCCGATGGCTAGCCCATATTAGTGGAGAAGACTGTCATCGATGCGCGTCCTATATCCGGTCATGTTGAACGAAATGGAATGACCGAAATTTCCAAACTTCAACAACCCATTTGTTCAAATAAACACAAAGTACTATATGAAAATTTTTAGATGAATTAATTCTTACTTTTGGATCTGAAACAGATCATCGGCATCATCATGTATGGACATTCAAAAAAACTTTTAATTTCAGTGCAACTATTTTTAATAGGATAATTTCATTTATAAAACTATAAATAGGGCATATCCACACGTTCTCGCTGCTACGTTATAAGGAACAGCAATCAGAACTGGATTTATTTGACTTTTCCGCACAACTAATTCTGCATCTGCATTTAAAACGTTAAAATAATCTTGCAGCTACTTGTTTGGAAAATCCTTCTACAAACATAATTTTGTTTAATTTATCATCATTGATTTGCATGAACAACTTCCAAGTAAATTCCAACCGTTTCGCAGCAAGTACAAAAATAATCAAATCTACATCTAAAATTAACATGCAAACTACAGCGACCAATTTGTTAGTTCGTATCGCACAAATCAATTGTCCATACAACATCAAAGGGGTGCAACTGCTATCGTTGGGTTGTCGTCTCCAATTTCAGTGAAGCCAACGGGGACTGGCGTTCCCGGGGTACCCGAACCGCTTAGTAAAAATACTAGGATTGAAACTGGATCCGAAACATAGTGGCTTTGTGATTGTTCGATAACAAGATCAACTCATTGCTGCGAACCTCAACCCTGGAGGTATATTCAGGTACCAGATGGTCAGCTGATTGGTTGCGGCCCCTTCGGGGGGTTTCGTGGTGGCTTGTGGTGCAAACAAAGGTTGGCGTTAACCTTATAGCGTCAGATACAGCTGGGTCTCGGATCTACCAGTATCAAAGTTGAGAGTTTCCTCAATGTACACTGGTACCGAACTTGGGGGCGAATGATTGGCGCTTAAACCAATCGCCGTCTAATGGTGACCGTGAGATTAGGCCTATAACAGGCAGGTGCTCACGTTAATCAAAACGACACATGTCCATACAACATGTAAGTGCGAAAGACTTTCAGATGATTTGTCACAGTTGTCGAAAGTAATTACAATACGAGTAAACGCAGTCGACTAAGATTTACATGGAGGTGAAGTCCATTCAGCAGACTTTGGTCAGACATAAACTTGGCAGAGTATATAATTCATGTATGCATTACTTATTAGCTTAAATGTAAATGTTTTTCAGGAAAAATCCGCCTTCTTATTGGAAATCTAATTTTCAATTTAACCCAATGTGTTACAACTTAATTTAATACTAAGCATACATAGCATTGGTCTATTTGACATGAAGAAACAAAAAAAAAGATATGCAAAAGATATAATCTACCTCCTCCTCACTAATTGCGTTGCTGTGCCATGCTTGATTTTGAGAAGACCCTATCCTCAGCCAAAACTACAATACGAACCATTCACCGCAATGCAAGAAACTGAAGCGAGTTTAGGCTACGGACGTGAAAAATCCACGCGACGTTGATATCGATTTATTTCCTTAGTCAAGCGTGCCAATCCAATCACGTCAATATTAATAAAATACAGTTCGCTGCCGCATTGACGATTTTGAATATGAACGTTTTCGGCTTAGGACTTCTCCCAAAGATATCCTACAGAAAAATTGAATTAAAAGCGATCACTCAACACTTCTCGTTGAAAGCGCGACTGTAACTGCGATGCATTCTATCGTGTCTCCATTTACGTGAAGGTTCACCGAATTTGAAGAGCTATTTGTAAAGAATCTGTGTATGGCTCAGTCAAAAGTTTCTAATGAATTTGCCCCGCAGTGCTGCATACTCAGACATTCCAACTTCGGTACTCCTGTCTTAATCGCAGCAACCCCAGTACAGTACTTCGTTCTTTCAAGGGGAAAAGTAACACTGGTGTACACTTCTACACGAAAAGTGACACATGCACGTTCTTGAAATGCCAACCGTATTTCAATGTCCTCTTTGTATTTACAGCTCGAATAAATTTGTATTTTATCTTGATATTGGCGGTGTGAGCTAGAATACTTAGCTGCTCGCTCAGCCGAGCTCGATTGCATTTGGTAAGGTAATGCACCGTTGGGAGGCAGTAAATTAGTGTTCCCATGTCCGAAATTTTGATTTTGAGATTTAAATTTTTCAAAAAGAAAATTAACTGAAGTAAAGAAATATGAAAAAGGATTAGAATAGTAATAAAAGTTAAATCTCGTGAAGATTACAATCAAAGGGAAACGTTTAAATTTAATATAAAGGAAAACTGATATAAAATTACATCTACTAATAATAATAAGAAAGAAAACTATTTTATAAATTAAGATTATGAATGGAAGTAATCAAATACTTTTTTTTTAAATCTGCAATTGAAATTTCGGATAGGAGTTAGGAAGGTTTTCGAGCAGTTTGCTTGTGTGACTGCTCGACTACTGCAGTAAGGCATTAGGCGGTGTGCATTGCATTGTTGTATGTGCATCTTCAGATGACTAAAAGAAGCCGAAACGGATCTATTCACACAAGAAAGCAAGGCCCAAACTTTTAATGAAAAAAGTTCTTTATTTTTCTTTTTGCTAAAAAAATTATTTTAAATTGCATTATTCTCATTTTTTTCTTTCAAATACCTTTAATTTTGTTCTTGCTTTTCCAAACTAGTTCGAACTTTCTCTATCTGTCATATTTTCAATAGACAATTTTCTTCTCCTTCGTAGCACTACAGCCCCTCTCGGGCCATAGCTTCCTGTGAATAGCGCCTCCAACTGTCTCGGTCCATTGAATGCGTTCCCCGATTTCAAAATCCGAGCAGCGATGAACTGTCTTCGTGGGCCGAGTCAGACCAGCATTTCCTCGGTTTCCCAACTGGTCTCCAACCTTCAGTTCTCCCAACGAATACCCTTTCGGGTATCCGCATGTGGCTAGCCCATTGCAGCTTCCGCAGTCGAACAATCGTTGAGAGCTCCGGCTCGTCAAAAATTTCTTGCAGATCATGGTTGTATCGAATTCGCTTCGCTCGGATTATTCGCCTCAGGACCCGTCGCTCAAAGGCGTTCAATATATTTGCGGATGCTTGGGTGAGGATCCGTGCATCACACTCATAGCATAACATACTATAGGTTTTATCACAGAATTGTATACTTGGAGCTTTGTTTTCCTGTGTATGCAGCTGGTCTTCAAGATCTTCCTAACGGAATAAAATATTTTATTTGCGAGCTGTATTCTTGGGCGTATTTCGTCTTTTCCATTGCTGTTTCTCACCAGTTTGGCACCTAAATATACAAATTCGTTAACGTTCTTGATACTGTATTCGCCAAGTGTGAAATTTTGTGTGCATGAGGTATTTTTCTTCGACTGTGTCATGAGCTTTGTTTTATTCTCATTGATTTGTAGCCCTACTAGTTTTGCTTCGCTGTCAACTTTCAGGCAGAGTTCTTTGACAGTTGTTAATGACCATGATAGAATGTTGATGTCCACATAGGCTACTACTTGGCTCGACCTGTATAGTAATGTACCTCGTGTATCGACAGGTAGCTTCCTTATGACATACTCTAGAGCCAAATTGAATAGCAATGGGGCCAGCCCATCTCCCTGTTTTAGTCCGATATTTGTTTCAAAGGCATCGGTGACTTGGAAGGCGTCGACGTCATTATCATTTTGGTAAGACGGACTAATTTGGCTGGGATGCCAAAGCAAAGCATTATGTGGTACAGTACTTTAAGATCAATACTGTCGTATGCTTGCTTAAAGTCAACGAAAATTTGGTGTACGTCTATGTTAAACTCCCAGCATTTTTCAAGTACCTACTTGACGGTGAGACAATTTTCGCTATTCCATAAATTTGAGAATTGGAGTCGTAATTTTTTTATTTATTTATTTATTGTTGAGTTATTAAGAAAAATTAGTAACTTCAAGTTTTTCATGTTACTACTTACTTGCATTAAAAACAAACATCGACTTTTAAGAATCCATGTAGTAACATAAGCAAACTGCTCGAAAACCTTCCTAACTCCTATCCGAAATTTTAATTGCAGATTTAAAAACAAAATATTTAATTACTTCAATTCAAAATCGTAATTTATAAAATAGTTTTCTTTCTTATTATTATTAGTAAGTATAATTTCATATCAATTTTCCTTTATATTAAATTTAAACGTTTCCCTTTGATTGTAATCTTCATGAGATTTAACTTTTATTACTGTTTCAATTTTTTTTCATTTTTCTTTACTTCAGTTAATTTTCTTTTTGAAAAATTTAAATCTGTAAATTAAAATTTCGGAAATGGGAACACAAGTTTACTGCCTCCCAATGGTGTATTACCTTACCAA
The DNA here is from genome assembly GCA_963969285.1 of Odontomyia ornata. Classification (NCBI taxonomy): domain Eukaryota; kingdom Metazoa; phylum Arthropoda; class Insecta; order Diptera; family Stratiomyidae; genus Odontomyia; species Odontomyia ornata. Next base: position 211,549,454 of record OZ017738.1, read on the forward strand.
ATGCAATCGAGCTCGACTGAGCGAGCAGCTCAGTAATTTACCGGTAGCGAGAAGAAAGACAAGTTTTGGACGGAGCGTGGAAGTTGACTTACGACCGCGACACGGCGAGCACGTGGAGGACGGCCACCGAAAAAATAAACCATCTTAAGTAAAACAAGTGTTTGGCATCTCGTTCCCATAAGTAAAAGTTAATTTCAATGAGCGCATAATGTTGTCGATAGTTATATCAAGTGCTTGGTCGGAAAAATGTTCGCTTGAATTGAAGACCTGGAAAGAAAAGTAATAGGAAGAGAGTCGCTTTCCTCGTCAATATACATCTTCATTGTCGTCGTCGTCATATGAAATAATTGAGAAGCAAGTATATACTTTCGAGCGTGTGACAACCGTGCAAAAGCGTGTGAAAGTTTCCGAAATTTCACAAAACCGTATGTGTTTTCCATTTTGTTTCTTCAGCAGTCACGGTCGAAACAGCGTGAAGTGTGAGCCAACATCGAGAACCACCGTGCCCCATTCTAATTAGGATTTGCCCATGAAAGTTCGTAATTGGTGGCAATTTCAGTGGAGAAGAAAGACGTTATCGCCGTGATTTGCTCCACGTCTGCTTTGTGCATTCCCAAGCTATCGCTAATCAATTTTGACCTTTAAACTTCTGTGGACTGAACAATCACCAGTAAAGTAACCGAAGATAATTTATTACGATGAAATTAATAGGGGATCAAATGCCTCGCGAAATTCTGGAAAAGGATTAACTGGACGACGCACACAGTCATCTAACTGTACATTTCCCGTGAAAATCACCAAAGGTCCGCGTGACCTAGGACTTCCAATATCAGGGAAGTCGATTCACGACCGCGACCAGGAAAAGAAGGAGAACATGGCCGCTGTGCAAAATACCTGTACGTTCGGTATGAAAAGTGTTGGTAAAAGTGCCGTCAATATAATTTAAAATCGGTCGTAGGATACCGGAAGCGTGTATTTGCGTATATGTGACGGTGCCCGAATAAACTTATTTTTAAATGAAACTTAGTGGCGTTAAGACCACGGATTGCGAACATTTATATTTCAAATTGGATGACACTTATTGCTATAACTTTTTCTATACCAAGAAAATATATTGTGCCATAAACAATGTCAGCATGTAAATGCGTCTGTTCCGGATATAAACACTTTTTGAATTGAAAGAACAAAACTACTATTTATTTCACCCTATTATTTTCTAATTTAAATTCAATCACAAACTCATTATTTTACTAATTTAAATTCAACTACAAGACTTATTGATTTTACTTTGAATTTATCTGTAAATTTACTTTTCGACCGTTCACATTCACATCCAGAAAACTAATGAGATAATATGTACAGATTTTTCGGTGTACCGCAATTTTCATAACAAAGGAATTCGGTACTTTCTAATTCGCTATCAGTGAATTTCAAACTGACAATATCGTAACTCTAAATTCACAATATATCATTTCTGATAAAATCATCACCGTGATCTTCAGTAATTGTTGACAATCAGATGTCAGAAACGTCTGTCAATATTGATTGGGAGTGTAAACAACATCAAATTCAGATAAGTTTTCTAATTTGAATATAAAAGAAAAAACGATTCTTTGTGCTTTTTTTGTTTCAGCGCTGAATTTGAAGACAACTCTAAACATACTCCCCCGGATGAGGAGTTTATTGAAAACACTCATCAGCGTTTACTCTCAAGTGCAGTTTCTGTAAATGTAAGCATTAGTTTGATAGTTTTATTATTTGATATACCTTTGATGTCAATTAGGCTCGGATGTTTGGTTTCAGCGTTCTTTAAGTTTTGATCCGTGGTTCGATGCATTGGCGTGGTGAAGTTATCCCACCTGCTGCTGGGCGTCCACCTACACCGTCATCGTGCTTTAGTTTGCGGTTATGTTCGTAGTGGTTACGGTAAGTCGGTTCTGAAAACATGGGAAATTGATGGAAAGGTTGGGAAACAAGGAAATGATAAATTAGAATGTTTGGCTATGATGTATATTGTGATGGTGTCGTTCTTTGTATAGGCAGTAGTGCTATTTTTGTGATTGATCGTTTGTATGTTTTGCCATTTGCCGAAACCGTAACAACGCGTACTATTGCATCGGGACCCGGATGTACTTGCGTGATCCGAGCTAAAGGCCATCGGTAGGATGGCAGCTTCTCATCCTTTAAGATGCATAAATCACCAACTTTAACGTTGGTTTCTTTAATTAACCATTTCGGCCGACGTTAGAGACGACTCAAGTATTCTTTCTGCCATCGCTTCCAAAAATCTTGGGTAAGTTTTTGAGTCAGTTGCCATCGGTCTAAGTGATTGATATTGGCCATTTCGAATTCCCTTTCAGGTGGTACTCCCATAATATCACCGATGAGAAAATGGGCTGGAGTCACTGCAGTGATATCGCTAGGGTCGTCAGTTAGAGGGCATAAAGGACGAGACTTAAGACAAGCTTCTATCTTAACTAACACTGTAGAAAGCTCTTCATATGTTAAAGGTACGTTGCCTACTATTCGATGTAAGTGCAATTTAATTGAATGCACTCCGGCTTTCCAGAGCCCACCAAAATGAGGGGAAGCTGGTGGATTGAAATGCCATTTTACTCCATCATTTGCTAAGATCTCAGCCGCATCAGCATTTATTATCATCATGATTTTTAGTTCAGCAGCTGCTCCAACGAAATTTGTCCCACAATCGGAATAAATGTGTTTGCAAACTCCTCTTCTTGCCATGAATCTGTGCAGTGTTGCTAGAAATGTTGGTATAGAAAGATCACTAACGACTTCTATATGTATAGCCTTCACAGCCAGGCAGATAAATATTGCCACATAGCCCTTTGATATTTTGCATCCTCTTCCACGGCGATCTTTGAGATTGAATGGGCCACAGAAATCGATACCTGTGTGTGTGAACGGGCGTGATATAGTTACTCGAGCTTCTGGCAGATCTCCCATTAGTTGCGTCAAACTCTTTGCATTAGCATGAAAACAGCGGACACATTGGTGTATGAATTTTTTAATTTGTTTGCGTCCATTTATTAGCCAGAATTTTCTTCTCAAATTATTTAGCATTAACAGCGTTTGTCCATGCATTGTTGGTTGGTGTATCTGATTTAGAATTAGTTCAGTAAATTTTCCACTCTGAGGTAAGATTATTGGATATTTTTCATCGAAAGAGGGTTGAGCGTGTTGTAGGCGACCTCCAACCCTCATTATGCCCTTTTTATCTATAAATGGATTCAGATTAGCTAATTGGCCTTTATTTCCAACTGGTTTCATTTTTTGAAGATTTAGTAACTCTGCTGAGCATTCCGTTCGTTGAGCATGTCTGACCCAGAATTCAAAAGCATGTTTTAGTTCATCGCTAGTGAGATATGTTTGAGAGGTTAGTCGATTCAATTTTGGTTTAATCGCACGAAAACAATAAGCGGTGATTCTTATTAACCTTGTTAGTGTCGAGTATTTTTTCAATAGATCATCCAAAAAGTTGTCCTTTATTATTCCAATATTAACCATCGTACGTTCACGTTGTTTGATATCAGTTGATGGCATATCTTTATTTTCAGGCCAATCATCGATCGGTGCAGTTAACCAGCTTGGTCCATGCCACCATAGTTTATTATTGACCAGCTCGTCGGGTTTAATTCCCCTCGAAGCTACATCAGCTGGATTGTATTTCGACGACACATGACGCCACGGCACGTTGCCAACGTTTTCAACAATGTAAGCCGTTCTATTGCTGACGAAGATAGACCATCGCGTGGGATGACCTCTTAACCAAGCCAAAACGATCTCCGAGTCGGTCCATAACCAGGTGGACATCTTTTCCAATTCTAATGCCGTTGTGACTTCCTTTACTAACCGAGACAATAATACTGCTCCACATAACTCTAAACGGGAAAGAGTCACAGGTTTTACTGGTGCCACCCTGGGTTTGGCTGCAAGAAGATGAGAGGTGATCGTTGGACCTGATTGTGTGACTAAGTAAACCGCAGCCGCGTACGCCTTTTGAGAAGCGTCACAGAATCCATGGAGAGATACAAGTGCGTCTGGTTGATATATCACCCATCTTGTTATTTTAATATGTTCAATTGCAGGTAGCTGCTTCCACAAAGTACTCCGTTCTGTGTTTAGATGACTTGGTATTGGGTCGTCCCAGTCTTGCCCAGATAACCAAAAACTTTGAAGTAATATTTTCGCCACTATTATGATAGGTGCTATCCAGCCTAGCGGATCATATAGGCGTGCTACTTCTGATAGAATAGCGCATTTTGTGTACGTTGTTAGTTGTTCATGCTTCTTCAGTCGATACGTGAAGTAATCCGTCAATGGAAACCACATAACTCCTAACGATTTGTAACCTTGATCCATATCGAAGTCGATTGCTTCCTTCATCTCTATATCCTGTGTTGGGACGCCTTGCAAAATTTGTTTGTTATTTGCTATCCATTTTCGTAATTGAAAACCACCAGAGCTCAGTAGTTCAGTCAATTGATTTCTTTTGGTGATGCATTCTTGTAGGCTGTGTCCTCCGGATAGCAAATCATCCACATAAAATTCATTTAGTATCGATTTGCAAGCATTTTTCTTTTCCGTCCATCGCCAGTCGGTTTAACGTGCGTATTGCAAGAAACGGGGCAGACGTGGTTCCAAAAGTCACTGTTGTAAGAAAGTAGTCTTTGATTGGTTCATTCGGTTAAGACCTCCAGACAATCTTTTGAAAATTCGCATCTTGAGGATGCATGTTCACCTGTCTATACATCTTTGTGATGTCAGCCATCATTGCAAACTGCTTCAACCTCCATCGGATGATGATTGATGTCGTCTTTTGAATAGATGGTCCAGTCAACAAAATATCGTTGAGTGACACTCCAGAACTCGTTTTCCTTGATACGTCAAACACTACGCGTAATATGGTTGAGGTACTTCCTTTATATACAGCGTGATGTGGGAGAAAATTGGCTGTGGTGATTTTCCTTCCAGCTTCGAAAACTGACTCTTCACAATAAGGAATTTCCTTCATGTGGCCCAAGTTGATGTATTCTTGGATTACGGTTGAGTATTCTGGATAAAGTTCTTTGTTCACGGCAAAACGTTTTTCTAATTTCAATAGGTTTGTTACTGCACTTGTTCTAGAGGTTCCTAACTGATGCTGGCAATCCATATTTTTGAAAGGTAATCGGACATGATATCGTCCGTTTGACTCCCTTTGTACGTGAGTTCTATAGTGTTGCTCGCAAGCTTCTTCTTCCTGTGTCATGGCTCGGCTTGTTCCGACTTCTTCAATTTCCCAAAATCTTTTCAATTCTTCGCTGATTTCTAAGTTTCGGTTTGTTTCAATTGCAAATGTATGTAATATTTGGGTGCTGCCTATGTCAACTTTCCCAGATATTATTCAGCCCAATTTGGTAAATTGGAGTACTGGCCCTTGTTTCAAATTTCTAATACCTCCGAGGATTATTTGTGCATAAATGTCTGATCCTAATAGCAGATCAATTTTGCTGGGTCTATCAAAGTGAGGATCAGCGAGGTCTAGGTGTTCAATTTGTTTTCTAATGGACGTAGAAATAGTCTGTGATGGAATAAAGTTAGTCAATTTATTTAAGATGATAGCCTCTATGGTCAAATGTTCGTTATTTCTGAGATATAACTTCATTCTCAATTTTCCTTTTGTCGAAATACCCTTTGATTTCCCAATGCCTGCTATAGTGGTGTTTGTGGATCTTCATTTAAGTCCTAATCTTTGGGCTGCGCATTCCAAAATGATTGACGTTTGTGACCCTTGATCTAGTAAAGCACGGAGTGTCATGTCTCCATTTGAAGTCTCTACATTCACTAAAGCTGTCGCTAATAGTACCGTTTGCATATTGTCCAAAATCGGAGTGTCCATTATAGCGGCTGTTGGTGATTTATTCGATAGAGGTTTCCGGACACATCCAACATCTGTGATTGTGTGCTATGTGTAAATGCCATTGTGGGTTGTTCATTAGGTGCAGCCATTCATTGTTGCTCGTTGAAAATTCCAGAACTCGATACCTGAGTTTCGTATCTAGGTGAAATGTATGTTCGATGGCTGACGTCGGTATTGCTTGTCATTTCAGACCTGTGAAGCAGCGTGTGATGTGCTTTCTTACATCGAAAGCCTCTAGTTTTGCTGGGGCATTGCCCAACCAAGTGTCCCTTTTCCAAACAATTCAGACATAAGCCATTCCTTTTAACTGTATCAAATTTTACTGAGTGACTAGCTTGTTGAAACTCTGTACATTGTCTGAGATGATGTGGACTCTTGCAGAGGATACAATTCAATCGTGACCTGTCTTACTTATCAATACATTATGAACAGTTCTGTTTGGTCTTTGTTTATCCATTCCAGCATCCTCCAACGCTCTGAAACGAGATTGCATGAAATCCTTCAGCTTTTGAAATGACGGTGGTTCAGGAAGAGAGGCTTGCTGTTGTTCCCAAACTTGGCATGAATCAGTTGTGGTGAGATGAATCAACATCGCATCCCACTTATCGTCAATTTTTAAGTTGTTTATTGCTTGAACACAATCAAGCGTTCTATCCAGTAGTAGTTTTATTGACGAAGCAGATTCATTAGCGTTATTTAACGTTAGTAACCTTTTCATCTGCACATTTAGGAGGACCTGTTTGTCATCGTATCGTTCTAGTAGAAGCTTCCATGCCGAGTCGTAATTGTCATCGGTGACTGAATAATGTTTCAGTAGCTGCTCAGCTTCTCCTGCAAGACTACATTTCAAATAGTGCAGCTTTTCCACTTTGGCGATATTTGTTTTGCTGTGAATTAACGATGTGAATAGGTCTTTGAATGCTGTCCAATCACTGTATCCCCCACTGAATTTGGGTAAATTTAATCTCGGAAGTCGAACGTCTGTCTCTTCTGAAGCCTTCGAGGGTTGATTTTGTGTATTTTGATTGCCTTGCATTCCTTGCGATTCATGTTGTATACGCAATTTGTAATGATTTTAAGTCTTGATCCGAACGAGGAACCGACCTCTCATCGGTTCATGACGTTAAGTCTGAGTAGTGCCAACGGATGGTACCAACCGGTCGCGGCTCTCCAAATGGATTACGCTCATCTACAATTTTCAGCCACCAATAAATGCCCGTTTCCAAACGCGTCACAAATCACAATCATACGGAGAGGGAACATACTTTACGTTACTCCGTATTTCTTCATTCAGCCAGTCAAAGAACAAAAATCTAATCTTTATTTCGCGTTCCCGAATTTCCGACGCGGCACCGAAAAAAAATATACTACGCTAACTCAAACCCGACGAAAGCTACACTAATAAAAATGCAAAACCAACAAAGGTACCGCGTACCACGCGCGACGCGAAGCCGACCTCAGCGGATTTAGTCAAACCCTACCCTCGCGACGGCATACCTACCATGCACTCTACCTTCCGCTGAAAGAAAGGAACCACTGGAAAGGAAAGTCTAGGGTTAAATTAGAAGTTCATAGTATTTATTGTCTTTCACAAAATGACAAAAAAAGGCTTAAGCCTAAAGTAGCTTCACAAATACCAAAGTTTCTACACTGCTACAAGAATATTAAGCAACCTTTTAATATTTTCGCAAATCGAAAGCATCAATCGAAATCGTATCTTAAAATTGCAATTTAATTTTTAATTCATTGAAGCAAATTTTGTTTCCGTTAAATGTTAATCTGAAAAGTTTTTACAATTTATCGTGTTAGCTGTATTTCATATGTTTATCAATTATGCAATTACTAATCTATGATTGTAGGGGATTTGGGATCACTGAACTATTTAGACTTATTTTATTATTTTTCGTTGGAATTTCCAGAGAGTTGGACATGTGTATTTATAACTACATTTTCATAAGATCCTTTTGGTTACTTAAAGCGTGCGCCGTAAAGTTCAAACTTGAGCTTGTGCCCAAAACTAATTTTAAACATGTAATTTTTTTTCTGGGAATGACGACTGCATTTCAACAAAGTAAAAAATTGGATTGAATAGAAGTAGGATTTCGTGTCTTTATTTTCCATTCATTAAGGATTCTCATCATAGAATATTTAAATTTGGTTTCAAAAAAAAACTTTGGTATGCCTTATCCATAACAACGATTTGGTCGCCATATAAAGTTTTTTTTTTTTTTTGATTCTAAGCGCTTCTGAATAATAAAAGCGATTTTAATTATTTTGGTTCTTTTGTTTATATTATTTTACTAGAAAAATATATAAATTAATTAAAGTACATTACCCTACTTGGCTACAATTTTCATAAGTACGTGCTTCATATAACTTTATAAATTTAGGAGCCCATGTAAATATAATATCAAATAAACTGCTATTCGCATGCAATACATTAAACCGAGGTTATGCTAAAGAATCTGCCCAGCAGCTTCCAAAGAAAAATAATTACAACTTTTTGTGATTGATATTATATAAATTAGCAATGATTCACGGGTGCATTTCCTCATCCAAGCGAATCAATAACCTCAAATTTAGTATTTAAGATTAAGTATTGACTATCATTTCACTTTCTTCTTAAATTGAAGATATGTCCCTTAACTACTATACTTATTAGCGAACTATTTAAGTGAAATTGGCGAATAAAAGAAAATTAGCATTGTTCAACAGAAATTGATCTACATTTACTTTAAATCATTCTTTCGCTTAGATTTTAGTCTACAATTTATTTTAGTTTTTTTTTCTTTTCAGTTGTTTTCTTATTTTCTGTTTGTCGTGCAATATTTATAATTCACAATACATATATGAAGTATTTTTTTTCTTAGTTGCTTTACTTTTTCCGTCTTTATTTGCATGTTTGTCGCATAATTATATATACAGTTTTTTTATTATTTTGCTCACCTTTTTGTTTTTGTTATTGTACATTCAGAATTTTATGTTTTTTAAAAAGCATACTTTCAATTTTTTTTACGTATCAAGTTAAAAAAATAAGGGATCCCAATAACTAATGTCCTAGTTCTTGGCGATATTTTCTTTTTGCTCGCAACAATGGAAGGGATTAAAAATTCAAATAACAAAGCTGAAAATGAAAACTTAGTCTAACCACAGTAAAAACATTTTTACAGTTCGCGACACAGGAATTAAAAAGACTAGTATAGGTGAGAACTTTTATGAGCAATACAGTACCCTTCTTCAAAGTTTGATTGAAGTGGGGATCTAGCAAAATAATGATATTCCTCGAACCGATTCTTCAGATATTTGGCTGAGAGACAGCGACTTCCAAATACGTATTATTAAGATGGGTAAGAAACTAGATACTAAGCACATTATATAAATTTTCGCGAAACTTCCCAGAAGTCAAGGAAGCCGAGAAGAGCTAGCGACCACCTAAATTCAGCCGGAGGATGCGAAACATCGTGGTTTAAGTCTTCATTGCGGCCTATACTGCTAGTTCTTGTGCAGTGAATTGTAATACTATACTAAACAAAACGAAAACAGGGTTTCGGACAATTGTATAATATAACGAATTGATAGCGTTTGAATTTCATCTTGACCTAACATAAAACAAACTAACTTATGCATTAAGCACTTCAAATAAAAATCACTCCACTGAAGGTACTTGCAGCTTTAACCGAACCACACAAGTGATTATAAAAATACATGTTATAAAGCAAAAAAAAAGCAAAAGAGACAACATCCGTTGTGGGGGCCCCAAAATAAAAGAAACTTTATGTAACATCGGGTTGTGAGCTAGGGTCCACGGAGCCACAGAGCGTTAGTATAAAAAGATGAGCGAAAGTATAAAAAGAGAGCGAAAGTATAAAAAGATGGGTTCGAGTACTGTTAAAAGTAAAAATTCACTCAACTTGATGTTAAATGAATGGTTTGTTGTTTTCACGCTTTATCCTCCCATAAACAGGTGACGTTACATTTTTTTCTACCAATCCGAATTTTATTGGTTGTTTGCAATTAGGCTAGCGCGGAAATTTCAGAATCGATATTATAAGTATATTTTACAATCTCCAATCAAAATGGTGACATATTATGTATATTGGTTCGATTCACATCAATTTTACATGGTCTATTCCGATAAAATTATAAACAGATCGAGATCGTACGAGCAAAAAGGATCGCTTAACTTGAATTATTACGCTCGGAAATTGACGAGAGGCTTACAAGAGATCGATGGAACTGAAGTATTAGTGTCAAGTTTTGATTTTTCATACATCATGAAGCATTGCGTGCTTCCGTTAGCTAAAAGGCCAATGTCCTCTATTCTGATATGAAAAGTCTAAGGTAGGTTGCAGTTAGTACAAATGTAAAAATAGGAATACGGATTAATAACGCGCTGCCTTTTTATTAATATTGAGTGATAACTTTTCATCGCACAGTGACACCACCTCAGCACCATAAAAGACACCGTAAAGTTATTTTTATGGAGGCTGTTGTTTCAACTTTTCTTGTGTAGCGATTAGATTCAAGTCATAGCAATCCATCAATGACGTTCGTATCCCAAACTATACCTCGTGTGGAATTATGTGTCTCTATTTTGAATACATCAAGTACAGCGCGAAATGCTCCTACAGGGTGCCTCATTAGCCTAATATTGTTTTTGATTACAACCGTACAGGCGCCAGTCGACCGCTATCACTCTTATAACAAAATACAGACTCGTTTAAAGTATTCATGCAAACCTGATTGTTGAGAAACGGTTGAAAAGTATCGATATAGAAACGATTGAAGACACCAACCCTGAAAATGACAAGAAGTGACAACCACGATCAACCGTAACATGTAATGGAAAAAATAGCGGCACTCTCGAGTGATTAAAGGCAGTTGGATAACGAGTTGAGAGAGTTTAGTTAGAAATTTGAATTTGTTCGAGGAAGAATTTAGTCAATTTGAAGAGTTGTTCAATAAAATATATAGAATATACTAAGCCTAAAGTCTAGTATTGTATTTTTCCCCATAACTTCTTTATTTTGTGGAAAGTTCGGTGATTCAAGCGATTCCGCGAGCAACAGACATTGTGGTCCTTCGAGTTTTTAGTTCAGTGAACGAAGCGATTCTCCAAGCAACATTTTTCGCCCCAAACATTGGTCCGTCGAGCCAGATTCGGCATATTTGAAACAGATAAAAAGGGGTGAGTGTGTGTTTTTTTAAAATAAAACAGGAGTGGTGTGTTATTAGAACAGTAGTGTCAAGATGGATAAGCTAGTCGCGGTACAAATGCAACGCTTAAATCAAATGATCAATTCCGCTGTTAATTATGGTAAAGAAGGAAAAAAGAAAAGATCAGTGTACAGTGTCGAGAGGCGTCTTAAATCCCCTGAAGATACTTACTTAGCGGCCAAAGAATCTCACAAGGAGATACTGAAGTTGTGGGCAGGGGACGAAATACCCTATTTCGAAAAAAATATATTTGGTGAACTGGAAGAATACTTCTCGTTAGCCAACGAAATAAATGAATTTTTACAGACCGAGCTGGTGGCAGATTCTCAGTGTCCCATTAATAGTGGCATGAAACTGCCAAAAATTGAGCTACCACAGTTTCACGGGGCATATGAAGACTGGGTTTCGTTCAGGGATTTATTTAGTTCGCTGATAAAGGAGCAAAATTTATCAGATGTGCAAAAAATGCACTATTTGAAAGCTTGTGTATTTGGTGAAGCGGCGACACTTTTAAAACCATACCAGATTACTGCTACCAATTTTACTGTTGCCTGGCAAGTTTTAGTTGATCGTTTCGAAAATAAACGGGTTTTGCTTGACACGCAGCTCCGGAAGCTGTTAGATCCAAGCACTGTGGGTGAGTCTGCGGTTGGGATTCGCAAATTGCTAGATACAACATTTGAAGCCATCAAGGCAATAGAAAATCTTGCTATAGATGATATATGGGATGCATTGCTTGTCCATGTTACCACACAATGACTGCCTATGCAGACACGTCAGTTATGGGAACAGCAAACTACTGTCAATAAAAAACTGCCGTCGTTCGAACAAATGAAATTATTTTTAGACAACCGCTTTCGGGCATTAGAAGCGATTGCACCTACAACAAGAGCAAAACAATTTACCTCGAAATTGCAATCGCATTTGGTGCAACAGGAAGTCTGCGCGTTTTGCAAAGGAAATGATCACAACATAAGACATTGTTCAAGTTTCGTAAAGTTAAACTTTGATGATCGATATGCTATTGGGAGCTGACCTGGTCTCGAAGATCTTACGGCCTGGGATAGTCCGGGGCCTAGAGAGGCCGATAGCACAAAACACATCGTTGGGCTGGATCATTTCGGGAGAAGTGAATAATTCAAATACAACGACAATTCGAAGCTTTGCGATTACAAAGAATCTTGAAGATGGAATCACCAAACAACTTCGGAAGTTTTGGGAAGTAGAAGAAGTTTCAACACAGAGAGCCTTTACCATGGAAGAAGAAAGTTGTGAAAGTTTCTATCAGCGAAATACATCTCGGGGCGCAGAGGGACGTTTTACAACAAGATTGCCTTTTAAGAATAATTACAAATGTCAGCTAGGTGCATCACGACAAATTGCGTTAAATAGTTTGATAGCTACAGAAAAGAGATTAGCGAGGGACTCCCAGTTAAAGGCTGAGTACAGAGACTGCATCAACGAATATTTGAGGTTGGGACACATGTTTCCTGCGAAAGATACACAAGACGTAATCGAGACTAGTGACGGGAGAAAAATCTGCACCGCGAATTATTTGCCACACCATGCGATAGTTAAAGATAGTTCCACAACAAAGGTCCGAGTAGTATTTGATGCGGCGAGGAAAACAAAGTCAGGATGGGCGTTGAACGATGTTCTAATGACTGGTCCCTGTATTCTAAACAAATTATCGGATGTTTTGTTGAGATGGAGACTTTGTGTAAAAGCCTTCGCCGCCGATATTGAAAAAATGTATCGGCAAATAAGAATTCATGAAGAGGATGCAAACTATCAGCGCATTTTATGGAGGGATACGGATGGATCGATTGAGGACTACTGCTTAGCAACTGTCACCTTCGGAACAACTTGTGCTCCACATTTGGCGATTCGAAGTCTACATCAAGCGGCTGAGTCTGTTAAGGAAACGAATCCTTTGATTTATACATCGATAATGCAAGATTTCTATATGGATGACTATTTGTCGGGAGCAGATACTTTAGAAGAAGCCATGGAGAAGCAAACAACAGTGATAAATTTACTTAATAACGCGGGCTTCAAACTGAGGAAATGGATAGCAAACGATAATTCCATTTTGCAGAATATAGACCTGAAGGATCAAACTGAGCATACAATATTGAATTTAGATTGGGACAATGGTTTCAAAACGCTAGGCGTTGTTTGGTATCCGTCATGTGACAGTTTTAGCTACAAAATTAAAATAACATCGAATGGTCCGGTATGTAGTAAACGGACATTATTGACGGAAATAGCACGACTGTTCGATCCGATGGGATGGCTAGCTCCGATCATTATTCGAGGAAAAATATTAATGCAAGCTCTGTGGTTGAGCGGTACGGATTGGGATAGTATCTTACCTAAGGAAATCAGCGACGAATGGGACCATATAAAAAAGGATTTGATACATATCGAAAACTTGCGAGTGCCGCGTCTAATCAAGATTGAAAAAAGTGAAGAAATTCAATTGCACGGGTTCTGTGACGCATCAAATCAAGCTTATGCCGCAGTAGTAAATCTGGTATCGACATCGCAAACACAAGCACAATCATCGTTGATCATGATTAAAACCAAAGTCGCCCCAATAAGACCCATTACAATACCCAGACTAGAATTATGTGCAGCGGTTTTACGAGCTAAACTAATAAAGGAAATTAAACTGTCATTGAATCTCGTAGCGGTTAAACTATACCTTTGGACTGATTCAACGGTAGTCCTATCGTGGATTAAAGGTCATCCAAGTAAATGGTTCGTATACGTCGCTAATCGAACCGCAGAAATACACACCAAAGCAAAAGATGCTATTTGGCAATATGTTCCAACTGCCGAGAACCCCGCTGATATCGCTACTAGAGGCGTAGATCCAACGAGTTTGCTCAAGCATTCACTGTGGTGGAATGGGCCAGGGTGGTTGACTCAATGGAAAACCCGTGGCCCGAAGCAAATGGAAATTCCTACAATAGAACTTGAAGCTCGAAAGCTTGCCGTCGTGGTCAATACTTCACATTTCACAGATTGCGAGTACTTGTTAAACAAATTCTCTACTTTGAATAGACTCATTCGAGTGACGGCATATTGTTACAGATTTGCCGCTTTAGCGAAGAGGATCAAGCCTGATACACCACATTTGTCCACTTATGAATTAAGAAAGTCACTTTTATTTTGGGTAAAGTACACTCAAAGAACAACATTTGCCATTGAAATGTCAGCTTTGGAAAGAATGAAGCCCATCGAGAAAAATAGTAAGATATTAAACCTCAACCCATTCTTACATGAAGGTATATTAAGAGCCGGAGGTCGATTGGAAAATGCGCATATAAGTTTTGATAAAAAACATCCCATTATTCTACCAAAACACAGTCGTTTGATAGCACTGATAATAGAACAATATCACTTATCGACGTTGCATGGGGGAGCGCAATTGACGCTAAATTTGATACGAACGAAATATTGGATTGTTAATGGAAAACAAGTCGTGAGTCAACATATTCATCGCTGTGTTACTTGTTTTCGTCATAGGGCTACAGTACAATCGCAATTAATGGGAAACTTGCCGAGTGCCCGAGTGAATATACCTAGACCCTTCGCTCATACCGGAGTCGATTATTGTGGACCTATTTTTATTAAAAATGGAAAGGGCAGAGGAACTGCGAAGATTAAAGGCTATGTCGCTATATTTATTTGCTTAGCAATAAAGGCTATTCATATCGAATTGGTGGGAGATTTAACTACAGAATCCTTTTTAGCAGCATTCAAAAGATTTGTAAGTAGACGAGGATTTTGCAAGCATCTATACAGTGACGGAGGCTCCAACTTCGTACGCGCTAACTCTGAGTTAAAGAATGTCATCGAAAGGAATAGAAATGTAGCAGAAGACCTAGTCACCAACGACATTATGTGGCATTTCAATCCTCCCGCAGCACCTCATTTCGGGGGTCTGTGGGAGGCAGGAGTCAAGTCTATAAAATACCACCTTAAGAGGATAGTCGGGGAAACAACTATGACATATGAAGAATTAAACACAGTGCTGACGCAGATTGAGGCTTGTCTAAATTCTAGACCACTATGTCCACTATCAGAAGATCCTAATGATCTATTAGCTTTAACACCAGGACATTTTTTGATTGGTGATGCTCCTCTGGCTGTACCGGAAGACAATTTATTGGACTTGAAAATTCATCATTTAAACCGTTGGCAACTCACTCAATGGACTATGCAACATTTTTGGAAACAATGGAGCTCGGAGCACATCTCACGCTTACAGCAGCGATCTAAATGGCTCCAAACAACACCCAATTTACGTGAAGGGGATCTGGTGCTAGTGAAGGAGGATAGATGCCCCTCTTACAAATGGCCACTGGGAAGGATCATAAGAACCACACCTGGTGTCGATGGTAGAGTCAGAGCCGTGACTGTAAAAACGCAAAATTCGTCATTTCAAAGGCCAATTACAAAAATTGCACCACTACCCATTAATGACCATCACGATCAAGAGCAAATATTAACAATGACTGAAAACCTAATCAAATAAGAACATGAAAAAAAAAAGTCCCTAAACACACCCTAGATCGAAACTACCGAAATTACAAATATCACAGAACACTGAGAAACCCCTAGAAGCCCACTTAGAATCACACGCCAAACCCCTAGAAACCCACTTCGAATCACGAACTAAAACTCATAAGAGAACTAACAGAACACACAGAAAGATGAAAAACACGCAGAAGAACATTTAGAAAACATAAAGAACACACACAAGAAGATTTTGAAAACACTCCCTTTACAAATCACTCTAAACCCCACAAGAAACATTTGAAAACAAAAAAAAAAAACAACCCGAGCGAGTAGGACGCGCTATAACGTCCTCCGTTCCTGCGCCTCAAGGTTCTCAGCACGGTGGAAATACCGCTGAGTACCGATTGGTACCCAGATCCTCGAGATCCAGAGTCGGAACGGGAACAACGCCATAAACTCTAATATATTCTAACACTTATTACATGCAAACTAATAATCATATTTCCAGATCAGAAATCAGGAATTTACCTGAAAATACTTTCCAGCGGGGGGAGGATGTTGAGAAACGGTTGAAAAGTATCGATAAAGAAACGATTGAAGACACCAAACCTGAAAATGACAAGAAGTGACAACCACGATCAACCGTAACATGTAATGGAAAAAATAGCGGCACTCTCGAGTGATTAAAGGCAGTTGGATAACGAGTTGAGAGAGTTTAGTTAGAAATTTGAATTTGTTCGAGGAAGAATTTAGTCAATTTGAAGAGTTGTTCAATAAAACATATAGAAGATACTAAGCCTAAAGTCTAGTATTGTATTTTTCCCCATAACTTCTTTATTTTGTGGAAAGTTCGGTGATTGAAGCGATTCCGCGAGCAACAGACATTGTGGTCCTTCGAGTTTTTAGTTCAGTGAACGAAGCGATTCTCCAAGCAACATTTTTCGCCCCAAACACTGATGATCGCTTGTATTAAAACGCTTCCTGCATGAGCCTCTCCTTGCTTGATATTGCGCGATGCGTCGTTTGTCGAATGAAGACGATTAAGAGATGCTGATGTGATGTTAATATTGATATTGATGATGTATTGCATGCGTTCTCGACGAGAGTGTTTCCTGTCTGTCACTGTTGAATTAATTGCTGGATCTTAGAGGCTAGGATAAGTACGCCGAGTTGAAGGTGACGATCGACAGCAGCAAGACGATGTTCAGGCTCTTCAGAATGCAATCACCAGCGAGAGTTCCAGCCCAACTGCTTTGTGTTTTCTTTTCGCGTTCTTAAAACACTTCGAGTTATTTATTAAATTACTAATTGCATTCTGGGGTCACCTTACGGTTTATGATGTATTGTCTTGGGACATCTTTTTTTATTTGTCTTGAATGATGTTGTGAATACGAGCTGAATAGCGTACTTGTGCCTTTGCCGCCTCAAACGTTCTCGTTCCCGAAATAATTATGGCAATTTCTCGCAAGAAACTTTTCCACGACGACTGAGGCAACCGCGACAGAGAACCAGCGACACACTTCCCAACTCCACTGCCATGTGGCTGTCATTTCCTTTGCACATCCCACGACAAAATTGTCATGGGATGTGCACTCGTCACAAGCAACGTGAAATGACAAGCCACCTAGCAGCGAGGTGTGTTAGTAGTGGTCGCCAGCGGCGTCGCATGATTCATTAAAGGGCAGTGTCCACGATGCCTATCAGGCATGGGGAGACTGAAGGAAACGCTGCTTGGCCCTATGATGTTTTGTTTTTTTTTCTCTCAGCATCGTAGGTCTTTGGCATGGTAGACTTCCAGCTTCTTCCCGGACATGTCCGCAATGAGGTACCGCGTGGGACTTAAGACTTGTAAGACTCGACACTTCACGAACTTCTTATCTAGCTTGGCAGTGTATTGCCGACCTGCTTCACTTTGTCTCAAATTCCGTCGGTAGATTTCGTCGCCTGCCTTGAAGCCAGAAGGATGGGATCGCAGATTGTAACGCTCCTCCCCCACCCGTCTACTGTCTTCAATCCTCTCCCGGATTTGTTCTTGTAGAATTTGGAGCTTCTCGTGCGGCTCCAGCACCACTATTGGGTCTTCCAAACCTTTCAACTGCCGCAGTAGCCGGTACGAGTTTCCGTGGCAGATCATATGCTGGCCGAACACGGCAAAGTATGGGGAGATGCCTGTGGTGGAGTGATAAGACGAACGCAGGGCACAGGTGATGGCGGAAATCCTGCGGTCCCAATCCTTCTGATGCGGTTGGACGTAGGCCCGAATGGCGGCTATGAGGGTGCGGTTCAACCGCTCGGATGCATTGGCTTGCGGAGAATAAACGGCAGTCCGCTGATGCGTAATGCCATACTTTTCCATTAGTTCCCGAGATCTAGACGAGGTGAACTGAACTCCGTTGTTGGAGACCAGCTTCTCCGGTACTCCAAATATATGGAAAACGTGATTTTCCAGATAACTGACTATGGGGCCGGTGTGCAGGTTTCGAAGAGGTTCCACAATCGGGAATTTGGACAAGTGGTCCAGTCCCACGACAGCTCCCGTGTATCCTGAAGTCGAGCGAGGGTACGGACCGATGAGATCTATATACAGGCGCTGGAAGACCCGCTCCGGTAGTTCGAATTTTCCCATCGGGGGCCGAAGAACAGAATTGGGCGCTTTAGTGCATTTGCACAGCTCACAGGCGGCTACGTACTTTTTCACTTGCTGTGCCATCCTAGGCCAAAAGAAGTAAGTCTTCAGTCGCCGAAGCGTACGACCATAACCGCCGTGTGCACTCAATGGGTGGTCATGAGCCCGCTTAATCAATTCGAAGGTCAGTTCTTCGGGCACCCATAACTTCCACTGTTCCTCTTCTTGAATGGGGTCCCCGGAGGCGTGTCTCGTCCGCTTGTATATGAATCCCTCTGTCACCCGTAGTTATGGCAGCTGCGGCAACTGGTTCTGAATCGTATTCATCCGCTGGGTATAAGAGGCTGACTTGAAAGCGGGATGGTCCAAGTCGACCCATAGGGGGCTGTCGTCCTCCTGGGCCAACTCGGCTCCTTCAGGGGCGAACATCCTTGATAATGTGTCCAGTACCACGTGCTGACTTCCCTTGCGGTGTCTTATCGTGAAGTCAAACGCCTGTAATTTCGGGGCCCATCTGGCCAAGCGGCCGTGGAGATCAGTTTGGCTCATCAGCCATTTCAGTGACGCATGATCAGTGACGATTTCAAAGGGATGTCCTTCTACATATGCTCGAAAACGCTTCACTGCCAGCACAGCCGCCAGGCATTCCTGCTCCGAGACCGTGTAGTTCCGCTGGGCCTGGTTCAGCTTGTGGGACATAAAGGCTATAGGCCTCTTCTCACCGTCTTGTGCAACCTGGACTTAGACTGCTCCCACCCCTTTGAGCCAGGGTCTAAAGAAATTTGCCAGAAAGCGTCCTTGGAGTCTAAGCTCGTGTTGAAGTGGGCTTTAGGCAACCGACTCAAAATGCCTTCAATCAACGGTAGAGCGTATGCATCCTTGACAGTGACGGCGTTCAAGCGTTTGGCATCCAAGCATAACCGGACCTTGTTTGGCTTGACAACTAAGGTGACCGGGGAAGCCCACGCGCTCTGCGATTCTTCGATCACGCCTAATGCTAGCATTCGATCAACTTCGGCATATAACAACTTTTCCTTCGCCGGAGATATAGTAACATGTCTCTGTTTTATGGGTTAAGCATCCCCCACATCTATTGTGTGTAACAACAGGGCCGTCCGCCTGAGACCTTCCTTCTCATGCGATGGAAAAGCCGATATAGCCGAGTCAAGTCGCAGTTGTTGATTCCCATCCAGTGCATGTCGTAATAAGTGAGTGGTTTGAGTTTTGTCAGGAACAGTGGTGACGGACTCCAGGGTCGTGCCGGAAAACAGTGCCGGGGCCAAGTTAAATTTTCGAACGAAATCCACCCCTAGATAAAGATTCTGGGTTAATTGAGGTATGATGTAAAATTCCAGAGGTTTAGTTACTCCTTTAAAGGTGACATCCGTCGTAATTTTTCCCAATACAGAGTGACGAGTTCCGTCCGCCGTGCTTAACCAGGTGGTAAAATGGTGGATTTGATCCGCGTGCATGGCCAGTACCTCCCCTGCAAAATCGGCTGATATGCAATTCACACTGGCTCCCGTATCGACTAAACCTGACAATCGTTTTTGCAGGAGGTGTACTGACGCATATGGTCGAACGTCATCCCTCAATAATTCGTCTAAGTGTATGTCCCTCAGTACATTCCTCGACTGCCTGACCCTTCTCCAGAAGCTCCGCATCCGACGCGTGGCTCGCTTGCTTCGCGGTGGGACAGTTGTAGCCAACTCCTCATGGAAGATGCGCTGTCGTGTAGCCAAATAATTCCGCAGTCTGACGTGGAAGATAGCTAGAGATGGGGTCAGCATTGGTTCGTCCGGGTTTTAGGAGTTCCGACGGGTGGTCGCGGCACTCGCTGGCATGTTTTTTCGCAATTTGCAATTTGCGCAATCAGGTGCGTAAGTGTCTGCCTTCCCGCATCGGTAACAGAAGATCGTCGGTTCTGCTGGACATGCATAGAACCGATGCCCCGTTTGTCGGCAGTTCCAACAGACCGTCGGGCTTGTAATTGCTTCAAGGGATGGTCCATCGATCATTGCTTGGCCCTCAAGCTCCGGGGGTGCTCCGCTCCTCGGTACTGGTACTGCGTCAGCAAGTAGGTGGTCCGCTGCCATTAACTCCGCGGCGTGATGATTTCGTGGATTTCGTCCCGCTATGCGAAGTTGTGGACGGAAGGTACCTTACCACTCATCCAGCTGTTCTTGCCTACGGGCATGGAGGCGTAATCCCTGTATGGTGTGATGATTTCTACCAGTTCGTCCTCGGGCATGGTTGCTCGTAAGCGAGTGCTCAATCTCACTATACTTGTGTAGTACTGGTCGAACGGTTCGTGAGCGCCTTGTTTCCGTTTCTTTATTTGTTCCCTTAGTTCTCTTTCAGTGAAGCCGTCATCAAATCGATTGCGAAAGGCTGCACTGAAAGAATCCCAATTGGGACGTGGCGTCGACTCCTTAAAACTCCAGTACCAGTCGGCAGCATCTCCGCTGAATAGAAGGTGTGCATGCCGGAGGAAGGCCGAGAAATCACCTCCCAGGGTGCTGGATACTAACGCCTGAATCCTGAAAAGGAACCGGTCCGCTGATATTATCGAGTTGAAACCCGTGAAGTTCAGGCGCCAACTCTCCATAATACGAGGCGTCGGGTCTCGGAAAGGTGTCAATGCGTTCCCGGGAGGAATCGCATCTTCGATTGACCTGCTGTAAGGGACTGCCTCGGGGACTGGAGGTACCAACGGAGGTGCGGTGCTGTGTCGTGGTCGATACTCGGGAGCTCTGGGGTCCATTCCCGAGTTCCTTGGAGGTAGGGTCCATTGATCAGCCGGTCGAGAGTGGGGCATAGCCACACTGGGATTGGGCTCCCAGCCAAGCGGAGTTCTCACGCGGCTGGGGGGTTGACTCATCAGGAGGTTCTGGAGCCTTCCCTCCAAGTTGCCAATCCTCTCAGACATGTCTCGCATTAACGCCACGAGGGTGTCAATGGAGTGGGTGAAGGCGCGGTTGTAACCTCGGCCGCGACAACTGCAGCAGGAACTTCCCCGCCCCCGGCTCCTTGCAAGTCCATCAGTGATTGGGGTGGTTCGGCATCTGGGACCCCTTTCGCCACTGCTCCACGCGTCGGGACGTGCGTTCCGAGGGGGGCGTCTACGGCTGTCCGCTCTATGGGTCGCCAGCATAGTGGGCAAAGCTCGGACGTTAGGAGGAGCTGTTGGACACAGGCACGATGGAACAGGTGTCCGCACTCCTATCGCACGCTGTGTACGCCCTCCGCTACGTCTTCAAAGCAGATCCCGCGGTTAGCTGGTTGGACCGTTTTGGATCGGGTCCAACGCTTGTCTGGGGTCCACTTCGTTGCTATTTTTACGTTAAATCTGGGTTGATGCTAGATATGCCTAAAAAGAAACGACAAGAAGAAAAAAAAATGTTAACTAAGCTTGTCCTAATATATATGTTTATATACAATCCATGAAATGGAGTGGCCGATAGTGGCGAGCTATTTAAAATGAGCAAAATGAAAAAAATTATTTGATACACACTTCCCTTTCCAGTAGTCGACTCCTCCAAAGGAAAATGAGAGTGCGTGGTAGTCTGCCGAAGAAAGGGTGCTTTCGGTCGATTTACAATAATTAACCCCATGCCCACATACGTCACAAAAACCGTCTCTAAACTACGTTAAATGACTCGACGGGACAAGTGGTAGAGCTACTGTAACAGCTTAGTGCGCGGTCAAAATTCCCGACGCGTGGAAGCATCCCGGGCTTCGCAACTCCAGCATACGCCACCGAACGTTGAACCGATACCACTCGTCTATCACGCATACGAAATAAGTAGAATCCTTCCGCGACATAAAGGCAAGGTAGCCTTCTATTTTCTTGAGAGTCCAGGCCGACAGGAGAAGAAAAGAAAACCCATCTGGCTGACAGTTCCATCAAGACAATAGAAGGTCCTTACAGTGGTTAACCTGGGACAACACATCGGAAGGATTCTGTCGCGAGAAAAAAAAATCAAACAAAGGAGAGCGGAAGCTACAACTCACGTGAAGCGACTGGTAGTGTGTATGACACAACTCCACTGCTCCTGTCTGTGAGGCTCGAGTACCAAGGTACCTTACATCCTCCGTAAAGGACCAACTCGTCAGAAGACGCGAATCTTTTATCCCCTTAGGATGTTTTGGCCCCACGTTGGGCGCCATTTGTAATGATTTTAAGTCTTGATCCGAACGAGGAACCGACCTCTCATCGATTCATGACGTTAGGTCTGAGTAGTGCCAACGGATGGTACCAACCGGTCAACCAATCCGTGCACCGTTATCCATTTTCGCGGTGGCTGCTTCTCGGCCAGCTAGATCGGAGAGGATTTCGGTCGCGGGTCTCCAAATGGATTACGCTCATCTACAATTTTCAGCCACCAATAAATGCCCGTTTCCAAACGCGTCACAAATAACAATCATACGGAGAGGAAACCTACTTTACGTTACTCCGTATTTCTTCATTCAGCCAGTCAAAGAACAAAAATCTAATCTTTATTTTGCGTTCCCGAATTTCCGACGCGGCACCGAAAAATATACTACGCTAACTCAAACCCGACGAAAGCTACGCTAATAAAAATGCAAAACCAACAAAGGTACCGCGTACCACGCGCGACGCGAAGCAGACCTCAGCGGATTTAGTCAAACCCTACCCTCGCGACGGCATACCTACCATGCACTCTACCTTCCGCTGAAAGAAAGGAACCACTGGAAAGGAAAGTCTAGGGTTAAATTAGAAATTCATAGTACTTATTGTCTTTCACAAAATGACAAAAAAACGCTTAACCCTAAAGTAGCTTCACAAATACCAAAGTTTCTACACTGCTACAAGAATATTAAGCAACCTTTTAATATTTTCGCAAATCGAAAGCATTAATCGAAATTGTATCTTAAAATTGCAATTAAATTTTTAATTCATTGAAGCAAATTTTGTTTCCGTTAAATGTTAATCTGAAAAGTTTTTACAATTTATCGTGTTAGCTGTATTTCATATGTTTATCAATTATGCAATTACTAATCTATGATTGTAGGGGATTTGGAATCACTGAACTATTTAGACTTATTTTATTATTTTTCGTTGGAATTTCCAGAGAGTTGGACATGTGTATTTATAACTACATTTTCATAAGATCCTTTTGGTTACTTAAAGCGTGCGCCGTAAAGTTCAAACTTGAGCTTGTGCCCAAAACTAATTTTAAACATGTTATTTTGTTTCTGGGAATGACGACTGCATTTCATCAAAGTAAAAAATTGGATTGAATAGAAGTAGGATTTCGTGTCTTTATTTTCCATTCATTAAGGATTCTCATCATAGAATATTTAAATTTGGTTTCAAAAAAAAACTTTGGAATGCCTTATCCATAACAACGATTTGGTCGCCATATAAAGTTTTTTTTTTTTTTGATTCTAAGCGCTTCTGAATAATAAAAGCGATTTTAATTATTTTGGTTCTTTTGTTTATATTATTTTACTAGAAAAATATATAAATTAATTAAAGTACATTACCCTACTTGGCTACAATTTTCATAAGTACGTGCTTCATATAACTTTATAAATTTAGGAGCCCATGTAAATATAATATCAAATAAACTGCTATTCGCATGCAATACATTAAACCGAGGTTATGCTAAAGAATCTGCCCAGCAGCTTCCAAAGAAAAATAATTACAACTTTTTGTGATTGATATTATATAAATTAGCAATGATTCACGGGTGCATTTCCTCATCCAAGCGAATCAATAACCTCAAATTTAGTATTTAAGATTAAGTATTGACTATCATTTCACTTTCTTCTTAAATTGAAGATATGTCCCTTAACTACTATACTTATTAGCGAACTATTTAAGTGAAATTGGCGAATAAAAGAAAATTAGCATTGTTCAACAGAAATTGATCTACATTTACTTTAAATCATTCTTTCGCTTAGATTTTAGTCTACAATTTATTTTAGTTTTTTTTTTTTTCTTTTCAGTTGTTTTCTTATTTTCTGTTTGTCGTGCAATATTTATAATTCACAATACATATATGAAGTATTTTTTTTCTTAGTTGCTTTACTTTTTCCGTCTTTATTTGCATGTTTGTCGCATAATTATATATACAGTTTTTTTATTATTTTGCTCACCTTTTTGTTTTTGTTATTGTACATTCAGAATTTTATGTTTTTTAAAAAGCATACTTTCAATTTTTTTTACGTATCAAGTTAAAAGAATAAGGGATCCCAATAACTAATGTCCTAGTTCTTGGCGATATTTTTTTTTTGCTCGCAACAATGGAAGGGATTAAAAATTCAAATAACAAAGCTGAAAATGAAAACTTAGTCTAACCACAGTAAAAACATTTTTACAGTTTGCGACACAGGAATTAAAAAGACTAGTATAGGTGAGAACTTTTATGAGCAATACAGTACTTCTTCATGATTGAAGTGATCTAGCAAAATAATGATATTCCTCGAACCGATTCTTCAGATATTTGGCTGAGAGACAGCGACTTCCCTAAGCACATTATATAAATTTTCGCGAAACTTCCCAGAAGTCAAGGAAGCCGAGAAGAGCTAGCGACCACCTAAATTCAGCCGGAGGATGCGAAACATCGTGGTTTAAGTCTTCATTGCGGTCTATACTGCTAGTTCTTGTGCAGTGAATTGTAATACTATACTAAACAAAACGAAAACAGGGTTTCGGACAATTGTATAATATAACGAATTGATAGCGTTTGAATTTCATCTTGACCTAACATAAAACAAACTAACTTATGCATTAAGCACTTCAAATAAAAATCACTCCACTGAAGGTACTTGCAGCTTTAACCGAACCACACAAGTGATTATAAAAATACATGTTATAAAGCAAAAAAAAAAGCAAAAGAGACAACATCCGTTGTGGGGGCCCCAAAATATAAGAAACTTTATGTAACATCGGGCTGTGAGCTGGGGTCCATGGAGCCACAGAGCGTTAAAAAAAATTGAAAGTATAAAAAGATGGGTTCGAGTACTGTTAAAAGTAAAAATTCACTCAACTTGATGTTAAATGAATGGTTTGTTGTTTTCACGCTTTATCCTCCCATAAACAGGTGACGTTACATTTTTTTCTACCAATCCAAATTTTATTGGTTGTTTGCAATTGGGCTAGCGCGGAAATTTCAGAATCGATATTATAAGTATATTTTACAATCTCCAATCAAAATGGTGACATATTATGTATATTGGTTCGATTCACATCAATTTTACATGGTCTATTCCGATAAAATTATAAACAGATCGAGATCGTACGAGCAAAAAGGATCGCTTAACTTGAATTATTACGCTCGGAAATTGACGAGAGGCTTACAAGAGATCGATGGAACTGAAATATTAGTGTCAAGTTTTGATTTTTCATACATCATGAAGCATTGCGTGCTTCCGTTAGCTAAAAGGCCAATGTCCTCTATTCTGATATGAAAAGTCTAAGGTAGGTTGCAGTTAGTATAAATGTAAAAATAGGAATACGGATTAATAACGCGCTGCCTTTTTATTAATATTGAGTGATAACTTTTCATCGCACAGTGACACCACCTCAGCACCATATAGGACACCGTAAAGTTATTTTTATGGAGGCTGTTGTTTCAACTTTTCTTGTGTGGCGATTAGATTCAAGTCATAGCAATCCATCAATGACGTTCGTATCCCAAACTATACCTCGTGTGGAATTATGTGCCTCTATTTTGAATACATCAAGTACAGCGCAAAATGCTCCTACAGGGTGCCTCATTAGCCTAATATTGTTTTCGACTACAACCGTACAGGCGCCAGTCGACCGCTATCACTCTTATAACAAAATACAGACTCGTTTAAAGTATTCATGCAAACCTGATGATCGCTTGTATTAAAACGCTTCCTGCATGAGCCTCTCCTTGCTTGATATTGCGCGATGCGTCGTTCGTCGAATGAAGACGATTAAGAGATGCTGATGTGATGTTAATATTGATATTGATGATGTATTGCATGCGTTCTCGACGAGAGTGTTTCCTGTCTGTCACTGTTGAATTAATTGCTGGATCTTAGAGGCTAGGATAAGTACGCCGAGTTGAAGGTGACGATCGACAGCAGCAAGACGATGTTCAAGCTCTTCAGAATGCAATCACCAGCGAGAGTTCCAGCCCAACTGCTTTGTGTTTTCTTTTCGCGTTCCTAAAACACCGAGTTATTTATTAAATTACTAATTGCATTCTGGGGTCACTTTACGGTTTATGATGTATTGTCTTGGGACATCTTTTTTTATTTGTCTTGAATGATGTTGTGAATACGAGCTGAATAGCGTACTTGTGCCTTTGCCGCCTCAAACGTTCTCGTTCCCGAAATAATTATGGCAATTTCTCGCAAGAAACTTTTCCACGACGACTGAGGCAACCGCGACAGAGAACCAGCGACACACTTCCCAACTCCACTGCCATGTGGCTGTCATTTCCTTTGCACATCCCACGACAAAATTGTCATGGGATGTGCACTCGTCACAAGCAACATGAAATGACAAGCCACCTAGCAGCGAGGTGTGTTAGTAGTGGTCGCCAGCGGCGTCGCATGATTCATTAAAGGGTAGTGTCCACGATGCCTATCAGGCATGGAGAGACTGAAGGAAACGCTGCTTGGCCCTATGATGTTTTGTTTTTTTTTTCTCTCAGCATCGTAGGTCTTTGGCATGGTAGACTTCCAGCTCCTTCCCGGACATGTCCGCAATGAGGTACCGCGTGGGACTTAAGACTTGTAAGACTCGACACTTCACGAACTTCTTAGCTAGCTTGGCAGTGTATTGCCGACCTGCTTCACTTTGTCTCAAATTCCGTCGGTAGATTTCGTCGCCTGCTTTGAAGCCAGAAGGATGGGATCGCAGATTGTAACGCTCCTCTCCCACCCATCTACTGTCTTCAATCCTCTCCCGGATTTGTTCTTGTAGAATTTGGAGCTTCTCGTGCGGCTCCAGCACCACTATTGGGTCTTCCAAACCTTTCGACTGCCGCAGTAGCCGGTACGAGTTTCCGTGGCAGATCATATGCTGGCCAAACACGGCAAAGTATGGGGAGATGTCGTGTAGCCAAATAATTCCGCAGTCTGACGTGGAAGGTAGCTAGAGATGGGGTCAGCATTGGTTCGTCCAGGTTTAGGCACTCACTGGCAAGTTTTTTCGCAATTTGCAATTTGCGCAATCAGGTGCGTAAGTGTCTGCCTTCCCGCATCGGTAACAGAAGATCGTCGGTTCTGCTGGACATGCATAGAACCGATGCCCCGTTTGTCGGCAGTTCCAACAGACCGTCGGGCTTGTAATTGCTTCAAGGGATGGTCCATCGATCATTGCTTGGCCCTCAAGCTCCGGGGGTGCTCCGCTCCTCGGTACTGGTACTGCGTCAGCAAGTAGGTGGTCCGCTGCCATTAACTCCGCGGCGTGATGATTTCGTGGATTTCGTCCCGTTATGCGAAGTTGTGGACGGAAGGTACCTCACCACTCATCCAGCTGTTCTTGCCTACGGGAATGGAGGCGTAATCCCTGTATGGTGCTGATGGGAAAATGCAGAAGGCTGTTCTGAAGCACCCAACGCGTATTCTCTCTGATGATTTCTACCAGTTCGTCCTCGGGCATGGTTGTTCGTAAGCGAGTGCTCAATCTCACTATACTTGTGTAGTACTGGTCGAACGGTTCGTGAGCGCCTTGTTTCCGTTTCTTTATTTGTTCCCTTAGTTCTCTTTCAGTGAAGCCGTCATCAAATCGATTGCGAAAGGCTGCACTGAAAGAATCCCAATTGGGACGTGGCGTCGACTCCTTAAAACTCCAGTACCAGTCGGCAGCATCTCCGCTGAATAGAAGGTGTGCATGCCGGAGGAAGGCCGGGAAATCACCTCCCAGGGTGCTGGATACTAACGTTTGAATTCTGAAAAGGAACCGGTCCGCTGATATCATCGAGTTGAAACCCGTGAAGTTCAGGCGCCAACTCTCCATGATACGAGGCGTCGGGTCTCGGAAAGGTGTCAATGCGTTCCCGGGAGGAATCGCATCTTCGATTGACCTGCTGTAAGGGACTGCCTCGGGGACTGGAGGTACCAACGGAGGTGCGGTGCTGTGTCGTGGTCGATACTCGGGAGCTCTGGGGTCCATTCCCGAGTTCCTTGGAGGTAGGGTCCATTGATCAGCCGGTCGAGAGTGGGGCATAGCCACACTGGGATTGGGCTCCCAGCCAAGCGGAGTTCTCACGCGGCTGGGGGGTTGACTCATCAGGAGGTTCTGGAGCCTTCCCTCCAAGTTGCCAATCCTCTCAGACATGTCTCGCATTAACGCCACGAGGGTGTCAATGGAGTGGGTGAAGGCGCGGTTGTAACCTCGGCCGCGACAACTGCAGCAAGAACTTCCCCGCCCCCGGCTCCTTGCAAGTCCATCAGTGATTGGGGTGGTTCGGCATCTGGGACCCCTTTCGCCACTGCTCCACGCGTCGGGACGTGCGTTCCGAGGGGGGCGTCTACGGCTGTCCGCTCTATGGGTCGCCGGCATAGTGGGCAAAGCTCGGACGTTAGGAGGAGCTGTTGGACACAGGCACGATGGAACAGGTGTCCGCACTCCTATCGCACGCTGTGTACGCCCTCCGCTACGTCTTCAAAGCAGATCCCGCGGTTAGCTGGTTGGACCGTTTTGGATCGGGTCCAACGCTTGTCTGGGGTCCGCTTCGTTGCTATTTTTACGTTTAATCTGGGTTGATGCTAGATATGCCTAAAAAGAAACGACAAGAAGAAAAAAAAATGTTAACTAAGCTTGTCCTAATATATATGTTTATATACAATCCATGAAATGGAGTGGCCGATAGTGGCGAGCTATTTAAAATGAGCAAAATGAAAAAAATTATTTGATACACACTT
This sequence comes from Odontomyia ornata, assembly GCA_963969285.1. Classification (NCBI taxonomy): domain Eukaryota; kingdom Metazoa; phylum Arthropoda; class Insecta; order Diptera; family Stratiomyidae; genus Odontomyia; species Odontomyia ornata. The sequence continues at coordinate 211,578,628 of OZ017738.1, forward strand.
CCCTTTCCAGTAGTCGACTCCTCCAAAGGAAAATGAGAGTGCGTGGTAGTCTGCCGAAGAAAGGGTGCTTTCGGTCGATTTACAATAATTAACCCCATACCCACATACATCACAAAAACCGTCTCTAAACTACGTTAAATGACTCGACGAGACAAGTGGTAGAGCTACTGTAACAGCTTAGTGCGCGGTCAAAATTCCCGACGCGTGGAAGCATCCCGAGCTTCGCAACTCCAGCAAACGCCACCGAACGTTGAACCGATACCACTCGTCTATCACGCATACGAAATAAGTAGAATCCTTCCGCGACATAAAGGCAAGGTAGCCTTCTATTTTCTTGAGAGTCCAGGCCGACAGGAGAAGAAAATAAAACCCATCTGGCTGACAGTTCCATCAAGACAATAGAAGGTCCTTACAGTGGTTAACCTGGGACAACACATCGGAAGGATTCTGTCGCGAGAAAAAAAAATCAAACAAAGGAGAGCGGAAGCTACAACTCACGTGAAGCGACTGGTAGTGTGTATGACACAACTCCACTGCTCCTGTCTGTGAGGCTCGAGTACCAAGGTACCTTACATCCTCCGTAAAGGACCAACTCGTCAGAAGACGCGAACCTTTTATCCCCTTAGGATGTTTTGGCCCCACGTTGGGCGCCATTTGTAATGATTTTAAGTCTTGATCCGAACGAGGAACCGACCTCTCATCGATTCATGACGTTAGGTCTGAGTAGTGCCAACGGATGGTACCAACCGGTCAACCAATCCGTGCACCGTTATCCATTTTCGCGGTGGCTGCTTCTCGGCCAGCTAGATCGGAGAGGATTTCGGTCGCGGGTCTCCAAATGGATTACGCTCATCTACAATTTTCAGCCACCAATAAATGCCCGGTTCCAAACGCGTCACAAATCACAATCATACGGAGAGGAAACCTACTTTACGTTACTCCGTATTTCTTCATTCAGCCAGTCAAAGAACAAAAATCTAATCTTTATTTCGCGTTCCCGAATTTCCGACGCGGCACCGAAAAATATACTACGCTAACTCAAACCCGACGAAAGCTACGCTAATAAAAATGCAAAACCAACAAAGGTACCGCGTACCACGCGCGACGCGAAGCCGAGATCAGCGGATTTAGTCAAACCCTACCCTCGCGATGGCATACCTACCATGCACTCTACCTTCCGCTGAAAGAAAGGAACCACTGGAAAGGAAAGTCTAGGGTTAAATTAGAAATTCATAGTACTTATTGTCTTTCACAAAATGACAAAAAAACGCTTAACCCTAAAGTAGCTTCACAAATACCAAAGTTTCTACACTGCTACAAGAATATTAAGCAACCTTTTAATATTTTCGCAAATCGAAAGCATTAATCGAAATTGTATCTTAAAATTGCAATTTAATTTTTAATTCATTTAAGCAAATTTTGTTTTTACAATTTATCGTGTTAGCTGTATTTCATATGTTTATCAATTATGCAATTACTAATCTATGATTGTAGGGGATTTGGAATCACTGAACTATTTAGACTTATTTTATTATTTTTCATTGGAATTTCCAGAGAGTTGGACATGTGTTTTTATAACTACATTTTGATAAGATCCTTTTGGTTACTTAAAGCGTGCGCCGTAAAGTTCAAACTTTAGCTTGTGCCCAAAACTAATTTTAAACATGTAATTTTTTTTCTGGAAATGACGACTGCATTTCAACAAAGTAAAAAATTGGATTGAATAGAAGTAGGATTTCGTGTCTTTATTTTCCATTCATTAAGGATTCTCATCATAGAATATTTAAATTTGGTTTCAAAAAAAAACTTTGGTATGCCTTATCCATAACAACAATTTGGTCGCCATATAAAGTTTTTTTTTTTTTTTGATTCTAAGCGCTTCTGAATAATAAAAGCGATTTTAATTATTTTGGTTCTTTTGTTTATATTATTTTACTAGAAAAATATATAAATTAATTAAAGTACATTACCCTACTTGGCTACAATTTTCATAAGTACGTGCTTCATATAACTTTATAAATTTAGGAGCCCATGTAAATATAATATCAAATAAACTGCTATTCGCATGCAATACATTGAATCGAGGTTATGCTAAAGAATCTGCCCAGCAGCTTCCAAAGAAAAATAATTACAACTTTTTGTGATTGATATTATATAAATTAGCAATGATTCACGGGTGCATTTCCTCATCCAAGCGAATCAATAACCTCAAATTTAGTATTTAAGATTAAGTATTGACTATCATTTCACTTTCTTCTTAAATTGAAGATATGTCCCTTAACTACTATACTTATTAGCGAACTATTTAAGTGAAATTGGTGAATAAAAGAAAATTAGCATTGTTCAACAGAAATTGATCTACATTTACTTTAAATCATTCTTTCGCTTAGATTTTAGTCTACAATTTATTTTAGTTTTTTTTTCTTTTCAGTTGTTTTCTTATTTTCTGTTTGTCGTGCCATGTTTATAATTCACAATACATATATGATCGTACGAGCGAAAAGGATCGCTTAACTTGAATTATTACGCTCGGAAATTGACGAGAGGCTTACAAGAGATCGATGGAACTGAAGTATTAGTGTCAAGTTTTGATTTTTCATACATCATGAAGCATTGCGTGCTTCCGTTAGCTAAAAGGCCAATGTCCTCTATTCTGATATGAAAAGTCTAAGGTAGGTTGCAGTTAGTATAAATGTAAAAATAGGAATACGAATTAATAACGCGCTGCCTTTTTATTAATATTGAGTGATAACTTTTCATCGCACAGTGACACCACCTCAGCACCATAAAGGACACCGTAAAGTTATTTTTATGGAGGCTATTGTTTCAACTTTTCTTGTGTAGCGATTAGATTCAAGTCATAGCAATCCATCAATGACGTTCGTATCCCAAACTATACCTCGTGTGGAATTATGTGTCTATATTTTGAATACATCAAGTACAGCGTGAAATGTTCCTTCAGGGTGCCTCATTAGCCTAATATTGTTTTCGACTACAACCGTACAGGCGCCAGTCGACCGCTATCACTCTTATAACAAAATACAGACTAGTTTAAAGTATTCATGCAAACCTGATGATCGCTTGTATTAAAACGCTTCCTGCATGAGCCTCTCCTTGCTTGATATTGCGCGATGCGTCGTTCGTCGAATGAAGACGATTAAGAGATGCTGATGTGATGTTAATATTGATATTGATGATGCGTTCTCGACGAGAGTGTTTCCTGTTTGTCACTGTTGAATTAATTGCTGGATCTTAGAGGCTAGGATAAGTACGCCGAGTTGAAGGTGACGATCGACAGCAGCAAGACGATGTTCAAGCTCTTCAGAATGCAATCACCAGCGAGAGTTCCAGCCCAACTGCTTTGTGTTTTCTTTTCGCGTTCCTAAAACACTTCGAGTTATTTATTAAATTACTAATTGCATTCTGGGGTCACCTTACGGTTTATGATGTATTGTCTTGGGACATCTTTTTTTATTTGTCTTGAATGACGTTGTGAATACGAGCTGAATAGCGTACTTGTAAAAGCCTTCGCCGCCTCAAACGTTCTCGTTCCCGAAATAATTATGGCAATTTCTCGCAAGAAACTTTTCCACGACGACTGAGGCAACCGCGACAGAGAACCAGCGACACACTTCCCAACTCCACTGCCATGTGGCTGTCATTTCCTCTGCACATCCCACGACAAAATTGCCATGGAATATGCACTCGTCACAAGCAACGTGAAATGACAAGCCACCTAGCAGCGAGGTGTGTTAGTAGTGGTCGCCAGCGGCGTCGTATGATTCATTATAAATTCCTATAGAACATGTCATTGGACAGGGCACTTTCAAAACGGATCCGGACAAAACTCGGACGATTGCTGAGTTTCCCTTACCGAAAACCGTTAAGCAGCTACGACGACTCAAACAAGCCTTGACATCTGCTCCAGTCTTGCACAGTGCCGACTTCAAGAAACCGTTCTCCATTCATTGTGACGCAAGTTACCATCAAACGGGAGCTGTGCTTGTGCAATTGACCGAAGAGCGAGAGGTAGCTCCATTTGCTTTCATGTCCAATAAACTAAACTCGGCCCAAAGGAACTACACCGTATCCGAGCAAGAATGTTTGGTAGAGGTGATAACTGTCAAGAAATTCCGGGCGTATATCAAAGGCCATCGGTTTGAAATCATCACAGACCAAGCTTCGCTACAATGTCTGATGAACCAAGTGGACTTACATTGACGTCTGGCACGATGGGCTCTTAAACTGCAAGGATTCAAGTTTTCTATCAAACACCGAAAAGGGGCCCAGAACATCGTGCCCGATATTCTCTCGCGTATGTTTTCACCAGAGGGAGCCAAATTGACATTGGATGACGAGGATGTAGTCAAAAGGTAATTTCAAAGTCCGTAAAGGACTGCAGCGATGGTCTGCTGCCTCGGCAGAGGAAGATGTAGATATCTGCCGAGAAGGCCCTTGTCTGGGGACGCGTGAATGCGCTGGCAGGCTAGCATTGCGGTGTCGTGGGGTGGGTTCATTCCCCCAGCACAAAGACCTACTACAAAAGAATTATCATTCACGAATTCTTGGGTCTCAAAAGCAAGGCGACCGAAGTCGCAAAAATTGTAGGCAACTACAAAGGGGAAATGACTTGTTCGGAGAACAAGTGGAACAAATAAAAACGGACGGACTTAGGGTGACTTGGTCGTTACCCGACGAGGCTCATGGCCCACAAATAAGAGAGGGACACCGGGTGGTGATGGTGCCCCCTCGCACCCGCCCAACCGGATCAAGATGCATGTCTATTGCAGTGGCCAAGTATTTCCCTTCTGAGTGAAAAACTCATACAACATAACTTGCATGAGCCTTCCCATCAGAGGAAAAATACCCCGGTGACCAATTTACGTCATAGAGTTATGCAATCGGATCACAGAACCCTATGCCATAAAAAGGCACTTTGTGCGAGACCACTCAACCCGCGATAGTACCTGAAACAAAAAGGAGGTCAGTATGTGCCCGACGGCTGGCTAATATTTGGTGGTGAGAGCCTGCCACCGTACCGTGTCCTATACCCGGTCAGATCCAACGGAATGGAAAGACCGAGATGTCCTGTCTGTCCGTCTGTCTGTCCGTCCGTCCGTCCGTCCGTGTGTCACAGCAGTTTTTCTCGGAAACTACTTTAGCTAGAAGCATCAAATTTTGTATGTAGGTGTAAAGTGGTGCTCTCTTCAAAGTTCAACTACAAAAAAAAATTTTAAAAGGTATTTAAGGGGGGTCTCCCCATATAGGGGAGTGACCCTTGACTTGATGAGAACTTTCCAAAACCGGTCTTAGTTTGGCAAAGTTTGCTTCGAGGGGCGCACAGGGAGGGGAAATACACGAGCAATTTGTGTCCCCCCCTCGCGATTGGACACCTGTGATCCGAAAAATCTGAAAAAAATCACGAATGTAGGCCTTGATGAGTACAACAACAACAAATACGTGAGAAGTTGCAATTCACTCAACTTTGTTAGTAATGGTATGATTTATCGATTTTATGTTTTCTTGAATAAAATCTTAACGGTACCCTCAAATTCAATGAAATTCAGTACACAGATGACTATATATAAGATTGATTAACCCTGCAAGTTTCATACAGATTGAATAATATTTAGCGAAGTTATAGTGGTTTGAATTTTCCTGTATTACTATGGAACAATATGCGCTGCATGTATTACTATGGCAACATATGGCTATGGAACAAGATGCGCGTTTTACCGACTCAGACACTCCAGTTTTGCTAGGATTTGCATGAAAAAATCAGGAAAGATAGGTGTCATGAATATCTTTGAGAATCGGTTCAGCTAGTGGTATCAGTAATCGTAAAACAAAATAGTGGCTGTTTTAAATGCGAAGATTGAATAATTTTGAGTTATTTTTTCCCAACTTCAACGTTTAATGTGCATGCTTTGAACACTTGATTCAATTTAACGAATGACTGAAGATGAGTACCTACAATTAATACTCATAAATGAAACAAGTCAAGGAGGCGGGAGAGAGCACCTAGCAAAAGGGCTTTGTAACTACTCTAGGATTCGAAAAAATTGGCCATTAATCGATGATAACACTGCAGGAGAGTGGCTCCTGAAAAAAAATTCATCAAACGTAGCCGATATGAGTATGAAATGAAAATTTCCATGGGAGCTTTTCAAAACAGTTCTTAAACTGTCAGTTTTTGCTTCAATGGGGCACAGGGGGGAAATACATGAAAAATGTGTTTCCTCCCTTGCGAATGGAAATCTGAAGTAATTATTAAGGGAGATATTTATGAGTATAGCAATAACAAAAACCTCAGAAGTCTAAATTCGTTCAACTTTGTTAATAATAGTATGATCTTCGAATTTCATAGTTTCTCCAATAAAATCGTCATTGACATGCTTCTTGACTTTATTCAATCTGGTGACTGCATTTTGAAAATTGAATACAAAACCCTTCTGACATGAGCGTAGGTCTGTTTACCCAACTTGTTTTCCCAACTATACTTGCTTGGTTTGAAAAATAATAATTTATTTTTTTTTATCGTAAATTGTTACGTATTTTCTTGTTTTAAGTAAATAAATTGATAAAAATAGGAAAAAGACAATAATAAGTTAATTCGATTAATGATTTAAATACATAATATAATATGTAATACAAAATTGGAGTTTGTTTTTCTCACTTGAAATATAAAAATGTTCTCTTTGACAAAAAAAAATTTCCCCTAATAGAAAAATTGAAACTTTTGTCAAACTAACACGAATTAATACAAATTATCTACCACGTTTCGACCATAGAATACCATGCATGGTTTTCGATCATAAGCTTATAAAACCAAAAAAATTCATGCATCGCATAACTAGTATATGATTAACCGTTTAACAAGAATTATAGAATCAAACCTAAAAACTAGGAACATATTCAAAAATTGTAACGAGAATTTAATTATTTCAATAAAATCAAGTAACAAAAAAATAATCTTTTCCTTACTTCCTACAAGAAGCACAAGTTCTTCTCCAACAAATTTCATGGAGATTGGTGAATACTATGCGCCGCCAAAATGCGAGTCTGTGAGTGCATTGACAAACAGCCGGAACACGAGTTGTACCCGATCAATTATAATACAAATGTATCATCTTATAAGTGAGAATCTGCATCTTATCAGGATCCGGCCCAATACTATCATCAACAATGCTATTGTGAGTTGGAGTTACAGTACCTGGGCGAACTGATTGAAATACTAAGAAGAAATCATATCGCTCCGGTAGAGTGATAATATCATCAACAACTGTCCCCGGAGGCAGATTATTTTGATTTAGGAAATCTCGAGTATTAATACGCTTGGAAACGATTACAAAAGCAAATTTGGGGCCTTCCGCAACTCCAGCTTGGGTATAAATTTCCGTGAGACGTTTCTGGATTGTCTCACTTTCAATCTTGGCTACTTGACGGAATTGACCTTCACCAACACCATCTCTATAGAAAAGAATACGAGATGGCAACGATCCGTGCAAATTACGATATTCTTTAAGTGCTTTAACCACGTTCAAGGCAATTTCTGTGGATACGTGGGAAAATATTTTCCACCATTAAATTCACAAAACTTCGATCAAGTCACGCCCGTGGATTCGAGCACTAACCAGGAGGTCCGATAATTGTGATATATGGATTGGAAGTAATTGCTGCCGAAAAACTTCTGCGGAACTAAACGCTGAACACATTTATTGTGGTGAAAATTCGCTGACTTGCAATTTGTGTGGAGCAAAAGCACTCGCGCGAAAGTCAAAATCGACTGACTTCTACAAGTCGCAAAAAAATGAAAATTTGTTTGACTGTTCTTTGCAGTTTGTAAATAGATTCGCAAGGGTACCAACTGTACTCAGTAAGCGAAAGGTACTCCAATCACGAATACGAAATAAAGTTTTAGGAGCACTGATAGAGACATGCAATTAAGATTCTAGAAGTAATTATAACTTAACCACTTTCCAAGGGTATCCTACAGCACAGCAAAATCAAATTAGCAGCGATTACACCCCACTCAGCACTGAAAGCGCTACTGTGACTGCAATGCATTCCTTCGTGTCTCCATTTACGCCAAGGCACCCCGAATACTGTTGCTATTTAGTTCGATTTTAATTTCGATTCTCTGCTACACAAGTTGCCACAAACGTCCCTGATGACATTTACACCTCTCACGATGGCGCTCCTAATTGAGAACCTTAAAAAATAATCGATTACGATTTAACTAAAAACAGTACTCAACTCACAAGCGCTCGGCACAGAATCTTGGCTGCTTTTTGGGTGGTTTTCGTTCTCTACTCAAGACGCCCGAAGACATGAATTCTTCCTGGTCAATTTACACTGACTTTTGGCTGCTTTCATTCCTGCGGCACCTCTCCTTACGCTACGCCCGCCACTATCATGCTAGCGCACGACACTTTTTCAGTAATCACTCTGTCCGATGAACGAAAGTTTTCATGCTCAATTGCAATAGCTTGGATATCCTAAATGCGGGGCTCCATTGATGAAGAAGCAGAAAACTTTCATCGGAACAAAATCTAGGTGTTCTTAATATTGCTAATGCAGCAGCTTTTTGTACGTTTTGACGGTCAGTTTTATATAAAAACTTTACAAAAAGCTTTCGATAAAAACTAATTTCACTATTTTTCACCGATTATCTACTGAAATCATTTCTGAAATTACTTAAGTGAAACTAAACATGTACCCTAACCTACAATTCTTGAATGTCCTCCAATACACCTATTTCTCTCGCGCACTGACAGCTTACCATCTGTACGTCCACGTTGAGCTCACAAGTCACAATCGAGGCGACATTCGTCGCCAACCACACTGACATCCCGTCATTTTAGCCAACCTTGCAAATAGGTAGAGGAACATCGAAACACTTCACACCGGTCTTTTTGATGCAAGCCTCAAAGTAGTTTGCATATGGTTTTTATTTTTATGTGTGGGTGCGCACAATTGATGAGTACAAATGAAAATTATGTACGAATAAACGGAATTGCTTCTTGGTGGTTGTTTGTGCTTTTAACTAATACTATTATCATACGGTTTTATTGATAAATTTGAATTCATTTCCAATGTAGAGAAAGAATAATGAATAATACGTAATAATATATCGCAGCTTTTCTTTGCTATCATGTTGATTTGAAACTAAATTGGTGCACGAGGTGTTTATTAGTTCTGGATTATTTTAAAAAAGACATTAGATATTAAGAAAAAATTCTAAACTGAATAATCATTAATGTCTACTTGTCGCTGCCTATAGCACTACGCGTTTAATCGAACCGTCTGCACTTTTCTAGTAAGAATTTCAATTTTCTTGATCACCATGCTGTAGGGGTGACGAAGATAGGAAAGTTTTAGAGCAGTTTGGTAGGGTAACTGCTCTATTACTACAAGGATCACATTGAGATAGATTTAGACAGACCATATTTTGGGTCAGACAGCTACAAAAATTTGAGGCAAACCATCGTGACCCAACAATAACAGTTGCCTGATTTGAAAGTGATAGACGGCTACGTTCATCGATGAAATGAATACGCCACCGGTGACCCATGGCAGGAAGAAGAATCCTGGCAACTCTGGGTACTGGAGGAAATGACTCACAATCTGATCCCCCGCACACACGACCATCCTTTAAGTGCCGACGGTGGTTATGGTCGGACGCTTCGGCGACTTAAGAAGTACTTCTTTTGGCCTAAAATGTCATCTCAGGTCAAAGACTACGTGAGCGCCTGTGAGATGTATAAAGGCACTAAAGCTCCCAACTAGCCTCTTCGACCTCTATGGATCAACTCAACATTTCGGAGCGCGTATTCTAACGTCTGTTTGTAGATTTACTCTGTCCATATCCTCATTCTCCTATGGGTCACATCGGAGATATCGTTGTGACCAACCAGCTCTCGAAATTCCCACTGATGGAACCTATTCGCAAATTCACGACTCCATCCATTGTTCTTAGAGAGTCGAGTATTCCACGTGTTCGGGGTACCAGAAAGTATGCACTCGGACATCGGAGTACAGTTCCGATCTCGGCAGTTTAAGGGTCTACTCGAACAGTACGGTGACGAACACCAACTGAAACCCATACGCAATCCTCGGTCGAACGCATCAGAGCATTTGAATCGCGTACATTTAACTGCGACCCATTCTTATCTCCATCCAACCCAGAGGGATGGGGACCGCAGATTGTCCGCCATCACTTGCGCTCTGGGGTCGTCTTATCATTCCGTCACCGGTGTCTCGCCTTGCTTTGCGGCCTTCGGACAGCATATGGTTTGCCATGGCAAATCATACAGACTACTACGGAAATTGAAGTGTTTGGAAAATCCCGTCGTTGCCCTGAAGCCCCACGAGCGTTAAGGGAACCACCGCCTACAAATCAGACGGAAGATAAAGGCCGCGGGACGTGAAAATGAGGCGCATCACAACCCCAGGTCTCGACCTTGCGATTTTAAAGAAGTAGATGAGGTTTTTCGTCGCGATTTCTGTCAAAGCGACGCCGCTGGGCATTACAACACCAAGCTAGACCTGCGTTTCCTGAAAAGCCGTGTACAGAAGGTTGTAGGACCCAACCTTTTTTCCCCGGTATGTCCTCACCGACGTACTGGGGAAAAAAGTCGGGGTATATTACGCAAAAGACCTGCGTCGATAGTTACATATATACGTCTGTTTGTCCATCCGAACTCAGTTTCAATCACGCGCAAAGTTTACACACTTACAGCATAACCCAAATATACGTGTCAGTCCGTCCGTCCACTAATCGTTTTCTTCAATTGTCCCACTCCGCGTTCCGACCCCGAAAACAATCGTTTCTCCGACTGAAGATCCTTCAGCTCCTTTTTCACAACTCCGTCGCCTTGGGATCGCGAGAAAATTAGCTGCCCTGTAGTAATTGAGCAGTCACACAAGCAAACTGCTCGCAAACCTTCTTAACTCCTATCCGAAATTTTAATTGCAGATTTAAAAAAAAAATTTTAATTATTTCCAGTCATAAACGAAATTTATAAAAAAAAGTTTTCTCTCTTATTATTATTAGTAAGTGTAATTTTCTAACAATTTTCCTTTATTTTAAATTTAAACGTTTCCCTTTAATTATAATCTTCATGAACTGATAAAAATGTATTTGTATTGGATTTGATGTATAAGACTGAAAAGATCGAATCAATTTTATAATGGACAATCGTAAAGGAATTGTTTTGAGTGCATCGGAGAAAGAAGTGATTTTATGATCGTTGAAGGTCTCCGACGATGCATCTGTTATCAAAGATGTTGCCACTGAAGGATCTTATAGTAGTGTGTGCATTGAATATTTAGCAGAAAAACGCAAATCAACTGAAGAAGAAAACAATGAACAAGTGGAAGACAATTGATTTGGGATATGTCTGCTAGTGAGACTCTAAAGCGTTTATCAGGAACAGCAGCGGAACCGCAGCAAGAAACTGATGAAGAATTGGTTGGTGCGACAGCAGAAGATAGTATAGCGGAGTTAGTGAATCAAATTTGCGAAGAAGAGTTATTGCTTTCAGAAAATGGATTGCAACCAAAAATAGTTCCCGTGATAATCGAAATATATTTATGACAATTTCTTCGAAATTATGCGAAATTCACATGCCATTTTAATGAATATTCTAGCTCACACCGCCAATATCAAGATAAAATACCAATTTATTCGAGCTGTAAGTACAAAGAGGACATTGAAATACGGTTGGCATTTCAAGATCATCACTTTTCGTGTAGAAGTGTACACCAGTGTTACTTTTCCCCTTGAAAGAACGAAGTGCTGTACTGGGGTTGCTGCGATTAAGACAGGAGTACCGAAGTTGAAGTGACCGAGTATGTAGCACTGTGAGGGAAATTCATTAGAAACTTTTGACTGAGCCATACAACGTTTCTTTGAAAATAGCTCTTCAAATTCGGTGAGCCTTCACGTAAATGGAGACACGATAGAATGCATTGTAGTTACAGTCGCGCTTTCGACGAGAAGTGGTGAGTGATCGCTTTTAATTCAATTTTTCTGTAGGATATCATTGGGAGAAGTTCTTAGCCGAAAACTTTCATATTCAAAATCGTCAATTCGGAAGCGAACTGTATTTTATTGATATTGACGTGATTGGACTGGCGCGCTTGACTAAGGAAATAGATCGATATCAACGTCTCCTGGATTTTTCACGTTCGTAGCCCAAACTTGCTTCAGTTTCTTACGTTGCGGTGAATGGTTCGTATTGTAGTTTTGGCTGAGGAGAAGGGTCTTCTCAAAATCAAGCATGGAACAGCAACGCAATTAGTGAGGAGGAGGTAGATTATATCTTTTGCATTCTTCTTTGCGTTTCTTCATGTCAAATAGACCAATGTTATGCATGCTTAGTATAAAATTTAGTTAGGACACATTAAGTTAAATTGAAAATTTGATTTCAAACAAGAAGGCGGATTTTTCCTGAAAAGCATTTACATTCAAGCTAATAAGTAATGCATACATGAATTATATACTCTGCCAAGTTTATGACTGTCCAAGGTCTGCTGAATGGACTTCACCTCCATGTAAATCTTTGTCGACTGCGTTTACTCGTATTGTAATTACTTTCGACAACTGTGACAGATCATCTGAAAGTCTTTCGCACTTACATGTTGTATGGACAATTAATTTGTGCGATAGGAACTACTCGTAACAAATTGGTCGCCGTACTCTGCATGTTAATTTTAGATTTAGATTTGGTTTCGTTATGTTGATCATGAAAATCAAAAATTATAAATTAAACAAAATTAAGTTTGGAGAAAGATTTTCCAAACAAGCAGCTGCAAGATTATTTTGACGATTAAAATGCAGATGCAGAATTAGTTGTGCGGAAAAGTAAAATAATTCCAGTTTTTACTGTTGTTCCTTATAACGCAGTAGCGGTGTATATATATATATATATATATATATATATATATATATATATATATATATATATATATATATATATATATGTATATATATATATATATATATATATATATATATATATACATATATATATATATATATATATATATATATATATATATATATATATATATATATATATATATATATCTATATATATATATAATGATATATATAAATTTTTTGTTGTTTTTTGTTTTGGTTTTGATTGATTGTTGTACAGTTCACCACTTCCGGCTACTTCTGAGAATTTTGTCTTGTTAGTAATTGAGTTTTGTTTATAGCGTTATTTTTAGATTTCTTTACATTAGACCTTCAAAATAGACTTTGTCTACCGATTATTAGAACCACGATAGTAAAAACTGCGATAGAGTGGAGCGCGAGGTAAAGGCGATTTTGATTGATTGATTGTGAAGTGATTTTAGTTAAGACAGTTAGATTAAAAATTTATAGACAAAGTGAAAAGTAAAATTTGTGAAATTGTTAAAATTAATGATTGTGCATTTTTAGTAAATAAACTCTGTTAACTTAATTTAAAAGACGGTTTGTTTTCACTTTCCCGGAACATTAAAATTATTGGCTGCGAACCGAGAATAGTGGGAAAAAATAACTTCGAAAGTGAAAACTTTTAAACATTTTTCAAGTGCACAAGAGCGACATTTAACGTGTAAACTGGTGGAAAAATAGCTGAAACAATAAAAATGCCAGGAAACTTACATCCAAAAATTAATCAATTGACTATATTGGAGCTTAGGGAGGAGTTGAAACGGAGAAATCTGGCTACACAAGGTACAAAGGCCATACTGATTGCACGCTTGCGTGTCGCGATCGAGCCAGAAGGCGGGTATATGGTGTCGGGTGAGCCCTCAGATGCAGGAAAAGGCGCAGAAGGCAGAGAAGCAGAAACACCAAAATGAAATCATCAGCATCAATATTTGCATCAGCGCATTTTCTAATGCAAATGTTGATGCTGATGCAGCAAGAGCAGCGACAGCAGTCATCCAGTTTAACTGCCAAGGTGGACCAACAAGCATTCGAAATCAAGGCAGACATCACATAGAAGCTGGAGGAGTAATCAACGAAGCTAAATGAACAATCAGCGAAGCTTAACGAACAACCAGCGAAGCTAAATGAACAGACATCCAGTTTAGCTGCGAAGCTGAATAATTAATCTGCGAGCCTGGAGCTCGGTAGTCAAACAAATTAAATCCGTCCAGGAAAAGGTTTACCAGGTCGAGGAGGAAATGAACCATGAGATGGAAAAAATCAAAAGAAATCGGAAGCAGCTGAGGCAGTAATAACCACCTCACCAGCCCCACTTGCAACCGCATCGCAAAGCTCATCTAGAAATGTGAAAGCACCAATATTCGACGGGCAAACGGTCTAGAGCATTTACAAAACCCAGTTTGAAGCTGCAGCTAGGGCAAATCACTGGAATTAGCAGGAATTAGCAACTGCATAAATTCTTGCTCTGAGAAGCCCAGCTGCCGAGCTTTTGCAGACTATCCCCGTTGAGTTGTATTCAAACCCGGCTGCTATAATGAATGCGCTCGACATGCGTTATGGAGACGATCATCTGAAGCAAATTTATCAGTCACAGCTACGGCATCGGATGCAGAAGTCTGGCGAAACCTTACGGCAGCTAGCACAAGACATTGAGCGACTGGCACTTTTGCCTTACCCAGCTTATGACCCAGAACATCGAGATGACGCTGCAACAGAAGCATTCATCAGTGCATTAAAGGACCAGGAATTGCAACAAGCCGTGCGTATAGCTCAAAAGCAAACGGTTAAGGACGCATTGGCTTATAATCTGAACTTTGAGGCAGCGAAAAATGTAACTCGTACCACTGCCCGGGCTCGCGAGGTAGTGGCAGATGAGTGCAGGTGTGAGCGCGTGGAATTTAGTGAGACCCGCATGTAAATGGTGCGCCTAGATGCTGTAATAGCGGGGAGAAGGGGCATCTGCAAAGAGACTGCAAGAAGCGAAGAAAACCGAGCTATTGTCCAGGGTGTTTAGCTACGTGAAGATCTAGACCGAGTCAGGAGCCCAGAATGGAAGCCCTTCAAGCTGAGGGGTCTGGAAACATGTAAGAGCCAACTTCGTGGGGCAGAAGTTGGCTAGGAGGATTGACGTCCCCAGCACCACCATCACCATGTTAAAACTACATCCTGGAGAAGCGGAGCTATGCCTTCCGGGTCAAGTTGACGGAGAACATTGTGCCATAACAATCGACACTGGTGCAACCCGATCGATTATCCTTCCAGACCATGTGAGGCAACACCTACTTCATAAGGGCAGGATTTTCTCACTACGGACAGATACGGGAGAAACTGCACCTGTCCATGGAGAGGTCAACCCCCAGATACTGTTGGGAGACCTTGCGTTCCAAAAAAAATTTCTGGTCGTGAACATTATGGATGACTGCATTCTCGGAATGGATTTTCTGCGAGCACATGAAATCACATTGGATTTGGGCAAACGGGTATTGAAACGGCAGAATGTCGAAGCGTTGATGGAGGATTCTAGCGTCCAAATTTCCAAAGCTGAATGAGCTGAAAGAATGGGGGGATTATTACAACCGCGATAGTAAAAACTGCGATAGAAGGGAGCACGAGGTAAACGCGATATTGATTGATTGATTGTGAAGTGATTTTAGTTACGACAGTTGGTTTAAAAATTTATAGACAAAATGAAAAGTAAAATTGGTGAAATTGTTTAAATTAATGATTGTGCGTTTTTACTAAATAAACTCTTTTAACTTAATTTAAAAGACAGTTTGTTTTCACTTTCCCGGAACATTAAAATTATTTGTCGCGAACCGTAACACACATATATATATATATATATATATATATATATATATATATATATATATATATATATATATATATACAGGGTGCGGCGCCAAAATCCAAACAAAATTCAATTTAAATTTCACCCTATTCTATAAGGTTTCGAGAGGTCGCGATTCGCGTACAAAAACATTCATAACCTCAAAAAAGTTGCAATGTTGAAGCCAAGTGCAGAGTATAATCGAAGAGCCGCGATTATTGAAAGTGTTCGCGCTGGGCGCTCAGCCACAGAAACCATTCGATTCTTCGGCTACCCAAGATCGATTGTGTATGAAGTTATTACGAAATATAATGAATCGGAGAAGTCAGACAAAGGTTCCAAAGAACGCGTGGTCAGGACCCCTGAAATCATTAAACGGACTCAGGAATTGATTTTGGAAGATCCGAGCCAGTGAATCCAAAAATTGTCGTCGGTTGTCGGTGTAAGTGAGAAAACTATGCGGCGAATCGTGGAAGAGGACCTCCGCTACAATTCTTATACAATTAAGATAAGACAGATGCTTTCTAATGCTGCAAGGACAAAACGCGTTGAACGCTGTAACTTGCATTTGTGTTCTTTACGAAACAAGGCTGCCGGACGCCTCAGATATTGGCCCCCTTTTGGCCTCCTAACAGCCCAGACTTGAATCCTCTGGATTACAATGCATGGAGCGTGGTTGAACGGGACACTAACAAGTACAGACATGTAAACGTCGCTTCATTGAGAGCCGCTATTGAGGAGGTATTCGCCGAAATGGATCGTGCCGCATTAAAACGGGCCTGCGAACGCTTCAGACCGAGGATAGAGGCATTTATCGAAGCAGAGTGAATGTGTTTTTTTATATTTAACAAACAATTTTGTAAAAGAATCAATTATAAACTTTCCCATTTTTGTAACATAAATTATTTTTCAATACAATGTTTAACTTGTCCGGATTTTGGCGCCGCACCCTATATATATATATATGTATATATATATATATACATATATATATATATATATATATATATATATATATATATATATATATATATATATATATATATATATATATATATATTTATATATACTTGTGAGAATTTTGTCTTGTTAGTAATTGAGTTTTGTTTATAGCGTTATTTTTAGATTTTTTTACAATAGACCTTCAAAATGCATGTAGACTTTGTCTACCGTGCGGCGAGGAAATATACCCACTCTATGATTGTCTGGTTGATGAAATGAAACGTATTGGCGTTGTTACCTTTCTGAAGGAATATATCAAGAGTGGTCTAACTTTTGAATATGGTTCACCAGACCTAATCTGCTCTGATTGTTACACTGACGTGGAACGTATCTACTTCTTCATCCGTTGCTGTGAAAAAAGCGAGTTGACTCAAATATGCACGAGGAACTCAGGACTCAGTTATAAACCGGCCGACCCAGATTCGGAGAGCAGATTACCTCTCGTTTGAGGATCCGAATCCAACATCTCGATACATGCCTTGGGACTCCTGGGATCTTCCGCCACGACTCAGCCAAGTACAACCACCGACTCTAGGTCCAGTGGCTCCGAAGGAGCAACCTTATATATTGAAGCCAAAGCATATCCCCAGCATCGATCAGGGCTGGAATCTATATTTTAGCAGGGAGCCAAACGCCATGAACGTAGAGGTCTACATTGGTCGGGTGGAGTCCTTGATGGATCAGATGTTGGCAGGAGACCACACGGCGCTTGCCAGCTACTTTCTACATTTTACTCCACTATCTCAACGTTGGTCACGATTGAAGGAGATACGCCATATGGAGTACCCCACAGTCAGCATGGACGAGAGGGTTTGGAACAAGATCCATGCCAGGTGGCAACGTCCAGAAGATCCCTTCCATAAGCACTGAGCCGACATCTTACGTTACGACCAACTTTCCGAGCCGATGACGCAAACACAACTGTTACGGGTGTTAAAACGGAATTTGAGGCCGGAACTTCGCCGCCATGTCGCGAACTCAGATCCTCAGGACATCGAATCGCCGCTAAGAGCCGTCAGTCGACAGGAGGGAGCCGAGGAAGACCTCCGAGAACAGCCATACCTGTTAGCGAGAACGGGTTGACAGCGTGGAATTGCGGAAGTGGCACTAGGGCCCAACACTTCAGATCTGAAGGATACCGACATGGAGTCAGACGAGCTTACGGTAGCCACGCTGGGGAACCTCACAACCTGCTGGAACTGCAAGTGACCTGGACCTCGGTAAGCCTGACACATATTTTCTGGATTATCCAGATTGTCCGACTTCCAAAAAGGACGAGCGAGTACCCAAATAGCTCAACGGTACTCAAAACCCCCACAGTAGAGTTGCCAGTCTGCTACAAACCCCGATATTGACGCTAGCACACCAGCCTTGACAATTATGACTGCGGAGATTCCCTCTCTTCCGGAAGCCTCTCCAACGACACTGTTGGAGTGACCACCGCAGTTACTGTCTGAAGAACCCCGGCACCCAGGAATTCGCATACTGAAGCCATATCATGTTCGACTGCAGGAATACCGTACGGTACGAGAGCGAATTCTTGCGTTCGAAGAAGTCACCTCTTGCTCGCGCAAAGCAAAATGGTCAAGTGGTCGTTGGAAGAGTTTCCGCAAGAGAGTGCGCACCTGCCGCCAAACCCTAAACTTATGCAACATTTCGGAGGTTTCCGAAAATGACACCAGACTTTACGCCCCAATCAAAGCGTTGGGCGAAATCGCTATTGAACTGATTGACACGGGTGCAAGTATCAACTGCCTTGCCTCAAGCCTCGGCTCAAAGGCACTCCATCAACATCCTACGGTGATAAAGCACTGGCACTCTGAAATCAGCACCGCCAACGGTACCGAGCATTTAAACAGGGTAGATTGACCACACCCGTGACATTCCGAGGTCAAACTAGGGATATTACCTTCTTCATTATCCCTTCTCTGACTCAGAACGTGGACCTCGGCGTCGATTTCGTCCTTCAATTTAGTTTGGCCCCAAACTTATTCACCGACTCACCCTTAAGTACTAGATGCGTCAGCGAACTCGCTTCTGTACTCGACAGGCATGAATCATCGCCTAACCAACGACAACGTCTGCAAGCGTCTGGAAGCTGCATTTCCATCTTACGCTACGCAAGGCCTTGGCCGTACCACTCTAGTCTCACATGTCATCGGCGTGGGCGGTAGTAAGCAAATCAAGCAAGGACAGTATGCCATCTCACCGGCCATGGAAAAGCTAGTGTACGCAGAGTTGGACAGGATGCTAGAGTTGGGAGTTATAGGGGAGTCCCAAAGTTCCTGGTCCTCACCGGTAACCTTAGTGGTGAAGCCAGGTGAAGTCTCTTCTTTGTCTAGATGCCTAAAAAGTCAATGCAGCGACCATAAAAAACGCTCATCCTCTTTCGCTCATCGATGGAACATTGGGGAGACTGCTGAAAGCAAACGACATTACCAGTCTCGACATAAAAGATGCATTCTGGCAAATTTCGCTCGATGAAGAGTCGTGGGATAAGACCGCTTACACAGTGCCCGGACGACCACTATACCAGTTCGTCACAATGCTTTTTGGCCTGAGAAATGCTCCACAAACGATGACCCGGCTGATAGACAAATTAATTCTACCTCATCTTAAACATCAAGTGTTCGTGTACCTGAATGACCTTCTACTCATCACGGAAACGTTTGATCAACGTCTTCTACTCCTGCAAGAAGTAACCCTGCATATCAGTTAGGCGGGACTCACCATCAATGTCCAGAAAAGTGAGTTTGTAATGAACAAAGTTCGATACATAGAACATATCATTGGACAGGGCACTATCAAAACGGATCCGGGCAAAACTCGAACGATTGATGAGTTTCCCTTACCGAAAACCGTTAAGCAGCTACGACGTTTCCCTGGAGTGCGTGGTTGGTACCAAAGGTTCGTTTGGAAATACGCAACAGTTTCAGTGCCTCTGTCGGACATGCTCCGGAAAGGGAAGTTCATTTGGACCGAGCTCAATCGAAAGGCATTTGAAGAGCTCACACAAGCCTTGACATCTGCTCCAGTCTTGCACAGCGCCGACTTCAAGAAACCGTTCTCTATTCATTGTGGCGCAAGTCATCATGGAATGGAAGCTGTGCTTATGCCATTGACCAAAGAGGGAGGGGAAGCTCCCATTGCTTTCATGTCCAATAAGCGGAACTCGGCCCAAAGGAACTACACCTCATCTGAGCAAGAATGTTTGGCAGCGGTGATGGCTGTCAAGAAATTCTGGGCATATATCGAAGGCCATCAGTTTGAAATCATCACAGACTACGCTTGACTACAATGGCTGATGAACGAAGTGAACCTACATGGACGTCTGGCCCGATGGGCTCTTAAACTGCAAGGGTACAAGTTTTCCATCAAACACCGAAAAAGGACCCAGAACATCGTGCCCGATACCCTCTCGCGAATGTTTTCACCAGAGGGAGCTGAATTGACAGTGAATGACAAGGATCACATTGAGATAGATTTCGACAGACCACATTTTGAGTCAGACAGCTACAAAGATTCGAGGCAAACCATCGTGACCCAACAAACATAGTTGCCTGATTTGAAAGTGATAGACGGCTACGTTTATCGATGAAATGAATACGCCATCGGTGACCCATGGCAGGAAGAAGAGTCCTGGCAACTCTGAGTACCGGAGGAAACGACTCACAATCTGATCCTCCGCACACACGACCATCCTTTAAGTGCCGACGGTGGTTATGGTCGGACGCTTCGGCGACTTAAGAAGTACTTCTTTTGGCCTAAAATATCATCTCAGGTCAAAGACTACGTGAGCGCCTGTGAGATGTATAAAGGCACTAAAGCTCCCAACTAGCCTCTTGAACCTCTATGGGTCAACTCAACATTTCGGAGCGCGTATTCTAACGTCTGTATGTAGATCTACTCTGTCCATATCCTCATTCTTCCATGAGACACATCGGGACTATCGTTGTGCTCAACCAGCTCTCGAAATTTCCACTGGTGGAACCTTTTCGCAAATTCACGACTCCACCCATTGTTCTTAGAGAGTCGAGTATTCCACGTGTTCGGGGTACCAGAAAGTATGCACTCGGACATCGGAGTACAGTTCCGATCTCGGCAGTTTAAGGGTCTACTCGAACAGAACGGTGTCGAACACCAACTGCTCTCCTCAGTCGAACGCATCAGAGCGTCTGAATTGCATACATTTAACTGCGATCCGTTCTTATTTCCATCCAACCCAGAGGGAATGGGACCGCAGATTGTCCGCCATCACTTGCGCTCTGCGGTCGTCTTATCATTCCGCCATCGGTGTCTTGCCTTGCTTTGCCGCCTTCGGACAGCA
The DNA here is from genome assembly GCA_963969285.1 of Odontomyia ornata. Classification (NCBI taxonomy): domain Eukaryota; kingdom Metazoa; phylum Arthropoda; class Insecta; order Diptera; family Stratiomyidae; genus Odontomyia; species Odontomyia ornata. Next base: position 211,599,736 of record OZ017738.1, read on the forward strand.
TATGATTTGCCATGGCAAATCATATAGACTACTACGGCGATTGAAGTGTTTGGGAGATCCCGTCGTTGCACTGGAGCCCCACGAGCGTTAAGAGGACCTCCGCCTATGAATCGCAGAACGTGCAAATGAGGCGCATTACAACCTCACGTCTTGACTTTCCAATTTTAAAGAAGGAGATGAGGTTTTTCGTCTCAATGTGCGCCAAAGCAACGCCGCTGGGCATTGCAACGCCAAGCTAGACCTGCGTTTCCTGAAAAGCCATGTACAGAAGGTTTTAGAACCCAACCTTCTTTCCCCGATAGGTCGGTGAGGACCTACTGGGGAAAGAAGTCGGGGTACATCACGCAAAAGACCTGCGTCGATAGTTACATATATACGTCTGTTTGTCCATCCGAACTCAGTTTCAATCACGCGCAAAGTTTACGCACTTACAGCAAAACGTAAATATATGTGTCAGTCCGTTCGTCCGCTAATCGTTTTCTTCAATTAACCCACTCCGCGTTCCGGCCCCGAAAACAATCGATTCTCCAACTGAAGGTCCTTCAGCTCCTTTTTCGCAACCCCGTCGCCTTGGACTCGCGAGAAAATTAGCTGCCCTGTAGTAATTTAGCAATTACACAAGCAAACTGCTCGAAAACCTTCCTAACCCCTATACGAAATTTTAATTGCAGATTAAAAAACAAAATATTTAATTATTTCCAGTCATAAACGTAATTTTTAAAATAGTTTTCTTTCTTATTATTAGTATGAGTGTAATTTTACATCAATTTTCCTTTATTTTAAATTTAAACGTTTCCCTTTAATTGTAATCTTCAAGATTTTTAACTTTTATTACTATTTCAATTCTTTTTCATTTGTCTTTACTTCAGTTAATTTTCTTTTTGAAAAATTTAAATCTGTAAGTTAAAACTTCCGACATGCGGACACTAATTTGCTGCCTCCCAATGACGTATTACCTCACCAAGTGCAATCGAGCTCGGCTGAGCGAGCAGCTGAGTAATGAACTGGTAGCGACACGGCAGAAAGCGAAAAATAAAGACAAGCTTTGGATGGATCGTGGAAGTTGACTTACGACCGCGAAACGGTGATCACGCGGAGAACGGCCGCCGAAAAAATAAATTATCTTAAGTAAAACAAGTGTTCGGTATCTCGTTTCCACAAGTTAAAGTTAATTTCAATGAGCGCATAATGTTGTCGATAGTTATATCAAGTGCTTGGTCGGAAAAATTTTCGGTTGAATGAAAGACCTGGGAAGAAAAGTAATAGGAAGAGAGTTGCCTTCCTCATCATTATACATCTTCACTGTCGTCGTCGTAATATTAAATAATTGAGAAGCAAGTATTTACTTTCGAGCATGCAACAATCGTGCAAAAAGTGTGTAAAAGTTTTCGAAATTTCACCAAACCCTATGTGCGGGCTCCCATTTTCCATTTCGTTCGAATGTTTTTCGTTTCGTCAACAGTCGCGGTCGTTTCTTGTAAATCAGTCCGTACTGATTTCGGTATTTTCACCGTGAAGTGTGAGCCAACAGCGAGAACCACCGTGCCCCATTCTTATTAGGATTCGGTGGAGAAGAAAAACGTTATCCCCGTGATTTGCTCCACGTCTGCTTTGTGCATTCCCAAGCTATCGCTAATCAATTTCGACCTTTAAACTTCTGTGGACTGAACAATCACCAGTAAAGTAACCGAAGATAATGTATTACGATGAAAGTAATAGGGGATCAAATGCCTCGCGAAATTCTGGAAAAGGATTAACTGGACGACGCACACAGTCATCTAACTGTACATTTCCCGTGAAAATCACCAAAGGTCCGCGTGGCCTAGGACTTTCAATATCAGGGAAGTCGATTCACGACCGCGACCAGGAAAAGAAGGAGAACTTGGCCGCTGTGCAAAATACCTGTACGTTCGGTATGAAAAGTGTTGGTAAAAGTGCCGTCAATATAATTTAAAATCGGTCGTAGTATACCGGAAGCGTGGTTTTGCGTATATGTGACGGTGCCCGAATAAACTTATTTTTGAATGAAACTTAGTGGCGTTAAGACCACATATTGCGAACATTTATATTTCAAATTGGATGACACTTATTGCTATAACTTTTTCCATACCAAGAAAATATATTGTGCCATAAACAACGTTAGCATGTAAATGCAGTTCATTTACGCCCAGAATCGAATTTGCGTCTATCATCCCTTCATGTTCCTGTAAATGGTATCAATTAACGCTGCAATGTTGCAGCGATTCGGTAAATACAAGCGTAAACCAAAGTAATCAAAGTGTATGGCTTACAATTGTTTTGATAAAATTTTGCTGAGGGCTGATGAGGACAAGCGAAAATTATTCAAACGTGTCGCAAGAACTGATAAAAATGTATTTGTATTGGATTTGATGTATAAGACTGAAAAGATCGAATCAATTTCATAATGGACAATCGTAAAGGAATTGTTTTGAGTGCATCGGAGAAAGAAGTGATTTTACGATCGTTGAAGGTCTCCGACGATGCATCTGTTATCAAAGATGTTGCCACTGAAGGATCTTATAGTAGTGTGTGCATTGAATATTTAGCAGAAAAACGCAAATCAACTGAAGATGAAAACAATGAACAAGTGGAAGACAATTGATTTGGGATATGTCTGCTAGTGAGACTCTAAAGCGTTTATCAGGAACAGCAGCGGAACCGCAGCAAGAAACTGATGAAGAATTGGTTGGTGCGATAGCAGAAGATAGTATAGCGGAGTTAGTGAATCAAATTTGCGAAGAAGACTTATTGTTTTCAGAAAATAGATTGCGGCCAAAAATAGTTCCCGTAATAATCGAAGTATATTTATCACAGTTTCTTTGAAATTATGCGAAATTCACATGCCATTTTAATGAATATTCTAGCTCACACCGCCAATATCAAGATAAAATACCAATTTATTCGAGCTGTAAGTACAAAGAGGACATTGAAATACGGTTGGCATTTCAAGAACGTGCATGTGTCACTTTTCGTGTAGAAGTGTACACCAGTGTTACTTTTCCCCTTGAAAGAACGAAGTACTGTACTGGGGTTGCTGCGATTAAGACAGGAGTACCGAAGTTGGAATGTCCGAGTATGCAGCACTGCGGGGCAAATTCATTAGAAACTTTTGACTGAACCATACACAGATTCTTTACAAATAGCTCTTCAAATTTGGTGAAACTTCACGTAAATGGAGACACAATAGAATGCATCGTAGTTACAGTCGGGCTTTCGACGAGAAGTGGTGAGTGATCGCTTTTAATTCAATTTTTCTGTACGATATCATTGGGAGAAGTCCTAAGCCGAAAACGTTCATATTCGAAATCGTCAATCGCCAATAAGTAATGTATACATGAATTATATACTTTATCAAGTTTATGTCTGACTAAGGTCTGCTGAATGGACTTCACCTCCATGTATATCTTTGTCGACTGCGTTTACTCGTATTGTAATTATTTTCGACAACTGTGACAAATCATCTGGAAGTCTTTCGCACTTACATGTTGTATGGACAATTAATTTGTACGATAGGAACTACTCGTAACAAATTGGTCGGTGTAGTCTACATGTTTGTTTTAGATTTAGATTTGATTTTATTATTTTTGCACTTGTATACGAAACAGTTGAAATTTACTTGGAAGTCGTTCATGAAAATCAAAAATGATAAATTAAACAAAATTATGTTTGTAGAAGGATTTTCCAAACAAGCAGCTGCAAGATTATTTTAACGATTTAAATGCAGATGCAGAATTAGTTGTTCGGAAAAGTCAAATAAATCCGGTTCTTATTGTTGTTCCTTATAACGTCGTAGTGAGAACGTGTGGATATGCCCTTTTTATAGTTTTATAAATGAAATTATCGTATCAAAATAGTTCCACTGAAATCAAAAGTTTTTTTGAATGTCCATACGACGTACATGATGGTGCCGAAGGACTGTTTCATATCCAAAAGTAAGAATTAATTCATCTATTAAAAATTTTCATATAGTATTTTGTGTTTATTTGAACAAATGGATTGTTGAAGTTTAGAACTTTCGGTCATTCCATTTCGTTCAACATGACTAGGTATAGGACCCGCATCGATGTTAGGCTCCTCCGCTAATATAGGCTAGCCATCGGGCACGCTCTTTCCTTTCTTTTGTTAACCGGGGCTCTTGCTGGGTAGAGTGGCCTTCCGCTCGCGTGCCCTTTTATGAAATAGGGTTATGTGATTTCATTGCATAAAGCTATAGCATAAATCGGTTACGTTTGTATTTCTCGTTTGAGGGAAAGAGTCATACAAAGTACTTTTGTATGAGTTTTCGACTCAAATGGGAAATACATGGCCACGTTTACGTTTGGATCATGATCCGGTTGGGAGGGTGCCATCAGGATCGTCGGTAACGACAAAGTCTCCGCCAGTCCATCCATTTTTGCCCGGCCAAATTTGTTCATCGAACAAACATTGCAACCCTTATTAGGTTAGGATCGGCATTTTTCCATGTTTAATTCGTGAATGCGAAATATTTTTGCAGTGGGTCCTTGTGCTAGGGGGAAGGGAACCGCCCCACGACACCGCAACGCTAGCCTACCAGCGCATTCACGCGTCCCCAGACAAGGCCAATTTCGGCGGATCTCAACATCCTCTTCCGCCGAGACAGCAGACCATCGCTGCAGTCCTTTACGGACATATCTATACCTATTAAACTACATCCATTTTTCATTTCTCAAATGATCATACCCCACCCGCTCTCTTCTCTATTGATTCATATAAATACAATTTATAATAAGTTGGGTAGACAGAAGTACGCTTCTATCAGAAGGCTTTTGCACCCAACCTATGATATGAAAACACCTTGAGTGAATTAACTCAACATTACCGAAGAGCTTCCATTAGCCCCACCAACCCTGTATAAAGTTTGTTCCACCATCAGAGCCCAAAGAATGATAAAGCGCCGGGCATAGATGAGATTCCGGTGGAGCTTATAAAATATGTTGGTAGCGGTGTTCAGAAGAGCATCCACAAAGTCATTCAGCACATCTGGCAACAAGAACATATGCCGAACGAGTGGAGCCAATCAATTATATTCTCTATTTACAAAAAAAAATTGCCAAGCTACAGTGCAATAACTACAGAGGCTAATCACTGCTTAGAATGGCGTACGAAATTATTTCAAATATCTCAACGAATCAAATCTTATCATACACCAATAGTATTCTTGGAGAGTATCATGGTGATTTTAGAGCAGGCAGATCAACAAGAGACCAATTGTATTCAGTCAAGCCAGCCAAATTAGTCCGCCTTACCTCCAGTTTGCATTAATAACCAACTCACCGAAACCTTTGACACAAATATCGAAAAACTAGTAAGGCTACAAATCAATGAGAATAAAAAAAGCTCATGACGTAGTCGAGGAAAAATATCTCAAATGCACAAAATATCACACTTGGCGACTACAACATATAAATGATGGCGAATTAGTATATTTAGGCGGCAAAATAACGAGAAATAGCAACCAAAGAGACAAAATACGCCGAAGAATACAGCTCGCAAGTAAAATATTTTATTCAGTTTCGACAATCATGAAAACCAGCTGCATACACAGGAAAACAAAGCTCCAAGTATACAAATCTGTCATGAGGCCTTTGTTATGCTATGGGTTTGCATCATGGCCCCTAACCCAAGCATCCGCAAACATATTGATCACCTTTGAGTGACGGGTAATTCGATACAACCATGAGCTGTATGAAATTTTTGACGAGCCGGTGGTTTTAACGATTGTCAAACTACGAGAGCTGCAATGGGGTGGCCATATGAATCGTATGAGGGAACAACGAATACCATAAAGGTATACGTTGGGAGAACTGGAGGGTGGAGAGCAGAGAAGAAACCGAGCAAACGCTGGTCTGACTCGGTCGATGAAGAAAGTTCATCGCTGCTCGGATTTCGAGATTGGGGGATGCGGTCAATGATCCGAAAGTAGCTGTAGTGCTACGGAGAAGAAGAGAATTAACTCAAAAAAAACTTGATTGACATGTACTCGCACATTTAGTCTATTTTAATATACCCAATAGTACTACACTTTCAGCGGCCACCATTTTGTTGCAGTATTCTTCCTCTTTGTAGTACTACAGCCCCTATTGAGCAATCGTTCCCTACGATAAGTGCCTACAACTGTCTCATCCCTCAAATTTCGGAATCCGAGCAGCGCTGAACTGTCCGTCGACCGATTGACACCAGCGTCTCCTAGGTTTCCCCACTGGTCTCCAGCCTCCAGTTCTCCCAAAGAATGCAGTTTAGGGTATCCTTTGTTCGTCCAACCGATTCAACTCCAGTTCATCGAAAATTTCATACAGCTCATGATTGTATGGAATTCGCCATTGGTCTCCGTCTGGCTTCACGCCAATTATTCACTTTAGAACCTGTCTTTCGAAGGCGCTCAATATATTTGGCAAATGCTTGGGTTAGGGTCCATGTTGCACACCCATAGCATAGCACAGGTCTTATCACAGATTTCTGTACTTGGAGCTTTGTTTTCCCGTGTATGCAGCTGATCTTCAAGGCCTTTAAAACTGAATAAAATATATTATTTGCGGGCTGTATTCTTCGGCGTATTTCATCTCTTTCAACAGTGGCTCTCGTTATTTTGGCGCCTAAATAAACGAGATTGTATTCATCAAGTAGGATATTTCGTGTAAATTATTTTTCCTTGACCGCGTCATGAGCTTTGTTTTATTTTCATTGATTTCTAGCTCTACCAGTGTTGCTTGTCTGTTGAGTATCAGGAAAAGTTTTTTGGCGGTTGTTAACGACTGTAACAAAATATTGATGTCGTCCACGTAGGCTCCCACTTGGCTTGACATGTATAACAACGTACTTCTTGTATCAACAGGCAGGTTTCTTATAACATATTACACAGACAAATTAAATAGCAATGGGGCCAGCCCATCTTCCTGCTTTTTTTATGTAGTTGGGAGGTGAATGTCATTTATGCACTGAGAGTGAGACTTCCGTGCTCGCAAGCGGCTGCACTAGTCACTAAATACCCCGCGTCAAACCGAGAACCTAGCCTGGAATGGTTTGACACATTGCTTCAGGTCAGGTCTCGTTTTGTTACGCCGTGAGGTACCTTCAAGCTGAGGGATCTCTCCTCCAACGGGAGGGGCGAGGGAAGAGGAATTGCCAGACAAGTGAGTTCCTTGTATCTTTTAGGACTGCCTGAACATAGTGTGCCACCTGATTGCATTTGTCAACCGATTCAAGCATCACCACGACTCCCTGTAGAGATTCCGTCGCAGCCTGTCGCATTTTTCGGATACAAAAATATGTGACAGGCATCGTCTTCTTCTCCTGGAAAAAACTGATAATCGAGGAGCCGTGACTTACCATTCTTGTGAGGTTAAGATTAAAAACATGCATGCCCACTCAAAAGATAGAAGTCGTTAAACCATGCCTTTGATTTAGCCACAGCCTCACATCAAGGGTGAGGCGCGCAGTCTACCTTCCCTTCGTGCAATTCACCAAAGACTGCTCCCAATCGTTGAATGAGCGCTGTCTCTCTGCCTCTCCTCCATCTCCATTTTGACGCAAGTAAATAGCTACGCCTTCATTGGTAAAAAGGGCTCCCTGCTTTAATCCGAATTTGGGTCAAGGGCATAAGTCGCTTCGTTATTGATGCAAACTTGGGAGGTTGTCGACGTCATTGTGATTTTGATATGACAGACTAATTTGGCCGGAATACCAAAGCAAAGCATTATTTGGTATAGTAAGTTACGATCAATACTATCGTATGCTTGCTTAAAGTCAAGGAAGATTTGGTGCACGTCTAGGTTGAGCTCCCAGAATTTTTCAAGTACCTATTTGACAGTGAACAATTGGTCTATCGTCGATCCACCTGTTCTAAAACCACCTTGATACACCCCAATAGGCAGGTTTCTTATATTTATTCTCTACGATCTTTGAAAATATTTTGTACGCCATAGAAAGTAGTGACAAGACTGTAGTGTTCGCACTGTAGCCCCCAGGGCGAAACTCATCTCGCAAGTCTCCGATTCCAGTAAAGCCGACGGGGACTAGCGTTCCCGGGGCTTTCTGAGCACCGCTGCCACCGTATTTGATAAGCCCTATTGGAATTTCATCGACGCCCGGCGCTTTATTATTTTTTGGACTTTGATGGTGGAAAAAACGTCATGCAGAGTAGGTGGGGCCAGTGGAATCTCTCCGGGAATATCTATAAGGTCCGATGTTCTGGAGCTCTACGGTGGATTAAGGAGGTTCTTGAAATATGATGCCCATATTTCCTTAATTTTGCTTTTATCAGCGATGATGTTCCCGATGTCATCACGGCAGAGCGTGTTTTCGGCTGATAACCTCGTTTCAGGTTTTAAAATACTTTGTATGCTTGTCTCTTGTTGTTGTTCGGTAGACTTACATCGACGCTTTTTAATACGTCGTCATAGTATTTTCTTTTCTTAATTCTAATGATATTATTCGCTACTCTTCTGAGATTTTCATATTTTTCTCTCTTCGTCGTAGTTTTCCTAGCCAAATATTGTTTGCATGCCCGGTTCTTTTTTTTCTGACGCATTCTGGCACTCATCATTGAACCAATTATTTGTTTTGCGCCAGGCTTGACGTCCGATCGTCTGTTCTATGCGATGTGCCTGATAGGATGGACGCTGTTTTTTTTTTTTTGTTTAGCAGTTAATGCCATTTAGGCACAGGGTGCGGGTTTCCCATGCTCGCAAGAAGGTGACTAGACTAGCCACTAAACACCTCCCGTTTCAACCTGAGAACCCAGCCTGGAACCGTTTGACACATTACTTCAGGCCAGGTCTCGTTTAGTTACGCCGGGAGGTGGCTTCAAGCTGGGAGATCCCTTGCCTGGCTGGAGGGAAGTGCCAGAAAAGCGATCCCCCGCCCCAACGCCCCCAGCTGCTGTGAGTCCTTTTATATTTTAGGACTGCCCGAACATAATGTGCCAGCTGGTTCCATTTGTCAACCGATTCGAGCATCACCGCGACTATATTATCCGGGGTGAGCTCTTCCGTCTCCCTGTAGAGGTCCCTTCACAGTCTGACCCATTTTTCGCACGCAAAAAATGTGTGGCAGGCATTGTCCTCCTCTCCTCGGCAAAACCGACAATCGAGGGCCCTCAACTTACCAATCTTGTGCAGGTAAGACAGAAAACATCCATGCCCACTCAAATGCTGAGTCAAATAGAAGCCAGTTCCAACATGCCTTCGATTTAGCCACGGTCTCACATCCGGGATGAGGCGCGCAGTCCACCTTCCCTTTGTGCAACTGACCCAAGACTGCTGCCAATCGTTGAGCGAGCACTGTCTCCCCTCGCGCACAACCATCTCCCTCGCATCTTCGTTTCGGCACAGGTAAATAGCGCGACGCTCTCTAGCAAGGAGGGCGACAGGTATACCGCCTGCAATAACTCTCACCGCCGAACCAGAGACTGTCCGATACGATGATGCAATCCGCAGTGGTCCTCTTCTCTGTACCTGTGCCAAACGTTTTCGGTATACCTCCTTGCTGAGAGCGTCGCCACATACCTCTGCTCCTTACAGTAGCACTGAGCCTACGGCGCTCAGTCTTCTTGATGGGCTGAGTCCCCCTACGTTGGCCATAAGTCAACTCAGAGCCGATATTCCCGAAGCAGCCTTCTCAGCCGTTAGCCTGATTTGCTCAGAGAAACTCATCTTCGAGTCGATCAGTAGCCCCAGATACTTCATCGCTGGCTTTGATTCGATTCGCATATCTCCAATACTGATCGTCCTTACTCAAGGAATTCTCTTTTTTGCCAAGATGACCACTTTGGTTTTCTCCAGTCCTAAACTGAGCCCGCGAGCAGTCATCCAGCTCCTCAGTCAGCGCATTAGCATACCTAGCCTAAGTTGCGCCTGCTCAACGGTGCGTCCAGCGACCAGAGCCGCAACATCATCCGCATAGCCAACCAAGCGCGACTCATCTGGCATCTCGAGTCTCAGTAGCCCGTCGTAAGACACTTTCCACAGGTCCGGACCAAGAATAGATCCCTGGGCAACACTCGATGTAATTTCCATCATTCGTTGGCCCTGGTTGGCGAGGGTCTCCGTGAAAGTTTTTGCCACAGACACCATTTGAGCCTTTCGATGTCGAATTTCTGTAGATGGCTGTTCTTCGCTGAATTAATAGGTTAATTTGATTAAGTAATGATCTGAGTTACAATTGGTTGCATGGTATGTACGGACGTCAAGTATGCTCGTTGTTAGATCAGAACATGGTCGATCTGGTTTTGTATGTTGTCATCCGGTGATACCCTGGTAATTTTATGTATGCGTCGACGTTGGAAGTAAATCGAACGTATGACTAAATTTCTGCTACATGCAAAGTCAATCAGGTGCTGGCCATTGTCATTTGTTTCATCGTGGGGGGCTATATCCTCCTGTCGTTCCCCGATTAGATAGCCTATTGCCAACCTTAGCGTTGAAATCGCCCAGAACTATTTTTGTGTCGTTTGTAGGCAATGAGTCGACTAGTCTTTCCAGGTCATTGTAGAATGTTTCCTTCGTTTCTTCCTCCTTTTCTTCGGTCAGGGTGTGTACGTTTATCAGCCAAATTTTAAAGAATTTCGCTTTTCTACGGATCGCACACAACCGTTCATTGACTGCCATAAAAACAATAAAGTGCGATGTTGAGCTCCTTATCCACAATGAAGGCCACTGCAAATTCCTGGGTTCACACTTTTGAATATTGTATGCTATCTCATACCTTGAGTATCACTTCCAATCCAGTTCGTTTCCTGGATTGCGAGTATGTTTAATTTATATTGACTGGCCAGTTGTAAAAGATCCTTAACAGAGCCAGGGTAGATCAGTGGACATACCTTCCAGGATCCAATGCCACAGTCCTTTTTTCGATTGCATTGCCGTAGATTCAATCCATTCCAAGGCTCCGTTGCAGGTTTTGAAACAATGTAGGGTTATTCAGGGATAGGGAGTTAGCCCGTCGCCCAACCTCCATTCCGGCGGCATGCTTATTACTTTTGATTCTGTTATCAGATGCGAAAGACTCGCCTTCACCCTCTTACTTCACCACAAAGGAGGTGTAAGTAGGATTTTGTAGTGGAGCTGCAGGGGTATTTCCGGTGATTGGCATTTCTCGGCATTTAGTGTCCCATCATTGGGGAACTAGTAAGCCCAATGTGTAACCTCGCGACCAGTTACTACCATTTGTTCGTGGGGTTCAGGATGAGTAGCTATGCAAGCTGTGGGTGGAGAAACTTTGGGGATCCCTTCTCCTTTCCCAACCGGGCTTGGTACCGTCTACGGCGGAGTTTTGTTGCAGTAATACTCGTGTTATTTTTTGAAAAGAAAATGGAAGATATACTTGTTATTCATCTTATCTGAAAACAGAGAAGATCCAATGAAAATTCTTGTGTCTGGTCGATTGAAAACCCATACGGTTGAAACATCACGTGTTTTTGTTGTTTTAATTGCTGGAAACTAAAATGCCTCTAACTTCCGATAATATGATTCGATTTTAAGGGTACCTATGCGATTTCATTGAAAAAATACGAAATTTACAAATCATACTATTATTAACAAAATTGAGTGAATTCGACTTCTAGAGTATTTGTTAATGTTGTACTCATAAAGATCTACCCCCGTGATTTTTCTCATATTTTTCGAGCCACATGTGTCCAATCTAATGTAAGATCCTTATATTCTGTAATTTTCAAAAACCAAATTATATTTATTGAAGTTATGGCCATTTGAATTTTCTGCTAATACAACAGAAACCCAAGGTGTTGAAATATTAACTTTTCATTGAACCAAATCAATCATATTTATCTCTACTCTATTGATCCATATACATAGGTACAATTTATCATAATTTTTCATACATTTTCCCTTCCCCGGCACCCCTTGAAACATATATTGTCGATGTAAGACCTGTGTTGAAAACTTCTCATCATGGCTCTTCATTTGAGATCTTTGGCAAAAAAATTGTTTAAAGTTGACCTCCTATAGGAAGGAGACCCCTCAAGAATTTTTGACAATTTTTTTTGATATCCAAACTTGATACACCTACCATGTTTGGTGTTCGTAGCCACTGTCGTTACGGAGTAAAACTGCTGTGACACACAGGCGGACAGACAACTGGTAATTTTAATAAGGTTTTGTATGATACTACAGAACGCTAAGAAACCATTCTTCAACCAGCACGAATTTGGGTCGATCTTTTGAAGTAAAAGAAAAGCGATTTAAAAACGCTTTAAAAAAGATGAAAGAAATCTTATGGAACCGGTGCCAAAGTAGCTGCGCCATTTTGAACACCTGGATAGCAACCATTAACAAAAATTAGAGATTTGTTTGGCACCAATTCCATAAGATATATTCCATCCTATACAGAGCACTTTAAAGAATGTTTTTTTTTTATCCAAAGTTATTTAACAAATTAAAAGATAACTGTGGAGTGAAATCCACTAAAAGGGATGCATTATAGCGGAACGGAATTACATTTGAAGGAATAGAGCTTTTGTTGATTAGTGAATTTTTTTAAGAAGCACAATATGTTATGGTATTGATTAAAGAAGTTTGAATTTTATCTCGTCAAACTAAAAAACACAAAATTCGTTTCATTCCTTGGAAAGTCTATTGCCTCTTTTCTATGATATCGCCTACACTTCTCATGTTTTCCGTTATTTATTTACGTATTTACTCGTTCCATATGCAAATATTTTTCGTTAATTCAAGAAATGAAAAAAAATAGTCATTTAAATGCTTGTAGTCAATAATTTTATTTATTTGATATCCGCAGGTCAATTCTCTTTTTTCTTGAAAAGCCATCGGACTCGGCTTTTTTGTGTGATCAGACGCGTTTCGACTCCTTTGAGTCATCTTCAGTGTATAAAGGATGTGTGTGAGGATATGATTTTATATGGGTGTAGGATGGGTTAAGCAGGCAGATACTAAATTAGGTCAGGTAGAGGGATATTAGGTTTTCGTCTTTTGGGTTGTTCGATGTCTGTTTGTTCTGGTTCGTGTCGGTTTCATTTACGTCGTAGGGTATGGAGTAGTACTGAGAGTACTGAGAGTACTGTCGGAATAGGTAATAAGTTGTTCGTTGATAATGCTACCATCTGTCTTTCTATGTCTATATATTTCAAGTCTTTCTAGGATGCAAAATCAGAGTGTATGAACTATCAAGCGAGTTCACATGGAACGAATTCCCAACCTAACGGTATTCAACCTTGAAAGCTCAATTTGAGTATGTATAAGCGTTCGCAAAGGCTTACATGGAGACATGTAAGAAAGAGATTGAATCGGCGAATAATGCCCTGTATGGTACCTTTAATGGAATACAAGACAATGATCTTTCGTTTTGATCAAAAGGGCGAAAATTCCCCCTTTCATTAAGTGTACGTTTATGCAAAAACAACAGCAAATCGATTTTGTGCATGAAAACTTAGCCCCAAGTGAATAGCGCATTCACGTTTATATGAAATGCAAACAAATAATCATAAACGCGATTTCTATCCTGTGCAAGTTATTCAATTGTTTCATTCCAAAATTTTTCCTCTCTTTTAATTTGACCGCTCAGCTGGTGAACTTGCTTGTTAGTCTATATGCTCTGGTCAAGTCTCAGTCCTTCACTTTATTTGTGTAGCAATGTCATAGAGTTTGTTATAGCGTCAGGCTCGAGTGCGTAGTTTTGTAGGTACGTCGCATCATAGGAGTCTGCCTTGTTGTGTAAGAAAGATCGTAAGTGCTCTCTGTATCTTGTCGACAGTTTTCGTCTGGTCCTTTCTATGTGTACCATATCGCAGTCCTTGCATGTCAGTTTGTATATGCCGCTGTTCTCGTATATTGATGTGTCATTCCGTTTTTGTATTAGTTTGTTTCCAATGTTATTGTTAGTTTTGAATGCAGTTTGCAGTTTTAATTTCTTAAGAAATTTGTTAGTTTGTATATCTCTTCGCCGTGACATAGAAACAAACACGATTAGACTACAAAATGTACAGAAAACAAACCACTACTGATCGTACCATACAAGTAACATCTAACCACCTCCACACAACATAAACTAGTATCATACAGATCAATGGTGCAGAGGCTCCCCACCATCCTCATGACTCCTACTAACTACTCCAACGAACTAAGCAACATTTACAATATAGCAAGTAATAACGGATACAAATAACTTGACATTGACAGTCCACGTGGTTTAGTGGTTAGAGCACTCACCCCGTAAGCCGAAGATCCCTGGTTCGAGTCTCGTTGGCACCAACGAGAGTTAGTTCGAGTGATTCTTCGGACGGACTATAAGTCCATTCAGTTACGATACGTGCTGGTTTGAAATTAGAACGTATCGCAGCTAGGTGGGCGGACAAACGACCATAGCATGGTGCTGACCATATCAATTTATAAAGTGCCGATACATTCGATCAAGATAACGAGATACTCTATCTCTAAGCGGAGGCTCGAAAGGGGCTGAGTGCGAAAGCAAAAAGTAAAAATATGCATGAAAAGCGCAAAGACGACCAACAGTGGATTTCGTTAACATACGTAGGTGAAGAGACATACAAACTGACAAACCTCTTTAAGAAATACAAACAGCAAACTGCATTCAAAACTAACAACAATATTGGAAACAAACTGAAACAAAAACTGAATGACACATCAATATACGAGAACAGCGTCATATACAAACTGACATACAAGGAGGATGGTATACATAGGAAGGGCCACACGCAAGCTAACGGCAGGATACAAAGAGCACTTACGATCTTTATTACACAATAAGGCAGACTTCAATTATGCGACAAACCTACAAAACTGCGCACACAAGTCCGACGCTATGACAAACTCTACGACATTATTACACAAACAAAGCAAAGAATTGAGACTCGACATCCTAGAAAGGCTTTAAATATATAAACATAGAAACACAGATGGTAGCATTATCAACGAATAACTTATTAACATACCTATTCCGACGCAATTTTCTCAGTACTAGACCACACTCTCCGACGAAAATGGAACCGACACGAACCACAAAAAACAGACATGCAACAATCCAAAGACGAAAACTTAATATCCCTCTACCTGACCCAATTTAGTACCTACCTGCATAGCCCATCCTTCACCTTTATAAAGTCATGTCCTTACACACATACTTTAGACACTGAAGATGACTCAAAGGAGTAGAAACGCGTCTGCTCATACAACAAAGCCAGGCCCAAATTGAGTGCTTATTTATTTTTACAATATTGTAACCAAATATAGAATTTGAAGATTCGTTAAAGTTTGTTGCCAATTAGACTTTCGAACAAGTGATGATATGATTTCTGGGAGATACTAATGGATCAAAAATGGTTGATATTGATGATTCGTTTGCTGGAATGTAAGAGCATATAACTGATCAAATCGTATTGTAACGAGTACTTACTGTGCTCCAGAAGATATAAAAGTCGGTCATATAAAATCACGCTTTCAATTAGAGGTGCTAACATCATTCGCAATGTGTAAAAAAAGACAACGCGTTTCCATTGTTTGAGTTCAGATTGTACTTGATTGGAATTCAAATCTTCGTCCATTAATTCGACGTCAAGACCTGTTGTTGCTTGTTGAGCATATCTAAAATTAATTATTCTTATAATTCTGAATAGAATATGTAAATTCATTACTGAGGAAATGTTAAATTCTGCACATGCTTGACGCTCTTCAAACCGACCCGTTTAAGATTAGAAGAATATTCTCGCAATATTCTTTCCACAACCGCCCGATATGCGTGTATTTTTAAAAACTGATAATTTCCAGCTTCCAGTTTCTTTGCGTAATTTTCTAGGGCATGACAAGCTACTTCTCTTGATTCATAGGATAAATTGTAAAAAGTTTCGCCATATTTAAGAAGATACTGACTTTGTGGGTAGCCTTTAAAATGTGCTGTGTTCGTATTTTCTTTATTTATATTCAACTTCATGTAGCAGCAACCAATTATGCAAAGGAATTTGGCTTCTTTAACATTTAAAAATAAATTAAGCAGTATAGGGCTCAACTGTCCACAAGGATGAAGGCCTACAAGGCCAAAAGTAAATTCTTCAGTCTCCGTTAAATTGAACGCGTTTCTGATACAACTCGAAAATAAGTCAGGTTTAGTATCCTCCTTTAGTTCCATTGTTATATGAACAGGTTTACTATATTTGCCGATAATTTCCGAAGAAAGATATTTAGCTCCATGGAGAAATAGTTCTTCGTCTATTGTGCTGCAAAAAGAAATATTTGAACTTATTGCAATCTAATATTGTTAACAAATACAAAAAGCCTGCCACACCTAAGTTATGCTGTACAAAATTTTCACGATCACAAAATGTTCTGCTTTAAAGTAGCCATTATGTCAATTATGAAGAAAACCCAAATATATTTGTCAACAAAATGTTAAACCAAAAATATATTTTTTTGCCTATAACTGAAAAATATAAAAAGCTGAATATGTTAGATAATTCAATAAATTGTGCAATGTGAGCCTCGATTTATTAGGAGTAAACAATATCTAAATAAGCCGTTTAAAACACTATGTTTAATTACCGACCCCACATTCGATTAAATAGATCACAACTTATTATTTGAAAACCAAGAAATATGATTTTCCGCCCAATAATTTTGTAGCAAATACCGTCAACCACTGTTTCTTTGAATTTTTTGATTCATTATCACCTTTACAACATGAGTAGGGCACTTAATAAAAACATTCCCTGCAAAAAATTTTTACCCAGCCTCAAAAATGCAGGTACAATACTATCATATTCGCAGAAAATGCGTATGGCAGTAACAAGAAAATGCAGCAGCTGATGTTAGGAAATGGAAATGTTAACATTTTCAAGATAAAGAGCAGAGAAACAAGAAATTGAAGGAAAGCTCGTTACACTAGTAACGAGAAGTGAAGTAGCCATAGTCTACTTCAATGTCAAAAGTACTGAGCTCATCAACTAGAAATTTTTGGGAAGTGATATTAAATCCATCTTTAATAGCCTACGCTGCAAAAGTTTCTTCTCGTTGCAGTACTAAGCCTGTCAAGGTTAGCGCAGGTGAGGAAACACTCAACCTAGTAGCTTTTCGGTATCAACGATCTGCATATCTTTATAAGTTAGCAGAAACTGCGCGAGGTTTGGCCAGGTGCTAAAATAGCTGTCGTGCAAAGGCAAAAAATTTCTAATAGGCCACGCTGAAGATTGTGGAACTTCTTTATTCCTTCAAAATTGAAAGATATCATTGAAGTGATAGGGAGTTGTAGCTCCGATCTACCAACAAACGTGATTGGAAAGTAGTGAAAGATCAAACCATGTATGTCAGGTAATTGTCGTGTTAAACAAGTAGTCGCTCACTATCTTTAAGACCCAGATGATTTCAAGATCACCACTTCGGGGACATGAATACGAGTATCTCCAGACAATGATGGTTAAAGGTCATCTTTGGTAGGTTTGGAAGTAGACGTTGGTCACTCCAATGAATTCTCAAATATATCAGCATTATTTCTTATATTGGTTGCAAACTAGTCATGCTTCACATTAATTTTAAAGTTCTTCCTAATTTCCAACAAAAATGTGCCTTAAAAAATATAAAATTTCAAATGAAAAATCGGAATTTAGGAAGCTTTGAAATGAAAATGATACCATTCTTCTGAAATGTGATCTTTCATTTGATAAAAGCAAATTTAGAAATGAAAAAACAATAACTTTTAAAATGAGAAATTTAAAATTTATAAAAGTGTGATGTTTGAAAAGATAAACGTACTCTTTTAAGCTGGAAAAGGTACAGAAGCAATCTTCTTGGCATTATACTAACAAGTACAAATACAGGGTGTTCCAGGAGAGCACCCCTAGCGGAAGACAAGTATTTGACATTTACTGTTAAATAGCGAAAAGTTCTTTCAATTTTCAGCCCAACATTAAAATAGTCGAATAGCGGAGATTTCGGTCTATTTTCTACACAGAACTGGAAAACAATCCATGAATTAACAGTTAAACTCCGCCGTAGATGGTCTCAAGCCCAGTTGAAAAGGGAGGAGGGATTTTCTTGTTCCCCACCCCCAGTTTCCATGATACCTCATCCTAAAACCCACGAACAAATGGTAGTAAATAGTCTCGGAGTCACATATTGGGTTTACTGGTTCCCCAATGATGGGACACTGAATGCCGAGAAATGCCAATCACCGCAAATACCCCTGCAGCTCCACTACAAAATCCTACTTACACCTCCTTTGTGGTGAAGTAAGAGGGTGCAGGCAAGCCTTCCGTGTCTGGTAACGGAACCGAAAGTAATAACCATGCCGCCGGAATGAAGGTTGGGCGATGTGCCAACTCCCCGTCCCTGTATAACCCTACATTGTTTCGAAACCTGCAACAGAGCCTCGGAGTCATTGAATCTAAGACAACAATCTCACAACCGAAAAAAGGACTGTGGCATTGGATCCTGGAAGTCAGATCACTGAACTACCCTGGCGCTGTTAAAGATCTTTTACAACAGGTCTGTCAATATAAATTAAACATAATGACAATCGAGAAAACGAATTGGACTGGAAGTGATATTCAAGATATGAGTTCGCACACAATATTCAAAAGTGGGAAGCCTCCTGATAAGCAAAAGTTTGAAGTGGCCTTCATTGTGGATTAGGGGCTCAAATCGCACGTTATTGATTTCAGGGCAATTAACGAACGGGTGGGCGCGAGCGGTATAAGAGCGAAACTATTCAAAATTTGGCTGATAAACGTACACACTCCGACTAAAGAAAAGGAGGAAGAAACGAAGGAAACGTTCAACAATCACCTGGAAAGACTAGTCGACTCATCGCCTACAAAAGAAACAAAAATAGTTCTGGGCAATTTCAACGCTAAGGTGGCAATGGGCTATCTCATTGGGGAATGACTGGAAGATATAGCGTCCACGATGAAACAAATGACAATGGCCAGCACCTGATTGGCTTTGCATGTAGCAAAAATCTAATCAAACGTTTGACTTGCTTCCCTCATCGACGCATACACAAAATTACCAAGGTATCACCGGATGGCAATATACAAAACCAGATCGGCCATGTTTTGATCCAACAGGAGCCAATTGTAACTCAGATCATTACTTAATCAAATTAAACTAACTAGCGTATATCAAAGGCGTATTCGTCAAAGATTAGCCCTCTAAAGAAATTCGACATAAAAAGCCCCCAAACGACGACTGTGGCAAAAAAATTTACGGAGATCTTCGACAACCAGTTAGCACACATCCTCTCAGATATATCGCTGAAAACAAGCAACCAGCTATGGGTGGCATTGATAGTGGCAATTAAGACTGTAGTAGAACAGATAATCGAACATCAAGCCCGGCGCAAAATAATTAATTGATTTGATTATAAGTGCCAGAACATGCTAGACAAAAAGAATCAGGCGTGCAAACAATATTTAGGTAGGAAAACTACGACAAAGAGAGAAAAATATGAAAATCTCAGAAGAGTAGTGAATAAGATCATTCAAATTAAGAAAATAAAATACTATGACGACGCAGTAAAAAGCGTCGATGTAAGTCTACCGAGCAACAACAAGAGACAAGCATACAAAGTATTGAAAAATCTGAAACGAGGTTATCAGTCGAAAACCACGCTATGCCGTGATGACATCGGCAACACCATCGCTGATAAAAGCAAAATCAAGGAAATATGGGCATCATATTTCAAGAACCTCCTTAATCCACCGTAGAGCTCCAGAACATCGGAGCTTATACAGGGCCTGTATAATAAGTAACAGGACTGAGCCTGGCCCGCGCCGTCAAAGCGTCTGCTAACCGGTATCTGGCGCTGTAGTGGTGGTGGGGGTCTAGGTAAAGGGAACCGGGCTGCATCACTTGCCTCCAAGCGATAGCTTCGAGTGAGAGCGGAGTGTGTGTTCAGTTACGTCGTCGGAGTGTAAATGGAGCGTACGATCGAGCAACCGAACCAGAGTTTTTTTTAACCACGTTATTACAGGAGACGAGACGAGAGTTTTCGAATACGATCCTGAGACAAAGCGGCAGAGTTCGGAGTGGCACACACCGGCGTCACCACGACCGAAAAAAGCGCGCATGAGCAAATCGAAGGTGAAATCGATGCTCATTGCTTTCTTTGACGTGAAAGGCATTGTTCACAAAGAGTTTGTGCCACCCGGCCAAACTGTAAACGGCCAGTACTACAGAGAGGTGCTCCGTCGACTAACCGCCCGGGTTCGCCGAGTCCACCCGGGTTCGCCGAGTCCGTCCGGAGATTGCCGATTCGTGGATCCTCCATCACGACAATGCTCCGTCGCACACCCGCCTACTTGTCACCGAGCAGTTGGCCAAACAGTCGAGGGGAACGTTGCCACAGCCTCCTTACAGCCCGGATATGGCACCAGCGGACGTTTTGCTGTTCCCCAAGAGCAAGAGACACCTCAAGGGGACGGGGTTCGGGACTCTGGAAAACGTTCAACGTGCTACGACGAGGGCTCTAGACAGCATCGAGGTTGCCGACTTCCAGGGAGCGTTCGGGGATTGGAAAATCCGGTATCAGCGTGTTATCGACTCCAATGGGGACTACTTTGAAGATTTCTAAAGAAAAATTGTACATATTTTGCCAATTAAAAAATTTCCTGAGGTCAGTCCGATTACTTATTATTCTGACCTTGTAGATATATTACCGGAGAGATTCCATTGGCCCCACCTACTCTGGATGAAGTTTGTTCCACCATCAAAGTCCAAAAGAATAATGAAACGCCAGGATTCCAATGGGGCTTATAAAATATGGTGGCAGCGGTGCTCAGAAAGCCATCCATAAAATCATCCAGCACATTTGGCAACAAAAACATATGCGGAACGAGTGGAGTCAATCAATTATATTCCCTATCCACAAAAAAAGGTGACAAGCTAAAGTGCGAACACTATAGAGTCTTTTCACTACATTCTATGACGTACAAGATATTTTCAAAGATCTTAGCAAATCAAATCGGATCATACGCCAATATTATTATTGGGGAGTATCAAAGTGGCTTTAGAGTAGGTAAATTGACGAGAAACCAATTGTTCACAGTCAAGCAGGTACTTGAAAAACGCCGGGAGCTCAACATAGATGTACACGAAATATTTGTGGACTTTAAGCATGCATGGACTTTAAGCATCCATGTGCCAAATAATGCTTTGCTTTGATATCCCAGCCAAATTAGTCCTTCTCACAAAAATGACAATGACGTCGACAATCGCCTAAGTCCACATAAAAAACAAACTAACTGACGCTTCTGACACACATATTGGACCAAAGCAGGGAGATGGGCTGGCCCATTGCAATTTAGCTCTGTAATATGTCATCAGAAAGCTACCTGTCAATACGAATCAAGCCACGTGGTAACCCATGTGGAATACATCAATATTTTGTCATATTTTGAGAATGTGGGCAAATTTGTATATTTGGGCGCAAAATAAAGAGAACCGCTCACCGAAGAGACAAAAAAGCCGAAGGATACAGCTCGCAAATAAAACATTATATTCAGTTTGAACGATCTTGAAGATCAGCTGCATACACAGGAAAACAGGGCTCCAAGTATACAAATCTGTGATAAGACCTGTACTATACTATGATTGTGAAACGCGGACCCTAACTCAAGCATCAAGCCTTCGAAAGACGGGGCCTGAAGCAAATAATTGAAGCGAAGCTAGCTATATGAAATGTTTGACCTACCGTAGATCTTAACGATTCTAAGACTGTGGAAGCTGCAATGGGTTGGTCACATGAATCGTATAGATAAGCAACGGATACTCAAAAAGGTATATGTTGGGCGAAATGAAGACCGGAGACCAGTGGGGAAACCGAGGAAGCACTTGTTGCAGGAGCCAAGGCCCGAGAGGGGCTGTAGCGCTACAAAGAAGAAGAATTAGCAGTTATGAACGACAACGTAAACTCCCTAAAGACCTCATTTAGAAGAGCCGCTTCGAGTTTCTGCAGTCTAACTAGATCCAAGAGGAAAGCGAAGCCCCGGTAGGGAAATGTTACGACCGCAATACTTCGTTGTAATAGCAGGGAGGAGTTTAACTAAATGCTAAATTATTTGCTGAATTAAGGGACAAAAGCCTGGTTGAAGTGCATTTTGTAAGACGAAAGCAGCCTCATTTGAATCATTATTTGCTAACATGAAAGATATCGAAACTATTAAGAAAGTGGTTCCCAAAATCAAACACCGAAACAACACGGAAGGTTATGAGACTCGAACCACAACAAGGGTGAGAAAATTAAAAAGGCCTTCTTCTTTCACGCGTCAGCAATATTTTTTTGACTGTTTTTTGACTACATTGGAAATTGTACCTTAAGAATGTGCGGAACATGATACGTTTACACTACAAGAATGAAATCAATAATCAATTGGCGGAGAAACATAGGAGTACTAGCTCACATAACTCAGACACCATTTTCACAAAATTGAATAATTTGCTTCACAAAAAATTTTAGTTTAATGTGTCGAACCACATTGTGTCAGGTGATAAGTAGGTATTGACCGAAACAGTAAGACTCCAGACACAGGAAGTAATAGGAAGAGATCACTTACCCAAGCTTACCCTGAGAAGCTCATTTTGAATTGGTTCATCTACCAAAACCCGAAGGAGAGACCCAATTTCTTTCAGAAAAAGTCAAAACAAAGGTCTTTGATTTCACGGTCAATCCCGTCTTCATTTCAATGAAACATTTTCCCCTGACCTCACTCCAACTTGTAATCTTCTTGATTATTTTGTCAAATATGAGGGATTGTGTTTCATAATTGGAAAAATAAAGAAATAAAAACCAAGTGGTATTTACGGCATTCCTAATATAGTACTGCAGGTCCAGATTTGCAAGGATCATGCTAATCAGCAAGGGGAAAGAAAATCCCGGGTAGCCGTCTGCATACCGACCGTTATGCATGCTAGATACTGCTGAGAAAGTGCTGGAGAAACTCATCGAGGGAAGACTCACTAAGGAAACTGAAGTGGTCATCTTAACAAAAAAAGATAATCCCTAGAGTAAGGATGATCAGTGTTGGAGACATATTAATCGAAGCGAAGCCAGCGGTGGAGTAGCTTGGGCTACTGATCGACTCGAAGATGAGTTTCTTTGAGCAAATCAGGGCAACCGGTAAGAAAGCTGCTTCGGGAGTATCGGCTCTGAGTCGACTTATGGCCAACCTAGCGGGACCCATCAAGAAGACGCCTCTTGATGAGTTCGGTACGGTCAGTACTACTGTACGGAGCAGAAATATGGGGCGACACTCTCAGTAAGGACGTATACCGAAAATCCTTGGCACAGGTACAGAGAAGAGGAGCACTAAGTGTTGCATCTTCAAATCTGACAGTCTCTGATTCAGCGGCGAGAGTCATTGCAGGCATGATAACCTTCTCGCTAGAGAGCGCCGCGCTATTTACTTGTGTCAAGAGGAGGAAGCGAGGGAGACGGTTATCCGCGAGGAGAGACAGCGTTTACTCAAGGATTGGCAGCAGTCTTGGGTGAATTGCACGAAGGGAAGGTGGGCTGCGCGCCTCATCTCAGAGCTGAGACCGTGACTAAATCGAAGGCATGGTGAGACTGGCTTCTATCTCACACGGCTTTTGAGCGGAAATGAGTGTTTTAGTATTACCTGCACAAGATTGGTAAGTCGCGGTTCCCCTATTGTCGGTTTTGCTCAGGAGAGGAGGACAATGCCTGCCATACATATTTTGCGTGCAAAAAAAAATGAAACGGGCTGCGACCAGACCTCTGTAGGGTAACGGGGGAGCTCATTCTGGATATTATAGTCACGGTGATGCTTGGATCGGTTGACAAGTGGAACCATATGGCACATTATGTTCGGGCAGTCCTAAAAGATAAAAGGGGACTCACAGCAGCCGAGGACGTCCGGGCAGAGGGACCGCT
Source organism: Odontomyia ornata (assembly GCA_963969285.1). NCBI lineage: Eukaryota > Metazoa > Arthropoda > Insecta > Diptera > Stratiomyidae > Odontomyia > Odontomyia ornata. The sequence goes on from OZ017738.1 coordinate 211,623,643, forward strand.
TGTCTGGCTATTACTCTTCCGCTCGCCCCTCCCACTAGAGGAGCGATCCCCCAGCTTGAAGACACCTCACAGCGTAACAAAACGAGGCCTAGCCCGGAGTAATGTGTCAAAACCATTCCAGGCTGGCATCCTGCATTGACCTCAATGTGTAAATGGCATTCGCCGTTCAATCACAAAAAAATTATAGTACTCCGATTTGTCAGAGATTGCTATCATAAATTATTGAATTTTGTACAATAATATTTTAAGAAATTAATGTTTCCCAATAGTGCGAAAAAAGGCGAGTCTTCCCAATAGTGCGACAAAAGGCGAGTCTTCCCAATCTTAAAGAAAGGGAAAGACTTCGTACCCTAAAAGCTATCGCCCAATCAGCAGTATCACCAAACTCCTTGCTGCTGCCTAAGCTCAGCAAGGAGTTTGGTGATACTGATCTAAGCACTAAAGTACACATTGAAAAGTATGAGTTGATGTCGAGCTGCTGAGTTGGGGGACCACACCAGCCATTTCACTATAAATGCAATAACAAAAGAAACCTAAGACATTTGTTGGAAACTAAACAATAGATAATGTCAGCGCAGGGGGAATGCGGCCCACAGGATTCTATGGGGACTAATGTCCCCACGTTCTCGAGGGAATTTCCGCAAGAGAAATGCCGGTCGACAGGAGTAATCTTAGAGGCTAGTATTCTTTGGAGAGCGCCGCCCCCACGGACCCGAGGATATGGAGGTTCCCTCCTGGGATGACAGGTAACGACCCTGACTGAATCTGGACTACTCTTTGGACAACGAACTGATGCTTTGGGCTGGTGATATGAAGGTTTGGGCCTTGTTCCTTGCACGGTAGCACCGAGGTGACACTCGCGCACTCCCAACCAGGCAAGAAAAATAATAGAAAATGTTGAAGCGTGCCCTATTGATATGGAGAAAAACTTCGATACAGTGTGGTTATATAAACTAATTATGTAGCTTCTTAAGGACAATTTCACACCTTGTCTCCATGGTATGCAATATGTTATATGGAAAATTATTTCTTGTAACAAGTAGAAATCTGATAGCAGCATGCGATTTCAAGCTCTTGGATGGTCTATAGCAAGGAACAGTAACTGCACCTCTACTTTTGTCAGTCTTCCCTCGCAATTCTTTTGAACGGCTTTGGTTTTAACCTGTCCACATCGCGACTATTTTGTTGGAGCAATGGACGTAAAAACAAACAACACGGCTCAAGTCTATCAACACAAACCTGGTATGTAGGGCTTGCACTCACTAAAAATTTATTCCATAGCTAATCAGGACAGAGCCCCACCCTGAGATCACGAATTACTTCAGAGTTTTATTTTAGACAGCTTTAATCTACCTACATCGACGGCTTTACTTTTATTGTAGTCAGGCTGACACACAGAAATTTTCCCGATTCTGTCTGAAGACTGACTTTACTAAATTAGCTACATGACTTCCGATCACAAAATAACTTCCACAATAGAATAGGGATTAACCTGACTTAACATAGATTCTAGGGCGTCTCTCGTTACAGAAAAGCGCTTGCAACTTAAGGATGTATGGAGTACATTGCCAATTTCTAGGGAGCGAAGGCGAGAAAACGGTGTTCTAATCTTTCCCGTTCTATGGAAAAATATTTATGAAAATATCTATATTACATCGAAGCTGTGGAAGGTAGAAGTTTACCTCTAATTTTTATGGATTACTCATGGTTCAAGGAACCCAAAAGTACTTGTGGCCCAGCGCTGCTGCCACCTTTGCATTGTTTTGGCATATGGATGTGCTGCAAGTTGACCGTGGGACATTTCAAAGCTACCTTTGGAAGCTTTCTTGCGGTCAAGTGCCAACATGTTGATTGGAATCATACCAGCACCGGGTCGTCAGAGACAGTACGGTAGCTACAGGTGATTCTCAATACTAGCAGGCGTTTTAGACTCGTTATTCTTGTTCTGTTCTTCTTTAACTTCATGGAATCAGCCCAGATGTGGAAACCATATAGAAGAATGATTACTTTCCGTCCTGTTAGGTTGGCCTGTTAAAGTAGAGCATATGAGAAAACCATGCAACAGCTGGAGAAGGCTCGACAGAATGTGTAAAAATTATTATTTGTAACGCAGTAAGCGTTTGCTGGTTAAATAAGGAAAAATTTGGGCTGTCACATGACGCTGCGGAGAGGATTCATTGTGGCTAGTGTTCATGCTACCTCTTTCCGTTAGGTGGCATGAACACTGAATTGTATTTCACGCTTTACTGGCGAGATGTCTGATTTCTAGACAGATTTTAGCACCTCCAAAATTCTTCCTCTGCCACCATATATATTTGCCAAAAAAGTCAGCCTACATGTGATAAAATGTGCGCTGCTGCCACATGAATTTTTCCTTACGTCAGCTTTGGACAGGAGAAAGCCGATCCTGCTCGGGAGATTTTCTTTTGGCAAGAAAAGGGATGGTATTGCACACGGGCAGTCGTTTGTTCAATTATCGAGTGATACTGATCCAAATAGGGCAGACATACGCTTCTTGGCTGAATTCATTCATCGTATATTGCATCAATTCAGTTTGAGATTTTTTAGAGGTCATGTAAAGTATCAGAAAAAAGTACAGACAAGTTGAGTAAGCAGGAGAGTGCTCCTACCAGAAGGTCTTTGTAAACATCCTAGGGTTAGAAACAAGTTTTCTAATAGCGTGAGTGGATAATTTGAATTATTCATCCAATACTTGGATATGATTTCTGAGGTATTTGTTTCCCTTGTACTCATTAAGGCCCACATTCGTGATAATTTTCAGATTTTTCAGCTCAAAGGTGTCCAATCGAGAGGGGGGAACACAAATTTTTGATACATTTTGCCTTCCCCTGGACCTCCTAATTCATAAAATGATTTTTTTAATTCAGATTCTAAAAGTTCTAATCAAGACCTTTCATTTGATACCCATCTCGACTACCTTTGATTAAAAAAAATTTTTAAGTGCTAATTCGCTATTAGGGGGGACCCCCCTTAAAAAAAATTTAAATTTTTCGTAAGACTTTAACCTTTGAGAGACCATCACTTTTGACCTTTTCACAAAGTTTGAGCATTCTAGCTTCTATAGTTTCTGAGGAAACTAGCTGTGACGCACGGACAGACGGACGGAAAAACAGGTCGCGAAACTTGTAGGTCTTTTGAAAAAAAAAATTTTTACAAAAACCTAAAAAGGGTCAAAAGCAAACACGATTTGTGGGAGAAGTCAGTTTAATGCATGCGACCGACGCAAATCCCATGTCAATTTACATGCTGTGCTGTTTCTATTATTCTAGACTGGTTTTGATAGTTATGATTAAAGCATAACCGCCTAAAAGTCACATATTGCCTGTCGGGTGGTACAATCGTGAATTCTACTCGGAGCAGATCATTCGCCGGGAGTGTACTGATATTGCCCGCCAAGTTCGACTCCTGTCCAAGGTTGGGTTTCTGATCTGATTAATATTGCTGTGCTTTGGCGTTCAGAAGCAATCCAGTGTGCACACCATGTGCAGTCAGTATCATCCGGAAACTTTCATAAACCCCGCCAATGGTTGCAGATTTTTAACTCTATCTACATTTGGAGCTATGTCACATAAACAAGATTCGTTTTCATTTTCGTCTTTGTTTTAAGATTGTGTAAATTATATCCAAAATTAAAAGACATACTGACTTTGACTCCAGGTCAGCTTTGGCTAATTATTCTCGCGCTAGTGTGGTAGTCATCGGCTTGGTGTTCTGGTTGACTTTGGCTGTAGTTGAAATGAAGGACTTCTCCTACCTGTCTTTTTAAGTCGGAGATTTTAAAAGTTTGTTTTTGCGGCTTGGACGAGGGAGCGTTAAGAAAAAGGACCGTTTTCTGACAATCCGCCAAGCGTGAAGACAATTCAAAATCAGGCCACGGCAGTAAATGACACCACTTTTGACTCCAGTCCGTTCGAACATGGCATCAGATATAAATTAACAGTCAATCAATCAATCAATCAAAAGCGCTTTATTTAATACTAATCGTTATAAATTTTAGAAGAATATAAAGCAAATTCCAAACAATAACAATAAAAAACTTAATGGCCCAAATGGCTCTCTAAATTTGTACGTTATCATTACACATTTAAAAAAAAAAAAACTATAGCAAATTCAAATCAATGAAGATTATTACATATTTTTTAAATTTAATTGGAAAAAGGAGAAAAAACCAACCAACACTATTCTAAAATTATTTATAATCTTAACACTACAGTGAACTTTGAGCCTACACCTAATATGTTTTAACTTAATTCTAATAAATGCTATCAAAAACTTTATCTTATACTTAAAAAAATCTATAACGATGTTCCTAACGTAAGCGTTTTACCTTATCTCTAACCTAATATAATAAACATAATATAAACCTAACCTATACCTAATTTTTAACAAAAATAAACAACAACACTAAATGTAGCAATAATGAGCTGAAACTCAAAAACTAAATAACGAAAAACACCAAAACTGAAAATATACACGAATAATTTAGACATTGTCATTCAGCCACCAATACCTAGATTGCCCCGTCTCAACTCGACCAGCCTCAACGAATCTAGCAAATGAGTACCTCCATTGGAACTGTTGGTCTCGTGAACTCAAATTAGGAGGATATTTTATCTTCTTATCGGTGGCCCGTCGATATATGTGATATATGACTGGGACGCCGTCAGAATCAAAAACATATCGATTCATGTCCAAATACACGAATGCTTCTGGAGGAATGAAGCCAGTAGCGAGGCAAGTCGCAATATACCCGTCTGTAGGGTGGAACGGCTGTGAAATCCAAGGGTTTTCACTCACAGTCACAGATCTTGCGATATGATTCCGAAGAAGTTTCAATATGAAAATATCGAGTCTAGTCACTTCAGCAGTTTGATAAATTCTTCTATTCGATATATAGTGCTTCCAATCCGTCTCAGGCTTTCTGTACAAACCAGTACATGCACGAAGACATTTCCTTTCGAAAACTCTTAATTTTTCCATCGTACTAGCACTCTGGTTGTACCAGATCTGACATCCATATGTCAAAACTGGTCTAACCAGTGTCTTATAACAGATAATTTTGACCTTTTGATCAATGTATCTGGAATGAAAGAGCTTTCGAAGGGCCATGACTACTTTTAGTGCCTTACTGAGCATGATTTTCACATGTTCATTATAGTACAGATACTGATCGAGATAAACACCGAGGATTTATGTGGAACCCGTTCAAGACTACCCTCACCAGCCATGATGTGGAAATCTTTCCAATTACGTTTCAGGTCTTGACTGACCCCCTGCAGCGTTGTCCGAAACAAGATTGTTTCACACTTTTGCGCATTGATTTTCATTCGCCAATTGTCAGTGTACAGCTGTACATCATTGAACATTTTTTGGAGATTGCTCTGAACTATTGTAGCTTTTCGGTCTGCCGTATAGATGATCAGATCATCAGCAAACGCTACCAATGATCGCGTTGGCGAGACGTTAAAATCAAAGCCGTTCAATAGCTTGCGAATGAAGATTGAAAAGAGCAGAGGCGCAGTAACTGTTCCCTGCTGTAGACCATTCAAGACCTTGAACTCGCGCATTGTTGTCAGATTTCCATCAGTTACAACAAACGATTTCCCGTATAACATATTACACATCATGACGACAAGGTGTCTGGGGAACTTGTCCTGAAGGAGTTTAAAAATAAGTCCATCTAACCATACCGTATCAAAGGCTTTCTCCATATCAATGAGACATGCTCCAACACATTGTCTATCATTTAGTTTCCAACAGATGTCTGAGGTTACTTTCGTTATTGCATGTGTGGTCGAATGCCTGGCACGAAAACCAAATTGGCAATTAAGCATCAACTCATTTTCCTCAATGTGGGCGTTTAATGCTCTGTTGAGTATCACTTCAAACACCTTGCTGATGTTAGGCAGCAAGCTAATTGGGCGATAGCTTTTGGGGCATGAAGATTCTTTTCCTATCTTCAAGATCGGAAATACCTTAGCCTTTTTCCACTCATTTGGGAAATATGAATTGCTCAACATGTTGTTGAACAATATGCAATAGTTCCTAATAGCAACCTCAGGCAAATGTCGGAGAACTACATTTGGAATGCCATCAGTACCACATGATTTCTTGTTGTTTATCTTGCGAAATATCAAACACAAGTCTTCATAGCTGATAAAATAATCAATAAGATTCAAGCTCGGTATGAGGTAAGATGTTAATGTTTCATTGAAATGAAGAATTGATTGGCCGTTCAGGCTTGATTTGAAGTCGGAAACTTTTGCTTCAACAACCTCTGAAAATATTTCGTTCCCTCTCTCAGGGTTTGTAGATGAACCAATTCAAAATGTGTTCCAATCAGGGCAAGTTTATCCAATCCTTCACAAATAATCCTGTTTCCATTTATATCCGGAGTCGTACTATCAATTTCGATACCAGCCCTATCGAGAAGATTTATCTCATCACTAGTGACTTCAAGATTCGATACCTTCACTCGAGACTTCTTGCGGAATATGCTATTCACTTTCGCAAACACGCCATCTGGGTCCTGTGGGCTAATACCCCTCAATTTTTCTGCCCATTGATTGCTGACCTCACTCCTGAAGTATGACCGGATTAAGTTCCGGACATTCTTCAGATGTAATTTCAACAAAGCCAACGAGGGATGGTTGTAACCCAAAAATCGTCGATAAACATTGTTGACGCGTGTGAGAAGAAGGCTTTTCAATCTTTTCAACCTTGCGATGGTTGGTGTTTCATATCCTTCCATATTGTTTCGAAGTTTAATCTTGGGAACTACTTTCTCAATCGTTTCCAACGTCAGCTTCTCTAACTTCGACAAATAGACATCTATTTCATCGTTAGTTAGATTCCTGTCATTCGGAACCATTGAGCAAGAGTTGCCACCATCAGAAGGGGGACATTGCTTCTGGTACTCGCGATTAAACTTCTTTTGAAACTTTCCCCAGTCTGTTTTTTTGAAGTTCAACCGATGATTTTCGTGTTGAACTGGAATGAGGAAGAAATCATCGCTGTGATGATTGATTTCCATTACAATTGCGTTATGGTCGCTATCATAAGGAAGCACCTGCAGTTTCCGTTGAGGACTATTAAAGTTGAATTCGAGTCTTGCGTCAGCAATGCAAAGGTCCAAATATGAATTTGTCCTAGGGTATGTTGGGAACTCCGACCCATAAAGATTGCACCTGTATTCAATTTGGTTCTCTGTTATCCATGATTTCAGGAATACACCTCTTGGATTATTGGTGGCGTTCAGCCATGATGTATGCTTGGCGTTCAGATCACCAGCAAGAATATAATAGTTATGCAGCCTGTTCAATTCAAGTATTTCAAACAAGGAATTGAGTTCCTCCTTGAGCTTGAGAACAGTTCCACCAGTTGCATAGGCAGAGATAACGAAGAGGTTATTCCCACCTGGCAGTGAGATTTTGATAACGGACACTTCAAGAGATTCAAAGCTTTTGAATTCGACTTTTTCAATATTTTGGAAACGATAGGGTCTTCGTACCAATATCCCGGTGCCACCTCCCCCATCACCTATTACCCTATCGTTTCTTACGAATTCAAAATCCTTGAATGTCATGGAGTGCCATGAATTGAGGTGGGTTTCGGTTAGAAGTAGGATGTCAGGCTTTTGTCTGGCAATGAATTCAAGGAGATAATCACGCCGATGTATAGTAACAATGGAGTTGACGTTGATTGAGATGAGACGAATCCTATCCGTGGGAATGTGGCTGGATGACAACTTATTTTGAGGCATTTGAAAGTCCTAAACGCTGAAAAACAATGTTAATTTTCGAATCTTGTTTATCGATTCGCTCCGATAAGGAATTTAGTTGCTGATAAATTTTAAGAAGCAGCTCATTATTGCCACTTACATTATTTACACTATTTTCCGCATTTTCTGCTGGTCCTCTAGCGGCTTGTGCAAATGATACTCCGGGCTTGACGAAGTTCGGAGCTAAGACACTGCGGTGTATTTGTGTTTGCTTTGGGGCAGATTTCAATCTTGCATCCTGATATAGGGAGCATCCTCGATATGATGCCGGGTGACCAAAAACACCGCAGTTCACACAATATAACTTCTCTTTTGGCTCCGTCTGAGCCAATTTGCACTCACCGGGAGCATGCACGTCTTTGCATTTAACGCATCGGTAATGCATGGCGCAGTTGGCAGCCGAATGCCCAAATCGTTGGCAGCGATAGCACTGGTTGATTTCTCGCTTCTGGAGGCGTTCCCACCTCACCACTCGAAAATTTAAATACCTGATTTGCTGAAGAGCGCTTGGACTGCTCTTATTTGTTATTTGTACCAAATAAAGTGGTAAGTTTTTTTTCTACAGTCGACCTTCTTGTCGCGAATGTTTTCACTGCGATAAACTCGATTTGTGGTGCTGTTTCCTTGAGAACCTGAAGAAGATCGACGGTATCTTCTCCGCAGTCCAAGCCCTTCAGCAAGAACGTCTGGTTCTTCTCGCTTTTGGGGGTATAGGTGAAGTGCGGAACCTCCCCAGAATTCAAAGCATCTTTCGCTGATTTGAAATCAACCAGTGATTTCGTTCTAATTGACAGCTTCTCAGAATTTATTCGTTTGATTTCGAAATTTGTCAATTTGTTTTCGGCTGCCAACAGCCGAACCATGTCTTTAATTAACAGTCCCAATACGGTTCCAGTCAGTAGGTCAGTACATCAACTACTCAAATCAGTTCTTCCCCAACTGGCGGTTTTGAAACAGGACCCAGTTCTGCCACAGGTAATAATTCAACTGGTACCTCTCAAGAGGATCTGGCAGCAGTACTAAACCCAATCCTGTTAATTCAGGCAGAGTAAACGAGTGTTTGCGCCGGGACTCTTTTGTCCCGAACTTTGACTTTATTATTTTTTATAGACATTAAAAATTTAACTTTATTTTACTTTCTTTTTAATCATACAGAGATACTGAATAACCAACAATTCAAACAAGACACATTAAAACAAGAATTCGCAGAATATATAACGAACCCAACCAACAATTGAGCAATGAATAAACTTTTGTTTCAAAGTTTGGACAAATTAAAAAATGAATGAAAAATGGATTACTTGATTGATTAAAATAAAAATGCGGTATTCAAAACTTAAAAGTATTTTCGCTTTGTGGCGAATTGAATTTGAATTTGGTGAATTGAATTAAAATAGTCGATCAGTTGATAAATCGATCAGTTGATAAATCGATCAAATAAATCGCATTAATTACGAATGGGCTAATTATTACAGTGCTAATTAACCTTAAATAACTATTTATGTTGATTGAAGCGTTGATGTTGCCGGATCAGGCCGTGATGGGTGCTCAGGGGTGTCAGGAACTCAACATCCCCCCCCCCCCCTGAACAGTCCGATTAACCTCCTTCAAGGTGTGTGGTAGGCTATGGCGTCTAGACAACGGCACTGGTGGTTGAACATGCAGGTTGGATTGTTGTTTGCAGGAAGGAGGTAGATCACCAGGATGACTGATCCGAGAATGCCCAGGTAGCCAATGATGTACTGGTGGATGTCGTGGTCGGTCACTTGATCGATCCATGACACATCTTGTGCTTGTAGTTGTCGTCGCAGTTCCTCGATTTCAGATGCAGACTCGGTGAAATGAGTCGTTGAAAGATTCCACAAGGTTCGTTCCGTTCTGTAGAATAGCCAATTCCTACCAATACGGTCCCAAATCGTAATAAATGAGCAACTACTACTCGCTGGAAGGTAAGTAGACTCGACTTAATGGTTGAAAATACAGACCCGTATGGGGTCTGGTTGTTGAGCCTTGCGTTGTAGAGGCGTGCGCGTGAGCTAGCAGGCAAATCAAGAGGAGCGCCACAATTGACTTGCCGGTTCACATCAATCGCCACCTTGTCTTCGGGTTGTCGTCGCCGCTGATCTGGGAGCCTTCCTTCGTCAAGTGGGGGGAACTCGCTTATGATGGTTCTTCGTTAGACTGTGCATCGTCGAGCACTGGTAACGAGGCCAGTTTGTGTATTGGCCTTTTCAAAATTCCAGAGGCGGTTTTGACATCAGCAACTCGTATGAAACCATTGGCGCCTTCGGACGTTTTAATAATTCGTCCCACTGGCCACTTCATCGATGGGGTGTTATCTTCGTTTATGATGACCATTGTTCCCGGGATCGCATTGGGGTGTGACTGTCTCTACTTGATACGATGCTGCAACTGCGCCAAGTACTCGTGCAACCATCGTCTAAAGAATTCGAGTTTGAGGTGATTGATTAGCTTCCACGAGGCATGGAGACCTCCGGTTACTGGCTCTGCGCGACCATCCACCATGGCTGTGAGGGGTTCTCCGATGAGAAAGTGTGCTGGAGTTAAGGCTGCCAAATCATTGGGATCGTTTGACATTGGAGTCAGTGGTCTACAATTGAGAATAGCCTCCACCTCAACCACCAAGGTATGCAGCTTCTCGTAGGTGAGAGCCGCCGCTGAAAAGCCTGGACGAATCAAATTTTTGGCTAATTTGACCGCCGCCTCCCACAAGCCGCCAAAATGAGGCACGCGTGGAAGGATGATATGGAACTCGATTCCCCGGCTGGGGCACGCCGTCGCTGCTTCTTGACACGTTTCGTTGGAATATAATGAGGACGCCAATTCTGATAGCTCGTTGTGAGCTCCCACAAAGTTGGTGGCGTTGTCGGAAAATAGGTTTCGGCAGTGTCCTCGTCGTCCCATGAAACGTTTAAGAGCACAGGGGAATGCCTCTGTGCTTAGATCGCTGACTAGTTCCAGATGGACGGCCTTTGTAGTGAACCAGCAAAATATGGCTAGGTACCCTTTTTGCGGTCGGGTACCTCTACCTCCGTAATGGATCATCATAGGCCCAAAGAAATCCACGCTGGAGTTGATTAACGGACGGGCTAGCTGAATACATGCACTCAGGAGGTTTCCCATGACTTGTGAAAATAGCTTAGGTTTGACTCAGGTGCACCACACGCACGCACGATCGATCTCGCAAGTTGTTTTCCTCGAATTGGCAAGAACCGCTGGTGGTAGCGAGCAGTGTTTGCGCACGTAGATGGTAGTGGTCGCGATGGATTTCCATCATCAGCAGTCTGATGAACAGATGCTTGAACGGTAATAAAATGGGATGTTTGGCATTGAACGTGATCTTAGCAGCCTCCAACCTACCACCGACACGTATTATGCCCTCTGGGTCCAGGAGTCCCACCAACAGACTGTGCTTGGAAACTTGCATCCCCGACCTGGTGTCCGAAAGTTCGCAGTTGAAAGTTAGTGATTGCACATACCTCACGGTGATTTCCAGGGCTGTGGATAATTCATCAGTCGTGGGCGCTTGATTTGTCAGTTGAGATTGCTTGGCTACCGGCTTGAGACCACAGATAAACCGCATCCTGTAGGCCACTGTGCGCTGGAGCCTCTTGAAAGAGTTGTCATGTTGAATTTGCTGAATTCCGTGTAATTCAAGAGCCTCTGCCGCACCCATAGCGGTCTTGGTCCGTTTCGTCTCCAAGTCGTAAGGGCCCCCACTCCGATACTCGAAAGGCCAAACTGATTCTGCCCTGGATAAAAATGGTGGTCCTTGCAATCACATACTATAGCGGCTCAATTCAGGCGGCCCCATCCCACGTGACAGCATGTCAGCTGGGTTGTCTTCAGACACCGTGTCGCCATCGGTCCGGCCTTGAGAGGCTTCGAATTGCCGAGACCCTGCTCGCCACAAAGGTATTGTACAATGATGCAGTAGAGTTGATCCACGCCAAGACAACTCCGGCATCGATTCAGAATGCCTGAAAAACCTCCTGCAGACTGAGCGCTGTCTCAACTCGTCTTGTAAGCTCAGTACCTAGTTTCGCCCTACACAATTCCAGGCGCGGAACAGTAAGTGTTTTGATCGGGCCCGCCCTTGACTTGGCACACAGCAACCTGATGACAACTTGACCGCTCCTCAGGGTTTACCGCATGTATGTCACTGCGCCATATGCCTTCTCGGAGGCATTACAAAAGGTGTGCAACTGTATTTGGACGGATTTCTCGTCTGTGCTGATGTGACAAGGAAATCGGGTCAGCTGCAATGATGGCAGACCACTGCGGAGATCAGACCACTGGATATGGATCCCACTGGTAATGCTGCATCCCAGTCCAATTCCAATCGCCATAATTCCTGTAGGAATAGCTTGGCTACTACTATCACATGAGCCAGAATGTCCAATGGATCGAACATTCTGGCTATATCAGATGCCATCGTCCTCTTGAAGAACTTCGCATCGGTTGGATCCAGGTTTATTTGGATCTAGAACTCGTCAGTCCGGATGCCAGATGACTCCTAGCGTCTTCATATATTCCTCATGTAAACTACTAAGGTCCAGCTGGACCTGTTGGTCCTCAGGTTTAATCAGCTTCAACAATAGAGGATGGTTGGCACACCATTTGCGCAAATGCATAACTGCGCTCGAATGTATGATACATAGCTCCGCCTGCTTGCGAAGTGCCTCCTCTAAGCTGTCTGCCACGGTCATGACGTCATCAATATAACAATCCTTCTCCAACTTACTGCTGCCCAGGGAACCTTTCTGCTGGTTCTCTTGTGCTAGAACTTGCTGGCATTTTGTAGCTAGATACGGGGCACAAGTTGCGCCGTAGGTTACTGTTTCTTGCTGGTTGCGATGAACTTTTTCTCCAAATTAAGCCATGGAACCGACGGTCTTCAGGATAGAGCATTATCTGCCGATACATCTTCTCGATGTCGGCGGTGAATACGAAACAAGGCATTCTGAAACGCAGGCGTATCGAAAAAACGTCATCCTGGACAGTAGGCCCCGTATGAAGGACATCATTCAGTGAAACGTTTGTGGTCGTCTTACTGGATGCATCGAAAACCACCCGCTGCTTGGTTGTACTATTGTCAGGCTTCAGGGCACAATGATGTGGAAAGAAGTCATCGTAATTCCTCCAGCTGCTGTGACATCTCCTCCTCCATATGCCCAAGCCGAATATACTCCTCCATTAAGTCCTTGTATGGAAGTCTTAGATCAGGGTTCCTCTCCAGTTGACGATCCAAGGCAATGAATCTGCGAGTGGCCACCGCTTGGAAATTACCTAACGTCTCAGGGTCCTTGCTGAATGGGAGTTTAACCAAGAAACGGCCGTCGGGACGTCTTGTCATTGCCTGATAGAAATGTGCTTCGCAAGCCTTTCAGTTAACGTAAGTTTGTGCTGCGCATCCTGTACTTCTTCGACCTCCCAAAATCGCTTGATGAGCTGATTAAGCAAGTTATCTTCTGCCAGGATGCCGCATGTTACGGAAGACACTTAAAGTGTGACCACTTTTCCGGCTACAATCCACCCTAGGAGCGTGTTCTGGAGCACTGGGAGCTGTGGGCCCAACTATATTTATCCAATGGCTAGGACCTCGTAAAAGTACTAAGCACTCGGCAACATGTCGATGCGCTCCGTTGCGTGGAAATCTGGATCTGCCAGCCTTATGTTTTTGGGAATGTGCCATCCCGATGTGTTCAAGTTCTGAGACGGTTGCGGTGATATTATTTTGTACATGACGTCGGCTTCCAACTGCGCGGCGTATCCTGATAATCTGGATCTTAGGCTGAGGTTCACCTTATGGTATGCCTTCTCAGTGCTACCGCCTACTCTTTCAATGATGGCAAGGTGTGGTGTCGATGATGAACCCAATTTTTTGATGATTCTTTTGGTGACTAGGTTTATTTGTGAGCCCGGATCCAGCACAGCTCGACAATCCGCCGTCTTCCCATTGCTGGTGACCAGCCTGACGGCTGTGCCCAGAAGTACATGTCCTTGGGGTTGGGACCCCATCAGAGTCGTTAAAGTGAGCGATGGCGGTTCTGCATTTGTTTGCGGTTTCGAGTCTTGTTTTGGCGTTGTCGTGCTCGAGGATATCGTCTTGGTCTGTTTGGGCTTTTGTCTCCAGGTAGATGCAGCAGTGTGTTGTGATTCTTGGAACACAGCTTGCAACTTCTGGCCGCGCAGCTGGAAGCCTGATATCCTTCTCGAAGGCAATTCACGCACAGCTTCTTAGCGCGCACGAAACTTAGTCCCTTTGCAGCAGTGATCCTGAGGAAATCCGGGCAATAGTAAAGCGGGTGATACTGCTCACACATTAAGCACCGAGAAGCTGTCGTGGCAGTCTGACTTGGTGACTATCCTACGGCTGATCTCCGGATCCTTTGTTTTGTGGCCGTGTGTCTCGAAGGCCTGGAAACCATGAAGTCGCTGGATCCAATTTTCGGATTAGCACATGTAGCAGCAACGGATCCCAGTCCCTTGTGGACACTTACAGGTTACCCAGGCCTCTGTAACACTCTTGTGTGGTGTCATGTAGAGCCTTCATTGCTGCCACTGATGGCCTTTCATTAGCATGAGATGGCTGACTCATTAATTTTTTGATGAGTGTCGCTACCAATAGTCGCCGGCCAAATGATTGCGCCGGGACTCTTTTGTCCCATACTTTGATTTATTCTTTTTTATAGACTTTAAAATTTAACTTTAACCATACAGAGATACTGAATAACCAACAATTCAAACAAGACACATTACGACAATAATTCGCAGAATATATAACGAACCCAATCAATAATTGAACAATGAATAAACTTTTCTTTTAGAATTTTGACAAATTCAAAAGTGAATGAAAAATGGGTTACTCGATTGATCAAAATAAAAATGTGGTATTCAAAACTTAAAGCATTTTTGCTTTGTGGCGAATTGAATTTGAATTTAGTGAATTGAATTGAAATAAATTGAGTTAAGTACGAATGGGCTAATTATTACAGTGCTAATTAACCTTAAATAACTATGTAGGTTGATTGAAGTGTTGATGTTGCGGGATCAGGCCGTGATGGGCGTTGTTGCAGAATACTTCTGTTGCTCCTAAAATTGCGTGACCTTGGATGAAAAAGAATTTAGAAAAACTTATCAGATAAATTTTAATCTCTATTATGAGATTATTATTCGGACTGGAGGATTCCGTGCAGCATTTTTCAAAGAAGGTGACCAACATATAAACGAGCAGTGATCTGTGGAATTTTTTAAAAACCAATGCAATATCTCGCGTTAAGCAGGGAGAACAAATTACATACCGATTTTTATAATCTTTTCCATCGAGTCAGGACAACCCAACAAAAACGTTCGGCATATGTCACAGATACGTGTGGTCGCAGGTTTTGATTGAACATTATCGGCTCTGAGCCAGGTAATTAAAAGGATGTGTTGCGATTATGTTATCACTATCAGACCTTAACCTCTAAATATGGGAAATTGAAGTATTTCTCCATTTTTTGCAAATGTTTTCAGATTATATCGTCCTGTATTGTGCAGACACTACGTTATTTTGGTGACATCAATAACTCAAAATAATATAAGTGAAATATTTCACCAAAATTTTATCGCATAAATTGTTTGTGAAAGTTCGAATCTTCTTCTTCTTCTTCTTCTTAGCACTACAGCCCCTCTCGGGCCTTCGCTTCCTGCAAACAGCGCCTCCAACTGTCTCCGTCCGTTGACCGCGTCTTCCGATTTCGAAATCTGAGCAGCGATGAACTGTCTTCGTCGAAAAATTTATTATACTTTGAGTATAATTAATTTTTGTAATTTCATATTTATTTAAACGGAAAATATTTATTCAATTTATATTTATAAAAAGATTAATTAAAATATCTTACCAAATTAATAAATTTTGCATATTTTTATTCAAGACATATATAATTAAAATTTTGATGTTATCTGTATTCACAATTAAATATACAAAAAAATATAACCAAATAAATAAACACCTTAAGTATTTTAAATTGGTGGGGCCTTGAATAACGCTGTCTTCCGTGTTCTTTCAAAAAGTATTCGTTCTTCTTATTTTTGTTGAAAATAAGCAAATTCTTCTTTCTTCTTATTATTCAAATTCTGAGCTTGAATATTTTGGAATACAAGTCTCAAACTCTCTTTTGATTCAAGGTGGTCGTATTGAGATCGTCCTTTTTGATCGAAATTGGTGACAATACGACGAGGCAACTTATTGCCGCTGCTCGCAGTTTACAATGAATAAGTGTACCAATTATTTTTTTTTTCTTGAAAAGCCATCGGGCCTTGCTTTGTTATGTGAGTAGACGCGTTTGACTCCTCTGAGTCATCTTCATTCTCTAAAGGATGTGTGGAAGCATATGCCTTTATCTAGGTATAGGATGGATAAATCAGGTAAGTACTAAATCAAGTCAGGTAGAGGGATATTAGGTTTTTGTTTTTTTGGGTTGTTGGTGATCCGTCTCTTGCGTTTCATCACGATCCCGTTTTCGTCGGGGAGTATGGTCTTATACTGAGAAAATTACGTCGGAATTTGCAATAAGGTGTTCGTTGATAATGTTACTGTTTATATATTTCAAGCCTTTCTGGGGTGTCAAGTCTCGGTCCTTTGCTTTGTTTGTGTAGCAATGTCAAAGAGTTTGTCATAGCAGCTCTTGTGCATCGTTTTGTAGATGAGTCGGATAATTGGAGTCTGCCTTGTTGTATAAGATAGATTGTAAGTGCTCTTTGTATCTTGTCGTTTGTTTCCGTGTTGTCCTTCCTATGTATACCATATCGCAATCCTTGCATGTCAGTTTGTATATGCGGCTGTTCTCGTATATTGATGTGTCATTCAGTTTTGGTTTCAGTTTGTTTCCAATGTTGTTGATAGTTTTGAATGCAGTTTATAGTTTGTAAATCCTAATGATGTTTGATAGTTTGCATGTGTCTTTGCCTACGTATGTTAAGGAAATCCACTGTTGGTCGTTCTTATGCGTTTGTCAGTTGGCATTCCTGTTGTTTGTTTGTACTGTGTAATAAGTTTGTCAATGTCACACGTTGGCTGTATCCATTAATGCTAGCTATTTTGCAAATATTGTTTTAGTTTATTGGAGTAGTTAGTAGGAGTCATGGGGGTGGAGTGGAGTCTCAGCACCATTACAATATTAATCTTTTCAATAAAAACAAAACTTTAAAATGTTGTCACCCATAACATTATTACATTAATGGATTATAAAAGAAATAGATATTTAATCAGTTCGCTTAGAGAATTTAAGTTCTGAAAATTTAGTTTCAAAAAATAAATACATTATTTGCTTAACACTACCTTAAACTACTCGTTCGCTGCATCCATTGAACAATTATCCGTCGCCGCCCTAACTATTCGGCCTTGTGCCCCCTGCTCTCCTTAATACTGATGCTACCAGCTTGGCGGCATATAACTTGATTGGGTCGATCGCTGTCTCTCGATAAAGCACCTGGTTGGGGTAAGACCATCCGTCCTCCCTTCTGTAGAGTACAGTGCAAGCCGAAGAAGTTTTTGCTCCACTAAACCTATCTTGCCCCATTTCGATTTCGGAGTTCCTCTCCATATCATCGCCGCATATGTGATGATCGGACCAATCAGAGTTTTATAGACCAAAACCTTGACCCGTTGGCTTGCTGTTGACTATTTCCTGAAAACAGGTATAAGAAGATGGTGCACATAAGTAACTTTTCTCAAAACTGAAAAAAGCCTTCCTGTCGATAACGACCCCAAGTTCCTTCTTTACCTGGAAAAGTGCAGCATCTGCCCATTCAACGTAATTCTGAAGTCAGAGATACCTCTTGCACGACGATCAAAGTTTTTGTGGGGGGTCTTTAACACAATTAATTCACTTTTCTTTGCATTTATCTTTATTCCCCATTTTGGGTAGTATGCAGTAGGAGATTCCAAGTATTTTTGGAGCCTCGTCTTAGCAAAGCGCTCAGACGACCACACTAACAAATCATCAGTGAAGAGGTTCACCTGGATTCTGCGCTTATATTCATCTCTTACGCCTAGGATTTCAAAGGTGAATATATAATATAAAACTAAGTAGGAGTCGATACAAAATGGGTCTGACCTGGCTCCACCAGCCACCGCAGAGGTAGTTCCTCCCCTCATGAAACTGCCTATAATTTTCACAGCATGAGCCGGATAGCCAAAATTGATCATTTTGTAGATAAACCCATTGATCCATACAGAGTCAAAGGCTTTCCCTACATCAATCAGGCAAGCTACAACAAGCTCATTGCTGCGCCAACTTATCTTTATATCGGCTTGGAGCACGGCCAGAGCATCTACCGTGGAGTGGGCTTTTTTGAAGCCGAACTGTCTTTCCAGCACAATTCTTGCCCCTGCTGAATATAGTATGATGCCTTCAAGTATTACTGTTACAAGCAAGTTACCTATATACGAAAGCAGCGAAATTGGATGAGTATCGACTACGTCAGTACTACCTGAATTCTTGGGTATTGCAAATATTTTTGCGCATTTACATTGCTGAGGGGAGTAGCAGATGTTAATGCATTTATTCAGAATGATCACGAGGAGAACAAAGAAAACATGGAGAAGCCTCTTAAGCATAGCTGGAGATTCCATCAGCCCCTGCTGATTTTTTGGACCGACAAACATACCATGCCCAGTAGGTGGGTCCCCCGCAGGGGGAGTGCTGGTCGACAGGAATACTCTTGGAGGCTAGCATTCTTTGCAGAGTTCCACCCCCACTTACTCACAGGGGGAATGCCGATCGACAAGAGCACTCTTGGAGGCTAGCATTCTTTTGGGAGCGCCGCCCCCACGGACCCGAGGATATGGGGGGCGCCCTGAGGTTCCCTGCTGGGAAGACACGCAACGACCCTGATTGATTCTGGACTACGCTTTGGACACCGAACTGGAATTGATACTTTGGGCTGGCGGATATGATGGTTTGGACCTAGTTGCTTTGCATAGTAGCGCCGAGGTGACACTCGTGTGTGAACGGCTCCAATTAAACTATCATATCGTCTCCATCCCAGTAAAACCTTGGGTTGGTGGTGAAGATTTCGTTGAGACGGACTCCCGATTAGCGCTGGTCTGACTCTGAGCACTTGTCCCCATAACGGCTTGTGCCAACCCTCGCATGACCTCCCTGCTCTGCAAAGATAACCATCGCACCAAAAAGGTGACTACACACAGGAACGGAGATAGTGGCTCCAAGGGGGGACCCAATAAAACTGGAGCAACCAAAAACATATAAAAAAGATTTAAAAAACTCAAAAAAAGAAAAAAAAATAATAACATTGACGACGCAACGAGCGGCTGCAGCCACGACATTAACAGTACATCGGGAGCGGTACTAACGATGACAAAAACGACGAATAATACAATGACAGTGAAGACGGATGAAAAACGGAGATCAGCAGACAGTCTGGTAAAGACTGGCGTTCGGGCGCAGCAAAAAAATTATGCGAACGCCAGAGCGTCCTATAAAGGAAAAGCGGGAAACTCTGCAGGACGCTTAAGGTGTTCGAGCGGTGGAAGAAAATATAAAGAACATCGAGAATTCGATGGTCACTGCTGCGATCGTTACCAAAACGATCGATGCAAAGAATAATAAAGAATCACCCTGAAGCCGACGGGGAGATTACGGTAGGGAAAGGAAAAAGTGACTAGACAAATCAAACGACGTCGTGTGATTGCATCGCCAACGTCGAAAATGTGGCGGAAGTACTGTATTCGGAAACGGAAAGCGAAAACCTCTTCCAAGGATGGTCGCAAAGTACCATTGCTGCCCAGCGATACGAAGAAGAAAGACTATTCCGAAAAGCGGGAGATGTTCTGAAAAGAATACAATCTGCTTGCAACTCCCCAAAAATCAGCAAAGCAGTAAAGATTAGGCTCCTGGAACTAGAGGAGCTCCTAGTCCGCATAGGGCATTATCGGAAGAGCTGGTTAAAGGTCGAAGACGAGCAGAAGGCTTAAGAAACGCTGGGGGCAAAATCTAAAGACCATATGCAGATAGCTCCATCAGTAAAAATTTATCAAAGAATGGCGTCGAGCCCAATCGAAAGAGATTGGGACATAAGAAGGAAGGAAGAGGCACTTGATGGGCGTCAAGCACCAAATCACGGATTCCAGAGAGTGCTTACAAAAGGAGCGAAGAAAGCCGCAAAGAAACTCCTTCAAAAAGTGCCAGAAATTAAAGTGCAAACGGACGCCCAACAAGAAAAAGGACCTGATGCAAAACAGGAGAGAAAGAAGCCCCGACGAAGACCCCGGCAGCAGCCACTGGTCGTAAAACCCCAAGATGGTCGATCCTACGCGGAGGTGGTGCAGGACATCGGAATAAGAGACATTGACTGCGTCACGGATCTGGCCGAGGTGGAAGAGGCCATCAAAAGGCAGCTCCCTAGCGTGGGTGAAATCAAGGCGAGACTGACACCAGAAAACCATAGGGGACAACGCATGGTCATAATTTACTTGACCGAAAAGGACGCCGAACAACTCCTGAATAGAGGCAAATAAGAATAGGATGGGTTGTCCGTAGGATACGGCAAAGAGCAACGCCACTCCAATGTGTCACACCGCACAAGTATGGAAAGGACACAATAGGAGTTCCCTAAGCTACAAATGTGGTGAAATGGGACATAAAAGAAAAGAGTGTACGAAGGAGGCACACTGTATTCTTTGCATGGATGCTGATCCAAGACCCGATGTTGGACACGCCTTGCGATCAGGAAAATGCCGCGTTTTCCTGGAAGCCCTAGCCAAGGCAAAATCGGAACTTCGATGACCCGCATCCTGCAGCTAACCGTACACCACAGTTCAACCGCCCAAAATCTGCTTGAGCAGTTTGCGAGGGACATGAAAGACGACTTCTTGCAGCTGAGTGAGCAACACCATGATAAAAGTTCAGCATCATGGTATCCTGATGAAACTGATACTGCCGCCATCTAAGTTCAAAATGGTGATTTTCAGGCAGAGAGCTATGGACGTGGGAATGGTTTTGTGTGGGTTCAGCGCTCAGGGACCACCTTCTTTAGTGTGTACCTAACGCCAAACGAATCAATATCATCTTTCCAAGTCAAGATTCCGGTTTTGGAGTCCGCTGTTTCGAACGCAGACGGGTACCTGCCTGTTGGGGTGGACTTCAACTCGAAAGCAATTGATTGAGGCATGCCTCAAACAGATCCGCGGGGAAAACGAGTCCTAGAAATGGCGGCCAGGACGGGGCTCGTCATACTAAACACCGGCAATCTGAACCAGCTTTTGAGCGGGCATGGGTGTTTTCAGTCTTACCTGCACAAGATTGGTAAGTCACGGTCCCCGATTGTCGGTTTTGCCCAGGAGAGGAGGACAATGCCTGCCACACATTTTTTGCGTGTACAAAATGGGTCAGGCTGCGAAGTAACCTCTACAGGGAGACGGGAGAGCTCACTCCGGATAATATAGTTGCGGTGATGCTCGAATCAGTTGACAAATTGGAACCAGGTGGCACATTATGGTCGGGCAGTCCTAAAATATAAAAGGGACTCACAGCAGCCGGGACCGCGGGGGCTGGGGGATCGCTTTCTCGCACTTCCTCTCCCCCTCTCCCGTCCCGCTAGGAAAGGGATCCACCAGCTTGAAGGCGCCTCATGGCGTAACAAAACGAGACCTGGCCCGAAGTAATGTGTCAAACGGTTCCAGGCTGGGTTCTTAGATTGACAGGGGAGGTGTTTAGTGGATAGTCCAGTCACCTTCTTTCGAGCATGGGAGTCCCACAATCTGTGCATAAATGGCATTCACCTCCCTACTACAAAAAAAAACACCGCCACTACGCCGACCTTCCGCCGTATTGGCTGTGAAGGAACCCCTCCCGGACGTGCCATTCGTCTCGGAGTCCTTCGTACGGAAGATACACAACTGGAGAGTATTAAAGGACTCAGCCAGTGATCATCAGTGCATTCTGCTTGAGATAAGCGAAGTTTTCTCACGACTTCCGTGCTCTCGGCTTTCTACAATTGGATGGAACATCGGAAGGATGGACGTCGAGAGGTTCATGTGGGTACTCTTCCCCGCCCATCCCGTCCATGTTGACGCTGATCATGGTGAAACAGCAGTCGAGTGTCCACTCTTCACACAGCCGGAACTGGAGGAAGCAGTCCTTTCGTTGAAAGCGAGGGAAGGCTCCAAGTCCAGATGGTGTTCCTGCTAAGGTCTTGCGGCTTGTCTATCATCATTGTCCTGACTTGCTGCTCAGCACATTCACCGCTTGCCTTCGGGACGGGGTTTTCCCGATATGATGGAAGGTAGCGAGGCTTGTGCTGATCAGCAAGGGGAAGGGAAATCCGGAATCGCCGTCTGCATACCGTCCGTTATGCATGCTGGACACTGCTGAGAAAGTGCTAGAGAAACTCATCAAGGGAAGACTCACTGACGCGATTTGTGCTGC
Source organism: Odontomyia ornata (assembly GCA_963969285.1). NCBI lineage: Eukaryota > Metazoa > Arthropoda > Insecta > Diptera > Stratiomyidae > Odontomyia > Odontomyia ornata. The sequence continues at coordinate 211,645,900 of OZ017738.1, forward strand.
TGGGGACCTATCTCCTCGGCAGTACGGCTTTTTTTGTGGTGGGGAGGCGAATGCTATTTATGCACAGAGTGTGGGACTCCCATGCTCGAAAAAGGGTGACTGGACTACCCACTAAACACCTCCCCTGTCAACCTGAGATCCCACCCTGGAACCGTTTGACACATTACTTCGGGCCAGGTCTCGTTTTGTTACGCCGTGGGGCGCCTTCAAGCTGGGGAGTCCCTTTCCTAACGGGAGGGGAGAGGGGAAGAGGAAATGCCAGAAGAGCGATCCCCCAGCCCCAGGCAGTACGGCTTTAGAGCAGGACGTTCTACCAAAAGGCAGAGGCATATAGTCGCACCAAGCGACGGATCGTCCTGTTGGTGACACTCGACGTCAGGAACGCCTTCCACTCCGCTAGATGCGTGGGTATTCTGGATAGGCTGAAAACCCCTTTTCAAGTTCCAGAATATCTAAAGCGGCTTTTGAGGAACTACCTAAAGGACCGAAGCCTGCTTTACGACACGACACAGGGCCAACGAAGTATGGGAATTACATCGCGTGTTGCCCAAGGATCTATCCTTGGTCCGGACCTGTGGAAAGTGTCTTACGACGGGCTACTGAGACTCAAGATGCCAGATAAGTCGCGCTTGGTCGGCTATGCGGATGATGTTGCGGCTCTGGTTGCTGGACGTACCGTTGAACAGGCGCAGCTTAAGCTAGGTTGGCTAATGCGCCGAGTGAGGAACTGAATGACTGCTCGCGGGTTCAATTTAGCACTGGAGAAAACCGAAATGGTCATCTTGACAAAAAAGAGAATCCCTAGAGTAAGGATGATCAGTATTGGAGACCTACGAATCGAATCGAAGCCATCGGTGAAGTACTCGACTCGACTCGAAGATATATTTCTCTGAGCAAACCAGGGCAAGGCTGCTTCTGGAGTATCGGCTCTGAGTCGACTTATGGCCAACGTAGGGGGACCCAGCCCATCAAGAAGACGCCTCTTGATAAGCGCTGTAGGGTCAGTGCTACTGTACGGAGCAGAAGTACGGGGTGACGCTCTCAGCAAGGAGGTATACCGAAAACGTTTGGCACAGGTACAGAGAAGAAGAGCTCTGAGGGTTGCATCTTCGTATCCGACAGTCTCTGATTCGGCGGTGAGAGTTATTTCAGGCGGTATACCTGTCGCCCTCCTTGCTAGAGAGCGCCGCGCTATTTATCTGCGTCGAGTGGCAGCAGTCTTGGGTCAGTTGCACAAATGGAAGGTGGACTGCGCGCCTCATCTCGGATGTGAGACCGTGGCTAAATCGAAGGCATGGTGAGACTCACTTCAATCTGACCCAGCTTTTGAGCGGGCATGGATATTTTCGTCTTACCTGCACAAGATTGGTAAGACACGGTCCCCCGATTGTCGGTATTGCCCAGGAGAGGAACACAATGCCTGCCACACATTTTTTTCGTGTACAAAATGGGTCAGGCTGCGAAGTAACCTCCACAAGGAGACGGGAGAGCTCACCCCGGATAATATAGTCACGGTGATGCTCGAATCAGTTGACAAATGGAACCAGGTGGCACATTATGGTCGGGCAGTCCTAAAATATAAAAGGGACTCACAGCAGCCGGGACCGCGGGGGCTGGGGGATCGCTTTCTCGCACTTCCTTTCCCCCTCTCCCGTCCCGCTAGGAAAGGGATCCACCAGCTTGAAGGCGCCTCATGGCGTAACAAAACGAAAACCTGGCCTGAAGTAATCGTCAAACGTTTCCAGACTGGGTTCTCAGGTTAACAGGGGAGGTGTTTAGTGGGTAGTCCAGTCGCCTGCTTTCGAGCATGGGAGTCCCACACTCTGTGCATAAAAGGCATTCACCTCCCTACCACAAAAAAAAATTACGTGCGTCAGAGAACCAGGTCAAGCACAATTGCTCATGGTCCCTGTCGAATTTCGTTGTGGTACTCCCCACTAAAGAAGTAACAGAAGTCTTCACTAGCTCTCGCTCCTTGAAAAACTTTCGCAAAATGTTTTGCTTTAGAGTCAGCAATAGATTTGTCATCCATGAGCATGTAACCATGATAGTTGAGGACCCCGGGTAGCCTTTTTCTGCCAGTTATCCTAGTGATATAAAGAAACTTACAAGGACCTGGTTTGATACTTTCCGGGGCCTGTTCAACTCTCTCATTAGCAAAAGCCGTGATTATCCTCGAGATCGTTCGGTTTAGAGGCATAATCACTAGACGAATATGTTCATAGTACCAGCTGACCACATTTATATTGCGGTGGTAGATCCTTGCGAGTAGCTTTCTAAGTTGACTACGTCAACGATGAACGATGATTAAGGTAATAAGTCGAAGATTTCTTAGTGGTGATTTTTGAGATCAACGTATCAAGGGTTGAATTTATACAAGCAACTCCTTCATCGATTTCTGGAATAGAAAGATTTTACGATCTATTGATCGGAATTTCCTTCAATTTTCCATCAAGGTCAGCGCTAACTGTTGCCCAATCGATTCGTTTGTATGGAATGAAAAGTTGTGGATCTTCATATCCTTTTTCTAAGGTCAGCCCAATGAAAAGATGGTCAGACTCTGCCTCAAGAGCTCCACACTCGAAATTCCTCTGACTGTGGGAGACATTTACCAGATTGACAGACACGATGAAAAAGTCAACAATGGACGAGCTTCGACGGACGGTGGGCTCTTTCGAGGCAATCACTATGAGATCCACATTTGATTGAACCCATTTAAAGATAGCTGTAACATAGCAATGAGATTTCCCCATGAGGGATGCTTCGCATTGATATCAACTCCCATGGTATAGAAATTTAATTTTTTGACAAGAGTAAGCACGGCTTCCGAGTCGTCAACCAGTTCCCTCATTGGGTATCCATGCCAAATATATATAGATCCCCACAAACGCAAAGGTGCACGCTTCCAGCATGGAGCTAAATATATCTGCTTCAATACATTTCAAACTTAGAAGGCAGTGCCTTTGAACTTTCAGGTGATCTTTGTGAGCCATAGGAACTCCAAGAATTCCCTCTAGATCATCACGTCTCATGATCTTGTAATTTCCCAGATGCACTCTGTGTTTCGGTGTTTCTTCGGATATAAACAAGAAGTCCGATTTATAGGCGTTCAAGTATTCTTGATCTGAATTCCTTTATAGCGTGGAGTTAGTGAACATATGTTGAGGATGGAGAGTTAAATGGAACTCATCACAATAACATACTTTGACAGCAAATTCTAAATAAAGCTTTTTTCTCAATAGAATAAGTGAGTTGTTTATATTGAATAATGAGTCCACTTTTCGAATGAGTATGAACAAGTCACTCCCGAAAAATTGTTGGCAGTCAGTGCTCAAAACCGTATTTTGGTTATTCTGCGACTACTTGTGTTGAATTCAAAAAGGGAATTCCCCTCGAATTCAAAGTGAACCTACAAGTCAGCAAAGAGATCTTGAAAAACATACATGATACAAAATTTCAAATTTCATTGCCCGTATCGACTTCATGGCCACCCATCATGTATGCAACGTCTACATGTGAATGCATTGCATGGTGTCGTTTGCATTGTGCGAATATTGCACACTGCAAATGATGCTATGATCGTATCGCACTGTGGCTGCATGCGATGAGTGCACATGTACGCACGGTCAGCCCAAATCGTGGGAGCGTCCGTGCTTGCGTGTGCACTTTTTGCATGAATAGATGTTATGACTTGCAGCAATTATATTGCATTTGATTTGAAGTTATATTTTGCGCAGCAGTCTTGAGTTAGCAATCGTATTGTGACATTAAATAATTACATACACAAATTATCTTGTAATAATTCAGAACAAGTTCTTGTTTCCATTGTGATATAATTAAATCAAATAATTTACGCGAACGGAAGGTGTTTTTGTAAATTTGGCCGGGACAAAGGAGTGCCAACGCAAGCATTTGGAGGCCCCGGCGAGATTCAATTCCTGCGACATCGATTGGCGAGTCCAGGATATTTCGTTTAACGTTTATTGTTTGGATTTTGTGTTGGTGAATTTTCAATTCCTGTGACATCGATTGGCGATACCAGGATATTTCGCCAAGTGTTTGTTGTTCTAGATTTGGTGTTGGTGGTGCGTGTGATTGGTGTCCGCTCGTTAGTGAAGAGAGCAGTGCGTGTGATCTGGTGGTGTACCCGTGATAGTTTTCGTCCGACCCAGGGAATTTCCAACGATGGAGGAACTGGCGGTAAGGCAAAGGTCACTGTCCCGAGAATTGGACAAGATAATCCTGAATTACAAAAAGGACCCGATTGCGCGCAAGCAAGGGGCGGAATATTATCAGGAGCGACTTCGGCGGCTCGAGTCCGTATGGGACGAATTTGAGAAGATGGACAATCAAATACGCGCACTACCAGATGCGTCGCTGTTGCATAGCTACTTCACCAGTCAGATGTATGAGACAACGCAGGTCTATTTCATCGACTTTCAGCGACCCTTTTCTGAGAGAATGTCGGCATTGAGATGCCCCAAGGATGATACTGCAGGGCCGTCCGAGCGGAAAAGCTTGCGCTCCACAGAGGATGTCAGCCGATTGAAACCGACAGATATTCCATCAAAGAGTGATCCAGTCGTCTCCAAGATCCTTCGACGCTACAAAGTGATGGTGGACTCCTTTCGCCGTTTGATCTCCCGCTCGGATCAACCGCAACGCTCACACCAGTGGTATAAGGCCAAGATTTTGTCGGTCCAACGAAACTGGGATCAATTGGAGGAGCAATATTATCAGCTTTGCGAGCTCAACGATGATCCTGAAGAAGTGGGCTTCAACCATGAACAGCATACCAGTTTAGAGGAAGTTGCTCAGGACTGGCTGGTCCAGCTGGAGACCGGATTGGATGCCTGCGACACCACGCCCACAACACCTACGCCCAATTTGATGAGCCCCAAGCTATGTCTGCCCAAATTTACCTACCTAAATTCGATGGAGAGTACTTACGGTGGCGACCCTTTCAGGACTTGTTTGAACAAATGGTGCATAATCAACCCATATCCAACTGCCAAAAATTATGGTATCTCAAGGCCAACCTCACTAGAGAAGCTGAGCGGTTGATGATGAATTTCGCTCTGTCGGAAGAGAACTACGAAGCAGCATGGATGACCTTAAAGAGGCGTTATGACAATCGACGGCTCTTAGTCACTGCACTCCTCGGTAGATTGTTCAAGTTACCCCATTGTGGCGAGAGGCCGTCAGCCACTGCTGTGAAATGTTTACTCGACACAACCCAAGAATGCCTCCGAGGACTGGAAAATCTAAATGTTGCTACCGATGAGTGGGATCCGTTGCTTTTGCATGTGTTGACAAGGAAGCTGGACTCGACCACTCATGTGATTTATGAGCAGACCTTGTCTAGTCCTCGAGAGCTGCCATCGCTCAAGGCCTTTTTGCAATTTTTGAAGACTCGCTTCTAGGCCCTCGAAACGATCGGACACCAATCAAAGGCACCTGACAACCGGAAGAAAGGAATCAAAACCACGGTGGCTGCCGTGGCGGCTTCTTTGTGCAGACGCATCCGCTCTTCTACTGTCCGGAGATTTTGAAGCTCAATGCCGCTCGGCGATTGAAATTTATACAGGCCAAAAAACCTTGTGTCAACTGTCTTCGAGAAGGACACAAAGCCGCCAACTGCTTCGCAAGAGGATGCAAAGACTGCGCCAGGAAACACAACAGCCTGCTGCATTTAGGTGGGGAGACCAATTCTAAACCAGCTAAGGTGAATCCTCCGAACAAGGCTGCACACCAACAGGAAAGCAAGCACCAAGCGGAGACACCTGCACTGTCTCTGACAACAGTGTCGAATCCGCGTTCAAAGGGATATGTACTCCTGAGCACAGCTGTGATAAGGCTGATTGGCAGCAATGGAAGAGCAACGGAATGTCGAGCTGTGCTGGATCCAGGCTCCCAGATAAATTTGATAACAACGCATACAGTTCGAAGACTTGGGCTAAATCCCATACGCAATACAACGCTCATTGAAGGGGTCGGCAGCACAACAGAGAGAGCGCAAGGAACAATGTAGTTTAGGCTGCAGTCTTGAATCATTGAATATGCCAGGGAAGTGGCGGCGCAGGTGCTGGACAAAATAATCTCACCACAACCTGCTCAACAGCTGAACGTGTCCAAATGGCCACTTCCCAAGAATATAAAGCTGGCGGATCCCAGCTTTCATATGACCGACACAGTCGACATATTATTGAGTGCTGAGCATTTTTTCGAGATCTTGTCCGTCGGGCAAATAAAGTTGGGACCCGGACTTCCAGTGCTTCAGAATACACTGCTCAGTTGGATTGTAGCAGGAAAGGTCGGCAACCCTGAAACTTCATCAGTTACTTGTGGAATCCTGGCAGAAGACACCAATTTGCGCGAGACAATTAAACGTTTCTGGGAGGTGGAAGAAGTGCCAGATTCAACACACAAATTAACAACCACCGAAAGCGCTTGCGAAGCACACTTTGTACAGACAACGCAACGGGAGTCGGGCGGTCATTTCATGGTTCGACTTCCTTTCAACAAGGACCCTGGAGTGCTGGGCGAGTCGAAGGACGTTGCCATACGCAGATTCATTGCAATCAAACGCATACTGGAAAGGAATCCCGAGCTGAAGTTAATGTACGCAGAATTTATGAACGAGTACGAACGACTTGGGCACATGGAAGAAATCAAGTGGTCAGCAGGCAAGGAAGCACATTATTTTCTGCCACACCACTGCGTTCTGAAGCCGGAGAGTAGTACCACCCGATTGAGAGTAGTCTTCGACGCGTCCAGTAAAACGGCCACGAACATCTCCTTGAACGATCTTCTACACATCGGACCAATAATTCAGGATGATCTGTTTGCAATTTTGCTCCGCTTCTGCATGCCACGGCCGACATTGAAAAAATGTATCGGCAAATAGTTCTTCACCCCGACGATCGCAAGTTTCATGTAGTGGTTTGGAGAAATAGTCCATCTCAGCCTTTGCGTTATTATCAATTGAAGACCGTGACGGACGGTACAACATCGGCCCCGTATCTCGCAACCAAGTGCCTTCAAGTCCTAGCTCAAGTAGAACGGCATCAAGCTCCTTTGGGCAGCCAAGCATTGCAGAATGACTTCTACTTGGATGATGTCATGACTAGGGCTGACACATTGACTGAGGCAATTCAGAAGCAGAGTGCGTTGCGCAAAATATTTGGGAGCGCCGGCGTTCATTTGCACAAGTGGTGCCCGAATCATCCTAGCCTTCTGCAACCAATCAAGGCTGAGGACCAGCAGGTCCAACTGGACTTCAGTAGTCTATCGGAAGACTACATCAAAACTTTGGGAGTAATTTGGCTGCCTAAAGCGGATGAATACCCAATCCACATCAATCTAGACCTCGCTGAGGTAAAATTCACTAAAAGGACGATCGCTTCCGACATCGCCAGGATGTTCGATCCATTGGGCATCCTGGCACCAGTTATTGTGACCACCAAGTTATTCCTGCAGGCATTGTGGCGTCTGGATCTGGACTGGGACGCAGCCTTGCCAGCCGGGATCCACATGCAGTGGGCCCAGTTTCACAGTGAGCTACCATCATTGCAGAAGGTTCGTTTTACGCTATATACGTCCGCTCAACATCAAGAGGTGGTCAAGTTAGTGTCCGGCTGCTGTGTGCGAAATCAAGGGTAGCCCCAATCAAGATGCTAACGGTTCCCCGCCTGGAACTGTGTGCTGCAAAGCTGGGAGCAGAACTGACAGGGCGAGTCAAAATGGCACTCAACCTTACAGATGTCTTCCATGTCTTGTGGTCAGATGCTGAAATTGTGTTAGCGTGGATCAACTCTACTGCCTCGTCCTACAACACTTTCGTTGAAAATAGTGTCTCGACTATTCAATTGCTGTCGAGATCAAACCAATGGCGTCACGTTGCTTCACGGGACAATCCTGCCAACATCCTATCCCGTGGTTTGGCCCCAGCTGAACAAGGTGGTTGCGAGCTATGGTTACATGGACCGTCTTTCCTGAGCAGACCCAAGGCGGAGTGGCCGCCCGAGTACAAGCATAAAGGATCCTGTGAGTTGGAGAAAAAGCGAATCAAGGCAACCACACTAACGGCAGCCGAGGCGAACATTCATTTCATGCACGAGGTTCACCACGGCAACTCATTCCGAAGGCTGCAGCGGGTTGTAGCCTACGTACTGCGTTTTGTGGAGCATTGCAGACCAAACTCTCAGCCTCCCGAAGTGCGCAATCCAGCAGTCACAACTTTCCAGAGCCCTGGTAGTCATAGTGAAATGCTTTTAACAAGACGACTTCCGCGAGAACTTACGGGATACTCAACTCAAGAGGCAGGTCAACAAAAATAGCCCACTGGCAGGGCTCGCTCCTTTTCTGGATTCGGACGGAATCCTGCGCGTTGGCGGAAGGCTCGAGGCTTCGCAGCTCCCTTTCGAGACCAAGCATCCGATGCTACTGCCGTACAAGGTTGCTGATGACAGACATCCATCGCGACAACTGCCATCTTGGAGCTCAGGCGCTGCTTGCCATGACAAGACAACGCTTCTGGCCTATCAAAGGGAAGCAGCTGGCAAGATCAATTGTGCGACGATGCGTGCGATGTGTTCTTTTTGTGTGCTTTTCGACCAAATTAGGGGGAAGTCTTCCTGGTCCTCATGTACGACCTGCCCGGCCTTTCATTACCGCGGGAGTCGACTTTTGCGGGCCCCTGCTCATTCACTACCGTGGCAGAGGTGTGCAGCCGCAGAAAGGTTACATCGCTATCTTTTGTTGCTTCGCCACCAAGGCCGTTCATTTGGAATTGGTGAGCGATCTCAGCACTAACGCTTTCATCGGCGCCTTAACTAACTACGCGAATTGTCTTCATTGCTCTACTCGGTAGAGGCTCAGCACAAGGTGATCAGCTCACGCAGTACCCGAGGAATAGATTTCCACTTCATTCCACCTCGTGCATCTCACTTTGGTGGATTATGGGAAGCCGCGGTCAAGTCGGCTAAGAATTTGCTCCGCCGAGGCGCTTCATCGGCTACTCTCACTTATGAGGAGCTGCATACTCTGGTGGTTGGAGTGGAGGCCATCCTCAATTCGAAACCCTTAATCGCGATGTCAGATGACCCTAACGACCTGGCAGCGCTTACTCCAGGACGCTTCCTCATCGGAGAACCACTCATGGCTATGGTAGATGTTGAAGCGGAACCAGTCATCAGCAGTCTCCGTGCTCGATGGAGGCGTGTAAATCAACTCACTAACGAATTCTGGCATCGATGGTCGCGTGAGTACTTGTCACAGCTCCAACATCGGGTCAAATGATGACAGATCCAACCAAACGTGGTTCCCGGAACAATAGTTATCGTGAAGGAAGACAACACACCCACCATGAGACGGCCGATGGGACGCACCGTACAAACGCACGAAGGGACAGACGGCTACGTTAGAGTGGCTGACATAAAAACCGCTACAGGAATGGTGGGACGGCCCATTTACCGGCTGGCTCCGTTGCCAGTGCTGGAGAGCCCATCATCCGAAGAAGTAGAACTCGAAACGGAGGCACAACCGTCTTCTGACGTGGAATCTCAAACAGTCGCCCTCATCAATCGCTAACCAAATAATCATCCGAGAAGAAAGAGGACTGCAATTTTGTCACTGCTGTTGACTGGTCTGCTGATTCCTCTAGTGATGACCAACCCTATCAAGGTGACGACAACTGGCACCCAACCCGGCCTGCACTTTCAGTCACTGGACCATGCCTTTTTGTCATCAAGCGAGTGGAAGATTTTGGTTTATTATGATCTGGCCCGTATTGGACGAAGTTAGACATGCTGCTAAATGGTACGGCTTTGATGCAGCAGCTATGCGATCGGGAATCCAACCAGACTGACCACTCCTACTTGATTGAACATTTCCATCACTGGAGAGAGCAGCTTTCCAGCGTAAACCAGATGTTGAAGATCAGAACCAAGAGAGGAGCAATAAATGCCGTGGGTGGCCTCGCTAGATCCTTATTTAGCATCCTATATGACGATTACGCCAACTATATGTCCCAAACCATCAAGGCTGTGCAAGGGGATCAAAATAGGCTGCACTCCCTGCTGAAGAACCAAACTTCGATTATCGACTCAACGTTGAATATCCTCGGGAAAATCGAAAATTGACCCTGAAAAGATTCGCAGCGATAGAGCAGGAGCTGGCTAAACTCGCCAATGAGGCCAGAGCTCCTCAACCAGCGGGAAGTCAGGGAGGTGTCACAAGCTTGATCACTGCATTGTCATTTCACGTGACCCTAACCACTCTCAAACTGCAGCGAATTCAGGCATCCATCATGGACATAGTAACGGATACCCAACATGGGAACTTCAATATGCTGCTGCTATCACAACCACAGCTAAGTTCAGAGATGACGCATATCAGGGACCATCTGCCCGAGGATCAACGCCTGCCGATGGTCCGGGCGAATTTGTTGAAGCTATTCAAATTAACGTCCATCAAGGCCAAGGTGAAGGCCGAGTTTATCACGTTTGAACTAAGGATTCCGCTCGTTGGTACATCAACATTTGAACTGTATCGAGTGCTACCTATACCAATTGAAAGACATGATCGCCTCGTTGCTATACTGCCTGCCTCTCCATATCTCATCATCAGCCCACATCGCGATCTAGACTATCCATTGAGCAAAGCGGAGTATTCGGTTTATGGCTGGATGGAGCCGGACACCCACATCTGCCGACAGTCTCATCCACAGTACAACAAAGAGGCCAACATGAGCACGTGTGAGGTGACGTTGTTGAAAGCAATCCCGTCCGCTGCCGAGTGTAATCTGATTGAGTTGCTTGCAACCTTTTCCTGGACCAACATTCCGCATTCGAATGAGTGGATTTATGCCTTCACGAATCGCGTCGTTGCTCACATCGTATGCAGTGGTAATACGACTATACTGACGTTGCAAGGATCTGGGGTTCTGCAGCTGGCGCCAAATTGCACCCTCAAACCTGATGCAGTGACAATTCAGGGCCATCGTCTCCATAAGAGCACCATACAATCGCAGCATTCGAGAGTACATTACCACATGGAAGACACCAACCTAATCTACACACCATTCCGCAACCATCCTGCACAATTCAAGACGTTTTCCACGGAAATCGACGCCCTGCGAAGTCAACTTCTTCTTCTTTGTAGCACTACAGCGCCTCTCGGGCCTTCGCTTAGAGATAGTTAGAGTGTCTCATTTTCGTGACCGTATTGATTTTTTTTTTCGGAAGTTGATTTGGTCAGTACCATGCTCCCGTGTGCCTGCTAAGCTTATGATCTGATTAAATCAGTACATATCACCACTGAGTGAACACTCGTAGTCTGTCCGAAAAATCCCTTGAACTAAATCACGTTGCTCCCAACGAGATTTGAACCTGGGACCTTCGGCTTATGCGTTCATGCTCTAACCACTAGACCACACAGTTAACTACAAGCCCAAAATTTGTCCTGGGACAATCCTATTGATGCTCACGACATACACCAATATACCGTCGGATATCTGAGCCTCATTGCGCTTGCTGGGCCCATCATCTACCTCTGGTGCAGATCAAGAGATTGACGTTGCCAACCACGACCCAGGAAACCTATACCACTTCCCCGACGTCACAGCTTACCACACACACTGGAGGAGTTGGAACTGAGCGTCCAACGGAGGGGGGGGGGGGGGGGGGTGGATATTGAACTCAAAAAGGGAATTCCCCTCGAATTCAAAGTGAACCTACTAGTCAGCAAAGAGATCTTGAAAAACATACATGATACAAAATTCCAAAATTAATCAATTAATTCAACTATTCAAAACCCTTAAATCAATTTAAACAAATAATAGATACCACATATAGATCAATCATAATAATACTCCACATAATTTAACTAAGCAACTGTTGCATTCGAAATTTGCTTGCATTTCTTTATTGCAACAATATTTGCTGCGATCATTTCGCGTTGCCATAAAACCGATACGAGCATTTCATTGCCCGTATCGACTTCATGGCCACCCATCATGTATGCAACGTCCACATGTGAATGCATTGCATGGTGTCGTTTGCATTGTGCGAACATTGCACACTGCAAATGATGCTATGATCGTGAGCTCAAATCATGGGAGCGTTCGTGCTTGCGTGTGCACTTTTTGCATGAATAGATGTTATGACTTCCAGCAATTATGTTGCATTGGATTTGAAGTTATATTTTACGCGATAGTCTTGAGTTGGCAGTCATGTCAATCGTGTCGTGACATTAAATAATTACATGCACAAATTATCTTGTAATAATTCAGATTAAGTTCTTGTTTCCATTGCGATATAATTAAATCAAATAATTTACGCGAACGGAAGGTGTTTTTTGTAAATTTGGCCGGGACAAAGGAGTCCCGACGACAGTAGGAACTTTATATCCATCGCTTTCTTCCCTTCAAAGTGTGGATTGCAACTGGATTAAGTAAGAGGAAAGCGTACTTTTTTTCCTGCGGGAGGTTTCGGTCGAGAACCTTTTAGCTGATAGAGATGCTCCTCCAGCTCTACCACAAAACGTCGTACGAACTGTGCAGACCTTTAAGTAAGAAAGTCAATTTTCTCTCTCCTGGAAGAGTGTAAGTGTAATAAGCCACTTTCACATAAAATAGACTAGTATGATCCTCAGCCGTTTTAAGGTGGAGTGAAGCTCGTGAAGAGCTATTCACCATTACGTTGAACTCTGTATGTGTTTCCGGTGCATGCTCTTCCCTGAAAGTCTTCGTGTCAAGCCTATAGAACACTATAAGATAGAGAGGCTCAGATTTCCATTTATTACTCTCAAGGTTTGGCCTTCCACCCAGCTTGGGTTTGGCCCATGAAAAACCGGCGCAAATTACTATTCCCACCTTTTCAAGTTGGGGAATATCCCGCTCATTTACTTCATGCATCCTAGACACCTTTGAAGTAGTGATATGATTTTTAACGTTTAAAATTTCCCGAAAGATATCTAAACCCATCTCTCATCGGTTAAAGACGTGGAGTCTCGTTACGAGCAAACAAACTGTACCCCACAGTCTACCAGTCCGGGACCAGGTCTACTCCGAGGTAGCTGCTTGCAGGCTAGCTAGTTCAGATAGGAGTTTCGGCCACGGATCTTACGCAAGTAGACAAAGTCCGGATACAATTGTTAACCCACCGAGCCCGGTTAAAACGCGTTAAAAAATTTCCCGAAGAAAATTTCGTCATTAACCTACATTGGCTTTCACGAGGCTTCCGGTCAATCGCCAACAACTACAAACAAATCCATTCGTTCCCAATCTCAATACTGATGCACTGTTAGAAATAATCTACTCCAATCCTAAACGACATACTCTATGCTAATAAAAAAAGCACACAAACAATCGACCGGCGTGAAAGAACTGAACCACCGATCATTCGCGGGTTTAAAAGAAAACATACTGTTCACCGCATACTTACCTCTCGTCGTCGTTTCCTCCTGAAAAAAAACGAGCTGCTGGAAAGGAAGGAAATTCTTTACATTTGGCGATTCATTTTATAGTTCAAGAAAAATATACAAAAATATATAAACTAACCATTACCGTCGTTTTTCTTTGGTAATATTTCAGCTTAAACACTGGTGGTTTATCTTAACTTTGGTGTTATATAACTAAATTGCTACGATATAAAAAAAAATTGATCTTCCAGAGTGAATCAACAAGTACGGTAAATACAATGAGCTTCTATCAACAATTATGAGTCTACGAATGGGAACATGCCAGAAAATCCTTTTTTTTGTGGTAGGGAGGTGAAGGCATTTATGCATAGAGTGTGGGACTCCATGCTCAAAGAAGGCGACTGGACTACCCACTAAATACCTCCCCTGTCAACCTGAGAACCCAGCATGGAAACGTTTGACACATTACTTCGGGCCAGGTCTCGTTTTGTTACATTGTGCGCTGCCTTCAAGCTGGTGGATCCCTTTCCTAGCGGAAGAGGAGAGGGGAAGAGTAAGTGCCAGAAAAGCGATCCCCCAGCCCCAGCAATCCCGGCTGCTGTGAGTCCCTTTTATATTTTAGGACTGCCCGACCATAATGTGTCACCTGGTTCCATTTGTCAACCGATTCGAGTATCAACGCGACTATATTATCCGGGGTGAGCTCTCCCGTCTCCTTGTAGAGGCCCTTCGCAGCCTGACCCATTTTGTACACGCAAAAACTGTGTGCCAGGCATTGTCCTCCTCTCCTCGGCAAAACCGACAATCAGGAGACCATGACTTACCAATCTTATGCAGGTAAGACTGAAAACACCCATGCCCGCTCAAAAGCTGGGTCAGATAGAAGTCAGTCTCACCATGCCTTCAATTTAGCCACGGTTTCACATCCGGAATGAGGCGCGCAGTCCACCTTTCCTTCGTGCAACTGACCCAAGACTGCTGCAAATCATTGAGCGAGCGCTGTCTCTCTTCGCGGACAACCGTCTCCCTTACATCCTCGTTTCGGTGCAGATAAATAGCGCGGCGCTCTCTAGCAACAAGGGCGACAGGTATACCGCCTGCAATCACTCTCACCGCCGAATCAGAGACTATCGGATACAAAGGTGCAGTCCTCAGTGCTTCTCTTCTCTGTACCTGTGCTACCTTGCTGAGAGCGTCGCCCCATACCTCTGCTCCGTACAGTAGCACTGACCCTACAGCACTCATCAAGAGGCGTTTTCTTGACGGGCTGGGTCCCCCTACGTTGGCCATAAGTCGACTCAGGGCCGATATTCCCGAAGCAGCCTTCTCAGCCGTTGCCCTGATTTGCTCAGAGAAACTCATCTTCGAGTCGATCAGTAGCCCCAGATACTTAACCAACGGCTTCGATTTGATTCGTGTATCTCCAATACTGATCATCCTTACTCTGGGGACTCTCTTTTTTGTCAAGATGACCATTCCGGTTTTCTCCAGTGCTAAACTGAGCCCGCGAGCAGTCATCCAGTTCCTCACTCGGCGCATTAGCATACCTAGCCTAAGTTGCGCCTGTTCAACGGTGCGTCCAGCGACCAGAGCCGCAACATCATCCACATCGCCGACCAAGCGCGACTCATCTGGCATCTTGAGTCTCAGTAGCCCGTCGTAAGATACGTTCCACAGGTCCGGACCACAGATAGATCCCTCGGCAATACCCGATGTAATTTCCATCCTTCGTTGGCCCTGTGTCGTGTCGTAGAGCAGGCTTCGGTCCTTTAGGTAGTTCCTCAAAAGCCACATTAGATATTCTGGAACTTGAAAAGAGTTTTTCAGCATATCCACCCATCTAGCGGAGTTGAAGGCATTCCTGACGTCGAGTGTCACCAACAGGACGATCCGTCGCCTGGTGCAATTATACGCCTCAGCCGTTTGGACCGCGTTCACCACTTCGGCAATCGCATCAATGGTAGAACGTCCTGCTCTAAAGCCGTACTGCCGGGGACATAGGTCCCCAGCAGCACGAATCGCGTCAGTGAGTCTTCCCTTGATGAATTCATCTAGCACTTTCCCAGCCGTGTCTAGCATGCATAACGGGCGGTATGCAGACGGCGATTCTGGATTTCCCTTCCCCTTGCTGATCAGCACGAGCCTCGCCACCTTCCATCGTACCGGGGAAACCCCGTCCCGTAGGCAAGCGTTGAATGTACTGAGCAGCAAGTCAGGACAATGGTGTTAGACGAGCCACAACACCTCAGCCGGAACACCATCTAAACCTGGAGCCTTCCTCGCTTTCAGTGAGGGGACTGCCTCCTCCAGTTCCGGCTACGTGAAGAGTAGACACTCGACTGCTGTTTCACCATGGACAGCGTCAACACGGACGGGATGAGCGGGGAACAGTCCCCGCATTATCGCGTCTATCTTTTCCGCGTCATGTATACAAGGATTCCCTAGGCCACCAAGCTTCCGCATATCTAGCTTGTAGCCAAGGCCCCACGGATCCTTGTTCACATTGTCCACTAGGTCTTGCCAGCAGCGAGCCTTGCTATCGTTGATCAATTTGCGATAGCATTTCCTGGCCGACTTATATGCTGCCACCCAGTTGCGTGCCTCGTCACGGTTCTGCGCCCGTTGAGCCTCACGTCGAAGCTTGTGACACTTCCTTCGGTTTTCAGCGATTTCAGTTGACCACCAGTACACTGGGGGCTTGTCGTGCCGGGGTCTTCGACGGGGCATCGAAGCACAACAAGCAGTCGTAATGATGCTCATAGTAGAATTCACCACGCTTTGAACTGCCAGTTCTTCCATCCCCTCCGAAGCTCCCTGCAGCGGCTCACCTGCTGTGAGCACCTCGACGAACCTCCCGACTTCCATCCTTCCGATATTCCATCCAGTTGTAGAAAGCTGGGAGCACGGACGTTGGGAGACAACATCACTGACCTCAAGCAGAATGCACTGATGATCACTGGCTGAGTAGTCCTCTAATACTCTCCAGTTGTGTATCCTCCGTACTAAGGACTCCGAGGCGAATATCACGTCCAGTATGGTTCCCTCACAGCCAATACGGTGGAAAGTCGGCGTGTTTCCGGAGTTTAGTACGACGAGCACCGTCCTGGCCGCCATTTCCAGGATTCGTTTTCCCCGCGGGTCCATCCGAGGCATGCCCCATTCATTTGCTTTAGCGTTGAAGTCGCCCCCAACGAGCACGTTGCCCTCTGCGTTCGAGACAGCGCACTCCAAAGCCTGAAGCTTGGCTTGGAAAGATGAAATCAATTCGTTTGGCGTTAGGTACACACTAAAGAAGGTGGTCCCTGAGCACCGAACCCACATGAAACCATCCCCTCGTCCACAACTCTCCGCTTGAAAATCTCTGTTCTGAATCCATATGGCGGCAGTACCAGTTTCGTCAGAATACCATGATGCAGGACTTTTGTCATGGTGTTGCTCACTCAGCAGCAAGAAGTTGGCTTTCATGTCTCTCGCAAACTGCTCAAGCAGATTTTGGGCGGTTGAACTGCGATGTAGGTTTAGCTGCAGGATGTGGGTCGTCAAATTTCTGATTTTGCCTTGCCTAGGGCTTCCTGGAACACCCGGCATTTTCCTGATCCCAAGACGTGTCCGAAATCAGGTCGTGGATCAGAATCCTTGCAAAGAATACAGTGTGCCTCCTTCGTATACTCTTTTCTTTTATGTCCCATTTCACCGCATTTGTAACATAGGGAACTCCCATCGGATCGTTTGCAAACCAGTGTGGTGTGACCATAGCCAAGGCATTTGAAACATTGGAGTGGCGTTGCTCTTCGCCGTATCCTACAGACAACCCACCCTATTCTTATTTGCCCTTATTCAGGAGTTGTTCGGCGTCCTTTTCGGTCAAGTCAACTATGGCCATGCGTTGTCCCCTATGGTTTTCTGGTGTCAGTCTCGCCTTGATTCCCCCCACGCTAGGGAACTGCCTTTTGATGGCCTCTTCCACCTTGGCCAGATCCGTGACGCAGTCAATGTCTCTTATTTCGATGTCCCGCAGCACCTCTGCGTAGGATCGACCATTTTGGGGTTTTACGAGCAGTGGCTGCTGCCGGGGTCTTCCACGGGGCTTCTTTCTCTCCTGTTTTGCATCAGGTCCTTTTTCTTGTTGGGCGTCCGTTCGACCTTTACTTCTGGCACTTTTTGAAGGAGTTTCTTTGCGGCTTTCTTCGCTCCTTTTGTAAGCACTGTCTGGAATCCGTGATTTGGTGCTTGACGCCCATCAAGTGTCTCTTCCTTCCTTCTTTTGTCCTGATCCTCTTCGATTGGGCTAAACGCCATTCTTTTATTGATTTTTACTCCCCTGGTGTTTCCTGGTGTCAGTCTCGCTTTGATCCTTCCCACGCTAGGGAACTCCCTTTTGATGGCCTCTTTTACCTCGGCCAGATCCGTCACGTAGTCTATATCTCTTATTTTGATCGTTGCAATCGGTTCGGGCGAGGCTATAGTTGCGCTTTTGCCGAAGACTTTCTTTACTGCGTCGCAGAATGCTTCCTTATTGCCGGCTTCTGCTCTGAATTCGACCAGTATGTGGCCCGACTGCGTTGGTCGTACTACTGTAATGGCAGTGTTGGTGTCTTCTTGCTTTACATTTCCCCTGATGTTCCGCAGTACCTCCGCGTAGGATCGGCCATCTTGGGGCTTTACGAGCAGTGGCTGCTGCCGGGGTCTTCGTCGGGGCTTCTGCCTCTCCTGTTTTGCATCAGGTCCTTTTTCTGATTGGGCATCCGTGCGCACTTTACTTTCTGGAACTTTTTGCAGTAGTTTCTTTGCGGCTTTCTACGCTCCGTTTGTAAGCACTGTCTGAAATCCGTGATTTGGTGCTTCACGCCCATCAAGTGCCTCTTCCTTCCTTCGTTTGTCCCGGTCTCCTTCGATTGGGCTAAACGACATTCTTTTATTGATTTTTACTGATGGAGCTATCTGCATGTGGCCTTTAGATTTCGCCCCCAGCGCCTATTTAGCCTTCTGCTCGTCTTTGGCACTTAACCAGCTCCTGCGATAATACCCTATGCGATCTAGGAGCTCTTCTAGTTCCAGGAGCCCAACCTTTACTACTTTGCTAGTTTTTGGAGAGTTGCATGCAGATTGTATTCTTTTCAGAACATCTCCCGCTTTTCGGAATAGCCTTTCTTCTTCATATCGCTGGGCGGCAATTGTACTTTGCAACCATCCTTGGGAGAGGTTATCGCTTTCCGTTTCCGAATACAGTACTTCCACCACATTTTCGACGTTGGCAGTGCAATCACACAACGTCGCTTTGTTTGTCTGGTCGCTCGTTGCTTTTCGTACCGCAGTCTCCTCGTTGGCTTCAGGATGTTTCTGTACTATGTCGGGATTTGCGACCCTTGCATCGGTCGCTTCGGTAACGATCGCAGCAGTTACGATCGAACTTTCGATGCTCTTTATATTATCTTCCACCGCTCGAACATCTGTAGCATCCTGCAGAGTTCCCCGCTTTTCCTTCAGAGGACGTTCTGGCGTTCGCAATATTTTTTTGCTGCGCCCGAACGCCGCAGGAATCTCAGTCTAAGCCAGACTGTCTGCTAATCTCCGTTTTTCGTCCGTCTTCATTTTCATTGCACTACTCGTCGTTTTTGTCATGGTTAGTACCGCTCTCGATGTACTGTATATCGTGGCTGCAGCCGCTGGTTGCGTCGTCGTTGTTATTATTATTTTTTTTGGATTTTTATCTTTTTTATATGTTTTTGGTTGCTCCAGTTTTATTGGGTCCCCCCTCGAAGCCGCTATCTCCGTTCGTGTGTGTACTCGCCTTTTTGGTCCCATGGTTATCTTTGCAGAGCAGGGAGGCCATGCGATGGTTGACACAAGCCCTTATGGAGACAAGTGCTCAGAGCCAGACCAACGCTAATCGGGAGTCCGTCTCAACCAAACCTACACCACCAACCCAACGGTGCGAACTTCGAACGTACTCCGAGGCCTGCCAAGGTTTTACCGGGACGGAGACGGAATGATAGTTTAATTGGAGCCGTTCACACACGAGTGTCACCTCGGCGCTACTATGCAAAGCAACTAGGTCCAAACCATCATATCAGCCAGCCCAAAGCATCAATTCCAGTTAGTTTTCCAAAGCGTAGTCCAGATCCAATCAGAGTCGTTACCTGTCTTCCCAGGAGGGAACCTCAGGGCGCCCCCTATATCCTCTGGTCCGTGGGGGCGGCGTTCCCCAAAGAATGCTAGCCTCCAAGAGTGCTCTTGTCGACCGGCATTCCCCCTGCGGGAATTTCCTCGGGTACATGGGGGCGGAACTCCCTAAAGAATGCTAGCCTCCAAGAATATTCCTGTCGACCAGCATTTTCCTGCGATCAAAGAAAATCCTTAGTAGTTTACTTTCATCCGTAAATGGTGGGTAGAATTAATATTTAACATGCTAACGTTTCTCAGAGAATATTGCTCTCTACATTTACCATTCATAAGACTTTTTATACATATTTGACAAGTTCCACGCGGCTTGATTCAAAATGTTCATCAATTATTTAAATATACTTTTTACAAATAGAGTTAACTATAAAGATCAAATTTACAGCAAATTTTTGATATCCTATTATAATCAAGATTGAACTTTAAGCGGATCAAAGCGAATTGAGATTTTTTTTTTGCTTTCGAAATATCGTTACTTGGAAACAAATTCAAATTATCATTGTTGTTTTTTTATTTCCGCAAAATAGAACTCCATTGATATGAGAAAAGGATGATTACTGTATATACTCGTATGCTGTATCCTCGTTTCTTTTTGAGCGTTGTTTTATATTAGCAGTCAAAAGAATGTGTTATTCATGGTAATTCATGTTTCGTATAGATTTATCTTCTTGGCCAGGCATTATGCGAAATCAATTACTCAATTATGGTTAAAATTATGGTTTGCATAATTACTTTGTCATCATTCTTTACTTTTGAGTTTGGCACAAATTATGAAAAACTTGAATGAGAATATTTGTGCGCTAGATTTATATGGCGCACAAATTTATTCATTTGCTGTACATACATGAACTTGTTGTAACCTTAATCCCAAAACTAATACGTGATGGATGAAATGAGTATACATTAAAGATGGTAAGCGTTAATTAAAGTCAGTTCTGTTCTGCCAAGTGGAAGTTTTTTTTTAAATTTACATTTCACAGAAGCAATGTGAAGATTCACAAGGACCGTTCCTGTTTTGGAGTATTTGCATGGGGTGATTATTTTCATTCTATGTATCAAATACTACTTTAAAATTGCTTTTATTTTCTGCTTTACCACTACAGCCTCCTTCGGGCCTTCGCTGAGAGATAGTTAGAGTATCACGTTATTTTGATCGTGTATTAGGACTTGGGAAGGTGATATGGTCAGTACCATGCTTTGATCATGTGCCCGTCCACTCAGCTGGGATACATCCTGATTTCAAACCAGTACGTATCATAACTGAACGGGCTTATAGTCCGTCCGAAAAATTACTCAAAACGAATCTCGTTGTGGGCAATGAGACTCGAACCAGGGACCTTTGGCATATAGGGTGAGTGCTCTAACTACTACACTACACGGACTATAAAAACCAAAACTGCTTTTAAGTTCAGTTTTATTTCAGCAAATTGTGCTGAAATACGAGCATTATTCACCGATTCTCCAAAGTGGAAACAATTAAGAGTACAATTCTAAATTACTAACTATCAGAATTATAACTTAGGACTTCGTTTCTGACCAACCGTATTCTATACTTAAGGTTACTGTGCTTTGTGTAAAAATGTTATCTCTTTTATTGCCAATGATATCACGATAATTTTGTCCTGAGAGCACTGTAATACACTGACCTAGTAGATAACACTTCCTTCCGCCACGTTACCGTATACGATTTTCAAATAGGGTAGTTGACTTCTTGCACCGCATGGGTCAGCGAGTTGAAAGTTGAAGCGAAAACGTACTTCGGTAAAAACCTGCACTACTTGTCTGGAAGCTGGCGAAGCGATTGCTGGCTGTGAGACGTCACTCTGGCAACTTGATTTTCTATTCCCTCGAGGGTTGACGTTTAACCTCTCTTCTGACCCTGACAGCAACATGTGTTGACCTGTGCGGATGGAACAAAAGGAGAGGCTTCGCACACAGTTTGATTATCATTTCTTTTCTAGTAATTCTCAATTTGACAACCAAGCCCGGGCGTGGAATTTTTTCCAAGCCAGACACAGAAAAAAAATTAAATTATTTTTTCTTTTCTTCTCGAATGGCCTTTATTACGGGGCAACTTGTTTTACGCCGATCGAAGGCTTGGAACCCAGAGAAACAGACGAAAGAATTTGGTGATTGACAGCCGTCATAGGATCAAGACACGTATGGAGAATGCGTTCAGGTTACCGATGCAGGTCCTTCGCATGGTAAACCCCCAATTCTTTGCCGGACATGTCGGTATAAAGTAGCGTGTCGGACTCAATACCGGATGAAATCGACATTTTACAAATTTCGTATTCAGTTTGGCATTTTAGTGCTGCACCGTGCTGCTTCGTCTAAATTTTCGTGTATACATATCATCGCCCACCTTGAAACCAGAAGGATCACATGTTGTAGCGCTCCCCCCTGTCCATCTGCTATCTTCAATCTCATCTCGGAGTTAGTCTCGTAGTACTCGGCGTTTCTTGTGTGGCTCAAGGGTCACTAATGAACCTCCCAAACAGTTCAGTTGCTGGAGCAGCCGATATAATTTACCGTGGAAAATCATATACTGATCAAACACGGCAAAGTAAGGTGAGATCCCAGTGGCGGTATGGTACAAAGAATGAAGAGCAGAGAAGATAGCGAAAATCCTACGGTCCCAATCCTTCTGATTCAGATTTATATTGGCGCGTATAGGGGCTAAGAGCGTACGGGTTAGTCGTTCGGAAGCATTCGCTTAAGGAGAGTATACTGCGGTTCGCTGGTGTGTAATGCCATACCTATCCATCAGTTTATGAAATTTGATGGATGTGAACTGGACTCCGGTACTGCGAATACGTGGAAGGCACATTTCTCTAAGAAGCTTAAGATTGGGGCTGCATGCATGCTCCGGATCAGCTCAATGATGGCGAACTTTGACAATTGGTCCAAGACTACAATAGGTCCGGTGTCCAGACGTCAATCTAGGGCATGGACCGATGAGATCGATATACAACCATTGGAATACACGCTCGGGTAATTCAAATTTATTCATCGAGAACTGGAGAACAGCGTTTGGAGCTTTGGTGCACTTCCACGTTTCACAGGCGGCCACAAATGTTTTTAATTGTTTTTGTTTTGGCAAAAAAAAAATAAGTTTTCCATCGCCACAGCGTATGACCGTATCCGCCGTGTGCCCTCAGTGGGTGATCATGGGCCAGTCTGATACACAGTCCTTCAGTATGGGGTCCCAAAGGCGTGTTCTAGCCGCTTGTATACAAATCCCTCCGTTACCCTTAAGTCTGGTAGCTAGCACTGAATGGTGTGCATCAGCTGGGTGTAGTCTGCCTGTTTGAAGGCGGGGTGCTTAAGGTCGATCAATAGAGAATTGTCTTCCTCCTGGGCCAACTCGGCTCCTTTTGGGGTAAAAATCTTCGAGAAAGTATCGGATACCACATGTTGACTTCCCTTCCGGTGTTGGATCGTAAAGTTTAACGCCTGCAATTAATTAATAATAATAATTCAGATAAGCTCATCAACCACTTCAGAGAGGCATAATCCATAATGATTTCGAAAGGGTGTCCTTCGACATATATTGCCAATACCACTGCAAGACATTCCTGACATTCCTGCTCAGAAACAGTGTGGGACATGAAGGGTATAGGCACTTACTCGCCGTTTTCCGTAACCTGAACTAAGATTGCTCCCACTCCGTGTTGACTCGCATCACAATGGATTGAGAATGGTTTGTTAAAGTCTAGGCTATGTATTGTGGTACGGGAGCTATTTTCAGACTCTTCTTTAGTTCTTCAAAAGCACGCAAGCCGGGTTCTCCCCAGCTGAACTTTCGTCGATTACGCAGCATGTCGGTCAAAGGCGTGGTGATGGTCGCAAAATTCCGTACGAATCCTGGATACCAACCCCATAAGCCAAGAAATCGGCGCAACTGCTTGGTACTTTTAGGCAGACGAAAGGCGTCTATCGCCTTTGTCTTATGTTACCACAACTTATGATCTGACCCAAGTACTTAGCCTCCGTCACGAAGAACTGACTTTTTTGGATATTGACGGTTAACCATGCCTTCCGAATATGCAAAGCCACTCCCTGAAGCAGGATGTTATGCTTGTCAAAGGTCTCGGTTATTAGTAATAAATCATCCAGGTATACGAAGACTCGGTGCCGTAGGTGCGGTGGTATTACCTTATCCGTAAGTCGTGTCATTTTCTGTAGTGCATTACACAGGCCAAAACCATGGTCACAAATTGGTGCAATGGGCGGCCTCGAACCGTGAAGGCAGTTTTCTCCTTGGAACTATGATCGAACGGGATCTGTCAGAAGGCGTCTTTGAGGTCCAGACTGGTAATAAAGTGCGATTTAGATAACCAACTTAAGATACCCTCGGTCAACGATAAGGGTATGCATCTTCAACCGTGACAGCATTCAGATGCCTGGCATCGAGGCAGTCAGACGTTATTCGGCTTAACCACTACGGTAACTGGCGAAGCCCATGCAATTTGTGATTCTTCAATCACACCAAGTGCCAACATCCGATCAACTTCGGCTTATAGCGACCTTTCCTTCGCCGGGAAAATGTCTCTACTTGATGGGTTTAGAATACCCCACATCTATAGTGTAAAAAAAACGTTATACGGCCGATACCTTCTTCTTATGTGAAGAAAAAACCACTACAGCCACGTCTGATCATAGCTGTTGACTGACAACTAATGTATAACCAAGTGGGTGAGAATTCAGTCTCCTGTCATTTACGATGGCGGCAGAGTCAAGTGAAGTGCTAGAACTAGAAAATAATGCCGGGGCCCAAGTTAAATCGTTGGACGAAGTCCACCCCTAAGTAGAGATTTTGTGTCAGTTGGATTATAATTTTACAATCCAGGGACTTGGTCGCACCCTTAAAGATGGCATCGGTCGGAAGTTTCCCTACTATGGAGTGACGAGTTCCATCCGCCGTGCTCAACCAGGTAGTAAAGTGCTGGATTTCATCCGTATGGTTTTTCAGGAATTCTCTTGCACAGTCGGCTGCTATGCAGCTGACGCTGGCTCCAGTATCGATTAAACCTACCATCCAATTCTGCAAGATCTGTACCTATGCATGCAGGAGGACGTCATCCTTCAAAAATTCGTCTAACGACCGCACACAATATCCTTCTCGATTGCCTCACCTTTTCCCAGAAGCTCCTGCATGCAACGGGTGGCTCGCTTCCTTCTCGGATAGATGGTGGGACTAGTCTCCTCATTGAAAATGCATTAACAAGCTGCAAGATATTCTCTCAGTCGAACATGAAAGGGCTGAACATGCCAAGGAACACTCGATTCATAGTCACCTCCTTGAGGATCCGATTCGATCGCATTCGACGTCACCTGCAGAACTTGGGGAGAGCTATGGTCGACGGTGTGAATCAGGAAGAATGGGTTCGTATCTGAAATTTGGTCGCTAGTAGTGCCGGCTTCAGTTCCTTTTCGTTCGGGTTGTAGAAGTGCCGATGGGCATTCGCGGCACCCGTCCGCAATCGGCCGTGCCACAAGGATGGCAAATGACGGTGGGCTCAGGCGGGCACACCGTGAAACGATGACCAGGTTGATGACAGTTCCAACATGTGGTAATTCTTTTTTTTTTTGCCTGCTGCTCTATCAACCTCAATTAATCCTGGGTCGTTAACGTGCAAAGGGACTGAGCAAGCATATTTATTTCGGTCCGTTCAGGGTTCTATCTGGGTATCAAGGGCAGTCTCCTGTACTGAATCGGTGCGTAGTTCTGCGACGACATGTTGATCCGCGCGATCCTTTCGATTTGCTGCGGGTCCGGTCGCTGTTCGACTCTGGCCCTGGACAATGGCTTCCGTGCTTGCTGAAAAACGGTGTACACCAATGGAGTATCAAGGGGCGTAAGCCATAAGCTCCCTCAACTATTGGCGGACACCACACCAGAGGATCTCTGAGAGCTCCTCTTCCATAATGAGGCTGACTAGGCGCTACATTAGACAACGCAGAGCCTCCTAATCGTCGCCCACTTTCCCATGGGATAGTTGACGCCTATTACGAAGCGGATGCTGCTTATTAATGGCGTCTCTCTTAACCGGAGAATATTCCCTGAGTGCGGTCCATTTCAGTGCATTCCAGTCATCGTCGGGCTCTGCCTCGACGAACCTCCAGAACCAACGTTGCGCGCAGCTGTAAGGAGTGCTGGTGCTTGCTGAGCTAAGAGGTGTAAATTTCCTTTCAGTGTGACCCTGGTCATATGTTGCACTCGTCTCAGGACGTTCGAGCAGGTGTCATCCATACCAGAATAAGCCAGTTTCCAACTTGCTATCATTTGGAACGCCTTAGGTGCCGAGATGGCATTCTTGATTGGAGGGACGTTCCTCCGTAGTGCATACTAGTTCGCTACGTAGTTTTCGGGCTGGGCAAATGCTTGGTTGCTAATTGACTCTGCCCGAGCTGCGGTATCCAGGCAGTAGGTCTGTCTATTACTCCGTATTGAGGCAGGGTACTGGGCATTGATGGTCCGGACCTTCTTACTCGTGTGCCCGGGTGCAGCGGTTATGCCCGATCGAGACCCCGCAAATTCAGAGAGCTTAATTGAGTGTGGTGGTCATGTAGCTCCATATAATTTGATCTTACGCTCCGAGGCAGCGGGGAGGTGACTTCAACGCGTTGTCTTCCAGTCTACTTATTTTAAAGGTTAAGTTCTGAACAAGCTCAACACTTACTGTATTTCTTAACTGACTGCGGTTCCAGGAGGGTCAAATTCAGTTCCCTCTGCTGTTTCAGTGGTATGAATGACGGTCCGTGAAGTTAGACTTTACGTTCACCTGTTTATGAAATCAGTTCGCCAGAGTAGGGAAATGCGGGAATATTACACATGGAGCCTCAACCTCAGCAACTAGGAGACTTCCTTCAGTACCGCTCTGGTAGTCCGCTCAGGTTGGGTAATGGGTCGACGACACAGGGGGTAAATCGCGGTGGTTCACCCCAGATGGAACTCGTGTCCACACGGGGTTTACAAGACAGTATCTGTTGAATGGAACTCATCAATGCATATCCTGCAGGTCAGCGGGTCTAACAATGCGTCTGCGATAGGCGGAGTACGCCACACTGCCATGTCCAAGATGGGTGTTGCTTAGACTAATTTCCGAAGAAAGAAAAAAGGTATGTACATTATATATAAGTATACCAGTAAATATACGTAAATACAATAAGTCTAAAAGTAAAGGTAATAGTAAATAATATTAATGTTAAATAACTAAATTAATGGCTGTAAGTAGGAAGCTATTCCAAGCCTAAAAAAAAGTTAAAAAAAGTGAAAAGATACTGCTCTTTACATTCCAGCAGTGACGAGTTTCTCATTGGGAAATGAAAACGGGTAGTGGTCTGCCAAGAACAGGTTTCTCCTGAACGATTTGAATTTATCGAGGCTTCCGATCAATCGCCAACAACTACAAGCAAATCCATGCGTTCCCGATCTCAATACCGATGCGGTGCTATAAATAATCTACTCCAAATCTAAACGACATACTCTATGCTAATAAAAAAAGCACACAAATAATGGGCCTGCTTAAACGAACTGAACCGCCGATCATTCGCACATACTTACCTCTCATCGTCGTTTCCTCCTAAAAAAAAACGAGCTGCTGGAAAGGAAGGAATTTCTTTACGTTTGGCAATTTATTTTAAAGTTCAAGAAAAATATACAAAAATAAATAAGCTAACCATTACCGTCCTTTTTTCTATGGTAATATTTCAGGTTAAATATTAGTGGTTTATCTTAACCTTATCGTTATATAATTAAATGGGTACAACATAAAAAACCAAAAATCGTCAATAGTGAATCAACAAGTACGGTAAATACAATCAGCTTATATCAACAATTATGAGTCTACAAATGGGAACATCCTAGAACATCCTTCCTCTTCTCCGTTGCTTCCTGCAACAATCGCCTCCAACTGTCTCGGTCCATTGACCACGTCCCCCAATTTTGAAATCCGAGCAGCGATGAACTGTCTTCGTCGACCGAGTCAGACCAGCGATTCCCCGAATTTCCCCGTTCCACCCTTTAGTTCTCCGTACGAAGGTTCATGTGGTCAGCCTATTGCAGCTTTCACATTCTTACAATCGTTGAGACGTCAGGCGCGTCAAAAATTTCATACAGCTCATGGTTGTATCGGATTTGCCATGGATTTCCGTCTAGCTTCGTTCCTATTATCAGCCCCAGGACACGTCGCTCAAAGACGTTCAATATATTTGCAGATGCTTGGGTTAGGGTCCATGTTTCACAGCCATAGCATAGCACAGGTCTAATCACAGATTTGTATACTTGGAGCTTTGCTTTCCTGTGCATGCAGCTGGTCTTCAACATCGTCAAAACTGAAAAAAAATATTTTATTTGCGAGCTGTATTCTCCGACGTATTTTGTCTCTTCCATTCGCGGTTCTCGTTATTTTGGCGCCTAGATACACAAATCCGCTCACATTCTCGATACTGCATTCGCCAAGTGTGATATTTTGTGTATTTGGGGTATTTTTTTCTCCACTGCATCATGAGCTTTTTTTTATTCTTATTGATCTGTAGCCCTACTAGTTTTGCTTCGCTGTCAAGTTTTAGGAGTTAATCTGTGGCCCTTCTGGTTTTGCTTCGCTGTGAATTTTCAGGAAGGTTTCTTTGGCAGTTTTTTATGACCATGACAAAATGTTGATGTCATCTGCAGGAATGTACCTCGTGTATCGACAGGTGGCTTTCTTATGACGTACTCCAGAGCCAAACTGAATAGCAATGGGGCTCCCCGCTTTAATCCGATATTTGTGTCAAAGGCATCGGTGAGTTGGTTATTGATGCAGACTTGGTAGGTCGTCGACCTCATTGTCATTTGATAAGACGGACTAATTTGGCTGGGATGTCAAAGCAAAGCATTATTTGGTGCAGTACGTTACGATGAATACTGTCGTATGCTTGTTCAAAGTCGACGAAAATGTCGTGTACGTCTATGTTGAACTCCTAGCATTTTTTAAGTACATGCTTAACGGTGAGACAATTGGAGTCGTAATATTTTTATTTAACAATTGGTCTATCTATCGTCGATCTACCTGCTCTGAAGCCTACTGGTAAACGAGAATTCGCAGTAGCCTTTATTGTGGATGGGGAGTTCAAATCGCACGTTATTGATTTTAAGGCAACCACTGAACGATTGTGTGCGATCCATATAAAAGCAAAATTCTTCAAAATCTGGCTGATAAGCGTACACGCCTCAACCGAAGAAAAGGATGAAGAAACGAAGGAAACGTTCTACAAACACCTAAGAAACTATAAACAATACGAAAACAATTCTAGGTGACTTCAACGTTAAGGTTGGCAATGATATATCTCATCAGGGACTAGAAGATATAGCCTCTGCTATGAAACAAATGAGAACGGCCAGCGCCTGACTGACTTTGCATGTAGCAGAAATCTAGTCATACGTTCGATTTGCTTCCCTTATCGATACATTCATACTGAGGAGCCAATCGTAACTCAGATAATTGCTTGATCAAATTAACCAACCGATGTCATATGTCAAAGGCGTTTTCATCAAAGACCAAACATGGCATCAAAAGGCTCCTAACGGCGTCACGGAGACCAACAACAAACAGCTGGCTCCCATCTTATCAGACGCTTCGCTGAATACAAGCATCGAGCTATGGGTAGAAGTAAAAGCGGCTATTAAGACCGTGGCAGAACACACAATCGGGCATCAAGCCTGGCGCAAAAGAAATGATTGGTTCGATGATGAGTGCCAGAATACGTTAGACAAAAAGAATCAGACGTACAAATAATATTTAGGTAGGAAATGCAGGAAAAAGAGAGAACACTATGAAAATCTCAGAAAAGTAGCGAATAAAATCATTAGAATTACGAAAAGAAAATACTATGACGACCGATTGAGAAGTACAGATGTAAGTTTAGCGAGCAACAACACAAGACAAGCATACAAAGAAGTGAAAAGCCTGAAGCGTAGTTATCAGCCCAAAACCACGCTCTGTCGTGATGACATCGGCAATATCATCGCTGATAAAACCAAGACTCAGGAAAGATGGACATCATATTTCAAGAACCTCCTTAATCCTCCGCACAGCTCCAGAACATCGGAGCCTATAAATGTTTCCGGAGAGTTTCCATTGACCCCACCTACTCTGGATGAAGTTTGCTCTATCATCAAAGCCCAAAAGAATAATAAAGCGCCGGGCATCGATGAGTTCCAGTGAAGCTCATCAAATATAGTGACAGCAGTGTTCATAAAGCTATTTGCGAAGTCATCCAGCACATTTGGCAACAAGAACATATGCCAAAAGAGTGGAGCCAATCAATTTTGTTCCCTATCCACAAAAAAGTTAACAAGCTACAGAGCGAAAATTATAGAGGTATAGCACTGCTTTGTACGGCGTACAAAATATTTTCTAAGATCTTAGAAAATCAAATCGGATCATACGCCAACAGTATTAAATAGGGAGTATCAAGGTGGTTTTAGAGCAGATAGTGCAAAAAATCTTTAGTATTTTACTTTCATCAGTAAATGGTAGGCAGAATTATTATTTTACATGCTAACGTTAATCAGAGAATATTGGTCATTACATTTACCATTCATAAGACTTTTCATATGTATTTGACAAGTTCCACTCTGCTTAATTCAAAATATTCACCAATTATTTAAATATACTTTTAACAAACGGATTAACTATAAAGATCAAGAAAATTTTGTTTGAGGATTGCTGGTTGTCCTAAGTGAAAGAACTACATTGTTCTTTCACCCGAGCATTTTAGCTATCAACATAATAGCATTATTCGCTCGATGGACTTCAGCTGGTTCCAGCATATAGGCTGGTTCCATTAAAAATCTCGCAGTTTCGTACGAGGTGACCGATATACTCCTCAGGAGCTGCCACATCAGTCACCTCGGGGCAGCTCGACTGCGGGGTTCCAGATGACCACGAACCCGTATATATATATGTTGCAGCATGGCAGTGCTGCAAGCTCTATCGAGCAGTAATTTCGTGGTCATCTGGAACCCCGCAGTCGAGCTGCCCCGAGGTGACTGATGTGGCAGCTCCTGAGGAGTATATCTGTCACCTCGTACGAAACTGCGAGATTTTTAATGGAACCAGCCTATATGCTGGAACCAGCTGAAGTCCATCGAGCGAATAATGCTATTATGTTGATAGCTTAAATGCTCGGGTGAAAGAACAATGTAGTTCTTTCACTTAGGACAACCAGCAATCCTCAAACAAAATTATCTTATAAGTTCGCCACCACTGCGTAAATGTGGAAATTACTGCTCGATAGAGCTTGCAGCACTGCCATGCTGCAACATATATATACGGGTTCGTGGTCATCTGGAACCCCGCAGTCGAGCTGCCCCGAGGTGACTGATGTGGCAGCTCCTGAGGAGTATATCGGTCACCTCGTACGAAACTGCGAGATTTTTAATGGAACCAGCCTATATGCTGGAACCAGCTGAAGTCCATCGAGCGAATAATGCTATTATGTTGATAGCTAAAATGCTCGGGTGAAAGAACAATGTAGTTCTTTCACTTAGGACAACCAGCAATCCTCAAACAAAATTTTCTTATAAGTTAGCCACCACTGCGTAAATGTGGAAATTACTGCTCGATAGAGCTTGCAGCACTGCCATGCTGCAACATATATATATACGGGTTCGTGGTCATCTGGAACCCCGCAGTCGAGCTGCCCCGAGGTGACTGATGTGGCAGCTCCTGAGGAGTATATCGGTCACCTCGTACGAAACTGCGAGATTTATAAAGATCAAATTTATAGCAAATTTTTGATGCACTATAGGCTTCAAGATTGTACCTTTAGCGGGTCAAAGAGAATTGTGTTTTTTTTCGCTTTCGAAATATCGTAACTAGAAAATCAAATTATCATTGTTGTTTGTTCATTCATTCAAGTGGAAGTTTCTTTTTAAATTTACACTTCACAGAAGCAATGTGAAGATTCACAAGGATCGTTCCTGTTTTGGAGTGTTTGCAGGGGTTTGATTATTTTCATTCTATGTATCAAATACTACTTTAAAATTGCTTTTATTTTCTGCTTTACCACTACAGTCCCTTTCGGGCCTTCGCTTAGAGATAGTTAGAGTGTCACGTTATTTTGATCGCATGTATTGGCACTTGGGAAGGTGATATGGTCATTGCCAAGCTTTGACCATGTGTCCGTCCACTCAGCTGCGATACGTCCTGATTTTAAACCAGTACGTATCATAACTGAACGGGCTTATAGTCCATCCGAAAAATTACTCAAAACAAATCTCGTTGTGGCCAATGAGACTCGAACCAGGGACCTTCGGCATATAGGGTGTGCGCTCTAACTACTACACCACACGGACAATAAAAACAAAAATTGCTATTATGTTCAGTTTTATTTGACGAAGTTATAGCGATTTGAATTTTCCTGTATTACTATGGAACAATATGCCCTGTATTACCATGGAAACATATGGCTATGGAGCCATATGCGCTTTTTACCGACTTAGACACTACAGCTTTGCTAGGATTTGCATCAAAATTGCAGGAATGATAGGTATCATGAAGATGAGTACATATAATTGAAACAAGTCGAAGAGGCAGGAGAGAGCTCCTAGCAAAAGGGCTTTGTAACCATTCTAGGATTCGAAAAAAAAGGCCATGAATCGATGATTACAGTACAGAGGAGTGGCCCCTGAAAAAAAATCATGAAAGGTAGCCGATATGAGTATCAATTGAAAGTTCTCTATGAGAGCTTTTCAAAACAGTTCTTAAACTGATCGTTTTTGCTTCAGTGGGGGCACAGGTGGGGAGATACATGAAAAATGTGCTTCCTCCCTACCGTGATCTAAAAAATCAGAAAACATTATCAAAGGAGATATTTATGGGTATAACTATAACAAATACCTCAGAACTCAAGATTCTTTCAACTTTGTTAATAATAGTATGATCCTTGAATCTCACATTTTCTCCAATAAAATCGTCTTTGACATGTTTCTTGATTTCATTTGTTGCTGGTTACTGCGTTTTGTAAGTTGAGTACAAAACTCTTCTGACATGAGCATAGGTCTGTCTACCCAACTTGTTTATATGTAAAGATATGATCGCGTTAACAAAGCTGGGGGAGGCGTACCCATAGTTATTAATAGGAAAATTAAACATTCTGTACTGCCAAAAGTCCAACATCGGCTATTGAAAATAATGGCGTTATCATGGAAGAACTTAATATAAAATTACAGGGTGTTTTCTTTCCTGAGATAACATTAAACACGGAAAAAGTCAACCTTTTCAGAAAAGATTTGAAATGGTTTAGCAAGGTTAACAAAAGGTGTCTACTTTACGCAGACCCGAACGATAGAATTGCACACAAAGCAAGAAAATGGGGCACATGTTATTTAATCTTACCAAAAAGGCAAATATCTATGTTCATTTCCTCAAAGAACCCACGTTCGTGAATAAACCCAAAAAAAGAATTGTCTTCATATGCCTCCTGTTCAACGCTTGCCTTAGGCTCTCTTATACCTTTTCTGAAGCCTGGAAGAGATCTGCACTCTCCCGACAACTACAGGCCCATTATCCTACTACCGGGTTGAGGAAAGCTCTTTGAAAGAGTAATCATAAAAAGATTAAACGATTTAATGGCTAACAATAATATCTTACCTGACTTCCAATTCGGCTTCGGAAACAGATATTCGAGAGAGCATCACTTTTCCGTGTTACGAAGAACGTCAAAGCAGCGATGTAAAATAAATTGTCTGTAGGTTTGGTGACGCTGGACATAGAAAAAGCCTTCAATGCAGTCTGGCATGATGCTCTTGTCTATAAACTTCAGAAATATAACACAGCCCTATACTTGCTTAGCCTTATATAAGCATTTTTAGCTGACAGGAATTTCCAGGTCAAAGTAAGGGAAAGCACTTCCCCAGTGAAAATTATTACTGCCTGCGTTCCACAAGGCTCCTGACTAAGCCCATCACTTCACAACATCTATACGCCTGAGTTCCCTTCCTTAACAAACTGCCAAGTTGCAGCTTTCACAGATGACATTTGCGTATACAGCATAGGCGCAGACCCATTAGTATTATTATTAAAATCAATGTTGCAACAAAGAAGTCATTACTCTTCACCAGCTTGTGCACCTACCCAAGCGACCAATAAATTTCTTAGGGCAAACTATTCCCTGGAGTGAGGATCTCAATTATTTTGGGCTTATATTCGAAAAAAAATTAACCTTCAGAAGTCATATTGAGGATATTAGCTCCAATGCGTTTAAGGCCGTACCTTCGCTATACCTGCCTCTACATCGTAATTCGCGACTCAACACCAGAAACAAAGTCCTCATCGTCAAAATGGCAATCCAACATCATCGTATATGGCTCACCCACCTGAATCCAATGTGCTAAATATCTAGTAACAAAGCTACAGATCACGCAATATAAATAGATAACTGAAAATGGTACTTAATAAACCATTTTACTTTTCTTCTGAAAAACTACACAGCCCGGCTGGCGCTAGTCCGATTTATAAACTCGTTGCATCGCGCCATGATAACTTTATCGCGAAAGCAAATGACTCGCCTAATCCAGCAGTTACCACCACCTATCTCTTCGGCTGTAACCTAGCTTCATAGATTTTAACTGGTTATAAGTAGATAGTTCTAAGTTATGTTAAGCTAATAAGTTCACTAAGAGTTTTTGCCGAAATTTTCCTCCAGCTAATTACAATATTCACATTGGAAATACGATAGCACACATCGTTTTAAGTTATGCTCAAACGGTGGTGAAATGACATTTTCAGAACAACTAGCATATAAATAACATATTGTCGATCGCGTTACGCAAGCGTGCAATCAGTATGGCCTTTGTTCCTTGTGTAGCCAGGTTTCGCTGTTCCAACTCCTTCTTGAGCTCCGATATGGACAATTGATCAACTTTTAGATGTAAGTTTCCTGGCAT
Source organism: Odontomyia ornata (assembly GCA_963969285.1). Taxonomy (NCBI): domain Eukaryota; kingdom Metazoa; phylum Arthropoda; class Insecta; order Diptera; family Stratiomyidae; genus Odontomyia; species Odontomyia ornata. The sequence goes on from OZ017738.1 coordinate 211,680,440, forward strand.
TTTTATTGTTTCGGCTATTTTTCCACCAGTTTCCACGTTAATTTTCACTATTGTGAACTTTAAAAATGTTTAAACGTTTTCACTTCCAGAATTTTCTATCCCACTTCTGACACCACTGTCGCGTGTTATGGTTCGCGGCCAATAATTTTAATGTTCCGGGAAAGTGAAAACGCAATGTCTTTTAAATTAAGTTAAAAGAGTTTATTTACTAAAAATGCACAATAACACATTCACTAATTTTACTTTTCACTACGTCTATAAATTTTTACTCCAAGTGTCTATCACTTCACAATCCATATCGCTTTTAATTCGAACTCCTCACTATCGCAGTTTTACTATATCGCGGTTGTAATAAACCCCCCATTCATTCAGCTCGCCTTTATATAGGGTCTCTAGCCATTCAAACCATTCCTCGTACATTGGCGATCTAACCAGAATATTCGAGCAATACTGAATGGGCAGTGACGTCACTTTCAGATGTTGATCATGCTTGGCGGGTTTTCGAGTACATTTGCTTGTTGAACATGATGGTTGTGAAAACAATTGCGACAGTAGCTATCAGCATTATTTGTACATGTAACACTGCCCCCACCTCAGTTCTTTTCGCCCCGAAAAGATGTGTCGCCAGTGGTAATCAATTCTTCCTGGATATAATATGGGGCAAGACGGTCCAGGTGCACGATTTTCATTTTGGCTCTCGGCTTACGGTATTCCTGTATGCGGTATACGACGTCGTTGATTCGCTTTGTAACTCGCTATGGTCCCTCCCAATTATGCTGCAACTTTGGAGACCTACCCTTTCGCCGTTGTGGGTTATATAGCCACACCAAGTCATCTTGCTGGAAGCCAGTAGAATTTGCCTTTAGATCATACCTGGTCTTCATGCGGTCAGTAGCCGATTCGAGGTGTTTTCGCACGGTCCGATGTATCTGGTTCAACCGTTGTCTTAGCTCACTAGCGTACTCCGAGATCGTTTGGGGTTATCAGGGGGTGTTTCGAACTTTGTGTCAGCCGGCAGACGAATAGGCTTTCCAAAAATGACTTTGGCTGGGGCTTGGCCTGTCGATGCATGTTCGGCAGCTCGGTATGCCATTAAAAATAGGAGGATGTGTCGGTCCCAGTCCCTATGGTTCTCGGCAACCATCTGTTTACTGAGCGTGCCGTTGAAACGTTCGACCATTCCATCGAATTGGGAATTCAACGGTGTTGTCCTCGTTTTCTGTATTCACAGTTGTTCGCACATTTCGCCAAAAATTAGTGACTCAAAGTTTCGGCCTTGATCTGAATGTAGTTCGTCACCCCAATTTAATACTAGTTGTTCGGCCACAGTAGTTGCTTCCTGGTTGGGAATGGGGGTAGACCTCGGGCCACTTTTTGAAATAATCGGCCACAACCAGCATGTATCGATTTCCCCATTCGGATTCAGGAAAGAGTCCTGCGATGTCAACAGCAATCCTTTCAAATGGCACGCCCACGTTATAGGTTTGCATTTGTCCTCTCAGTCGTCGCTTTAGACCTTTGACGGAAGCGCAAAATGTGCATCGACGGCACCAGTCCTCTACGTCTTCTCAAGCGTGGAGCCAGTAGAACCTTTCCCGCAATTTCGCTAAGGTCTTGTTAACACCAAGGTGGCCTCCCGAGGATCCTTCATGCATTTCCTTAACCATATCGTGAATTCGGCTATTGGGAAGTATAGTTTGCATCCTACAGGAGCTGCCATCCGCCGTTTCCCATTTCCGCTTGAGTATGCCACCCTCCACCTGAAGGGAGTTCCATTGTGCCCAATAACTTTTCAGGGTGGCGCCGTGCATCGAAACGTCCTTCCACTCAGGTCGCCCAGTTGTCTCCTTCCATACGAGCAATGGTCCGATGTCTTCATAGGCTAACTGGGCATTTCGAATGTCCTCCGCTGACCAACCTTCATCGAATTCGGCCGTTATGAATCGTAGATCAACGGGCGGTTCCTTTTCCTCAATCCGTCGGCAATGTTTGCAGTTAGCTGGACATGGACGACGAGATAGGGCGTCAGCATTTCCATGAACTCCGCCCTTCCGATGAACAATTTCGTAGTCGTATGGCTGCAATCTTTCGATCCATCTCGCAACTTGTCCCTCGGTGTTTTTGAAGTTAGGCAGCCATATCAGCGATGCATGGTCCGTTCAGAGAATAAATTTCTGGCCATATAGGTACTTGTGGAACTGCTTGGTGGCCTCTTTTATAGCCAATGGCTCCTTCCTGGTCACGCAGTAGTTCCTCTCACTTTTTGAGAGAACTCGACTGTAATACGAGAGGACTCTTTCTTCGCCATCGATCTGCTGGGAGATTACAGCTCCAATACCGCTGTTGCTCGCATCGGTGTCGACTACAAACATTTTTCCAGGTTTCGGATATGCCAGCACGGGTGATTCACACAGCTTCTCCTTCAAGGTCTCAAAGGCTACCTGGCATTGTTCATTACAGACATATGGACGATTTTTCTCGGTTAACTGATGGAGACACTTAGCTATTTTTGCAAAGTCTTTGACGAATCTTCGATAGTAGGTTGCCAGAACCAGAAAATTTCGTAGTAGCGCTTGTTGCTTGGTGTTGGCCAGCTTTTCACGGCTTCAATTTTCTCAGGGTCTGTTTTGACTCCTTCTGCTGATACGACGTGTCCCAGGTATTTTACTTCAGCTGCGAAAAGGGTACACTTGTCGGGACTAAGTTTCAAATTTACCAGCCGTATTCGGGAGAAAATCTCTTCTAAGTTCCACACATGCTTTTCGAACATTCTCCCGATAACAATGATGTCATCTAGGTACACCAAGCAGGTTTTCCAGGTGAGGCCACGTGGCACGTATTCCATCAGGCGTTCGAAAGTGGCTCGAGCATTGCAAAGCCCAAATGGCATCACCACAAATTGCCACAATCCGGTCCCAATCGAAAATGCGGTTTGCTCTAGGTCCTTCTTGTCGATTTCTACCTGCCAGTAGCCACTCTTGAGATCGAGTGTAGAAAACCATTTTGCGCTGGCTGAAGGGTCCGTGATCTTTTTTAGTGACGTCGTTAAGCTGCCTATAGTCGACACAAAAACGAGTGCTACCATCCTTTTTCTTTACTAGAACTGCTGGCGCGGCCCATGGACTGACAGAGATCAATGCACTCACTTTTCCTTGTTTGGCTATAGGAATACGTCTCGGTGCTTGTCGAATTGCCTTGGCTCCCTGTGTATCAATGCCGTGAGTTACCATACTCCTTCGGCTTTGGTCATTCGGGCTTGTTGAGAAGATGTCACTGTACTTGGTGACCAGATCAGAGGCTCGTTTGAATAGCTGCGCTGGCAATTAGACCTGCTTCAATATTGCAGACGTGGATTCCCGGGCTTTGTCTGCGTCTTGCCTCCTTTTCCAATGATTGTCGTGAGTGGCTTCCAAGGAGGTGATGGTGGAAACGGGCTGGCAGCTGCCGATGACTTCTCCCGCTTTGATGCTCGTGGTTGTCTGCGGTGTTGACTCTAACCAGCACGTATCCGTTCCTTAAAGATCTTACAAGGTTTCGTCCTACAATCAAACTGCACAATGCGGACGTCTTCGTTGGCTCTATCAGATAAGATCGGTGGTCTCTAGAATCACCATCAAGCTTGGCCCATACAATGCTTTTAGAAGAATTCGGAACATAAGTGTCGGCACATACTACCACATTCATCTTACGAATTTCAACGCTGGAATCCTCCATCAAAACTTCGACATTCTGCCATTTCAATACCGTTTGCCCAAATCCAACGTGATTCCATGTGGTCGCAGAAAATCCATTCCGAGAATGCAATCATCCATAATGTTCGCGACCAAAAAATTATGTCGGAACACAAGGTCTCCCAACTGTATCTGGAGGTTGACCTCTCCATCGATAGCTGCAGTATCTCCCGTAGCTATCCTTAGTGAGAAAATCCTGCCCTTGCGAAAAAGTTGTTGCCTCACTAGGTCTGGTCAGATAATCGATCGGGTTGCACCAGTGTCGATTGTTATGGTGCAATGTTCTCCGTCAACCTGACCCGGAAGGCATAGCTCCGCTTCTCCACGATGTAGTCTTGACACAGTGATGGTGGTGCTGGGGACGTCAATCCTCCTAGCCAACCTCTGCCCCACAAAGTTGGCTCTTACATGTTTCCCTACCCCTCTGTTTGAAGGGCTTCTATTCTGGGCTCCTGACTCAGCCTAGGTCTTCTCCTAGCTGCACACCCTGGACAATAGTTCGGTTTTCTTCGCTTCTTGCAGCCTCTTTGCAGGTGCCCCTTCTCTCCGCAATTCCAGCATCTAGGCTGGGATTGCGGAGAGCCTGCGGCTCTCGCTCAATTTCGACGCACTCACACCTACTCTCGTCTGCCACTACCTCGTGAACCCGGGCAGTGGTACGAGTCACATTCTTCGCTGCCTCAAAGTTCAAACTATAAACCAATGCATCCTTAACTTTAACTTTTGAGCTTAACGCACGGCTTGTTGCTTTTGAGCTATACGCACGGCTTGTTGCAATTCCTGGTCCTTCAATGCGCTGATGAGTGCTTCTATCGCTGCGTCATCTCGATGTTTTGGGTCGTACGCTGGGTAAGCCAAAAGTGCCAGTCGCTCAATCTCTTGGGCTAGCTGCTGTAAGGTTTCGCCAGACTTCTGCATCCGATGCCGTAGCTGTGACTGATAAATCTGCCTCAGATGATCGTCTCCATAACGCATGTCGAGCGCATTCATTATAGCAGCCGGGTTTGAGTGCAACTCATCGGGGATCGTCTGCAAAAGCTCGGCAGCTGGGCCTCTTTTTTTTGTGGTAGGGAGGTGAAGGCATTTATGCCCGCCGAGTCTGGCAGTGTGGGACTCCCATGGAGGATACCTTTGGACTACCCACTAAACACCTCCCCTGTCAATCTGAGAACCTAGCCTGGAACCGTTTGACACATTACTTCGGGCCAGGTCTCGTTTTGTTACGCCGTGGTGCGCCTTCAAGCTGCGGAGTCCCTTTCCTAGCGGGAGGGGAGAGGGGAAGAGGAATTGCCAGAAGAGCGATCCCCCAGCCCCAGTGCCTCCGGCTGCTGTGAGTCCCTTTTATATTTTAGGACTGCCCGAGCATAATGTGCCACCTGGTTCCATTTGTCAACCGATTCGAGCATCACCGCAACTATATTATGCGGGGTGAGCTCTCCCGTCTCCCTGTAGAGAACCCTTCGTAGCCTGGCCCATTTGGTACATGCAAAAAATGTGTGACTTGCCGATCTTGTGCAGGTAAGACTGAAAACACCCGTGCCCGCTCAAAAGCTGGGTCAGATAGAAGTCAGTCTCACCATGCCTTCGATTTAGCCACGGTCTCACATCCGGGATGAGGCGCGCAGTCCACCTTCCCTTCGTGCAATTCCTCCAAGACTGCTGCCAATCGTTGAGCGAGCGTTGTCTCTCCTCGCGGACAACCATCTCCCTCGCATCCTCGTTTCGGCGCAGGTAAATAGCGCGGCGCTCTCTAGCAAGGAGGGCGACAGGTATCACGCCTGCAATCACTCTCACCACCGAGTCGGAGACTGTTGGATACGAAGATGCAATTCTCAGTGCTCCTCTTCTCTGTACCTGTGCCAATCGTTTCCGGTATACCTCCTTGCTGAGAGCGTCGCCCCATACCTCTGCTCCGTACAGTAGCACTGACCCTACAGCACTCATCAAGAGGCGTCTTCTTGATGGGCTGGGTCCCCCTACGTTGGCCATAAGTCGACTCAGGGCCGATATTCCCGAAGCAGCCTTCTCAGCCGTTGCCCTGATTTGCTCAGAGAAACTCATCTTCGAGTCGATCAGTAGCCCCAGGTACTTCACCACTGGCTTCGATTCAATCTGTATATCTCCAATACTGATCATCCTTACTCTAGGGATTCTCTTTTTTGTCAAGATGACCACTTCGGTTTTCTCCAGTGCTAAACTGAGCCCGCGAGCAGTCATCCAGTCCCTCACTCGGCGCATTAGCATACCTAGCCTAAGTTGCGCTTGTTCAACGGTGCGTCCGGCGACCAGAGCCGCAACATCATCCGCACAGCCGACCAAGCGCGACTCATCTGGCATCTCAAGTCTCAGTAGCCCGTCGTAAGACACGTTCCACAGGTCCGGACCAAGGATAGATCCCTGGGCAACACCCGATGTAATTTCCATCCTTCGTTGGCCCTGTGTCGTGTCGTAGAGCAGGCTTCGGTCCTTTAGGTAGTTCCTCAAAAGCCGCATTAGATATTCTGGAACTTGAAAAGAGTTTTCCAGCGTGTCCAGAATATCCACCCATCTAGCGGAGTCCAGAATATCCACCCATCTCCGCTAGATGGGCCTCTTAGAGCAAATATCAGTGCAGTTGCTCGTTCCTGCTCATTCCAGTGATTTGCCTTAGCGGCAGCTTCAAACTGGGTTTTGTAAATACTCCAGGCCATTTGCCCGTCGAATATTGGTGCTTTCACATTTCTGGATGAGCTTTGCGCTGCGGTTGTAAGCGGGTCTGGTGAGGTGGTTGCTGCTGCCTTCGCTGCTTGAAATTCCTTTTTCACTTTTTCCATCTCATTGTTGATTCTCTCCTCGACCTGGCTGACCTTTTCCTCGACCTGGTGTACCTTTTCCTCGACGCATTTAATTTGCTTGTTCAGACTTCCGAGCTCCGCTTTTATTTCGGTTGACTGTTTTTGGAAATCTGCCTTGATTTTGATCGCTTGTTGGTCCAGCTTCGCTGATTGTTTATTTAACTTCGCCGATTGTTCATTTAGCTTCGCAGTTAAATTGAAAGACTGTTGTCGCTGCTGTTGCTGCATCAGCATCAACATTTGCATCAGCGCATTTGCGGGTTCCTTTGATTTTGGTGTTTCTGCTTCTCCACCTTTCGCACCTTTTCCCGCATCTGTGGGCGCCTTCCGACTCGATCGCGTCACGCAAGCGTGCAATCAGTATGGCCTTTGTTCCTTGTGTAGACAGATTTCGCTGTTCCAACTCCTTCTTGAGCTCCGATATGGACAATTGATCAACTTTTAGATGTAATTTTCCTGGAACTTTTATTGTTTCGGCTATTTTTCCACCAGTTTCAACGTTAATTTTCACTATTGTGAACTTTCAAAATGTTTAAACGTTTTCACTTCCAGAATTTTCTATCCCACTTCTGACACCACTGCCGCGTGTTATGGTTCGCGGCCAATAATTTTAACGTTCCGGGAAAGTGAAAACGCAATGTCTTTTAAATTAAGTTAAAAGAGTTTATTTACTAAAAATGCACTATCGTTAATTTAACATTTTCACTAATTTTACTTTTCACTTTGTCTATAAATTTTGACTCCAAGTGTCTATCACTTCACAATCAATATCGCTTTTTTTCTCACTATCGCAGTTTTACTATATCGCGGTTGTAATAAACCCCCCATTCATTCAGCTCGCCTTTATATAGGGTCTCTAGTCATTCAATCCATTTCTCGTACATTGGCGAACTAACTGGAATATTCGAGCAATACTGAATGGGCAGTGACGTCACTTTAAGATGTTGATCATGATGGTTGTGAAAACAATTGCGACAGTAGCTCGCAGAATTATTTGTACATGTAACAATATATATATATATATATATATATATATATATATATATATATATATATATATATATATATATATATATATACATATATATACATATATATATATATATATATATATATATATATATATATATATATATATATATATATATATATATATATATATATATACATTGTTACATGTACAAATAATTCTGCGAGCTACTGTCGCAATTGTTTTCATATATATATATATATATATATATATATATATATATATATATATATATATATATATATATATATATATATATATATATATATATTTATATATATATATATATATATATATATATATATATATATATATATATATATGTATATATAAATATATGTATATATATATGTATGTATATATATACATATATATTTATGTATATATTTATATATATATATATATATATATATATATATATATATATATATATATATATAAATATATATATATATATATATATATATATATATATATATATATATATATATATATATATATATATATCTTGTTACATGTACAAATAATTCTGCGAGTTACTGTCGCAATTGTTTCCACAATCATTAAGAACATCAACAAGTGAATTTACTCGAAACCACGAGAACCCAACAAGCATTATCAACATCTGAAAGTGAGTCACTGCCCATTCATTGCGCTGCTGGAATGTTCCCGCTTATTCATCAATGTACGAGAACTGAGTTGAATGATTAGAGACCCTATATAAAGGCGAGCTGAATGAATGGGGGGATTATTCATTTGACCGCGATAAGAACTGCGATAGTGTGTGGGAAGCGATATTGCGATAACAAATTTTTGGACAAATGTTCGATTTTTAATAGTGAAAATTAAAATTAGTGAAAGTGTTAAATGGATTATTGTGCATTTATGTAATTAAATAAACTCTTTTAACTTAAATTAAAAGACATTGCGTTTTCACTTTCCCGGAACATCAAAATCATTGGCCGCGAACCAAAAACACGCGACCTTGGTGTCGAGAAGTGAGAAAGAAAATTTTGAAAGTGAAAAACGTTTAAACATAAAAAAAAAAAGAAAAATGCACAATAGTGAAATGTAACGTGGAAACTGGTGACAAAATTGATAAAAGCCGAAATAATAACAATAACCACGAAGCTAACATTTGAAAATAAATGAATTGACCATGGCGGCGCTTAAGGGAGCGCAGAAACGCCAAAATCAAAGGAGCCAGAAAATGCGATAATGCAAATGTTAATGCTGATGTCATCCAGTCTAACTGCGAAGCTAGATGAACAATCAGCGAAGTTAAATGAACAATCAGTGAAGCTTGACCAACAAGCGATCGAAATCAAGGAAGAAATCACACAGAAGCTGGAGAAACAGTCAACCGAAATAAAAGCGGAGCTCGGTCATCTGAACAAACAAATTAAAGGCGTCGAGGAAAAAGTTGACCAGGTCGAGGAAAAGGTTTACCAGGTCAAGAAGAGAATAAACCATGAGATCAGCCAGGTCGAGGGGAGAATAAACCATGATATCAGCCAGGTAGAGGAGAGAATCAACCATGAGATGGGAAACATGAAAAAGGAATTGGAAGCAGCAAATGCAGTAGTAACCTCCTCACCAGCCTCGCTTATAACCGCAGCGCAAAGCACATCCAGAAATGTGCAAGCACCAATATTCGATGGGCAAACGGTCTGGAGTATTTACAAGACCCAGTTTAAAGCTGCCGCAAGGGCGAATCGCTGGAATGACCAAGAACGAGCAACTGCATTGATTCTTGCTCTAAGAGGCCCAGCTGCCGAGCTTTTGCAGACGATCCCCGTTGAATTGCACTCAAACCCGAATGCTATAATGAATGCGCTCGACATGCGTTATGGGGACGATCATCTAAAGCAGATTTATCGGTCACAGCTAAGGCATCGAATGCAGAAGTCTGGTGAAACCCTACAGCAGCTAGCACAAGACATTGAGCGCCTGGCAATTTTGGCTTATCCAGCCTACGACCCGGAACATCGAGATGATGCAGCAACAGAAGCATTCATCAGCGCACTAAAGGACCTGGAATTGCAACAAGCCGTGCGTTTAGCTCAAAAGCAAACGGTTAAGGACGCATTAGTTTACAGTCTGAACTTTGAGGCAGCGAAAAATGTGACTCGTACCACTGCCCGGGTTCGTGAGGTAGTGACAGACGAGTGCAGGTGTGAGCGCGTGGAAATTGAGCGAGACCCGCATGTAAATGGTGCGCCTAGATGCTGGAATTGCGGAGAGAAGGGGCACCTGCAAAAAGACTGCAAGAAGCGAAGAAAACCGAGCTATTGTCCAGGGTGTGCAGCTAGGAGGAGATCCAGACCGAGTCAGGAGCCCAGAATGGAAGCCCTTCAAACAGAGGGGTCGGGAAACATGTAAGAGCCAACTTCGTGGGACAGACGTTGGCTAGGAGGATCGACGTCCCCAGCACCACCATCACCGTGTCAAGACTACATCGTGGAGAAGCGGACTTATGCCTTCCGGGTCAAGTTGACGGAGAACACTGCACCATAACAATCGATACTGGTGCAACCCGATCGATTATCCGACCAGACCTAGTTAGACAGCAACAACTTCACAAGGGCAGAATTTTCTCACTACGAACAGCTACGGGAGAAACTGCACCTGTTCATGGAGAGGTCAACCTCCAGATACAGTTGGGAGACCTTGTGTTCCGACATAATTTTTTGGTCGCGAACATTATGGATGACTGCATTCTCGGAATGGATTTTCTGCGACCACATGGAATCACGTTGGATTTGGGCAAACGGGTATTGAAATGGCAGAATGTCAAAGTACTGATGGAGGATCCGAGCGTCCACATTCCCAAGATGAATGTAGTGGTATGCACTGACACTGATGTACCGAATTCTTCCGCAAGCATTGTATGGGCCAAGCTTGATGGTGATCCTGGAGACCACCGATCTTATCTGATAGAGCCAACGAAGACGTCCGCATTGCGCAGTTTGATTGTAAGACGAACCCTTGTAAGATCTTTAAGGAACGGATACGCGCCAGTTAGAGTCCTTAATACCACAGACTCAACCACGAGCATCAAAGCGGGAGAAGTCATCGGCAGCTGCCAGCCTATTTCCACCATCACCTCTTTGGAAGCTACTCATTGGCGTAGGAGGCAAGACACAGACCAAACCCAGGAATTCACGTCTGCAATATTGAAGCAGACGAAATTGCCAGTGGAGCTATTCAAACGAGCCTCTGATCTGGTCACCAAGTACAGTGACATCTTCTCAACAAGCCCGGATGACCAAAGCCGAAGGAGTATGGTAACTCACGTCATAGATACACAGGGAGCCATGCCAATTCGACAAGCACCGAAACGTCTTCCTATAGCCAAACAAGGAGAAGTGAGCGCGCTGATCTCGGACATGGAAAAACAAGGCGTTATTTAACCTTCTGTCAATCTATGGGCCGCGCCTGTAGTTCTAGTCAAGAAAAAGGATGGTAGCACTCGTTTTTGTGTCGACTATAGGCAGCTCAACGACGTCACTAAGAAAGATAGTTACCCGCTCCCACGCATCGATGACATCATGGACACTTTAGCCGACGCAAAATGGTTTTCTACACTCGATCTCAAGAGTGGCTACTGGCAGGTAGAAATCGACAAGAAGGACCGAGAGAAGACCGCATTTTCGATTGGGACCGGATTGTGGCAATTTGTGGTGATGCCGTTTGGGCTTTGCAATGCTCCAACCACTTTCGAACGCCTGATGGAGTACGTGCTACGTGGCCTCACCTGGAAAACCTGCTTGGTGTACTAGATGACATCACCGTCATCGGCAGAACGTTCGAAGAGCATGTGCGGAACTTAGAAGAGGTTTTCTCCCGATTGCGACTGGCAAATTTGAAACTTAGTCCCGACAAGTGTACCCTTTTCGCAGCTGAAGTAAAATACCTGGGACACGTCGTATCAGCAGAAGGGGTCAAAACAGACCCTGAGAAAATTGAAGCCGTGAAAAGCTGGCCAACACCAAGCAACAAGCGCCAACTACGAAGTTTTCTGGGTCTGGCAACCTACTATCGAAGATTCGTCAAAGATTTTGCCAAAATAGCTAAGTGTCTCCATCAGCTAACCGAGAAAAATCGTCCGTATGTCTGGAATGAACAATGCCAGGTAGCCTTTGAGACCTTGAAGGAGAAGCTGTGTGAATCACCCGTACTGGCATATCTGAAACCTGGAAAAATGTTTGTAGTTGACACAGATGCGAGCAACGGCGGTATTGGAGCTGTAATCTCCCAGCAGATCGATGGCGAAGAAAGAGTCCTCTCGTATTCCAGTCGAGTTCTTTCAAAAAGTGAGAGGAACTACTGCGTAACCAGGAAGGAGCTATTGGCTATAATAGAGGCCACCAAGCAATTCCCCATGTACTTATATGGCCAGAAATTTGTTCTCCGAACGGACTATGCATGGCTGATATGGCTGCCTAACTTCAAAAAACCCCGAGGGACAAGTTGCGAGATGGATCGAAAGATTGCACTCATACGACTACGAAATCGTTCATCGGAAGGACGGAGTTCATGGAAATACTGACGCCCTATCCCGCCGTCCACGTCCAGCAACTGCAGGCATTGCGGACGGATTGAGGAAAAGGAACCGCCCGTTGATCTGCGATTGATAACGGCCGAATTCGATGAAGGTTGGTCATCGGAGGAGATTCGAAATGCCCAGTTAGCCGATGAAGAATTCGGACCATTGCTCGTATGGAAGGAGACGACTGGGCGACCTGAGTGGAAGGACGTTTCAATGCATGGCGCAACCCTGAAAAGCTATTGCGCACAATGGAACTCCCTTCAGGTGGAGGGTGGCGTACTCAAGCGAAAATGGTAAACGGCGGATGGCAGCTCCTATAGGATGCAAACTATACTACCCAAAAGCCGAATCCACGATATGATTAAGGAAATGCATGAAGGATCCTCGGGAGGCCACCTTGGTGTTAACAAGACCTTAGCCAAATTGCGGGAAAGGTTCTACTGGCTCCACGCTCGAGAAGACGTAGAGGACTGGTGTCGCAGATGTACAATTTGCGCTTCCGTCAAAGGCCCAAAGCGACAACTGAGAGGACAAATGCAAACCTATAACGTAGGCGTGCCATTCGAAAGGATTGCTGTTGACATCGCAGGACTCTTTCCTGAATCCGAATGGGGAAATCAATACACGCTGGTTGTAGCCGATTATTTCAGCAAGTGGCCCGAGGTCTACCCCATTCCCAACCAGGAAGCAACTACTGTAGCCGAACAGCTAGTGTTAAATTGGGTCAGTAGGTACGGCGTACCTTGTGAACTACATTCAGATCAAGGTCGAAACTTCGAATCACTAGTTTTTAGCGAAATGTTCGAGCTGCTGGGAATACGGAAAACGAGGACAACACCACTGCATCCCCAATCCGATGGAATGGTCGAACGTTTCAACGGCACTCTCAACAAACACCTGGTCAAGATGGTTGACGAGAACCAAAGGGACTGGGACCGATACATTCCACTTTTTTTGATGGCGTACAGAGCTGCCGAACATGCATCGACGGGCCAAGCCCCAGCCAAAGTCATTTTTGGAAAGACTATTCGTCTGCCAGCTGATATAAAGTTCGGAACACGTCCCGAGAAACCCCAAACCATCTCGGAGTACGCAAGTGAGCTAAGACAACGTTGAACCAGATACATCGGACAGTGCGAAAACACCTCGAATCGACTACTGACCGCATGGAGACCAGGTATGATCTAAAGGCTAATTCTACTGGCTTCCAGCAAGATGACTTGGTGTGGCTATATAACCCGCAAAGGCGAAAGGGTAGGTCTCCAAAGTTGCAACATAATTGGGGGGGACCATACCGGGTCACAAAGCGAACCAACGACGTCGTATATCGCATACTGGAACACCGTAAGCCGAGAGCCAAAATGAAAACTGTGCATCTGGACCGTTTTGCCCCATATTACACCCAGGGGGAATTGACTACAAATAGCGACACATCTTTTCGGGGCGAAAAGAACTGAGGTGGGGCAGTGTTACATGTACAAATAATTCTGCGAGCTACTGTCGCAATTGTTTCCGCAATCATTAAGAACATCAACAAATGAATTTACTTGAAACCACGAGAACCCAACAAGCATTATCAACATCTGAAAGTGAGTCACTGCCCATTCATTGCGCTGCTGGAATGTTCCCGCTTATTCATCAATGTACGAGAACTGAGTTGAACGATTAGAGACCCTATATAAAGGCGAGCTGAATGAATGGGGGGATCATTCATTCGACCGCGATAAGAACTGCGATAGTGTGTGGGAAGCGATATTGTTCGAGTAATAGAAAAGTGTTTTTCGTAATAGTGAAGTGATTAAGAAGACAATTGCGATAAGAAATTTATGAACAGGTCTTCGATTTTTAGTAGTGAAAATTAAAATTAGTGAAAGTGTTAAATGGATTATTGTGCATTTTTGTAATTAAATAAACTCTTTTAACTTAAATTAAAAGCCATTGCGTTTTCACTTTCCCGGAACATTGAAATCATTGGCCGCGAACCAAAAACACGCGACAAATATATATATATATATATATATATATATATATATATATATATATATATATATATATATATATGTACATATATATATATATATATATATATATATATATATATATATATATATATATATATATATATATATATATATATTGTAGCAACCACGGAAGTCACCGCAGTTGCAGACATTAAGTAATTAGCAGAGAGGTGTGTAGCCCGGGGTGGCATACTGAGGCCGGCTAGCGCTCAGTCGTGTCGTGAGTTTTCCGGGACACCCTCTGCTCGTGCTGAGCCACCTTACATAAAATAACTAGCACAAAGGGAAATGGATGGGAAATGGATGGGAGAGGGAAGGTCATTCTGTGAAATGAAAAATATGGCTTTTACTGCGACATGGCCGTTTTATTTAATTCACAAATCATAATCCAAATCTATAGTATAAGAAGAAGGTCAATAACGAAAAAACTACTAAAAACCCCTTTCGAAATTTAAAATAACATAGAAAGAAACTAAAATATATCAACTTGAATAAAATGCAATATTATAAAGAATATAATAAACTAACTACTGGAAAACATTAGAATTGATAAAATATTTAAAAAAGGAAAAAAACCAAATTGGTACTCACTTCTTTCACTGTAGAACTCCGAGCGCCCGGTGAAATACACCAAAAGAAGCGTGGGGTTGCTGAAAATTAGAATGTACGTTAAAATCACTAAAACAACAAAAAAAAACAACGGCCACTTTTATCCGCACTAATCGTTTCCTATGCTCCGTCTACGAGCGGCAAATTTTTCTTTTTCTTTTTAATTGATAGTTATCAATGTTTTTCTAAATTCACTTTTTCACTTCTGATTTTTGTTTTTGTTTTTCCTCACTGAATTCCAATCCAACACTTTTTATCCTAAATCACCATTTTCTTCTTCCTGCACTTCAAATTTAACAAAATCCTTTGTTTCTTAACCAATTTTCTTCTTCCCGCACTCCAAATTAACAAAATACAATTTTCTTCTTCCTGCACTCCAAATTTAACAGAATACTTTTTTTCTTAACCAATTTTCTTCTTCCCGCACTCCAAATTAACAAAATACAATTTTCTTCTTCCCGCACTCCAAATTTTTGTTCTAACACCGCACAAAATCAAATCCCCTCTATCTCCAAAGTCTACTATTCAATCCCGCCAAATACCAACTCCAAAAATCAACTTTATCTCACACCGAAAACCTTCTTGTCTTTCCCAAAACCAAAATCTGACTGCCCCAATCCTCACCACTTAATTTCAACTCCAAAAATCAACTTTATCTCACACCGAAAACCTTCTTGTCTTTCCCAAAACCAAAATCTGACTGCCCCAATCCTCACCACTTAATTTCACTTTCACCTTTATCCAATCCGATCCCGCAATCCAAATTCTTCTCCAATTACCGCTGTCGCATCTGGGTAACGTAATCGAAGTTCATTACACTTCGATTCCGCTACCCACACATCTTTTGGTCCATATCGACAAACTCAATAGTATCCATTGTTTTACATATGGCAATTTGAACACTCCAAGAAGCGCTTGGTTGAATTCAAAGTGTCACATATACACATTTCGGAAGCTATTGGTTTTGCCGATACCCCAAAAAGAGTGCTTCCCTGCGCCCGGGGGAACTTGAACTCAGGGTTCCAGCAGACCCTCGATCGAGAACTGACGACGCAGCTAATGGTGCCATGGATTGTCGATCTCCCATTCATCTCATAAGCAACTTGAACGTTGCATTTGGGCATGGGATTGAA
Source organism: Odontomyia ornata (assembly GCA_963969285.1). Taxonomy (NCBI): domain Eukaryota; kingdom Metazoa; phylum Arthropoda; class Insecta; order Diptera; family Stratiomyidae; genus Odontomyia; species Odontomyia ornata. Next base: position 211,696,350 of record OZ017738.1, read on the forward strand.
TTTTGTTAGTAGGGGAACGTGAATTAATTTTTGTTAGTATAAAAAATAAAATTTGTTAGTGGGAATAGAATTAGTTAGTGGGAAAATTGAAATTATTAGTATATGTTATATGATTTTAGTTGGAAATAAGGGTAGGATTGTGATAATGAAGAAATAAAAATTGAAGGGAAATTGGAAGAATGTTAATAAAATTAAATGAATACACAGAGGAAAAGGTAGGAGTGCCCAAAGGAAGGTGGAAATGTTACGGCGGCAATTAGAAGTTGCGAATGGGAGAAAGTCGGTACGCCGGAATTCGCAACAATCGTGGGGACGACCCAGACCCTGAGTGTCTCATTCAGCCGGGCAAACAAAGAATGTCGGCAGGGGTAATTATGAATCGGATCGGATGTCTTTGGCGTGAAAGGTCCCAAGCAGCTTACCGCGTTCATCCTCAAGCTCGTATGCCACTTGCCCAATACGACGACGGACCACTGCAGGAGTGTATCGTGGAGCGAATTTGGCAGCAAAGCGATCTGCGGCGTTGCTCACAGTGAAATTACGCACGAAAACCTTCTGACCCTGGAGTAGCTCACGAGGACGAACACGAAGGTTGTAGCGTTGAGCTCCCCTTTGGTAGGCTTCTTGCAATTTGCATCTGACTTGGTCCTGTACAGCTCGCAGTCGATCACTGTTAGCACTTAGCTGTACCTCACCATCCTCAAAGGCATTAAGGCTTCTGAGGAGGGCGTACTCAGAACCATGTTGGATAGGGTGGTACCCGAACATGAGAAAGTAGGGCGAATATCCCGTGGACTCATGAATCACCTTGCGGAAGGCAAAACATGAGGCTGGAAGATTCTCGTCCCACTTGCCATGATCAGACCCTATATAGGCTCTAATGGCGTTCAGTGTCGACTGGTTTGACCTCTCTTAGGCATTCGTCTGCGGTGAATGATATGGGGTGAAGCAATGCTGCACTCTATAGTCATTCATAAGCTTGCTGAATACCTTGGAGGTGAACTGTACCCCATTGTCAGAGTGAAGCCATTCAGGCACTCCGAAGGTCAGAAAGATTTCGCGCTCCAAATATCGCACGACTGACTCTGCGGTGGCTTTCGTCATGGGCTTGAGCCATACGAACTTGGTGTAATGATCCAGGACCACGAACAATTGGGTATTCCCTGATCTTGAACGAGGGTATGGGCCCATGAAGTCCACAAACAGACGCTGCATAGGTCGTTCGGAGTCTCGTGATGCTCCCATAGGGGGTCTCATTGTGGAATTTGCCGGTTTGACCTGTTTGCATATCAGGCAATTCTTTATGTGCTGAATCACATCTTGACGCAAACGAGGCCAATAATAATACCTTTGCAAAACTTCAGTTGTTTTGCGAATTCCACAATGAGAGCCCCGGGGATCATCATGAGCTCGTACTATGAGAGCTCGTTGGTGACCCTCAGGAACCCATAGTTTTGTTCTGGGAATATCAGTAGTCGACGTTACAGGCGCACCAGTACTAATATATATTCGACCATCTGCAAGGTGCAAATTCTGAAACTGATCGGGTTGTTTAAAGATTTGCTCCTTGAGTTGCTCATACTCGGGCTCCTGAAACGCAAACTCCGGGATTGAACCACCAATGTGTCCGTGCTCCGGGAGACAAGGAATAATCGAGTTCACCCGCTCGTCCTTCGAGCATGTTCTTGATAACGCATCGGGAACAACGTTAAGGGCACCTTCCCGGTGTTCAATTTGGAAATTAAACCCTTGTAATTTCAGACTCCAGCGAGCCAATCGACCAGAAAGGTCCGACTACTGCATCAGCCATTTAAGACTGGCATGGTCGGTTATGATGGTGAAAGGCAACCCTTCAATATATGCCCTGAATCTCTTTACACTCTGCACCGCAGCTAAGCATTCCAATTCTGTAATGCTATAGTTACGTTGCGCAGCGTTGAGCTTCATAGACATATATGCGATTGGATGCTCTCCACCCTCATCGTCCTTCTGGAACAAAACACTTCCAATACCCACTGTACTTGCGTCACACTGGATATAGAAGTGCTTCGTAAAGTCGGGGTTGGCCAGCACTGGAGCAGAAATCAGCAATTGCTTCACTTTATTGGCGGAAGCAGACCACTTGAAGGCACGTTTGCCCTTTAGCAAATCCGTTAGGGGCCGTAACCGAGGCGAAGTTTGGAATGAAACGCCTGTACCATCCTGCCATGCCCATGAGCCGTCTCACGTCTTTGGCCGTTCGGGGTTCAGGATAGGAGACTATACCTGAAACCTTCTCCGGGTCGGTGCGCAGGATACCATCACTCACTACGAAGCCAAGATATTTGATCTCCTTCTTGACGAACTTGCTTTTTTCAACATTGATGGTCAAGTTGGCGTCCCTGAGCAGTTTTGCAACAGTACTCAGGAGCTCCAAGTGCTCATCAAATGTTGAACTTCTAACAAGCAGGTCATCTAGGTAAACAAATACCTTGTCCTGCAGCTCATGCGGTATTACTTTATGCATCAACCGACACATCGTTTGGGGAGCATTACACAAACCGAACGGCATGACCTTGAAATGGTACAAGGGCCTGCCAGGGACAGCAAAGGCCGTTTTCTCCTTACTTGCCTCATCCAATGGTATTTGCCAAAAGGCATCCTTCAGGTCCAAGCTGGTAATGAACCTGGTACTCTGCAACCGTGCCAAAAGACCTTCAATCAGTGGCAACGGGTAGGCGTCCTTAACAGTCACCTCGTTGAGGCGTCGAGCGTCAAGACACAAACGCACCTTGCCGGGTTTTCTGACAAGGGTCACAGGCGAACTCCACGAACTCTGACTTTCCTCTATTACCCCCAAAGACAACATACGATCGAGTTCGTCATACAACAGTTTCTGTATAACAGGCGAGACAGCATAATGCCGCTGCTTGATGGGTCGAGCGGAACCAGTGTCGATGTGATGAGACACGAGACTGGTCCTACCCAAGCCTTTTTCATTATACGATGGAAACTGTTGTTTGACGAAGTCCAGTCGTTGCTGATCTTTTGGGGACAGCAGATGGAATTCAGGGCTCTGAGGCTCCGAGGCTGGTTCGATAGCGTTGACCTGGATTGATGCTATTTTGAAGAGGTCCCAGAAGTCAATTCCAAGATACACTGCGTGCGTCAAGGAAGGAACAACTAGGAATTTCATCAATTTGGTGCTTTTGTTAAATTGCACCAATGTGGTGACGTATCCCAGAACTGGATCCTTGTGCCCTGATGCAGTCTGAACATGAGCGTGCATGGTATACATATGCAAACCCAAATCCGACAGCAGGTCCAAGGCTCCGGCTCCGAGAATACTAACACTGGCTCCGCTATCAAGCAAGCCCGTCAATTTGCGACCCTTGACGGAAATCTCTGCGTAGGGCCTATTGTCGCCGGGAGTTGCAAGAATTGACTCCACACAGGCCCGCTTCAAGAGACGCCTGGCGAAGAAATATCTCCAAGATCTCCGAAAGTGATCCCGAAAAGGTCGTGCTCTAAAACTAGCGGGTGATTCACGATCATCGCCCGCCTTTTCATTATTTCGGATGAAGTTGGGATCAGCCCTAGAGGTGCTCAGACCGTCAGAGAAAACAAGATCACGAACATCTATAGACGGCGCCTCAACTCGGGGTCTGTATTGGTGGCGCTGGTCTCGTAGGTTATTGGGGTGACAGGCGTCGGAGGGTGTGGTTGGTCCCCCTGATTCGGCACACCCCGTCTGATGTTTCCCGACATTCGGCAATGAGGGCAGTTGGGACGAAGGACGTCTTGAGCTCCGCATCCAAAACAGAATCTGCGCTGGACTACTTGAGGGCAATACCGATAAGTATGTCCAAGGTCTAGACAATTCCAGCAGACGTTAAATTCGTATCCGGGCCGCGTAGGAGCTAAAGAACGGGCTTGAGCGGTGCCTGGGGGCGATTTCACGTTTGTCTTGCTCGCCCAGGTAATCTTTGGGGCAACGGAGGGCCTACTGCTGCTAATTCGGACTGCGCCGGAATCGAAATTGAGTCATATAGGTCAGCGTTATGAAAGGGTGACGCTGTTTGATTACTGCCAGTAGAATGGGAAATCTTTGAGATACGGTGTGTATTTGCTGCCCATGCACTCCTTGCGGATAATTGCGAGTCCACCGCAGATAATTCGGGATATTGTCTACGGGGTGTGAACTCAGCCAGTTCAGTATACTGCCGAGTTTGTCGTATATCAGGGGAATACGGTTGCGCTGGTCTTGACATTCCCGTCATATTTTCCGAAGGCCAATTATCCTCCTCCCAAAAGACTTCTTGAAGTTTATGGGCCCCACGCATTGTGCTTCGTGGCTCTGGGACTCCATCTGGGTACCAGACAGCCTCTATGGCTCGACACCGCCGGGAAAGCTCCCTTACCGAGGAGAAATCAATGCCACCCAAGTGATCCCGCAAACGCTGGTTCATGTTCAGACGGAGTATACGTTGAAGGTCACAGTCGGAGAGGCAATTTTTCAGGCGTACCGCCTTGGCCATGATACCGTCGAAAAAGGTTTGAAAAGACTCTCCAGGTTTTTGTTTTCGGGCATCTACTTCGCGACGAATATCTATGTCCATGTAATGGCCAGCGAACCGTTCTTTAAATGCGTCCACCAAAGAGGACCATAGCATTATGGAGCAGCTTTGATAGAAGGTCCAATACCAATCCTCGGCGGGTCCCTTGAGGAGAAGATGGAAATCCATGGCCAAAGTTTCGGAGGATATCCCGTAATGATGGGCTAGAGTCTCCACTCGAAACAAAAACCGCTCGGCATCCAACCCTCGTGTGGTATCGTCAAAACTCACCGTCCATTTATTCACCGGCAAGTATCTTGAAGGCTGCCTCTGAGGCTCGACTGTTGGTCTATGGGTACTCGATAACCTGGGGGTTTCCACACTATGCGGTGATGTTCTAGGAACTGCGTTAGTAGCTGGGTGCAATTCTAATGGCGATGGAGGTACGAAATTGTCCCCTAAATCTGTAAGATGTACTGCAGGATGTGGTGGTGACAGAGTCAAGCGATCTAGACCTCGCTTAAGACGCGCCAACCCAGAATCATCTGAGCGTCTCACTGTGTTCGGCATTATGACACGTGATTGGCCGGTGACTAGTGTATATATATATATATATTTATTTATTTTTTTTTTTTAAAGGAATCGCCAAAAGTAATAAAATATCAAATACAAGATATTGTAGCAAATACGGCGTACAGCAAATCTCGTACAATTAAGTCAGCAAAAGCAATAACCAGCGTGTAGTTAAAATAGAAAAAATCAATGCGATAATTATCAGCAAAAATCAATACAGTGGACATTTTTCATTTCTCAAAAATGATTCTCCCCATTAATGGAAAGGGAAAAGAAAGGGAATTGAATGGGATAGTGATTACAATTTAGACAAAACACGAAGTAGACAAACCACAACAGTGCCTGGTATAACAATGGAATTCGTAGGCGGACTCCGCTCCAATTGTCACCTCAAAGGGCTGACTACGAGACCATTATGAAATACTACGGACTTCACAATGGCTCGGACAAGAGCCGCACATATCCCAAAGCTACCACCAGATAGATGATGGAAGGGCCGAAAGCGTTGGCTAATTCCAAGAGTTGGATCTAAGTCCAACTATCCCGTGCAGGGAGATATAACCAACGACTTGAAATTCGGTTGATCCCAACCAACATCCACACTGCTACAGCATGACCACTATCATAGCCGGTGAAGACTGTTAAACACAAAACAGCACGGTAGGCGCCACTGCAACTGCGGCGAACCGCGTGATCAAAATCTAAAAATTAATATTATAACTAAAAACTCTCAAACTCAAAACAGTCCATGAAATCAATATTAAAATATAAATCATCTGGAACATAACCGAACATGAAATCGAAGATAATAACTAAAATCGTTGCAAAGAAAAGAGAAAGAGAAAAAAAAAAATATTTCCCTGGAATGCACAAACCACTATTCAAGTTAGGCACTCCAGGTACTCAGCCCAACAAATCTAAAATTGTGAAATTCAAACTATAATTAAAAACTAACCAAATCAATCAAAACCATAAAAACCAAAGGTTTGGGCGCCATATGTAGCAACCACGGAAGTCACCGCAGTTGCAGACATTAAGTAATTAGCAGAGAGGTGTGTAGCCCGGGTTGGCATACTGAGGCCGGCTAGCGCTCAGTCGTGTCGTGAGTTTTCCGGGACACCCTCTGCTCGTGCTGAGCCACTTTACATAAAATAACTAGCACAAAAGGAAATGGATGGGAAATGGATGGGAAAGGGAAGGTTATTCTGAGAAATGAAAAATATGGCTTTTACTGCGACATGGCCGTTTTATTTAATTCACAAATCATAATCCAAATCTATAGTATAAGAAGAAGGTCAATAACGAAAAAACTACTAAAAACCCCTTTCGAAATTTAAAATAACATAGAAAGAAACTAAAACATATCAACTTGAAAAAAATGCAATATTATAAAGAATATAATAAACTAACTACTGGAAAATATTATAATTGATAAAATATTAAAAAAAAGGAAAAAAACCAAATTGGTACTCACTTCTTTCACTGTAGAACTCCGAGCGCCCGGTGAAATACACCAAAAGAAGCGTGGGGTTGCTGAAAACTAGAATGTACGTTAAAATCACTAAAACAACAAAAAAAAACAACGGCCACTTTTATCCGCACTAATCGTTTCCTATGCTCCGTCTGCGAGCGGCAAATTTTTCTTTTTCTTTTTAATTGATAGTTATCAATGTTTTTTCTAAATTCACTCCTTCCAATCCAACACTTTTTATCCTAAATCACCATTTTCTTCTTCCTGCACTTCAAATTTAACAAAATCCTTTGTTTCTTAACCAATTTTCTTCTTCCCGCACTCCAAATTAACAAAATACAATTTTCTTCTTCCTGCACTCCAAATTTAACAAAATACTTTTTTCTTAACCAATTTTCTTCTTCCCGCACTCCAAATTAACAAAATACAATTTTCTTTTTCCCGCACTCCAAATTTTTGTTCTAACACCGCACAAAATCAAATCCCCTCTATCTCCAAAGTCTACTATTCAATCCCGCCAAATACCAACTCCAAAAATCAACTTTATCTCACACCGAAAACCTTCTTGTCTTTCCCAAAACCAAAATCTGACTGCCCCAATCCTCACCACTTAATTTCACTTTCACCTTTATCCAATCCGATCCCGCAATCCAAATTCTTCTCCAATTACCGCTGTCGCATCTGGGTAACGTAATCGAAGTTCATTACACTTCGATTCCGCTACCCACACATCTTTTGGTCCATATCGACAAACTCAATAGTATCCATTGTTTTACATATGGCAATTTGAACACTCCAAGAAGCGCTTGGTTGAATTCAAAGTGTCACATATACACATTTCGGAAGCTATTGGTTTTGCCGATACCCCAAAAAGAGTGCTTCCCTGCGCCCGGGGGAACTTGAACTCAGGGTTCCAGCAGACTCTCGATCGAGAACTGACGACGCAGCTAATTGTGCCATGGATTGTCGATCTCCCATTCATCTCATAAGCAACTTGAACGTTGCATTTGGGCAGGGGATTGAATTTTGTTAGTAGGGGAACGTGAATTAATTTTTGTTAGTATAAAAAATAAAATTTGTTAGTAGGAATAGAATTAGTTAGTGGGAAAATTGAAATTATTAGTATATGTTATATGATTTTAGTTGGAAATAAGGGTAGGATTGTGGTGATAAAGAAATAAAGATTGAAGGGAAATTGGAAGAATGTTAATAAAATTAAATGAATACACAGAGGAAAAGGTAGGAGTGCCCAAAGGAATGTGGAAATGTTACGGCGGCAATTAGAAGTTGCGAATGGGAGAAAGTCGGTACGCCGGAATTAGCAACAATCGTGGGGACGACCAGACCCTGAGTGTCTCATTCAGCCGGGCAAACAAAGAATGTCGGCAGGGGTAATTATGAACTTTTTATTACTTTTCGCTAAACTACTACACATTACTCTTTTGCGTCACGCATACATTTTAAAACTATTGCATTTTACGTTAAATAATTGCATTTTATACATTAATAATTAATAATTATTAATGAAATTGATTTTTATATTAGTAGACATAATTCTCCTTACTCTCTGATTGTCAATTCTATTTAACAAATTTAGCGAACCTAGAGGAAACATGACGAAGGGTGTGCTATCTAGAAGTACATTTTGGATTACAATTGTTAGGTTCTACGAGTTCAATTTCAAGTAGAACTATAAAGTTTAGAACTCCAATTACACGTATGAGGTGTAAAAAAGTTAAAATGTGATTAGAATAATAAACAATCTCTCTTCTGTCACTGACAGCGACATGTGTCGGCCTTTGAGGATGAAACAAATGACGAGGCTTCGCCCACAGAAATTTCAGGGGAAAGGACAAGATCGAGTCCACTAAGTTTGATTGTCATTTCCTTGTGGTAGCCTATGCGGACGACAACAACATTTCATCACAGTCGCTAACAACTGCCAAAAAAACTTTATCTGAAACTCAACAGCGAAGCAAAACTAGTAGGGCAACAAATCAATGAAAATAAAACAAAGCTCATGACACAGTCGAGGAAAAATACCTCAAATGGCCAAAATATCACACTTGGCCACTATAATATCGTAAATGTGGGCAAATTTGCCATAATTAGGCGCTAAAATAACGAGAATCAGCAATGAAAGAGACGAAATACCCCGAAGAATACAGCTCGCAAATAAAATATTTTATTCAGTTTTGACGATCTTGAAGACCAGCTGCATGGACAGGAAAGCAAAGCTCCAAGTATACAAATCAGTGATAAGACCTGTGCTATACTATGGGTGTGAAACCATATTGAACGCCTTCGAAAGACGGGTCCTGAGGTGAATAATCGGAGCGAAGCTAGACGGAGGTCAATGGCGAATTCGACACAACCATGAGCTGTACTTGCTAATCTGGAAAAAGGTAAAACTAATCTCTGTAAAGGATCATGAAAGCCACAATTTATCCCAAACTGCGTGACTAACAATTCAGACACAAACTTTTCAAGGGAAGAGTTAAACTTAATTCTTCTTCTTTGTAGCACTACAGCCCCTCTCGGGCCTTCGCTTAGAGATAGTTAGGGTATCTCATTTTCATGACCGTATTGATTTTTCCGGAAGTTGGTTTGGTCAGTACCATGCTCCCGTGTGCCTGCTCAACTATGATATGATCTGATTAGATCAGTACATATCACCACTGAGTGAACACTCATAGTCTGTCCGAAAAATCCCCTGAACTAAATTACGATGCTCCCAACGAGATTTGAACCTGGGACCTTCGGCTTATGCGTTCATTCTCTAACCACTTGACCACACAGACTACTGTTAAACTTACTTAACAAAGGGTTAAACTACGCTATAGAACCAAAAAACCATTGGAAAATTTGATTATAGATATTGAGTCCAGCATAAAGTACCTCATCACAGACACTAAAGAAGCTATTCGACGGGATGCAAAAAAAAATTTTTTTCAACCACAAATTTTTATATGAGCTTTTCCGTTAAATAAAAAATAAATTGTTTCAGATTTATATTAAAGTGTCATGTGATGGAAGAAACCTGTGGGGAAGGCCACTCTATCCAGGAAGAGCACCTCAAAAGAAAAGGGCAGAGCTCACCCGATGGCTTGCTCATGAGTGGAGGGGTCAGCCAACGTGGCGGGTCCCATACTCGGTCAGAGATCAAACAAAATGGAAAGACCGGGTTTTTCTATTTATATTTTTTTTCTTCCTTTCTTTAACATTTGATTATTTTATTCTAAACAAATGTGTAATTTTAGATGACTAAATTTAAAAAAAAATTTTTTATAATTTTATTTTGTTTAATGGGAACAATTCAAATAATAAAATACTTTTAAAGCATTTAGCATGATAAAAATCTATTTAATAGAAACAATACTTTAATTCCTAGAATCAAAATTCAATATTTTTATATATATAGATAATAAATGTATAAATATAAGTACATCAAATTGATTACAAATATAAAAACGTGAAAGTATATTATTTAATTTTTCTTTATAAATATAAATATCGAAACAAAAAGGGCACTTACCCACTCCTCCGACGGGCGCTCGTTTTTGAGGGCGGGGTAAGGGGCCGGCAAACTTTGAAACAAAATTTTTTTTCCTTTATGCCATCGCAACTTGGTTTTTACTGTTAAAATCACTTCACAAAATCAGAAAATAGTATTGAATATGAATAAGACTTTATGGTTACCTGGAAAAGAAAACTCTCATATCGATAATCCATCGTCTTCCAGCAATAATGGACATTACACTCTTTATTGAGTTCCTCGCTTCGATCTACGATGTCACTGCTTAAAATGTCTATATTGTTAAATCAGGTGTGATTTTGCTTTCACTACAGTCAACATGTTGCTATCGGCATACTCTCGAACTTTGATATAATTTATTTCGTTATGTGCACTCAAACGGAAAACCTTCTTCATTTATCACTTGGGCCCATTTAAAACAACCCTGTCAGAACTGTGAACGAGTAGTGGCGGAACTCATTCAAAAACGATCCGAACAATTGATCCAAGCGTCCAAATTGCAATCGGCTGGAGCATGTAATGTTTTTGATTGGTCTCACTGACTGTGGGACTGACACTTTTTGCACGTACTGCACTTTTGGCTTTTTGCGCGAACTTCAATCTTACATAATACGCAATCAAGACGGAACAAATGACTGCTTTGCCACTTAATGGAACAAGTGAGACTTTCATTTCAGCGAACTAGCAAGCACCGTGGAACAACGTAGAGCACGGCGCGCACTTGTCATGGGAATATTTTTTGACGTTTGCGCAATGGAACTATATTGTGAACGCGCAAACGCACCGCCTCATGTCGTCACCAGTTGATGGCATCGATACAAAAGTATGAGCAGCGTTTCGCTTTACGATTATTCACAAGATATAACCTGTGGCAGGCATGCAGTAGAGGCGAAGAGACGACAGCGTCATGTATCGGACAGCCAAGTACAAGTGTAAATAAGCCAGGTAAAAGCTCCAGAAAGGAGAATGGCGAGGCAGAAGTAGAAGAAGAAGGAAAAGAAAGCAGCTCGGCAGCGAGCCAGGCGAAAGTCCAGAGAGGAGAAAGCTGCAACTGGCTCGAAAACTCACCTCGCTCTGCCGTAAGTCTGTTACCCCTAGGAGAATATCGTTTGATGGCTCTTTCAATTTACATACAAACGAGACGAAATGGGGGAGAAGAGCTTCCGTGGAATGGAAGCTCACGTCTTTGCATATTCGGCGAGATTTGGAGTAAATGCTCACTCTGCGACCGAATATAAACACTCGGTGGAGTACTGGTAGGTCAGTTTGTGTTCGAGTCTACTAGGGAGCGTGGTCCTACCCAATCATTATATTCAACGTGCGAGTAGTTACGTGATATCCGCGATTTAAGTTTTAGACGAAGTGTTGTTTGGTGATCAACTAGATGGTAAGGGATGAGGCGTTTGGCTTGAGCCGTGATCCTCAACCAGCCTTTTGCCGTACACGCCATGTTGCTACCCGGCACTATAGAATTACCCTTTTGCAGTCCAATCAGCAGTACAAGATTGAATTCAGCCGCACCACCCAGCGAGCGCATCAGTTCGAGAAACTAGGAGCATCCAGCGTCAGCGAGCCAGCCTACCAGTTGATATCCGGCGGAGTCAGGGGAATCAAGTCCGCAGAACATCTACGCCCGGTTCCACAACGTAGCTTAGACAAGGCACTCCAGGCGGAGCCTAGGGCAGGACCCCGGCCCATCACTAAGGAGGAGTACCTAGCCAGGAGCAAGGTTCCCCTGGGCAGCAGCGAGCCCACAGCCAGCAACAATCGCCAGTGTGGAGGTCAAAGGGAGCTCAAATGCAAGGAGCTACTTGACCTACGCAGACTCGCCCGCCTTTCCTCTTCAGCTGCTGAGCTGACCCTTTTCCGGGAGCAAGCGAAGGAGCTGCACCGCGGGATAAGGAAGGAGATTTGACCCCAACATTAAGCGAGGAAGCGCCTGCAGGGTGTTCCACGGCGTGGGAGTTGAAGACAATATGATTGAATTATTTATACCAATTCGAGTGAAATAAACGATTTCTGTTAAACATAAAACTGGGTGTTTTTGCTAACGAGTTTTTAGGGGATAGGATAGGAGGAGGGTGAAGGGTAGGTATAAGCACGGGGCTTCCCGGAAGAGGCCGGTAGGTCCCCGTTTATGATATAACAACGACACGGATGTGCTTCTTCGCATAAAGAAAACAATGCAAAAACGACGAATAGACTCGCGCGGCCGACAACTACTGTGCACATTGCGACGACGTTCACTTGACGAGGATCTTGTGTGTGAACTTTTGCAGGCATATTTCAAAAAACTTTCACTCAGGATTATGTGAAATCCTTAGATGACACTAATTTCAACTTGTTACAATTCCGCATTAAATTTTGAATTGGAATTTAAGTACACTACAGTATACAACACGTGCGTATTGGCACCACTCATGGAAGGGGGCGAACAGGCTCCACTCGCATGAACTTTTTTATGCTATCTTTTCCCGAAAACTTATCTATGGTAAACTATTTGTTTCTCTATGAAGGTGCACTTTCGATAGGTTTTCCACTTTAGTTTGTATTAAGAAACGGGGCAAATTGTGAAACAGCGCAGAGCGATGCAATTCTTTTTAAATAAATAAATTAAACATACGAGTACAATAAAAGGATATAGCGGCCCGCACTAGACGTACGTGAATTCCGTAATCCCGTGCTGCTCGCACTTCCCCGGTACAGAATCAAATCCCAATCCATCTCCCGTTCCACTCGACGAGTTCTCTCCCTCATCCTGTTGCTCGATTTCTCGTCATGGCGGTAACAGTAGCAAGTGAAATGATGGAATTACTTCGCTCATTTGCGTAGCACTGATGCTGCCGTTCCCAATCGTTTGGTCATATCATATTTACTTATTTTGTTAACGATTTTCTGAACTGATTTACAAATTCAATTCCAGATTTGTTATGACCGCTTTTAAAATTAACTAGGACAAGTAAATTTGTGATTTTGTTGATCTCAACATTATTGTTAGCTAATTGAAACTTTCTTATATGCTCATTGAGTAGGGATCGGAGAAACTTTTCATCGATAATGGTAGCGTTGATAATGGCGGTGTTCATTTCAAGTTAGTACTACTAATATTATTAAGCTGCGTATAACATAATTCCGCACTTATTGCATTAGTGTTAATACAATATGTAATTGCTTCTTTTTCTGAAGGTCCCTCAAGCAGTTTGCCTAGGCGGGCTGCTCGATTACTACATGCTTAGAAAATGGTAACTTCTTGGAACTCAGAAACAATCCCTTGCCGGACTCGATAAAAGGAGTAGAACAAACTCTGCAAGAGTATAAAAATATTGTGAACCCTAAGCAGCTTAGAATGCAAAGTCCATCACTTCCCCACATCAGAGTCCAATCAAAGATCCACAAGAAAAATGACGAAGTACGGGAAATCATCGTTGATTCAAACTTACCGACTATAATATTACTAAATGGTTAGTAAGCGAAATCGAAAAGCTCAATACACCAATAAGCCAAAAAAATTCAAGCATATTGATCAAGAGAATAAAATAAATATATGGCGTTAAACCAAAAGAATTGCTTGTATCCTTTGACGCGAAATCACAATTTCTAAGTGTGCCAGTGAAAGAAGCACTGTATTTATTTGAAAATTGGCTATTCAACATGGGAAGTACTAGCAAATGAAAAACGTAAGTGAAATATTATGTCAAGTTAGCGATAATGAATATGAGTAAAATTATTTCAATTTCAATAATAAATTCTATAAAACCACAACTGGAACAGCGATGGACAACCCACTTTCACCCCTTATTAGCGAAATCATTATAGCCCAGATGAAAATACAACCAAAAAAGAAGACCTTATGCCCAGAGTCTGGGTAAGGTATGCGGATAATATTTTGGCAATAATACCGAAGGAAGAAGTCAAGAATACCCTCCAATGCATAAATAACATACATCAAAACATTCAGTTTACTATGGAGATGGAGAAAGGCGGTGAGCTTCCATTCCTATACTTGAAGGCAATTTGGAACAAAGATAAAATCAAATTTGACATATATCGCAAGCCCGGCAGAACCCAGAGAGCTACCACGAGTGACTTATTTCCTTAGATTGTATAGACCAAGATACGTGAAGTTGACAGTAACGTAAAGCTGCGCTATGATAGGCATAGAAAAACTCACTAATACAAACACAGTTGGAGAGGTATTCAATTGGGGTTTTTTGAAATGAAACAATGAATTACACGTTTGAATTGGACTTATATAGATACAAACGGTGCAATTCTTTCGTATTGTAGATGCTGTAGCAATTAAGGTTGTCAAACATTTGAAATCAAAAACAAATATGAACCGCTGTAAATAAATTCACATCTTATGTATATGTACATAGTAAAATAAGTTAGTTCCGTTCGAATCAGCGTATAATGCACATCATTATTTTAGAATCAATAAATATTGTAGAACAAAGCGTCTCTATTATTGGACTAAAGCCTATAAAGTGGTGACTCCACGTTTTCAAACATAGTAGACTTCTAACAATTTCTATAATGACTACAGTGGTGCAAATTATACGAAAAAGACGATTTTGTCTGTAACCGCGAAGGATGACATTGATATTTTAGTGAAATGAAGTAGATAAGGTGTCCGTGAAGGACGGCAGCGATGGTCTGCTGCCTTGGCTAAAGAGGATGGTGGGATTCGCCGAGATTGGCCTTGTCTGAGGACGCGCGAATGCCCTGGCAAGCTAGCATTGCGGTGTCATGGGACGGGTTCTTTTCCCAAGCACAACGACCCACTACAAAAGAAATTTCGCATACTCGAATTCAAAAGGTTCAAACGGATATCGACCGAAGTCAAAAATGAGGTATCGTACTAAGGGTTAAAAATTGCTGACTCGAAGGACAAACCGGGCCTGGAGAAAACAGACGGACTTAAGAGACTTTCGTCGTTACCGACGGTACTTATGGCTCCCAAATAAGAGAAGGGCGTCCAAGTGAAAGCGGTGCCCTCTCGCACCTCCCCCAGCCGGATCAAGATCCACATGTAGACGTGGCCATATATTTTCTATTTAAGTGAAAAATTCATACAAACATAATTTGAATGAATTTTTCCTTTAAATGAAAAATATAAACGTGGCAAATTTATATCATAGTCTTATGTGAAGGAATCACATAACTCTATGCCATAAATAGGCACGCGAGCGGAAAGCCTTACCTTGCAAGAGCACCTGTTAACACATTAAAAGAGGTGAGCTCACCTGATGGCTAGCTCATTATAGCAGAAGGGCTAGCCAACGTGACGGGCCCCAGACCCGGTCAGGTTCAAAAATTGAAAGAAAAGACCGAGTTTATAATTTAGCTTTCCATTTTTATTTCAAGAATTTTATCAAAAACTATATTTATTTAAAATAACGTAGAATAAAATTAAACAATATGGCAATATTTTGCTGCCTGCCTTATTTAACGTCTTATAAATATACTCGAATCAACACAAAATATAGTACTAATATAACCATGAGAAAATTTTTAAATCAGCAATTACTGTTTAACCGCTTGTGAAAAAGCATAATTGCATTACCCTGTTACCCTCCAGTTACCCTCCGCGTGGGAGTTCCTTCGGCTAAGGACCTTGTTCCGCTGGGTTCACTTCCACGCCACGAGCCTTTAGCCTCTCCCAGGTTTCCCCGCCCAGGATTGAGTGTGTCACCCCCGAGTCGACTAGGCCCATCAATGGTAGTTCGAGAATTTGCACTCTTAAATGAGGCCGGTTGTCATCCGGTACCCTTCCCAGTGCATAGCTCACTATTCTCTCTCGGACGGCGGATTCAACCTTTATTCCCGTGCTCTCTCCGCCGCCTAGTGAGCACAGTTTCCATTTCCCGACGGATTCGGCGCAGGTTGTTCCCCCTTTGGTGTTGTTCGAGTAGGAGAACAAGTTGGGCAGCTAGTTCGTATGACGCCTTGCTTTCCACACCCATAACAGCGTCGACCTTTTTTGCATTCTCTGGCGAAACGTTCCCGACTACCGCAAGTCCAACAGGATCCTCGTGTTGCCCCACCAGGGGTGTTGATCTCGCTTAATATTGGCGTTTCAGCATATGCCAGGTCCGGTTCTAATAACCGGGTTGTTCTACGACTAGGCGGAGGCCACCGATGCTCGTGTTTCCTCCAACGTGCGACCCATATTAATTAGCTCCGCCATTGACGCTATGGTTCTCATAGAAAGTTGCTGCTGGTAGAAAGGAGAGATGTTGCTCCGGAGCACCTTTAATTTCCGTCTTTCCGAGCACGGTTCCGTCAGCCGCCGAAATAGCCTATCCATTACCGCAACGTAAATCTCGATCGACTCGTGTTTGCCTTGCGTTCGGTGGCGGATCTCCTCCCACAAAAGATCATCATAGTTTGGAGGCAAAAACGCACAATTCATCCCAACTGGCCACGCGTTCTCGAAGGCTGTCCCTTCAAATAACTCAGCTGCCATTCTAAACAGCTGAGATTTGCTGACTCCTTTCGCCACTCTCAGCTCCTCAACTCGTTCTAAGAATGCATTGACAGACCTAGAGCGGTCGCAGGAGAACCTCACTCCCCATTTGGAGACATCCGGCAATTTCCGCACCACCTGTTCTACTATGGGAGTGGAAAACTTTGGTAAAGAAAATCTTGCTGGCGTTCCTGGAGTTTCTGGAGACCGGTCCTCTTCTTCGTGACTCCTTTTCATCTTTTCTTCTTCCCTTACCTCTCCAGTTTTTGTTCCCTCATCCGAAGTTATTGGTATACCAGGCTTAGCCATTCTACTACCCCCAACAGGGATTATGTCGGCAGCGCTTTCCACCTCCTTTCCTTCTCCGTCATCGCCCTCTGCTTTCAGTAGCAGTTCTCCCATGACCATCATCAGCTCACCCCTAAGCTTGCTTGACTCCTTCTCCGTCATCGCCCTCTGCTTTCAGTAGCAGTTCTCCCATGACCATCATCAGCTCACCCCTAAGCTTGCTTGACTCCTTCTCCTGATCGACTTCCTCCGCCTGAATGTTAGTTATGCGTCTAAGTCCAAATTCAATTTTAGTTTTGATTTTCAAGAAGTCGCCGCTGTCTGTATCGCCCTCAAACTTCTCCATCAATGATCGAATCTCCAGTATCTTGCTGCGAACGGCCTCAAGATCTTCGCTAGGCGTGTATGGATAGTGTTTGGTTTCCACCATACTCGTATCCATCGCTAGCTCTGCTCGTGATGCCGCCCGTAAATTCCTCCTCATTTCCTCGGCTGTTCCCGGTGATTGATCTCGTATGCAGGGCTCATACGTCAATTCATCCTTGGACAACCTATCAACTAAAATTTTGGTAGTACGGGCCATCTTAGTGTGTACTATTCTCCTTAATAATAATTACCTTAACTCTAACAAATAAAACTACAAAATTCGCTGTAAAATTAATTATTTTCTTTATAATACAACTTGTATTCACTGTTCCTTCCTCGGCATGCACTTCAAATAACTATTTTTCACACCCTTCTCGGTTATTTTCTCGTTTTCTTTCCTCTCTCCTAGGCCTGAGGCAATTGATTAGTCTGAATAATCAAAATCGTCTGACGTTCGATGTAAGACGGAGCCATTTCTGAAATGAATCGCTAGTAGCTAAGCAATTACACCACTTTTTGAGAGAATTTCACTCCCTTATAATTTCAACACTTGCTCTTATTTACCAAGTCCGCAAATATCACACTCCCGCAATGACACACTATCACTTCACTTCTTTCACTAAGTCGCTGGTTAAAAATATCACACTCCCGCAATAAGACACTATCACTGCACTTCTTTTTTTGTCACTGATTAAGCACTTTTACGGTAAACTTTACTTAACTCGACTCGCGATTACTTTACCCCGAAGAACGTTGGGCGCCAAATTGTTAACCTCCAGTTACCCTCCGCGTGGAAGTTTCTTCGGCTAAGGACCTCGGACCCGGCTTGCCGTCGAAGACGGTCGTGGGTGGCGCCACTCGCTTATCCCTGGTCCTAAAAGCCGCCAAGCGAGAACGCGGCCGCCGAATACCCCACACACAACTCGGACTAACGCTCTTTAAGCTCTTCCCTAACAGGGGCAGATTATTATCACCGGGTGATCAGTTGCACACTTGCCGGGCTCAGATTTTCTGGCGTTTCGGAGCTTAACTAGCGTAGCAGATACATACGGGACCGGATAAGCGTCTCGTTCCGATACTTTGTTCAGTTTTCGAAAATCAACGGAGAAACGGTATTTCCCATCTTTCTTTTTGACTAGTAGGATCGGGGATGACCCTCCTCTATCAGCCTCTGAAGTTCCCCTTCCTCTGGTTTAGTCAGCCGAGATCTCGCTTGCAGCGCCTCCAGGGTAGCTGTGGCGGCAAACTTCCACGACTCACTCTTAAGATTCAACACAATCCAATATAACCGTAGAAATTGACAGAGTGTCAGTCACTTTGACATTCTACACCTGTTGGACGAGTGTACTAAAAAGGGAAATTTAGATTTCAATTGCCTGATGCACCCCAGTTGGGGGATCTGAATTGAACATCGAATCGCCCTTTTTAGTACACTCGTCCAACAGGTGTAGAATGTCAAAGTGACTGACACTCTGTCAATTTCGTGTTTATTTATATTGTGCCAAATGTTTGAATTTGGAAAAAACATTAACAATCGTGGTCGCGTCTCCTTCCCTATGTGTTAGAATTCGTCGGCGATGTGTCGTTGGAACCATAACGCGGTAGTGTGAAAGTGAATTTCGTGACGCGGTAACATAGAGCAGAATGCCATAACGATTGGAGGTCTCTGGCGGTTGTACTTTCGGTAGGTATAAGAGACTCTTAGATGCTACTCGTTTATGTAAACGTTCTTTTCCTGTTTTCTAGGCTTTTCTGGAAAGTGTACCAGCAACTAATTCAACCCGTTGGGAAACAAGGAGTGATTGCGTTTCTTCGACTCCTTGCGCCGGCCACAATGGAGTGGTATTTGGCGTTTGATTCCAACGTTCGTATCATCTCTTCCTTACAGTAAGTATTACCAAACATTGATTACGATTTTTGCGAATATTTTCATTGATCTGCAAATTTGAACGAAAAATTGCTATTTCTCCAAGAAGTGCATTTACGGGTCTAACATCAAAAGTTGGAGATTTTGTTCTGATATCGTGCGCAGGGTCAGCAGATTCAGGTTCGGTAGAAAGTTGCGAGATCGCCAGCATCAAGAACTTGTATGAAGTGAAAAATGGTTTTTTTTCAAAGCGATGACGATCCATATCAGGCAATTGTCCAGTGTTATTCAAGACCGTACAGAATCCCACATCGGCTTTTGATGACGACACAGTATGTATTGACTTCAATGTGGAGCTGATAGAAGATCATTGTGCATTTGATCCTGTCGTTTGTTATGGTTCAGTTGACTCAGCCCAATCTCTGATGCCTCGTAAAAAGAGTTCATTGCATACTTCCGTTCGTCGCGATGAAATTGTAAAAGTTGTGCCATTCTTGTCCTATCGCTCAGCGATTGATTCGTTCCTTGGTAATGTTTGCGATCAGTTGTGCGTGATGGTAACCGGATTTTCTTTCCTTTTTTTTTTGCCTACATTTTCTTTTACTTTACATTTGTATTCTAATCTTTTAATATTTTTATTCTAGTATTATAACATTTCGTTTTTCTTTATTTTTACGTTACATTTTTTTAACTTTAATCTTTTCACATTTCATTTTTTTGCCTATTTTTCTTTTACTTTACATTTATATTCTAAACTTTTAATATTTTATTCTTTTATTTTAACATTTCGTTTTTTTAATATTAACCTTGGCTCGGGTGGTATTTCAACAACCGCTGAGAAAAGAAAAAAAAACAGCAAAGTGCAAATCGTTCCCGTGACAACCCATTTAAATGAATGACAATTTTGGTTTATGTACGTGGGTGCTTTTTACAACGGGCTACAAAGGAGAATATACACCACAGGAAAAAATCATACATATATAATATGTATGTATTTCCAAGTAACTATTTGCATCTCATTTGACCCCAATAATTAATGAATTTTGTTTCCTCTTTTTTTCCAAATATTTAAAAAAATTAACAATCATATAAAAAGACAAAAAATTTAAGAAGAAATTTAATAATCGTATAAAAAGACAAAAAAGTTAAGAAAATTAATTAATTAATGAATTTTGTTTCCTATTTTTTTCCAAATATTTAAAAAAATTAACAATAATTATATGATTGTTAAGACAAAAAATTTAAGAAGAAATTTAATAATCGTATAAAAAGACAAAAAATTTAAGAAAATTAATAATCGTATAAAAAGACAACAAAAGGGTACTTACCCAGCATGCTCGCTGGGCGCCCGCTGATGATATGGATAAATTACCTGAAAGCTCAAATTTATCTATTGTTGCTAACTAACACCGTGACTGACAACCAGGAAGATTAATCTTTAAGTTTTTGTTTGCCTATTTCTTTATCAAACTAAAGGTAAAAACCACATTAATTCTGCCAGCATCTGCTTCAATCCACGTTACATAAAACTCTTCGTTAGAATGGCAAGGCACAAGTTTTGTGCGACCAGGTCGATCTAATATTGCAATGTCTCGCAAACCAAGAAGTGTAGGATCTGTTATTTACATTTATTTGGGATGTAATAAATTTAGATATGTTTCGAAAAGTCTTTTTGTAATGAGTTTCAGTGCACATATAAACCAAATAAGCTGTTCAACAAGCCAAACATCCTTCGACGTATGTGCTGCCCGATCCTTTCTCTGCTTCAGCAAAATAATCATAAAGTTTCGTTATTGTTGGTTCAACGATATGCCATTAAGCCCCTTGAAAGTCTTCTATGAAATTTGACGCATGTTCTTTCACTGCAATCCCGTTGAACGACACTTTAGTGCAATTGGACTGCGGAGCACTACTTCGAGGGGCGTTGTTTTGTGACGTTTTCCCTCGCGAAACTGAATATTGCTCGTGAACTTGAATAAAAGGAAACGGACATCCCCATTTTTTTCTTTTTTTTTTGTAGTAGGGAGGTGGATTCCATTTACGCACAGAGTGTGGGACTACCATGCTCGCAAAAAGGTGACTTGACTACCCACTTAACACCTCCCCTGTTAACCTGAGAACCTAGCCTGGAACCATTTTACACATTACTTCGGGACAGGTCTCATTTTGTTACGCCGTGAGGCACCTTCAAGAGGAAGTGCCAGACAACCGATCCCCCAGCCCAACACCCCCGGCTGCAGTGAGTCTTTTATCTTTTAGGTCTGCCCTAACATAATTTGCCACTTGGTTCCATTTGTCAGCCGATTCGAGCAGCACCGCGACTATATTATCTAGAGTGAGCTCTCCCGTCTCCCTGTAGAGGTCTCTTCGCAGCCTGTCCCATTTTATGCACGCAAAAAATGTGTGGCAGCCATTATCCTCCTCTCCTGGACAATACCGACAATCGGGGGACCGTGACTTACCAATCTTGTGCAGGTAAGACTGAAAACACCCATGCCCGCTCAAAAGTTGGGTCGGATAGAAGCCAGCCTCACCATGCCTTCAACATAGCCATGGTCACACATCCGGGATAAGATACGCAGTCCACCTTCCCTTTGTTCAATTCACCCAAGACTGCTGCCAATCGTTGAGTGAGCGCTGTCTCTCCTCGCGGACGGATTTGACGGATGTTCTTTCACTGTAATCCTGAATATTGCTCGTGAACTTGAATAAATGGAAACTGGCATTCCCCTTTGGTAACAGTTGTCAGGTTTGTTAATTTTATTCACAAGCAAAATAGTAAGATTTTGTACTATTGTCATTTGTCACACGGAATCCGGTCGTAGACGCGCGGATGGATTCATGATCTTACGCGAAATTCACCGTATTACACACATTAAACTCACGAACTTGATTTTGGTTTTCAATGATATTTCCACAAAAATGATCGCAGCTTCCCTCCAATTAGGATTTCGTTCATATAACATAGTTGAGCTAAATGTTGACGAATTCTTGCTTTTTGTGCTTCAAACGAAATCATCCGAGGTTGAACATGGTATCGATCACGGTCGCTGGTTACTTGGGGCAAGCTCGCTACCAATTTCTTTAATCCACTTTTCACTAACAAAAACTATTCCGGGAGGTGGTGGAATAAAGAGAAAGGGGAAAAACAAGTAATGTATGGACATTTCTACACTTTATAACGTCACTTTTATTAATTTTCCGCACGCGTAGTCTTGGGAAATCGCAAACTTCTACCTCCCGACGTGATTGCTGTGGTGATTCAAAGCAGACTCCTCGTTCTATCGTCAGTCGTTCACTTCTAGGATATCACACCGGCACTTCACGAGCAACTATTCATTCGGCTGCATAGATTGCCTTCGTAAATGCAATACGTGAATGTGCAGCGTGAAAAGGTGTTGCCTGGTTCGAATTTTAATTGTAGATTTGAATTATGAAAGCAATATAAGATAATAATATAGAATAATTTAAATAATAATAAAATAAGATAAATATCATAAAGAATATAATTATAAAGAGAAATTTAAATTTAATCAAGAGAAAAAGATAATATTAAATTTGTATTTATGTACAAAAAAAATATTTTATAACTTATAAAACTATAAATTGGAATAATTAAATTTTTCAAATCTGCAATTAAAATTCGGATCAGTGTTTTGCCGGTTTTCGAGCTGTTTACTTAGGCGCCTGCTCGATTACTACAGGGCAGCTAATTTTCTCGCGATCCCAAGGAGAAGAGGATTGCGAAAAAGGAACTGAATGAACTTCACGTGGAAAATCGATTGTGTTCGGGGTCGGAACGCGGAGTGGAATAACAGAAGAAAACGATAGCGGACGAACAGACTGACGCAAATACTTTCGATTAGCTATAAATGAAAAACCCATGCGCGTGATTGAAACTAAGTACGGACGGCAAAAACAACCGTGTATGTTTAAACTACCGGTGCAGGTGTTTTGCGTGATATATCCCCACTTCTTTCCCCAGTAGGTCTGTGATGAGATAATGATTGTGTCCTACAACCTTCTGTTTACGGCTTTTCAGAAAACGGCGATCTAGCTTTGCATTGTAATGCCCAGCGGCGTCGCTTTGGCAGAAGTTGCGACGAAAGACCTCATTCCCTTCTTTAAAATCGGAAGGTCGGGACCTCAGGTTTTAATGCGTCTCATTTGCACGTCGTGCGGCCTTTATCTTCCGTCCGATTTATTGGCAGAGGTCGCCTAAACGTTCATGGGGCTTCAGCGCAACGACGGCATCTCCCAAACATTTAACTGCCGTAGTGGCCTGTATAATTTGCCATGGCAAATCATTTGCTGTCCGAAGGCGACAAAGTAAGGCGAGACACCCGTGACGAAATGATAAGATGTCCGCAGAGCACATGTGATGGCGGACAATCTGCGGTCCCAATCCTTCTGAGTTGGATGGACATAGAACAGATCGCGGCTAAGAGGAGGCAATTCAATCGTTCTGATGCGTTAGATTGACGAGAGAATATTGGCGTCAGTTGGTGTTCAACACCGTACTGTTCGAGTAGACCCTTAAACTTTCGAGATCGGAACTGTACGCCGTTGTCCGAGTACACACTTTCTGGTACACCAAACACATGGAATACCGGACTCTCTAAAAACTTCACAATATGTGGAGTCGTGAACTTGCGAATAGGTTCTACCAGCGGGAATTTAGAGAGCTGATCTAGCACAACCATGGCTCCAATGTGTCCCATAGAAGAACGAGGATGGGGGTCGAGTAGATCTATAAATACGCGCTCCGGAATGTTGAGTTAACTCGTGAGAGGTCGAAGAGGCAGGTTGGGAACTTTAGTGTGCTTACAGGTCTCACAGACGCTTACATAGTCTTTGACCTGAGATGACATTGTAGGCCAAAAAAAGTACTTCTTAAGGCGCCGAAGCGTCCGACCGTAGCCATCATGGGCACTTAGAGGATGGTCGTGTGCGCGGAGGATCAGATGGCGAGTCATTTTCTCCGGCATCCAGAGTTTTCACGACTCTTTTTCCTGCAATGGGTCACAGGTTGCGTGTTCAGGACGTCGATAAACATAGCCGTCTATCACTTTAAAATCAGGCAACTGTGTTTGTTGGGTTACAATCGTTTGCCTCAACTCGTTGTAGCTGTCTGAATTAAATTGCGGGCTGTCTAAGTCTATGTCGATAGGATCATTGCCACTTAATGCCAATCCCGCTCCCTCGGGTGAAAACATTCGCGAGAGAGTATCGGGCACGATGTTTTGGGTCCCTTTTCGATGTTTGATGGAAAACTTGAGCCCTTGCAGTTTAAGAACCCACCGAGCCAGACGTTCATGTAGGTCCGCTAGGTTCCAGAAGTTGTATTTGGTTAAGAGTTGATTCGTTTCTGTCGGGTATAGAAGCGAGTTTATGGACATATTTAGTATTTAAGTGTGGATCTGTAAATTGAAGGACGAAATCGACGCCAAGGTACACGTTCTGAGTCAGTGAAGGGATAATGAGAAATATAGTATCCTTAGTTTGAACCCTGAACGTAATGAGTATTGTCAATCTACCCTGGATAAGATCTTTTGTGCCATCAGCTGTGCTGATTTCAAAGCGCCAGGGTTTTACCACCGCAAGTTGTTGATAGAGTGCCTTTAAGTTGAGGCTCGAGGCAAGGCCGGTAATACTTGCACCCGTGTCAATCAGTGAACTGCGATTTCACAAAACAGTTTGATTGATGCGTAAGGTCTGGTGTCATTCTCAGAAACCTCCAAGATATTGCATACGTTCAGGGTTTGGCGGCATGTACGCACTCTCCTGCGGAAGCTCCTCCAACGATGAGTTGACCATTTAGTCTTGTGCTGACGTGGGGTGACCTCTTCTGCAGCAAAAATCCTCTCTCGTGCAGCAAGATGCTCCTGCAGCCTAATGTGGTATGGTTTCCAAATACGAGTCCGTGGCTGCCGGGGTTCTTCAGGCGGTGCCTAAGGTGGTCGCTCAAAAATGTCTTTGCAGATGCCTCCGGAGAAGATGTGTCATCTGTTGCATCGATGACCAGCAAAGGTATTGGGGTGTTCGTATCTAGTGGGTTTTCTGGTGAGAAATTTGTCATGGTGGAACTGTCAGTAGACGGGACGGAGTACCGTACTGTTACTGGGTCTGCCTTGAGTGCTGTAAGTTGTCATGGCCACTCGCATGCAGGTTTTTTGCTTCTTGCAATTGGTGCAGTTGGACGCATAAGTATCTGGCTTCCCACAACGGAAACAAATAATGTTAGCATCTGCCTGGCATGCGGTAAAACGGTCTCCCGCCTGCCGGCAGTTCCAACCTATGGTAATTCGTGTCCTCGGAGCCAGTTCGTGTACTTCAGTTAGATGTTCTTGGTCTAAATCTGTGGATGATGGCGAGATGGTCTCCGGCGCGCTGTCGATTATGGATGTAATGAGACAAGCTGGCGCGAGTAGAGCAGGCACAATGCGTTCAAGCTCAGCTACTAAGCGTCGTTCCGGTTGCTCTCGTCGACTAAAGAATTTACCTTGGTGTGGACCGCTGGGAAAATTGCACAGCTGACGCGCGAAGTGCGTATGCATTGTGGCCTGGAGCAAAAATCAATCGCTCTCGTAACTCGGGCCTGACGCTAAATCATGCCCTTTCCCTGTTCTTGCTTTCACTGAAACCTGGTTAAATGAATCCTATTGTAATGAAGAAATTATCGATAATAATTGGACTATTTATAGGGACGATCGAGATTTCCAGAGCACCGGAATGACGCGAGGCAGAGTGCATAATTCCTTTTCAAGTGATCTTGTTAATACTACGGCGCAGGAAACAATCCAACATGCAATAATTCGAATCAAATTTGATAAATTCGACTTACACAATGGTGTATTCTATATTCCTCCGAAGTCCAGTGAGGCAGTGTACAATGAAGCAAGTGGAATTATTTCTTCAATTGTTAGGCTTTCGAATGAAGACGATAGAATCTTAATATTTGTTGATTTTATTAGGCCCAATTTAACATTTATAGTGGATGAACTTGACAATTGTCTTCTTCCAGTAAATCTTTTAGACAATCATGATTTAAACCTGGTTTCCACCTTTAATTGCAACGATTTGCAGCAAGTAGTTCCAACGCTTAATCAAAGTGGTAACTGGTTAGATCTTATTTTTACTAATGCATGTGACGAAGTGGTGGTTAGTCCAACTAGTGATACGGATAACCTTTTCCACTGCTGAAGCTCAAAAGTCTTTCATACTTTAACTCCATTGTATATGATTTTCGCAATGCTGACTACAAAAGCATTAATAAACACATTTCTAGTATTGATAAGACTGGTAGGCTTTCAGCGCTAGATAAAGATGATGTAGTAAATTCATTTCACTAAATTATTCTTGACGATGATCAAGAAAAAGGACAAATTATCGGACCCTTGGCCGGATAGTAATCTTCGTAATTTAAGAAACAGAAGGAATAAATTGTATAAAGTTATGAACAATAGCTCTAAAGTGAGCGAAAATACAAAAAGAGAATATGATGAGTTGGCAAAAGAATTTAAATTAAATTCGTCCGAGGTATATGAAACCTACGTTAATGTAATTGACGAGAACATAATTGCTGACCTTAAAAAATTCTTTGATTTTGTAAATATAAAGCGCAAAGCTCAGGGCTATCCCAAAGAAATAACTTATAAAGACTACAGACATTTTCAATCTGTGTATTGTTTGCAAAGCACTCCAGCTCATCTACATGACTTAAAACCAAGTTTTACAACGGTGCTTTAAGAAGTTTCCGTTTCAGAAGAATATATATTTAACGCAATTGAAACACTTGACATGAATCATGGTCCTAGCCCTGATTTATTTCCACCATCTTTTCTATTTCAGTCTAGAGATCATTTAGCTTCACTTCTCCACGTATTCTTGAATATATCGCTCTCGAGCGGCATGTTTCCAGCATACTGGAAATCTTTTCATTTGACTCCAATCCATAAAAACAAAAATAAACGGGCAGTTGAAAATTACAGAGGAATTGCCATATTATCAGCAACCCCAAAATTATTTGAAAAAATAAAGTGTTCTAAAATACCCCCCATTATAGAGCAACGTCTCAATAAACAATAACATGGATTCAGAAAAAATCTACCCACAATCACAAACCTCACAATTATGGTTTCTAATATTCTCTGTGCAAGGGAAAACAAGCACCAAGTTGACGCAATTTACACTGGCTTTAGTAAGGCGTTTGACCGTGTCAATCATCCGATTTTGTCACTCAAACTGCGTAAATTTGGAATCAGCGGCCCTCTGCTTGATTAGACAGATTTCTATCTAGAATATCGAAGTCAAACCGTTTAATTTCAGGGATATGTATCCAATGAATTTCATGTCTATTCCGGTATACGTCAAGGCAGTCATCTTGGACCGCTTCTTTTTAACATATTTATATCGGACCTGTCTGAAGTGTTGTCTGACATACCACATTGATTTTATGTGGATGATCTAAAATTATACCACGTTATAGCATCCCAAAGTGATTCACTGTTCTTACAAGGTAAAATGAATTCCATACTAGAGTGGTCTAATAATAAGTATCTATATCTGAACCTTGAGAAATGCCAGGTAAGTAGTTTTTCTCGGAAAAATATAATTCACCTGAACAATATAAAGCTTTCCAGAGTTGATAGCATAGTAGATCTTGGTGTCCTCTTATATAAGAAACTCCGCTTTAATTTACACTACGATGAAGTTCTTAGCAGGGCTAATAAAGTTCTAGGCTTCATCAAACGGGGTGCTAAGGAATTCTGTGGGTGGCGAAAACTTTATACACATCACTAGTGCGCCCGATTCTCGAATACGCTAGTGTTGTTTAGAGTCCGATTTTCGGTGTTCATGCAGTAAGGTTGGAGTCCGTTCAAAGACAGTTCTTGCTATTTGCTTTGAGATCCCTGTACGACCCACAAAATTTCCATAATTTGCCATCAGATGAAAATCGGTTATCTATTCTCAATATGAAATCACTTGCCTCCCGTAGGACTATGATACGCTCTTGCTTTGCTTTTGATGTCCTCAGAGGTACTATTAATGTTCCATACCTCGCCGACAGGATCATCTTGAATAAACAAGCAAGATTTACGAGACATTCTCGTTTACTGGTAGAAAATAAATATTCCACAATCTATGGTGAAAATGAGCCCATAAATAGATGTTCCAAAATTTTCAACAGGGTAGGCCGTATTTATTCCCAAACCATCTCGAGATTCCAATTTGAAACAGCCGTTTCCAAGTTCATTTCGTCCTAATTCCTACTCTTTCTAATCCTTTTTCCTAACTTTTAAATAATAAAAATGTGATATTATGATACATGTTATAATTTTAAATAATTAATGGTTATATATACATTTAAAAAAATCTTAAGACATCTGTTATATTTTATTTATAAGGAAATGTATCTGTATTTTTTTTGTGAACATCTTGTTTGGTTAATAAATAAATAAAAAAAAGATGCTTACATCTGCTGATGAATGAAACCGCGTGGTGCATTATGCTCGGGTAGTCCTGATCGAGGAAACGCTTGTCTGACTCGGTCCACGAAGACAGTTCATCGGTGCTCGGTTTTCGAAATCGGAGGATGCGGTCAATGGACCGAGAAAGTTGGAGGCGCTATTTGCAGGAAGCGTAGGCCCGAGGGGGAGTGTAATGCTGGGAAAAAGAAGAAGAAGGGAGTCCTGACAATTAAAAAAGCTATACTAGAGCGTCGGAAGGCGCCGAGGGTTGAAGAGTCTCTTTTCTAGCAAAACCTTCTCCTCCCTTTCCTTCCGCTAGAGAAGATCCTCTAATTTGCAAGCGCCTCTAGGCTTAAAAAATCGAGGCCTAGCCCGAAGTTATGTGTCAAACGGTTCAAGGCTTAGGTTCTCAGACTGACAGGGAAATGTTTACTGGGTAGTCTACAAGCATTGCGCGCTTGGGAGTCCGACACTCGGGGTGTAATTTGCCTTCACATCAAAACCGAAAAAAATATATTGAGTTAAATCGAGGGTTCAAAACGCTACTGCATATCAACAAACTTACAAAATGTAAATTCGAAATACAGTAACGCATCACCGCACTTATTATCTCACTTTATATTATATTAGACATTGTTAGTGCTAGGTTATATTTTATTTAACATTGTACTAGACATACTATTTTTGTAATAATATATGTATCTAGATATTTTTCCAAAAAATAATTTTCTTTTTATGTATTACATCTTTTCTTTTTTTATTGATATTTCTTGCAAAGATGAGAAAAAACTATTTCCCAAATTCAGCTCGTTTAACGGTACCAACCAAAAACCGCCGGAAAAATAGAGGAAAAAAGTACTGAGGCTCTTTATATATAGAAGATGTCTTTGCTCATTTTTATATAAATTGTCACTCGAATATATTCCCTCTTTTTTGTCTCTCACTCTAACCAGTCATTGTGCCATGTCGACGCATAATAAAAGTAAATGCGAATACCTGATTGCAACAAAAAAGAAATTACTGAAACTACGAAATAATTTGGGGAGAAACAATGTTGTTGTATGTGTTTGAACAATATTGTATGTGTTTGAACAACATTTGTAGCATTTTTTCCCATTTACAGAGAGTAGAATGTGAGCATATGAAATTCAATTGCATTAATACCAATGATTTCAGGCGGAAAATTAGCTAATTCACCTACATCAATGTTCATAATTTAAATACTGTATTTTAACTATGTCTTCCCTCTTGAAAGATTCTTCACTTGTAGTTAAAATTGACCTTTTTTTTACTTTAGCACTATGCACTTTTCGGGCCTTCGCTGAAAGATAGTTAGTATGTCTAATAATCTTGATCGAGTGTATTGGCACTCGGAAGGTGATATGATCAGTATCACGCTATTTCAGTAGTATTTTGTTTACTCCAACGGATATGCAATTTTAAAATCTAATACTTTCAAGATCTGCAAGTACTTATTTACTAAAAATTCACAGCTGTTATGAAGTCTTAAAAATCTAATGTAAAACCATTAACTCTTTTTTTTTATTAACCATTAACTCAACATAATAATAATAATAACATAAGGTACACATGCACTAAAAATTTTAATTAATTTTAAGTATACAGATATGGGCGTTTCTTCTTTGCACAGTACTTATGACGTTGCTAAATGACTGTTCATTATATTTATAAAATTCTCCAAATCAATGTTCCTCCAACTTTCCAGAAAAACGCAAATATTGTAAATTTAATTTAAACACATATATATTTCGGAGGTAAGAGTTCCTCCTTCTTCAGTGCTTTTTGTTATGGTTTAATTCCAAATAGTATCCGCTTTTTATATCCCTTACATTACTTACATTTTACCTGTTTTCGTCTTTGAGACCTATCAATTAACCTATATCCTTAATTACTCCTTCTACGTAGCTCTACAGCCCTTCTCGGGCCTTCGCTTCCTGCAAATAGCGCCTCCAACTGTCTTGGTCCATTGACCGCGTCCTCCAATTACGAAATCCGAGCAGCGATGAACTGTCTTCGTCGACCGAGTCAGACCAGCGTTTCCTCGGTTCCCCCATTGGCCTCCGGCCTTCAGTTCTCCCAGCGAATACCTTTTTGGTCATCCATTGTTCGTCGAATTCCAATTAATTATACCATACTCCGGTATATTTGACATACTCGTATACAGCACAGCCATGTTTATTTTGTCTGTGCTAAACTTTTTATTTTATATGTTATTTTTATTATTATTAACCCGAGAGGGGCTGTCGTGCTACGATGAAGAAGAAACTTTTTTATATAAGCTTAATTTAAATCTGCGCCAAACTTTTCATTTTATATTTTATTTTTATTATTATTAACCCGAGAGGAGCTGTAGTGCTACGAAAAAAAGAACCTTTTTTATATCAGCTTAATGTAAATTGTCGAGCGATCAATAAAAAATTTAGCACAGACAAGGGGCTAGATTTGAAAAATTTAATTATTCCAATTTATAGTTTTATAAATTATAAAATTTTTTTTTACTATAAATATAAATTTTATATTAATTTTCTTCCCTATATTAGATTTAAAATTTTCTTTATATTTATATTCTTTATGATATTTATCTTTTCATTATTATTTAAACTTTTCTACATTATTATCTTCTATTAATTTAATAATTCAAACCTGCAGTTAAAATTTCGGACATGAGAACACTGATATAATACAGGCATCCACGGATTGAATTGCCGAATGCAATCTACAGGGGCTGAGCTATGGCTCGTCTCAATCCACGGTTGCGGCGTGACGATACGGTGGACGACGGACAAGAAGAGGGGCAAACCTGCTTGGGCGGAATGAAGATTACGCTGGCATTGGAACGGATCGAGGAGTCTGTTTTTGATCGCCACGTGTAGCAGACGTCGGAAAGAATTGTGCCGGCGTCCGGAGATTCGCACGTGGAAAAGTGGACGCGGAGCTCTTGACTAGTACGCGGAACTATCAAGACGATATTTTGCGCGGATACTTTTGTTCCTGCTCGAGTTCATTATCGCCGTAAATCCTTAGATTGACCAATTTTCCAACTTCACGAAACGATAGTCAGAAATTTCTTCTGATATTCATTATCAGTGGTAGAACAATCGCTCAAATGGATAAGATTCAAGTAATTCATCCTGTGAAATGCAGAATGATATTCAGAAATTTCTTCTGATATTAATTATCAGTGGAGAAGATTCAAGTAATCCATATGGTAAAATGCGGAAATAAACATTACTGAAAGATTTACGGTACTTTAGGGCAGTGATTGAACAGCCATTTATGCTAAAGAAATACCAACCCCCTCCCCATAGAAGGAAAATCCACGCAAATTTGTTTAGAAATTTTTTTCGTGTTTTGGTGTGTACTTTTCACTGTCCGAGGAGAAAAGCGTCAATAAATGTGTGTCGCATTTTCAATGGCAGCAAAATATAAGTTGTTGATTCGGTTTGTGTTGATGCGCTCGGAAGTTAATAGAGTTATTTTCAATTTAGCTTCTAACTGCAATTAAATGATTTAGATTTTTCGCAACACTGATCGTGAAGAAACTCTGGCTCTGATGAAGTTATATAGTATAGCTGGATGTCTTGAAGTTTTTCTGTGGTAGCGCTAATACTGAATATCAGAAAACTATGCTGAACTGCCGGCGAGATACGTAGCTGGAAAAATTCGGCATAAACCCTATTATAAGCATTTTCATGTACTATATTAATCACACAATGAACGAACTTCGTCGCTTAAATATTAATTTAATGTCATTGCCAAAAAAACTTCCGAGCAGTTATCATCCACATCATCAGCGGGCGCCCGGCGAGGATTATTGGGTGAGTACCCTATTGGTTTCTTTACTTTTGTATATAGTCATCTATAAATATTATTAAACATCTATTAATTTTAAACTTCATTAATAATTCAAGTTTCAAACATCTATTGGTTTCTTTATTTTGTATATAGTAATCTATAAATATTATTAAACATCTATTAATTTTAAACCTTCATTTAAATTTCAATTTTTAAAATTTTATATTTAACAAACTTCACATTTTATTGCATTAAAAGAAAAGTAAAAATGAAAATTTTCCTTGCAACTAAGCGCCAAGAAGTTGTGAATCGTTTTGATCAGTAGCAGAGCCAAAACTTTAAAACAAACAGAATTTTAGTTTGAGGTTGAACTAAACGCAAATGGAGACTTTAAATTAAATACATATTTTATATGTATGATTCTTTCCTGTAGCGTAGAATTGTCACTCATGTGAATGGAAAAGGAATAAAAGAAAATGTTTTGGCAATTGAATTATAGACTCGGTCTTTCCTTTCACCTTTGAAACATGACCGGGTATAGTACCTGCCACGTTGGCTGGCCCCTCCGCCATAATGAGCTAGCCATCGGGCGGGCCCCACACTTTTTGTGTTCACAGGTGCTCTCGCAGGATAAGGTGGCCTTCCGCTTGCGTGCCTATTTATGGCATAAGGTTATGTGATTCCCTCACATAATACTATGACATAAATTTGCCACGATTATTTTTTTCATTTAAACGAAAAATTCATTCAAATTATGTTTGTATGAGTATTTCACTTAAATGGAAAATATGTATATGGGCATGCTTACATTGGATCTTCATCCAGCTGAGGGGGGTTTGCGAGAGGGCACCGCTTCTACCTGGATGCCCCACTCTTATTTGGGGCCATAAGTATCGTCGGTAATGACGAACATCTCTCACGTCCGTCTGTTTTCGCTAGGCCCAGTTTGTTACTGGCTTTAAGCAATTTCCATTCTTACTAGGTTAGCTCGACCTCGACACCAGTTGATCCGCATTTTATTTCCCAATTCGTGAATGCCAAATATTTTTGTAGTGGGGGTTGGGAAAAGAACCTGCCCCACGACACCGCAATGCTAGCCTTCCAGTGCATTCACGCGTCCTCAGACAAGGCCAATCTCGGCGAAACCCACCATCCTCTCTCGCCGAGGCAGCAGACCATCGCTACAGTCCTTTACGGACATTTTATCTACTCCATATTCATTACAGAATATAATATAAAAAAAATAATTAGAACTTCTTATCACCGCAACATATTTGTTATCATGACGGCGACATCCGAAGCTTACGGACTTAGGAATTTTCATCACACAAATACATGAGCAACATCAGCAAAGGATTTTCGATGCAATTTCCATTCCAGTTGATCCAAATGTAATTCAAGGGCTTAGCACGCGATAGCAATATGCAAGTCTACAGATACTCATGAGAGAACAAGTGCATGCTCAATGTATGAAGTCAGCGTGTTATGCTACTGCTCCATCTGCGTTAATGTTAGTGTTAGTGTCTGTGCCTTAATGCGCACTAATTAACGCGTTAAAAAATAACGCATTAAACGAGTGGCTACACATACGAAGCCCGGCTACAAAAGTTATTCCTTCGTGAATAAGTGCGCTAAATATGTTCGGTATGGAAGTGCAAGCTGCTGCTCTAGTGTATTATATGAGTACGATTAATAATTATGTACGTGTTCTCAAGCGGAAAAATATTAGAAAGCAGAAAATGAAACGAAGATGGTGGATGATTCAAATGCATCGCCGTCGAACAGAGTAAGTGTTTTTATCGAGAAAGTTGTATCCTTTCTGTTTTCAGTACACCATGGATCATACAGCTTGAATGTTTTACTCATTTTAGAAAGTCATCTGCGGAATTCTTCTCAGATCTTATGGCTGAGAATGCAATAGAATTTTACAATTTTGTACGAACTACAAAAATTCATTTAGCATTGTATTGATGGCTGCAGTAGACAGAAATTTCTGTTTCATGTTTTGTGATATTGGAACTAAAGGCAGAATTAGCGATGGTGGAGTCTTCCGAGATACTATTTTATATGAAAAACTATATACAAATAGCTTAAATCTGCCACAATCTACACCAATCCCTGGGACAAATTTGGAGCTGCCCTATGTTTTTGTCGCGGATAATGCATTCCCACTTCATGAAAATTTAATGAAACCTTACCCTGGTGAACATGCAGAAGGTAGTGAAAAAAGAAACTTTAATCGAAAATTATCGTCAGCTCGAATTGTGGTAGAAAATGCATTTGGCGTTATGTCTGCCCGTTTTCGGGTGCTCAGAAAACCTATGTCACTGCAACCACAATTAGCATCAAAAGTCGTCATGTCATGTGCATTGCTACATAATTTCTTACGGAATAGTGTGACCTCAAGAAATGTTTACACTCCATCAGGATTTTTGGACACTATTGGAATCGGAGGAAATATTTTAGCACCTGGGAGATGGAGAGAAGAGATAGATCTCAATTCTAGCGCCCTTAGGCCACTAAACATCTCAGCTAGACGTTCTTCCATGTCAGCTATGTAAATTAGAAATAATTTCGCAGAATATTTTGTCAATTCATTATAAGGAAAAATGTAACACTGATTTCTTTCATTCAAATAAATAATTTTCTTAACTTACCTCGGTGTTTATGATTGAGTTTGTTACGTAGATAGGTCTCAAAAAACTATCCATTAGACCAAATGCAAACCAATTAGTTTTATAGATGTCGTCAGTGCCGACACCTGATTTCTTTGATTTTTTCAATTTATTCAAATGGATACGATAATACCCCATTAAAGACTCTTTTTTGGCTTTTAATGCATCCAATGAAATTTCAAATGAAAGTGACTGGATGATACGTCGCCATGCATCACTTTGTGCTCCGCGGTTTTTATGTAATTTCGATCGGGGATCCCAAAGGCTCGATTCCATTGCAAATAATTCTAAAAATTCTATAACTTTTTCGTTCGACCATTCCATTTTCTGAGCAATAAATAAATGGTACGTACACACACGATACACTGCACATATAGAATACTGCACATGCACAGATGTAGCCAACACAGATTAACGCCCAATGTAGCGCGCTAAATTCCTTTGATGTGTCGGAAAAACCGCCACCCCAGTTATCGCTTAACGTCTAACGTCATTAACAATGCCACATCCCAATTAGCGCACTAAACTGTTGGCCACATCTGTGTGATGTGATTGTTAACGCATTAATTAACGCGTTAAGGCGCAGGTGGAGCAGTAGCATTAGAAGAAAGCCAAAACGTGTTCCGCTAAACTAAACTTTGCCAGAAGCACAACGACTGCTTCAACGAAAATTCGTTCGGAGCTGAAATTTGGGGAGTTGCGATGGTACTTGTCGTGTTGGCGTGTTTCCCATGCAATTGCTGCCTCGTAGCGAGTGTCATCGTGATATCATAGCACCGTGCGATGATAATTGTTGATACGCGATATGAATGCCGTCGGCGACAAGAGTTTGAAACGCGAAAGATACGTAAGTTCTAAGGCTGGGAACTATCCGAGAAAAGTTGAATTTTCGTATAAAAGCAACCGAATTATAGCATCCATTTTATAGTTGAATAAGTTTATAGATAATTGAATACAATGGGAATCAAATTCCTGGAGGTGAATCTTTACGGGATTTGAGTCCGGAAATAGCCCAAAGTGGGCTCATTTATCGCAGTTTGGGCCGCGTCAAGTGAGCAAATCAAGACAAGACTTGAGCTCGGATTGTTTTCAAGCATGTAAAGCGATAAAACAGTTGTTGATAACGAGTGTAGTGTCTTGATTATTATTTTTGACAAGTACTTGTCGAACGAAAAGCGCTTACGCATATGAGATTCTAGTGCCTAAGTTAAGTGATCTAATCCGCATATGGGTCAACATTGAACGTATGGTGGAAGTGCGTTATAGGGTCCGAAGCTCGAGGCATGTGACGATTTGTTTTGGAGATTTCGGTTTATTTGGGGGTTGAGTGCAGGACTTCTAGTAGGAAGTTTAATTCACTTCGAAAACCCCATTTTGCGTTCCTTCGTGCAAATTCCGACCGACTATCCCCTTTATTGCTCACGTCCGGCGGCCGATTAATTTCTTCATCATTTGCTTACACAAGAAGGGAAGAGCGTTTTTCATTCACTGGCGTATTATTTCGTTGCTTGAAGAATGGCAAATGGTATTCGTTTTGCGTGGAAGAAAATGGACGTGAAAAGAAAATACGTTAAAATAGCATCAAAAAAATGTCATGTCTGGTCCGTGAGGTAGTAAGACCGCGAACGGAGTTTAAGCGCATGTGGTTCTTGCTAATTATCCGCAATCCTATAGGTTGGAATGCGCTTATGAATTGTGTTCCCTCTAAAAGATGTTCGATGTGTTGGCAGTATAAATTCCCATCGCGATGGTTCCATCGAACGGTGACTTCGAAGCAAGTGCAATTATTGTTAATACTTAAATTAAATAACGAAATATTTGAGAGAGTATTTAGTGTGTGCGTGTGGCTATGTACAACGGAGCGACGCAGTAACCAATCTTGCCGTTACCGACAACGGTTCTTGCAGTATATCATCTTTGTGTGACTTGGTGATAACGGCATTATTTTACTATGGATCTGAAGTTGACATGGTTATTGGGTTAAAGTATGTGTGAACGGGATTAAATGACCTGTGCAAATAAAAGAGAAATAAATCAATTAAAGCTTTATAAGTTCTTGATTGTCGCACGTGCAAAGCAAAAAAAAACGAAAAATAATCATTTAATAGTAGTTTAAAAGAACGAAAAATAATCATTTAATAGTACTTGGAAAAAAATCAACATGTTCCATAAGATTTTGTTGAATGTTTGAATTTTATAATTGGATGTCTCACAACATACAGAGCTTATGATTTTACATTTTACAAAAAGGACGAAAAATAATCATTTAATAGTACTTGGAAAAAAATCAACATTTTCCAGAAGATTTTGTTGAATATTTGAATTTTATTATTGGATGTCTCACAACATACAGAACTTATGATTTTACATGATGGTGTGTTGTGACAAAATCGATAACTAAAATCTTAAAAACAGTCTATTTATACTTAGCCTTCATACTTTATCGAAATCGACGGATGCAAAATTCGCACAATTTTAACAACGAGCGCTCGTCGGAGGAGTGCCGGGTGTACCTTTGTTTTTTTTTATTAAGCTATCCATGCTTGAGGATAATAACTCTCCTTTGTAAATTTACCTTTTGATAAAATTAAAATTTCAATATTTGGTTGGACTACTATGCCCAAAGTATTGTTTCTTCTAAGTCGTAGAACGTATAAGACATTATTTGTATGTTGATTTTATGATATGGTTAGAGCCCCACTTTACTACCTTTGTATTTTTCGAATTGATTCTTTAGTAAACCAAACAAAAATAAAAAGATGTGTTGAATTGTACCCAAACCAATCTTCTCTTTTCTTCTCTACCAGGTATGGGCCCCGCAACGTTAGTGGGCTCACCCGCTAAAATGAGCTAGCCATCGGGCGTGGCTTCCGCTTAATTTGTTTCAGGGGCTCTTGCCAAGGACGATTGGCTTCTACTTTCTTAACATGACCAAGTCATTTTCGAGATTTTTCATTTGGTTGGGAAGGGTGTGAGGGGGCACCACTACCACCCGGATGCCCCACTCTGCTCGTGGGCCATGAATATCCGCGCCCATGACGAATTCGTGCCCCAGCTCGTGCGTACCCGTGTTTTTTTATTAAACATACATGCTTGAGGGAAATAACTCTCCTTTGCAAATTTATCTCTTAGTAAATTTAAAATGGATGGAATAATACGCCCAAAGTAATGTTTTGCTAAGGCGTAGAATCTATAAGACATTTAGACTTAAAAAAATATTTGTATATTAATTTTAAAATATGGTTAGAGACCCACTTTACTACCGTTGTATTTTTCGAATTGATTGTTTAGTAAAACAAGCAAAAATAAAAAGTTTTGTTGAAATGTGCCCAAACCAGTCCTTTCTTTTCTTCTCCACCAGGTATGGGACCCGCAACGTTGGTGGGCTCGTCCGCGAAAATGACCTAGCCATCGGGCGAAGCTTCCTCTTAGTTTGTTCCAGGGGCTCTTGCCAGGGATGATTGGTTCTCCATTTTCTCTACATGGCCAAGTCATCATCGAGATCTTTGATCTGGTTGGGAAGGGTGCGAGAGGACAACACTATCACCCGGATGCCCTTCTTTTCGTGGGTCGTGAATATCCGCGCCCATGACGGGTTCGTGCCTGACCTCACGCGCGTGTAATTCGGAAAGTAGTAGCGTCTCTAATTTAATGTCCTTCGGTCGGTTATCTCAGCCTTCGACACCTGTCAAATGTGTCCAGTTGCCACGTGAAAGGAAATTGTAAACGTGAATTTTTGTTGTTGTGGGTCCTTGTGCTGGTGGAAAGAACCCGCCCCACGACACCGCAATGGTAACTGTCAGCACGCTTACGCGTCGGTAGGCAAGGCCATTTCCAGCCGAGCACTAACTTTTCGCTCGCTGAGGCTGCATTTCTGAACGGGCTTATAGCATCAACTTCAACACTATAAATGGCACCCAACGTGGGGCCCGAAAAAATCGAAGAGACAGACCACCGTCTCTAAAGTACCGCACTAGGTGTCAAAATTTTGGTGGGCAGGTAATGACTGAAGGTTATTGTACTAACTGTGCCCCAGCATCCCCAACAACTTTCGAATGCTGTGTTGCCTTTGGACATCAATATCATTTGGACTTGCTCATGAATTATACATTGATCATTTACCATCACTGTATGACTACCGAGGCCTGAATGTGCTCAGAAGTTGATACTCATCATCTTTCGCGGTGAGTTCTGATTCGCAACCCAAACCAAGCGGTGCCTAGTAGTCTTAAACCACATGGATTTTGATTTCGTGTGATTGGCGACGTAGCTAGTCCGCAACTATCCATGATAAGACACGCGCAGCTTGCGGAACAGAACCAACCCTGGGCAGACGTACTTTTTCTGGTTAACGCAACTGACTAAGAGACGAATTCCGAGTCCGAATATTCAAGGTGCCACAGGAGAGGAGTCCCTGTAAACATGTTAGGGAGCTACTCGTCGTTAAATACATTTTTTTATAGGTTTCAAACAGTTCGCCACTGACGACCACTCGAACAATCTCAATTTTCTTATTTGGTAAAGCAATTTTCAGGAACGATGAGGCGCACTCCGGAAAAGCATCGTCTCCACTGGGACGCGGGCCCAACGTCGATGTGCGTGATATGCCACAGTCAGTGCGGACATCGATTTCATCGGAACTGCCTGCATCGTCACCTGGAGACCGTGCCCAATCTGTAGGCCGCCCATACAACCCACCGTTCCATCGACTAGCGACACGATATCTGATACGCAGGGAGGCGGTACCAAAAGATATATGTCATCGGGAACAATCATCATCGCCTTTGACGGATTTTGATACTATGGGGGAGCTAGAACGATTCCACCCACTAGAGGACTGCGGCCTACCGTATCCGTAGATGCGACGGTCTTGCAAGATATGTACGCCATAATGCAGAACCGGACCGACAACTCAGATCGATGCCATGGAGCGGAGGCAAGAGTCTGCTTCCCAGCCACGTCCCCAAACACCTTACTTCGAACTACCTTTTTCGATTTTATTTTAGATCATAGTTTCCTACACAATTTTAATAGGAATTTCTAACATATCTGTTTGCGTCAGGACTCTTTTGTCCTGGCCTCTCTTCTCTTGCCTTTAATTAATACAGCTTAATTAGCTAAAACTACCTCCGTTCTCTTCTGTTGCCACGTTAATTTTTATTCAAACGTTAACTTCTGACTGACTCTTCCAGCATCAAGCGAACAAGCACCAGCAGCTTCCACGTAAGAAAAACGTTGACTCTTGAGCGTCCATAAGCGTCTCTTGCCCGAAAACCGCCGACGCTCGCGTCCGATACGGGAAAAAATGTGGAGATCCACATTACATGATATCTGATACATTCACAAGATAAGATCCCAATACATTTTGCCGACACCTGCGACTTTCGTCAACCGTCGAGCGTTGAGGAAAAAATAAACACTTGAATCTTTTATGAAAAGGAACTTTATTTTAAACAGAGCAAAAAGGAACTTTTATTTTAAACAGAGCAAAAAGGAACTTTTATTTAAACAGAGCAAAAAGGAACTTTTATTTAAACTGAGCAAAAAGGAACTTTCATTTAAACTGAGCAAAAAGGAACTTTTATTTAAAACACTTCTCGTGACCGCTTCTGAACAACAACTGACTACTTCAAAATGTCTTCAAGTCTTTCATCATATTTTGTTATCGCATATAAATGCTGACTCAATTATATTCTTATGCTACATTGTATCATATTTGATATTTGATGATGTTATCAAAATGTTTACTTTTCATGTTCACGATTCTTATAATCAAAATGTTTTAGCTTGCATATTCATGATTCTTATAATCAAAATGTTTTAGCTTGCATATTCATGATTCTTATAATCAAAATGTTTACTTTTTTTTTTTTTTTGTGGTAGGGAGGTGAAGGCATTTATGCCCGCCGAGTCTGGCAGTGTGGGACTCCCATGGAGGATACCTTTGGACTACCCACTAAACACCTCCCCTGTCAATCTGAGAACCTAGCCTGGAACCGTTTGACACATGACTTCGGGCCAGGTCTCGTTTTGTTACGCCGTGGGGTGCCTTCAAGCTGGGGAGTCCCTTTCCTAGCGGGAGGGGAGAGGGGAAGAGGAATTGCCAGAAGAGCGATCCCCCAGCCCCAGTGCCTCCGGCTGCTGTGAGTACCTTTTATATTTTAGGATTGCCCGAGCATAATGTGCCACCTGGTTCCATTTGTCAACCGATTCGAGCATCACCGCAACTATATTATCCGGGGTGAGCTCTCCCGTCTCCCTGTAGAGTTCCCTTCGCAGCCTGGCCCATTTGGTACACGCAAAAAATGTGTGACAGGCATTGTCCTCCTCTCCTGGGCAAAACCGACAATCGGGAGACCGTGACTTGCCGATCTTGTGCAGGTAAGACTGAAAACACCCGTGCCCGCTCAAAAGCTGGGTCAGATAGAAGTCAGTTTCACCATGCCTTCGATTTAGCCACGGTCTCACATCCGGGATGAGGCGCGCAGTCCACCTTCCCTTCGTGCAATTCCTCCAAGACTGCTGCCAATCGTTGAGCGAGCGTTGTCTCTCCTCGCGGACAACCATCTCCCTCGCATCCTCGTTTCGGCGCAGGTAAATAGCGCGGCGCTCTCTAGCAAGGAGGGCGACAGGTATCACGCCTGCAATCACTCTCACCGCCGAGTTGGAGACTGTTGGATACGAAGATGCAATTCTCAGTGCTCCTCTTCTCTGTACCTGTGCCAATCGTTTTCGGTATACCTCCTCGCTGAGAGCGTCGCCCCATACCTCTGCTCCGTACAGTAGCACTGACCCTACAGCACTCATCAAGAGGCGTCTTCTTGATGGGCTGGGTCCCCCTACGTTGGCCATAAGTCGACTCAGGGCCGATATTCCCGAAGCAGCCTTCTCAGCCGTTGCCCTGATTTGCTCAGAGAAACTCATCTTCGAGTCGATCAGTAGCCCCAGGTACTTCACCGCTGGCTTCGATTCGATCTGTATGTCTCCAATACTGATCATCCTTACTCTAGGGATTCTCTTTTTTGTCAAGATGACCACTTCGGTTTTCTCCAGTGCTAAACTGAGCCCGCGAGCAGTCATCCAGTCCCTCACTCGGCGCATTAGCATACCTAGCCTAAGTTGCGCTTGTTCAACGGTGCGTCCGGCGACCAGAGCCGCAACATCATCCGCATAGCCGACCAAGCGCGACTCATCTGGCATCTCAAGTCTCAGTAGCCCGTCGTAAGACACGTTCCACAGGTCCGGACCAAGGATAGATCCCTGGGCAACACCCGATGTAATTTCCATCCTTCGTTGGCCCTGTGTCGTGTCGTAGAGCAGGCTTCGGTCCTTAAGGTAGTTCCTCAAAAGCCGCATTAGATATTCTGGAACTTGAAAAGAGTTTTCCAGCGTGTCCAGAATATCCACCCATCTAGCGGAGTTGAAGGCATTCCTGACGTCGAGTGTCACCAACAGGACGATCCGTCGCTTGGTGCGACTATATGCCTCTGCCTTTTGGACCGCGTTCACCACCTCTGCAATCATATCAATGGTAGAACGTCCTGCTCTAAAGCCGTACTGCCGAGGAGATAGGTCCCCAGCAGCACGAATCGCGTCAGTGAGTCTTCCCTTGATGAGTTTCTCTAGCACTTTCCCAGCCGTGTCTAGCATGCATAACGGGCGGTATGCAGACGGCGATTCGGGATTTCCCTTCCCCTTGCTGACCAGCACGAGCCTCGCCACCTTCCATCGTACCGGGAAAACCCCGTCCCGTAGGCAAGCGTTGAATGTGCTGAGCAGCAAGTCAGGACAATGGTGATAGACGAGCTGCAAAACCTCAGCTGGAACACCATCTGGACCTGGAGCCTTCCTCGCTTTCAGGGAGAGGACTGCCTCCTCCAGTTCCAGCTGTGTGAAGAGTGGGCACTCGACTGCTGTTTCACCATGGACAGCGTCAACACGGACGGGATGGGCGGGGAAGAGTCCCCGCACTATCGCGTCCATCTTTTCCGCGTCATGCATACAAGGCTTCCGTAGGGCACCAAGTTTCCCCATGACCAGCTTGTAGCCAAGGCCCCACGGATCCCTATTTACATCGTCCACGAGGTCTTGCCAGCATCGGGCCTTGCTCTTGTTAATAAGCCTGCGAAGATATTTCCTGCCGGACCTGTATGCTGCTAGCCTAGTGTCTGCCTCCTC
This sequence comes from Odontomyia ornata, assembly GCA_963969285.1. Lineage (NCBI taxonomy): Eukaryota > Metazoa > Arthropoda > Insecta > Diptera > Stratiomyidae > Odontomyia > Odontomyia ornata. Next base: position 211,739,593 of record OZ017738.1, read on the forward strand.
CCGTGTTCGCGCCCGCTGGGCCTCTCGCCGAAGTTTGTGACACTCGCTTCTTTGTTCGGCGATCTCGTTTGACCACCAGTATACTGGAGGCTTACCATGTCGGGGTCGCCGACGGGGCATGGAAGACTCGCAAGCAGCTATGATGGTACTCATAGTTGAGTTCACCAAGTCCTTGGCTGTAGGCCCTCCACTCCCTGGCGGAGCTCCCAGCAACGGTGCGCCTGCCGTAGGCGCGTCAGTGAACCTCTCGACGTCCATCCTCCCAGTCCTCCATCCGAGGATTGAAGTTTGGGCATATGCACGCAGAGTGGCACCGTCGTGAATCTCAACAGCTATATACTGGTGATCACCAGCCGAGTAGTCCTCTAGTACTCGCCAGTTGTGTAGTCTAGGTACCAGGGACTCCGAAGCGAGTGTCACATCGGGTATGGTTCCTACGCAACCCCAGCGGCGGAAAGTAGGGGTGTTACCAGTATTTAGGACAAAAAGCGCTGTTCTGGCCGCCATGTCCAAGATTTGCTTTCCCCTTGGGTCGGATTGTGGCATACCCCATTCGATGGCTCTAGCGTTGAAGTCTCCCCCGACCAGCATGTGGCCCTCTGTGTTCGAGACAGCGTCCTCCAGGGCATCGAGTTTGGTTCGAAAGGATCGCATTGCCTCGTTAGGCGTCAGATAAACACTGAAATATGTTATCCCTGAACACCGCACCAACACAAAACCATCCCCGCGTCCATGGCCTTGCACCTGAAGGCGGGCGCTGTCTCGAACCCAGATGGCCGAGGTACCAGATTTGTCCGGGTACCACGCTTGCGAGTCCTTGTTATGATGTTGCTCGCTCAGCAACAGGAGGTCAGCTTTCTTATCCCTCGCAAACTGCTCAAGTAGGTCCTGGGCGTTTGTGCTTCGGTGCAAATTGACCTGCAGGATACGGTTCATTTGAGTATCAATTTGGCTTTAGATAGGGCCTCCTTGAAAACCCAGCATCTCCCTGTCCCCGGCTCATGTTTGAGGTCGCCGGGTGCTAGCTAAGCATCCTTGCAAAGAATGCATTTTGCCTCGCTCGTGCACTCCTTCCTTTTGTGCCCCGTTTCACCACATTTGTAGCACAGAGATCTCCTGTCGGGTCCCCTACAGCCATACGCGGTGTGTCCGTATTCGAAGCATCTGAAGCAGCGGATAGGGATCGCTCTTCTCCGTATCCTGCAGATCACCCAACCTATCTTAATTTTGCCCTTCGCCAGGATTTGCTGGGCGTCTTTATCAGCTAGTTCGACAATAGCCATGCGTTGCCCCCTTGTGTTTTCACGTGTCAATCTTGCCTTGACTTCACTTAAGCTGGGGAACTCCCTCCTAATGGCATCCTCTACTTCAGCTTTGTCCGTGACGCAGTCGAGGTCCCTGATTTCCAGGGTGGCCATTGGTTCAAGCGAGGCAACCGTTGCCGCATCTCCAAGAACCTTTTGAACCGCGTCACGGAATGCATCTTTGTTTGTGGCCTCTGGCCCGAATTCCACCAGCAAGCCACCGGTCCGGGTTGGTCGAACTGCTTTGATGGCAGTTTTGGTGTCGTCTGGCTTGACCGCTCCTTTAATTTCACGGAGGACATCTGCGTAGGTTCGGCCCTTAGTGGGTTTAATAAGCAGTGCCTCTCGCAAGGGTTTGCGCCGCGGTTTGCTTTTTGTTTTCTGCGGTATATCGGGGGGTTCCTTGTTCTTTTCGTGGTTGAGCTCTTTGTCTGTTTTTTCTAGGAGTAGCTTTTTGGCCGCTTTTTTCGCTGCCTTGTTTCGCACCACATGAAACTCCTCGCCTGGAGTGTCAACTTCGTTTATGGTCTCGTCCTTCCTCCTTTTCTCACAGTCGCCTTCGATTGGGCTACCGGCCATTCTTTTGCTGCTGCTAGGACCCACTGATGCCTCGAGGGAGAGCGTGTCTTTTTGGTGCTTTTCGGTTGCAAGCCACCTCCGCCTGTAGTGCGTTATGCGGCCAAAAAGCTCCTCCAGTTCAAGAATGCCATTCTTGACACTCTTGCCTATGTTTTTCTGCACTTCGCAGGCAGCCCTCAGTTGTTTGACGATATTCCCCGCTTTCCGAGTAAGCCGCTCCTCTTCGGCGCGGTCAAGGGCGATTGTGTTATTTGGCGCCACCTCTTGGGAGAGGCCCCCCTTTCCTAGCCCTTTTGCTTCTATCGCTTGGGTCGCGTTTGAAGTGGCGTCGGCCAACGGCAAAACTTCTCCCTCCCCCACTCTTACACTGGCCTCCGTTGGTGTCGCAGCTTGATCCGGATTGTGTACGTCTTGCACTGGGCGCTCCGGGGTGCGCATAGTCCTTCTACTGCGCCCAAAGGCCGCAATGATGCCAGGTTGCACAATGCACTCTGCCTTCTTTCGTTCGTTAGTCCGTCTGTGGTCTGTCTCCGATGATTTAACCTGTGATGTTGACTTTGACAGTGTTTCTGGGGTTTGCTACCTCCCCCCGCAATCGGTGACTTGTTTAATCGGTGTTCTTGCCAACAGCGGTTTTTGCCTGAAAGGGTTCTCCGTGCTAGCGTCCTGTTTGCTTGTGGTTTCATTTGTTTGCTCCATTTTATTGGGTCCCCCTTGGAGCCGCTATCTCCGTTCGTGTGTGTAGTCGCCTTTTTGGTCCCATGGTTGTCTTTGCAGAGCAGGGAGGCCATGCGAGGGTTGGCACAAGCCCTTATGGGGACAAGTGCTCAGAGCCAGACCAGCGCTAATCGGGAGTCCGTCTCAACCGAACCTACACCACCAACCCAATGGTGCGAACTTCGAACGTACTCCGAGGCCTGCCAAGGTTTTACCGGGACGGAGACGGTATGATAGTTGAATTGGAGCCGTTCACACACGAGTTTCACCTCGGCGCTACTGTGCAAAGCAACTAGGTCCAAACCATCATATCCGCCAGCCCAAAGCGTCAATTCCAGTTCGTTGTCCAAAGCGTAGTCCAGATACAATAAGAGGGAACCTCACGGCACCCCCATATCCTCGGGTCCGTGGGGGCGGCACTCCCCAAAGAATGCTAGCCTCCAAGAATGTTCTTGTCGACCGGCTTTCTCCCTGCGGGAATTTCCTCGGGTACGTGGGGGCGGAACTCCCCAAAGAATGCTAGCTTCCAAGAGTGGTCTTGTCGACCGGCATTCCCCCTGCGGAGTTTCCTCGGGTACGTGGGGGCGGAACTCCCCAAAGAATGCTAGCCTCCAAGAGAGCTCTTGTCGACCGGCATTCCCCCTGCGGGGAAAATGTTTACTTTACAGACTCTTTAGTATCCAATTTTATATGGGACCAAGAGTCGGTAGCAGTTGAGGTTTTAGGCTTGGTCATCGTAATTTGATTAGGGCTGGCTAATGACGTTACTCCTCCTCCCTTAGTTTCAAGATCGTCCTCGATCTTTGGAATAATGTTCGTAATTTTAAATTTCAAAATTCTACTTTTAAATCGGAAATAGAAAAATAGGATACTCAAAGCAATGATTATTATTATTGTTACGGTTACACCTGTATATGTGTGTACCATCTTTGCAAAATATAATTCTTTGATTTGTTTAATGTTCTCAAAATGATTTTGTTCAATTTCGTCAAGGGATAGTTTATTAATAGACTTTGAGGGAAGTCCTGGAACAACAAAATTATTTTTATAATGTTTAAATTGGCTTTTGAATACAATATTATTAATTTTTATGGAACAGTTATTGAAATTGATTAAATATTTGCCAGATATTTTCCAAATTCTTTCATCACAATCACTAGTTAATTTACTTTGATTTTTATTAATTAGAACCAATCCAGCATTTATTTCTTTTATGAATTCTTCACCTGTTGAAGTTATGCAAGTTCTATTGGTGTACATACATAGTTTACAAGATTTCAATTGTCTCATATATTTTACGTTATTGTAATAAAATGCTGTTTGATTGATTTTTATGATAGTGCTAGGCTCAAACATAATTTGTTTATTTTGTTTGTCAGGTAAAGGTTCCAAATAATACAAAGGAACAGAAATGATTTCAGTTGGTACCTTAATCGCAAAAAGTAATTCGTATGGGTCCAATTGATTTATCATTAAATAAGATTTTAATAGTTCAAGTTTTAATAGGTCAATTCTATTTTCCAATATTTCTTTGGTGTTAAGTAAGTTTCTTGAAATAAATTTCATTTTGGAGGATAAAACATTATCTTGAAGGATTTCTATTTGATCGTGGATGGAATGAAGGTTAGTTAATAATTGGATAAACATTAGGTTTCTTTGGATCTCATTAGTCATATTAATTGCCTGTAATTTATCTCTACTCAAGTTTTTCATTATACTGTCTATCGAGGTTTGGAATTCTTTATTAATCTGTATCTGTTTGTTCATATTTGTTAATATGGCGTGATTGTTAACATCAATAGTTTTCAAATGATTCTCTATATTTTCTCTATCTTCGTTATCCATGGTTCCGAATAATACTTTATAAATATTTCCGATGGGGTTAAGTAAGCCTCTTTTATTAAGAACTCTAGTTTTGGGGATTAGTGTCAAATATTGAGAATGAATTTCTAAGTATTGTTCTTGAATCAATTTCTTTTGTTCCATGTTAAAGGGGTAAGGCATACCTTTGGTAATTTCTTCTAGGGCAATTGATATTAGGGACAAGTTTACATGATGTATTATTATGTTGTAATTAGTCACTATATTGACTGGATTGGTTTTAATTTCTATATATCCGAATTCACTTTCAATTTGATCGATCATCAGTTGTGGTTGCACTTGCGACTGCATGGTCTTTATCAGCAAACACAGGACTAATAGGGTGTGAAATTCCATTGTCTGAAATTAGAATATCCTTTTTAGGTCTTTTGAGTAGTCCGACTGCATGTTTATTAATGTTATATGGGGTTTTAATAAATCTAGGTTCGAGTTTGTGTCTTACTGCTTTATAGTTACGTAGTGGTACTTCTTGTCTAGCTTCTTCGTAATTTTCTCGTTTCTTATCCAATTTATTTATCTGTTTATCTTTCTTTTCTAGCAAGCGATGGTGAATAATTTGTTTACCTACTAAGCCTCTTTCAATATCGATAGGCCGTTCTCGAGTTGTCGAATGGATTTGGCGATTATAAAATTCTAATGTTTCGAACAGTACTTCTTCTATATAAGAGGTTTTTGAATCTTTGCCTATAGTTCTCATTTTTTCTAAAATAGTTCCATGTATTCTTTCAATATCTGCGTTACCTGTGAGGGTATTAGGTTTACAAAAATGTGCTTCTATGTTTTTAGTTATGAAGAATTCTCTGAGTAGGACTTTATTAAATTCATTATCAGCAATTAGTTTAATTGGTTTTCCCAATATGTACAGGAGGAATTTTAGACTTTTTCTAATGTCAATATTATTGCTCGACGGCAATATAGTTGCTATTGAGTATTTAGTGAATCTATCAATGGCTGTTAAAATTTTCAATTGTTTCATAATTAGGATATCGATATGGACTATTTCTCTGAGGTCTTTAGGGGTTTCCGTTAGCTGAAACTTGGGTTTAACCGAATTCCTATCATTTTTAGCTAAGTTACATTTCTCACATAAGTTTATATATCTATTAATGTATTTCTTCCAATTAGGATAATAAATTCGTCGTTTCAATCCAATATAATTTTCATTTATTCCTGCATGTCCAGTTTCTTTTTCGTGGTAGGTTTCGATTATTTTCACCAGACTATCTTCAGATTCGGGCTCAGACAATAGCTGATTAACTTTAATACAGGGGATTTGTTTAAATCAAAATTTTCGATAAAAATTTGCTGTAATTGATTGTATTCGGAATCGCCGAGTTCATTGTAAATTACGGTCTTCAGAGGTCTAATTTTTAATCGAAGATACGAGGTTGCTTTTTCCAAATGCTCAGATCCTATAATAATTATGTGATGAAATTTGATAAATAGCTCTTTTCTTTTATTATTTGTTAAGATAATCTGTTGTGGATATTTGTTCACATAGTCATCTTTTAGCGGTATATGTTGAGAGGAGTCTACTTCGGCTGAATGTTGAGTAGGTATTATGGTGTCTGGCGATATATCTTGAAGATCACTAAATTCACTGATGTCCATTTCCTCACTTGGGCGGAGGATTCTATCCTCTAAAGTGGTTAACAGATTACATTCATCGTTAATGATGCGGGACAAGTAATCAGCGGGGATGTTGTCCTTTCCTTTTAAGTATTTTACATCCACCTGGTATTCTCCTAACTTGAGAATCCAACGTTGAATACGCTGATTCAAATCTTTACCCTTATATTTTTTGTACAACCATTCGATTGGACGATGGTCGGTATAAAGGTTAAATTTTCTTCCATAAAGATAGGGTCTAAGGTAGTTTATTGACCATACTATGGCTAGCATTTCTTTTTCAATTGTAGAATAATTCTTTTCATGATCATTCAGTGTTCGTGAAATATAAACAATAGGATGTCCCTTCTGGGATAGTATGGCTCCTAGAGCGAAATTACTTGTATCAGTGGTTAATTCAAAAGTTTCGTTAAAATCAGGATGTTTAAAGACGGGGTCAAGGGTTAAGATTTCTTTTAATTTCTTATGGGCTTCAATGTATTCTAGATCATCTAATTTGATTTTTGAATCCTTTTTCAAATATTTAGTCAATGGAACAGCGAGTTTAGTATAGTCTTTAATGAATTTCCTATAGTAACCAGTGAGACCTAGAAAAGACTTTATTTCTTTTTTTGATTTAGGAAGGGGAATACTCAAAATTTTGGAAACTTTTTCGGGGTTTGGCTTTATTCCATTCGGAGTCACCAAATGTCCAAGGAAAGTAGTTTCTTTAGCTAAAAAGTTACATTTATCTATTTGGATTTTGAGGTAGGCTTGTCGCAAGAGTTCAAAGATTTTCTTTACGTTTTGCAAGTGTTCTTCGAGGGATGTACGAAAAATCAGTATATCATCAAGATAAACCACGCAAATTTTGTTAATGACTTCTGAAAGGACTTTGTTTATCATCCTTTGGAATGTTGCTGGTGCATTTTTTAACCCAAAGGACATTCTTAAAAATTCATAGTGACCGTGGGATGTGGAAAAAGCTGTCTTAGGGATATCGTGGGGATGTACCTTTATCTGGTGAAAACCTTTAGCAAGGTCCAGAGTGGTGAAGTATTGACTTCTACCTAGTTTTTCTAGAGCAGAGTCTATGTTAGGTAATGGATATTTATCGTCTATAGTTACAGCATTAAACCGTCTGTAATCGATTGCAAGTCTCCTTTTTGGGACACCAGCATTGTCTATTTTCTTTGGTACTGTAACTATGGGAGAGTTATAAGGAGAGTTACTGGGTCTGATTATGTTTTGTTCTAACATTTCATGAATCTGTCGTTTTATTTCCTCATCGTGTATCTGAGGGTTTCTATACATTCTAGAGTAGATAGGGTTTTCTGTGGTAGTTTTGATTTCATGTACTACATTGGAGGTAGCACTTAATTGATCACCTTCTTTATAAAATAATTCTTTATATTTTTTATTAATCCGCGTAATTTTACTTCTTCTTCATTATTTAATCTTTCGGTATTTAATTTTAAATTCTTTATGGGCTCCATAATATTAATTTCTTCGTATTTATATGGGTTCCCTAATATTGGATTCCTGATTCCTTTAATTATTACTTCTTTTGTATTTAGATTAACTTCGGCTTGGAGGGGATCTAGGATATCCGTTCCTAATATAGCCTCATACTGCCTGTTGTCAAAGTTAGCGACTTTCCATAAAATAGTGGAATGTCCTAATTCAGGTGGGGTTTTTGTAATTGTTTCTCTTCCTATTATAGTCTTTCCTGCAATAGTTTTTACTTCTATATTTGTTTTTCTAGTAGTTTCGGGATTCGAGTATTTCTCATCTAATATAGTTAAAGAGGAACCTGTATCTACCAGGGCAATCAAGGGCTTATTATTAAGGGTAATAGAGATTAAGGGGAGTTTATTGGAGGTGAAGCTCCTAGAGAAAAATTTGTTTCAGCTAGTGTTTCAGGATTATCATCATTAGATCTAGAAGTTCGTTCTATATTTTCAACATCCATTGGGGAGGCAAAATTTTGTCTTTGTGTATTAAATAATCGATGATTGTTTCTGGGCATATTGTTAAAAAACTCATCTCTAAATTGTTGACTTTGAGATCGATAATTTTGAGGGGGTTGGTTTGGATTTGGGTTCGGTCTTTGGGGGTTTTGAGCGTTGCGAGGTAAATTATGTAAAAAGTTATTTCTAAATTGTTGTGAATTTGACCTGTAATTTGGGGTTGGTGGAAAATTGAAATTTTGTTTAAAATTGTTTCTGGGTTGCAAGAAATTATTATTATTTAAATTATTTCTATGAAAAGCAGATTGCGTTGATTGGTGAGCTCTCGTCGAACGATGATTGATTTCCAGGTGATTTGTTTCCAATAGTTTGGCGTAAGCTTCCGATATATTGGTAACTTGGGAGGCTCCGAGGAAGGCAGCATCCCATTTTTCAATTTTATTTAAAAACACACGTAGGGCTCTGGTTTCGTTGTTACTAGGTGAGAAATCTAACGGTGCGGGTGTTTCCAATCGACTTTTTGTGTTGAGAAGGCTAAGTATGTGCTGTATTTGTTCGTATAGATCTGTGACTGATTTTGACTCTACGGCTTCTAATGAGGCTCGCAAATGCTCAAAAGACTCGGTCACTCCACATCGAAGGATGAGTTGTTGCTTCACGTTTACCCATTCTGTGTTTATTGCTGTGTCTCTGGCGTCTCCAGCGATACCTTGTAGTTTGGATATCAGCACTCCATAGATTGTATCCCGATCTTCTACTGCTGTGAGGCTGATTATCCGTTCCACATTTGTGATAAAATCAGGTAGTTTGTAGGTGCCTTTTCCATCAAAGATTTGGGATCGCTCAGCGTGCTGGTATGCTGTTTCAAAAGAAAATACCATTTTGTCTACTTATTAATTACCGTTTGAATCTTGATCGAAACCGGATCAGATGTTTACTGATTTGTAGTAAACTGGCTTCAGTATGGAGCACTGATTTGTAGTTACTCCTGTGCACTGATTTGTAGTAACACTTTTGTCTGTAGCACTTTCTGAGTTTTACTTTTTTAGTTATTTATGCTGAGAATTCTCGACTTAGTCCTATACCGGTCTCTGCATAAGTTTATAGGCGTTATTGACTTGCCCCTAAGTGTCTTTAAATTCCTACAAAAGCACTAGTTCACTTGTCGATTCAGGATTGTTTCACTTACGGATACTAATTTTTTTTTTAAGTATCCTACCGACTGCGCCACTTTCGTCAACCGTCGAGCGTTGAGGAAAAAATAAACAATTGAATCTTTTATGAAAAGGAACTTTATTTTAAACAGAGCAAAAAGGAACTTTTATTTTAAACAGAGCAAAAAGGAACTTTTATTTAAACTGAGCAAAAAGGAACTTTCATTTAAACTGAGCAAAATGGAACTTTTATTTAAAACACTTCTCGTACCCGCTTCTGAACAACAACTGACTACTTCAAAATGTCTTCAAGTCTTTCATCATATTTTGTTATCGCATATAAATGCTGACTCAATTATATTCTTATGCTACATTGTATCATATTTGATATTTGATGATATTATCAAAATGTTTACTTTTCATGTTCACGATTCTTATAATCAAAATGTTTTAGCTTGCATATTCATGATTCTTATAATCAAAATGTTTTAGCTTGCATATTCATGATTCTCATAATCAAAATGTTTACTTTACAGACTCTTTAGTATCCAATTTTATATGGGACCAAGAGTCGGTAGCAGTTGAGGTTTTAGGCTTGGTCATCGTAATTTGATTAGGGCTGGCTAATGACGTTACTTGCGCGTCAGCAAAATGATCCGAATCTAACTTACAATGTATGCTGATAAAATTCTTGAACAATATTTTCCTGACTCGTGCGCGTCAGCTAAGAAATTTCAACTTAGCATACAATGGCTTCCAAAAGTTTTAGTCACATAAGGTGACAAAATTAATTATGCATCGAAATTTACAAGATTGTTTGAATCGAATGAAGTAGTAACATCTACAAACTGACTAAATTGAAATTAAGTTAAAGCCACTGTTACGAAGTTTGTAAATTCATATCAATTTCATCATAAATTCATTTTCAATTTCTTACAACAAATTCAACAAATTTTAATCATCCTAATTCCTCACATTTCAAATTGTTTAAAGAAAGAAAAATGTAATCCGATACGAAATTAAACATATAATTCAATTCATTCAAATTTGTATTCCAATCCATATACATACATTTGTTCTTCTTCATACAAAATATCATACATCTTATCAAACATTTCAAAGTTAAATATTCTCGTAGCGTAATTGGACACTTAGATAAACAAAATGTTTCGTCACCAGGCCAACACTTTGTAGCAAGATTAATTTGAATGTTCTTTCCGCTAAAAATGCAATTCAGCACTTTTCACATTAAAGAACGCATTTAATAGTATATCTCTACTGAAGGTTTTATGACTTTGGATTGTTTAGTCTAAACAATCTTCATGAGGAAAATTTTTTGTTACTGTGTTATTTAGTTAAGGTAAGCATATTGTGACTGTTTAAGATTTTGAAGTAGAAAATAAATGGTCAGTACGATTTCTCTAGCGACACAAGCCTTTTCATTTTTTCCCAGTGAGGCTGCTGGGAACGTTAAGAAGAATCGTGATTTGGCTGCAACCTCTGAACATTGAAGTTTGTTAATAGTTAACATTTGGTGATACGCTGATTGTTTTTATTAATATTTTTTTGAATTGTTCTGTGGATGCATTAACCTTTGAAGCTTATTAGGTGTTACACCAAATAAGTATAATTAAAGTAACAGGTGTTTCACCGTTACAACTTTTTTCAGCAAACATAATTTTGTTGACCCCGACGTGATTTCGAAGGAACACAAAAGCAGCGAATAGGCCGACATGGATGCATTGGCAAAAGCACAAAAGGAGCTGGGCAGCTCCATCGAACAGGGTTTTTCTAATTTTAAAAAGGATTGTCAGAAAAGGAAGGCTCTGGACTATTGCAAAAAGAGGGTAACAATCCTCAAAGAGAACTGGAATTTCTTCCAGAAAAATCGCAAGATATTGAGCGAGTTCTCGGAGACCCATAGTGAGCATCCATACTTTGTGAATTTGTATTTCGAGCAGGTCAAAGACGCCATCCAGAAATACACCCAAGCCCTTGAAGACCTCTTGAATCGAGGATCAGGGAGCGAGATATCTAGCGACAAGCCCAGTGAGGTGATCCAGCAACTACGACGTCAAAAGGCCCTCATTAAATCGACAAATCATATGATTCAGGAGATTGAAGAAAAGTTGGAAACGACTCAATCCACGCAATTCTACAAATTCAAGGCTGAAATGCTTAAGAAGCAGAAACAGTTGTTGGACGAAAACTGGTATGCGGTCTGGGCTTGCTATGAAAACCACGATTAGAGCGAGGACAAACAAGCATACAACAAAGTTTACACTAAAGTAGAAAGGGTGCATAGAACGCGCTCAAAAGGCCGCAGTTCGATCATCAAGTAGTTGAGACTGCCAAACTTCCAGCAATTACCTTGCCAACGTTTGAGGGCAATTATACCGACTGGATTCAATTTAAGGATTTTTCCGAACAGTTGATTCATAACAGCCCAATCAGTGCAGCACAAAAGATGTTTTATCTTGTAGGTAAACTATCTGAGGAGGCTCGTACATTGATCCAACATCTTCTAGTGTGTGACCGGAATTACGAAGTAGCATGGTCTCTGCTCAAACAACGATACCACAAGGACAGGATGCTGGTTAACGCATTTATCAGCGAATTTCCTTCGCAACAGGCGACTCAAGCAGACTCAGCAGCTAGCATCAAAAGGCTGCATGAAACAACCAACGAATGCCTCAAGGATTTACAGAACCTTGGGGTAAACACAGAGCAATGGGATGCTATAGTTTCTCATATCATTTTGGAAAAGTTAGACAGGACAACACACATGCTCTACGAACAGACATTGAAGAATCCCCGATTATTGGAAAATGTCAGCAAAGCTCTGAGCTTCTTAGAGACACGCGTCCAGACTATCGAAGCCATGAAGGGCAAGCAATCATCTGAAACAAGAACAAATACAAAGCCAAAAACATCGGTGTTAGTAGCGAATCCTGAAAACGTGCATTGTGTGGCGTGCTTAGAATCACATCCTCTATTTGCCTGCAAGGAGTTTATCCGACAACCAGTGGCAGGGCTTCAAGAAATCGTTCAACGATCCAACTTGTGCTGAAATTGCCTCAAATCTGGCCGCAGAGCCCCGAAGTGCACTCGGGGTGTCTGCACTAAATGTAAACAAACGCATAATACATTGCTTCACAATGAAGACGAGCAACGGAAGGCAAAGGATAACATCAAAACTTCACCTAAACAGCCCTCCAATGGTGACTCTAAGATTGCGCTTGTACCTCAGTCAAGCTTGGAAAAACCAGCCCATGTCATATTGGGAGCCATCACGGTCATACTTAGAGCAGCGAATGGGTGATAAGTTGAATGTCGAGCTCTGCTGGACACCGGGTCACAGCTTAACTTCATTATCGAGAAGGTAGCAAAAAGACTTGCGATTACTGAAGCTCCTGATCCAATCAGTATCCAAGGAGTTGGCACAAATCGAGGTAGCGCTCAAACAAGAGTGCTAGTACAGAAACAATCACGAGTTACAAAGTGCAAACCCGACTTGGACGCCTTTGCGCTACCAAAGATCACCACAGTTCAACCTGATTCACAGCTGGACATATCCAATTGGAAAATGCCCGTGGGAATTCCACAAACCGGCTCCCATTGAGGTTCTCATAGGAGCGGGGCACTGTTTCGATCTACAGCTCAATGGTCGTATTAACCTTGGTAAGGATTAACCCATGCTGCAAAGCACAATCTTTGGCTGGATAGTGGCCGGAAAAATATCGAAACCATCCGAGGTAACGCCAGGTCATGTTTAATAGGTACAAGGGAGGCTTTAGAACTCAACAAGCAAATCGAACGCTTTTGGGAAGTGGAGACGGTGGAAGCTTCAGCACCGCCTCGAACAGGTGCCGAAAGTAAATGCGAAGCCCACTTTAGAGAAAACACCAAGCGAAATTCCGACGGAAGATTTGTGGTAAGGTTCCCCTTTTCTGAAAACCTTTCAGTATTGGGTGATTGCAAAGAGCAAGCCCAAAGCAGGTTTCTAGCCATTGAGAGAAGACTCAACCGAAATCTTGATCTCAAAGACCAGTATGTCAGCTTTATGTGGGAATACATAAGGTTAGGACATATGTCCCAAATAACTGATCTTCCGGCTTTGCACTACGTCCTGCCGCACCATTATGTCTATAAACCAGATAGCGAAACAACGAAACTCAGGATTGTGTTTGATGGATCTGCAAAAACCTCATCTCAACTCTCGCTTAATGACATCTTATTTACTGGCCCCCAAAATCCAAGAAGACATCTTTTCCGTCTTACTTCGTTTTCGTCTTCCACGATATGTTAGCAGTGCAGACATAGAGAAAATGTACCGGCAGATATTGGTAGCAGATGATGACCGGTAGTATCAAATGATTGTCTGGCGTGAGAATCCGCAAGAAGCTCTACGATATAACCAACTCAACACGGTTATATACGGCCTTACCACAGCACCATATCTTGCAATTCGGTGCCTCCACGGTTAGCACAGCATAAAAATATCGACAAACCACTGGAAACAGCAGCGATTCTTGAAAATATGTACGTGGATGATGCGATGTTTGGAGCAGACACTTTGAACGAAGCGTTAGAAACGCAGGGGCAGTTACGTGCGATTCTGAATCAGGGTGGATTCAAGTTACGAAAATGGTGCGCAAATCATGACGCATTCACCAGAGACCTTCCCAGTGATGAAGTGGCTACGCGGCTAGACTTGGTCGATGAAAGCAATCCACAAGTAAAGCCACTTGGATTGAGGTGGCTTCCAAGGGCAGATGAGCTTCGGGTTATAGTCAACTACAGCGACACCTTAAACATCACGTAGCGGCAGGTTCTGTCCGATATCGCGCACCTATTTGATCCTTTGGGTTTGATGGGCCCTATCACGGTTACTGCTAAGCTCATGCTGCAAAAGCTCTGGCGTCTGAACTTTGATTGGGATAACATTATTCCTGACGAGCTCTTGGCTGATTGGCGCGGTTTTCGACAAAACCTCAAATCATAATGCGAAATAGCAATCCCATGGCACATTGCAGCACATAACCGTGTTAAAAACAAGTAGTTTTACATCTTTTGCGATGCCTCAGAGAGAGCGTATGGCTCTGTTATTTACATGCGGTCATCCCTCATCGATGGCACAATAATAGATCGATTGTTGAGCGCTAAGTCTAGAATAGCGCCGCTAAAGTCCATCACACTACCACGATTGAAATTTTGCGCCGCCAAATTGGGCACGGACCTGGCCCAACGGGTAAAGATAGATCTCAAATGGAGCGACCCAGTCCACTACTGGACTGATTCAGAAATTGTTCTGTCATGGTTGAGATCACAAGCTTCCTCACTACAAAAGTTCGTGGCGAATCGAGTTGCTGTCATACAGGAACTTACGCTGGAGTCCCAGTGGAAGCACGTGCCATCCAAACAAAATCCAGCTGATCTCATATCAAGAGGAGTAGCACCCGAAAGATTCAAGCATCATCAACAGTGGTTCTATGGTCCCATTTTCTTCATCAACCAGAACACCGTTGGCCCAATAAAGCCATCGATACGGAAACTCTCTTGAAGCGAAGACGTCCTGATGCAGCCTTGATAGCGACACCCACAAATGACGGCTTTGTCCCTAGCCCATATCAGCAGCATACATGGAATCAAGCGAATTGTGCCATATAGTCTTCGATTCATCAACAATTCTAAACCAACCATATGTAGTCGTTTTGAAGTTTTATCCGTGCTAGAGTTAGAGCAGGCCATGAACATCATCATTAAAGGAAGTCTAGGCGGAAGCGATTCCTCAGGACTTGGAGCAACTGCAAAAACATAAAGGAATCAATTCAACAAGCAGCATTAGTAGTCTATGTCCAATCCTTGACGAACATGGAATCATGAGAATCGGTGGACGGCTCAAAAACGCAGACCTTTCATTTGAAGCAAAACATCCTGTCATTCTCCCTCAAAAACACCACGTCACCAGACTCATTATGAGGCAAATTCATTGTGTCAACAATCATATCCGGCAAGCTGGTCTGTTGGCCTTAACCAGACAAAACTACTGGCCAATCCATGGAAAAACTGTTGCAAGGACTATAATTGACAAATGCGTTCTCTGTGCGCGAGAAAAACCAAAGCTATATCAACAAATAATGGGGAGCCTCCCAAAAGAGCGAGTCCAACCATCGCGCCCATTTATAAAATCTGTTGTCGATTTTTGCGGCCCCCTTTATGTGCGAACCGAGATCTGCGGTGGGCCACCACAGAAAGCTTACGTCGCGTTATTTTGCTGCTTTGCTACAAAGGCGGTGCACCTGGAAGTGGTGAAGAATCTCATAACCGACGCATTTATCCAAGCTCTCAAAAGATTCTTTGGGAGACGTAATTGCAACACAATCTATTGTGATAATGACACAAACTTCGTCGGTGCAAACAATCAGCTCAGTGAACTAAAAGAGGTTATACACACAGCAAATCCAAGAGTTCTGTTCGGGGAAAAGGATAAACTTCTAATTCATTCCTCCGCGCGCGCCTCACTTTGGAGCCAAGCAACTCTTTTTCAAAACTGCGTTATCCAGATCGTTAACTTATGAAGAGCTTACAACCCTCGTAGTGGAAATAGAGGCCATACTAAATTCACGACCATTGACACCACTATCTGAGGACCCGAACGATTTAACAGCACTTACCCCGGGCCACTTGCACAACTCAACACACTTTCACTGGGTGACAGATGGAAGGAGCTAACCAGAATCAAGCAAGAATTTTGGAATCGCTGGAGTAGGGAATACCTGAGTGAACTCCAACAACACCACAAATGGAAAACGTCAATCGAAAACATCAAAACTGGGACAATGGTGATAGTCAAGGAAGACAATATATCACCACTATCATGGCCCCTGAGGCGCATTACCAATACCATAAGAGGAGCCGATGGTTTCGTTCGGGTAGTAGGAATAAAAACCGCATCTGGCATAATCAAGCGGCCAATCCATAAGGTGGCACCTCTTCCCATAGAGGCCGAAAGTGATGGAAAAACAAACTCAAATACCAAGACACTATCTGCAGAGCCAATACCAGGACCATCATCAGAATATCAATGCCCAAATCCAGATGTACGAGTGGAACAGAACGCACCTGAACATTCAACTAGTAAACGAGCCAACGATCCGGGACCTTCCACTAGCACAAAACGGAAAAAGATATCATCGGCTCTTACAACCCTGCTGGCAATATGCTTCATCTTACCAGCCAGGGCAACAGAGGCTTCAATCAAAATCACACCCTTCAGAGATCACCCAAGACTATTTTTCGAGCGCCTCGGATCCGCATCCTTAATTGTCGATGAGTGGACCATGGTCGTATTCTACTCAATGAAACCTTTTTGGGTAGAGTATAACTCTATATGCGAAGCTGCCTCTATAACTATGCACATTTTGCACACGACTACAAGTTCCTGAATCATGTGAGGAAACATTGTCTTACCTGCAAGCTACGCTAAGAGAGCTAACCACGAACAACTATTTACTATCGACAAAGGAAAAGAGGTCAAGAAGATCACCATTCGACATCATTGGCAACGTAGCCAACTCATTGTTTGGTGTACTAGATTCAATTTATGCTTCAAGGATGTCAAATATAATTAACCAGCTAGAAGATAATGATCAGTCGCTTATGGCCCTCATAAAAAATCAAACCACTATCATCGACTCGACAGTAAACATAATTCAAAGATCGCACGAGGACACTACTCGAAGATTGCAGGAGTTTTATGAAGTTCTCAACACTACTACAAATACCGTCAATGCCATCAGCAAAGCTATCGACAGTCAGCGATTGCTCGAGATTTTCAATTCACTATCCATCCGTTTGATTCTCGCCGTATCTAACTTTCAACATATCCGAAACGCGCTACTGAATGTCTTGGTTGACACCCATCATGGGAAAGTGAGTCCGCTTTAGTTAAGTCCGGCTCAATTGCAGAAACAGATACAACTGATCAAAGAATACTTACCTACACACCTGTGTCCGCCCATTGATCCTAACAAGCTAGTGGAACTCTACGGTATTATGAACATTCAAGGCCGGCTATTCAAGCAGCAAATCATTTTTCGGATTAAAAAACCACTGATCACAGACGCAAAGTTTGGACTATTCAAAAATACACCGGTCCCACGATTCAAAACTAATGACACATTCACTGTGATTTCAGCCGGACTCTCAATACTTGCTGATCAATTTACTTCATGATCAGTATTATCCCACCTCAGACCACGAAATCACAACAAAGTGTAATAAGGCGCAGAAATCCAACTTCTTCTGCAATATCAATCAATCACGTATTAACATCAACTTCTATTCCTATATCGTCGAGCGGATAGTATACGTCGCGATGTGGGCTGATGATCAGATAACGAGCGGTAGGCTATATAGCGATGAGCTGGTTACGTTTCGCTGTTGATATTGGTAGGATTCGATATAGCTCGAAAGTTGACACATCGATGAGTGGCATCCTGAGCTCGAAAAGGATGAAGTCCGCATTTGCCTTGATTTTGATAAATGTCAACCCAAGTAATTTTAGAAAGTCTTCTCGGCCAACAGAAAGACGCTGATTCTTCGGCAGGTGATCGCTGATGTCCGTCATTGCTGTATTAAACTGCAGTTGAGACAACTGCAGAGGGTTGAAGTTCTCATGCTGTATGTCCGTGATCACGTCCAAGATGCTGGATTGAATACGTTGCAGATTGAGAGTTACCAGGGTCACGGGATCCCCCCAGCTTGAAGGTGCCTCACGGCGTAACCAAACGAGACCTGGCCCAAAGTAATGTGTCAAACGGTTCCAGGCGGCTGGGTTCTCAGGTTGACAGGGGAGGTGTTTAGTGGGTAGTCCAGTTTTTGCGAGCGTGGGAATCTCACACACTGTGCATAAATGGCATTCACCTCCCTACCAAAAAAAGCTCATTTGTTAAGATAGCATTGAAATTAAGTTTAGGACTCGAGCTGTGGTGCCTTCGAGTTGCGGACCCTTGATCTCATTGGAGAGTTTTGCCCATTCGTGCTCTATGGAGGTGAAACGTTTTTGACCATGTTCCGTTTTGCCAAGGAGGTTTAATGTCGAGTCGACAGTAGCAAGGCTCAGTGCTGGCAAGACCTAGTGGACAATGTGAACAAGGATCCGTGGGGCTACAAGCTGGTCATGGGGAAACGTGGTGCCCTACGGAAGCCTAGTATACATGACCCGGAAAAGATGGACACGATAGTAGGGGGACTCTTCCCCGCCCATCCCACCCATCCCGCCCGTCCCGTCCGTGTTTACGCTGTCCATGGTGAAACAGCAGTAGAGTGCCCACTCTTCACACAGCTGGAACTGGAGGAGCCAGTCCTCACGTTGAAAGTGAGGAAGGCTCCAGGTCCAAATGGTGTTCCAGCTGAGGTGTTGCGCCTCGTCTATCACCATTGTCCTGACTTGCTGCTCAGCACAGTCAACGCTTGCCTACGGGACGGGGTTTTCCCGGTACGATGGAAGGTGGCGAGGCTTGTGCTGGTCAGCAAGGGGAAGGGAAATCCCGAATCGCCGTCTGCATACCGCCCGTTATGCATGCTAGACACGGCTGGGAAAGTGCCAGAGAAACTCATCAAGGGAAGACTCACTGACGCGATTCGCACTGCTGGGGACCTATCTCCTCAGCAGTACGGCTTCGGAGCAGGCCGTTCTACCATTGATGCGATTGCAGAAGTGGTGAACGCGGTCCAAAAGGCAGAGGCATATAGTCGCACCAAGCGACGGATCGTCCGCTAGATGGGTGGATATTCTAGACACGCTGGAAAACTCTTTTCAAGTTCCAGAATATCTAATGCGGCTTTTGAGGAACTACCTAAAGGACCGAAGCCTGCTCTACGACACGACACAGGGCCAACGAAGGATGGAAATTACATCGGGTGTTGCCCAGGGATCTATCCTTGGTGCGGACCTGTGGAACGTGTCTTGCGACGGGCTACTGAGACTTGAGATGCCAGATGAGTCGCGCTTGGTCAGCTATGCGGATGATGTTGCGGCTCTGGTCGCTGGACGTACCGTTGAACAAGCACAACTTAGGCTGGGTGTGCTAATGCGCCGAGTGAGAGACTGGATGACTGCTCGCGGGCTGAGTTTAGCACTGGAGAAAACCGAAGTGGTCATCTTGACAAAAAAGAGAATCCCTAGAGTAAGGATGATCAGTATTGGAGATATACAGATTGAATCGAAGCCAGCGGTGAAGTACCTGGGGCTACTGATCGACTCGAAGATGAGTTTCTCTGAGCAAATCAGGGCAACGGCTGAGAAGGCTGCTTCGGGAGGCTCTGAGTCAGCTTATGGCCAACGTAGGGGGACCCAGCCCATCAAGAAGACGCCTCTTGATGAGTGCTGTAAGGTCAGTGCTACTGCACGGAGCAGAGGTGTGGAGCGACGCTCTCAGCAAGGAGGTATACCGAAAACGTTTGGCACAGGTACAGAGAAAAGGAACACTGACAATTGCATCTTCGTATCCAACAGTCTCCGACTCGGCGGTGAGAGTGATTACAGGCGTGATACCTGTCGCCCTCCTTGCTAGAGAGCGCCGCGCTATTTACCTGCGCCGAAACGAGGTTGCGAGGAAGACGGTTGTCCGCGAGGAGAGACAACGCTCGCTCAACGATTGGCAGCAGTCTTAGGTGAATTGCACCAAGGGAAGGTAGACTGTGCGCCACATCCCGGATGTGGGACCGTGGCTAAATCGAAGGCATGGTGAGACTGACTTCTTTCTGACCCAGCTTTTGAGCGGGCACGGGTGTTTTCAGTCTTACCTGCACAAGATCGGTTAGTCACGGTCCTCCGATTGTCGGTTTTGTCCAGGAGAGGAGGACAATGCCTGTCACACATTTTTTGCGTGTACAAAATGGGTCAGGCTGCGAAGGGAACTCTACAGGGAGACGGGAGAGCTCACCCCGGATAATATAGTCGCAGTGATGCTCGAATCGGTTGACAAATGGAACCAGGTGGCACATTATGCTCGGGCAGTCCTAAAATATAAAAGGGACTCACAGCAGCCGGGGGCACTGGGGCTGGGGGAGCGCTTTTCTGGCATTTCCTCTTCCTCTCTCCTCTCCCGCTAGGAAAGGGACTCCTCAGCTTGAAGGCGCCCCACGGCGTAACAAAACGAGACCTGGCCCGAAGGAATGTGTCAAACGGTTCCAGGCTGGGTTCTCTGGTTGACAGGGGAGGTGTTTAGTGGGTAGTCCAGTCGTGCATGGGAGTCCCACACTCTGTGCATAAATGGCATTCACCTCCCTACCACAAAAAAAAATGTCGAGTCGACGATTGATATTTGATTTTTGAGTAGGGAGTGCAGCTTGTTCTGATCTCCCTGCATGGTCTTAATGATCTGAGCCATTTGGTTAGCGTACTCCTCGTCGAGAACCCCGAACAACGACCTGGCTAGTTCGCTCACAGCGTTTATTGCTCCTCACCTTGACCTGTTCCTCAGCACTGGTTTGCGCTGGAAAGCTGGTCGGTTAAGTGGCGGAACTGCTCATGCAGATGTAAGCAGTCGGCGTGCCGAGGATCATGATCACATAATTGTTGCAGCCATATCGTGCCGCTCTGCAGGGTGGCCAGCTCCGTCCAATAGGCATCCAGGTCATAGTAGACCAAGAGTTTCCACTCGATTGTTGACAGGAGGGCATTTCCCAATGATTGAAAACGCAGTCCTGGATGTGGTCAAGTTGATGACACCTTGATGGGATTGGCCACTGTTAGAGGGATTAGTAGGCGGACCAGCAGGAGCGATGGGAGAGACGTCCTTTTGCTCCTGGAGCGAAGCCCCTTGTGATAATTGCTGGGTGTATCTGCCTGACGCTGTGCCTCGGGTCGGATTTGGGTATTCGCCTCGGAACCAGCTGCTTCTGGTGGTGTTTTCCATCACTGGTAGCGACATTAGACGATGGATGGGCCTTCTTACTATTTCAGTGGCTGTCCTCACGTCTGCGACTCTGAAGAAGCCGTCAGCCCCTTGATGTGTTTCTATGATTCGTCCCAGGGGCCATTTCATAGTTGGTAGGTTATCGTCCTTGATGATGACGATGGTTCCCCGGGTAGCATTTAGTTGACCTTGTCGCCACTTAACGCGATGTTGCAGTTGGTTCAAATATTCGCGGGACCATCGTCGTATGGACGAGCAACGGATACCCAAGAAGGCATTCGTTGGGAGAACTGAAGGACGGCGGCCAGTGGGGAAACCGAGGAAACGCTGGTCTGACTCGGTCGACGAAGACAGTTCATCGCTGCTCGGATTTCGGAATTGGAAGACGCGGTCAACCGACCGAGACAGTTGGAGACGCTGTTTGCAGGATGCGAAGGCCCGAAAGTGTGGCTGATGAAGCGCCTCGACGAAGCAAGTTCTCAGTCCACCAGAGTGAGGAGCGCGAAGCGGGATGAAATGAAATAGTATTCCCCGAGTGTTGCAAGAGTCGGTCACCTTGTTTTGACCCTCGACTGAGTGAAGTGAGGAAGACAGCTCATGTAGCTGATTTTGTGCACCTACACATTGTCGCAACAGATGTCCTTGCAGAGACCTCGTCTCCCGATGAAACGCTTCAGAGCACCGATGAAAGCTTCTGTGCTGAGATCGCTCACCAATTCCACATGGACGGCCTTGGTAGCGAAGCAGCAGAATATAGCGATGTATCCCTTCTGAGGCCGCACACCTCTGCCTCGGTAATGTATCAGCACTGGTCCGCTGAAGTCGATGAACGCGCGAGCCGCTTGTACGCGAGCATCTGGTAGATTACCCATAATCTGATTGAACGGTTGTGGCCTTGCCTTGATACATCGCACGCATTGTCGAACAATTCCCCTTGATAGGCCAGAAGCGTTGTCTCGTGGTAGCTAACAGTGCCTGAGCTCCGAGATGGCAATTATTGCGATGAATATCCATCATCAGTAATCTTGTAAATGTATTCACGAACGGCATTAACATAGGTTACTTAGCCTCGAAACCGAGTTGTGAAGCTTCCAGCCTCCCGCCAACGCACAGGATTCCGTCTGAATCCAGGAAAGGAGTCAGATCCGATAGGGGGCTCCTCTTGTTGACGTGCCTCTGTAGTTGGATGTCTCGCAGGCCCTCACGAAAATCATGTTATTGAATACATTTCACGATCACTCCGGTTGCTTTGGAGAGTTCGTGACTCGTTACTGCACGGCTGCGCACTTGAGGAGACTGGGAGCCGACCACCTGTTGAAGCCTTCCAAATGAGTTGCTGTGTTGAACCTCGTACACAAAATGGTTGCTTGCACTAGCTGTTGTTATGATCGCAACCCTGATTCGCTTCCGCTAGATTTAGGTCCGGTCAAGAAGGATGGCCCCCGTGACTAGAGCTTGCAGTCCTTTAGCTCGGCTGGCGCCAGGCCACGGGACAGGATGTCCACACGGTTGGCCACGAAAAAGTTGTAGGATGAAGCGGTTGAGTTGACCCTCCCAGTCGTTGGTACTCGTCCATAAACTCGAAATACTGCCATCTTAGATCGGGATTCTTTTCCAGTCTGCGCTCGATCACCATGAATCTTCGTATGGCAGTGTCCTGCAAAGCGCGCAGCCTTTCGGAATCTTCCTTGAAAGGAAGTCGCACCAAGAACCGGCCATCGGACTCACGTTGAGTCCTCTGGGTAAATTGTACTTCGCAGGCTCTTTCAGTCGCTGTGAAATTGTGCTGTGGATCCGGTACCTCCTCAACCTCCCAGAATCTCTTGATAGCCTGCGTCAGCTGAGTCTCTTCGGTGAGAACTCCACATGTTACTGGAAGCTTTTGAGGTGTAACTACCGTTCCGACGATAATCCAACCGAGGAGCGTGTTCTGGAGCACAGGGAGTTCAGGGCCCAACTTGATTTGCCCGTTCGGTGGAACTCAGGATCCGCCAGCTTTATATTTCTAGGAATCCGCCATTCCAATGTGTCGAGATTCTGAGAAGGTTGAGGAGATATTACTTGATTCAGGACGTTGGCCTCCAACTGCGCGGCATATTCAGATACTCTGGATTTTAGGCCGAGATCCACCTTACGATGCACCTTCTCGATGCTTCCGCCCACCCCTCAATCATTACAAGTTGCGGTGAAGACGCTAGACCCAGTTTCTTGATAATCCGCTCGGTTACTAAGTTGATTTGCGAGCCAGGGTCCAACACTGCTCGGCAGTCGATCACTCTCCCGTTGCTGGCAACCACGTTAATGACGGCTGTACTCAGCAGAACATTTTTCTTGGATCCAGGTTGCATAAGAGCCGTCAGAGTGAGGGCAGGCGGCACAGGTGGCAGTTGAACATCCGGCTTCCTGACCGTGGAGCCAGGCGTTATCGTCCTGGTCTGCTTGAAATTTCTGTCTCCCGTTATATGCAACAGGGTATTATGTTTCTTGGTGCCTTCCTTGCAGAGTCTTGCTACGCAGACGGAAGCCTGATGACCTTCTCGCAAGCAATTCATACACAGCCTCCTCAAAGTATAAAGCTCAGCCTCTTCGCAGCGTTGTCCTGGAGAAACTCCGGGCAGCAGTACAGCGGGTGATCCAGCGAGCACCTTGGGCATCGCAACGTAGTCACGGCAGCCTTGGTAACTTTCTTGTGGTTGCAGTCTGGCTCCTTAGTTGTACCACCGAGCACCTTGAGTGCCTGGAATCGCACTTGTAGGAAATCCAGTAAGCCCTTCACATGCGGCAGCTCGCGCGGGTTAGCCAAAGATTGCTGATAGAGGGCATGCATGTAGTAGCCATGCATCCCAACCCCTTGTGGATATTTGCAGGTTTTGCAGGCCTCTGAGATACTCCGGCGTGGTGTCATGCAGCGACTTTATGGCTACCACTGATGGTTTTTCACTGGCCTGAGATGGCTGCCCCATCAATTTGTCGATGAGGGCCGACACCCAGAGTCGTCGATTATCAAATCTCTCATTAAGTGCTTTCCAGGCAGCTAGATAATTTTCGTCCGACAACGCAAAGTTTCTAATTAAGGACCAAGCCTCTCCTGTGAGGTCAACCTTCAGATACCAAAGCTTCTGGCACGCGGACATCGGCTGGTTATGCTCCATTTGCATCAACAAATCCCGGAATTGTCGCCAGTGTAGGTAATCTTCGTTGAAGGTGGGCAAGGCAATTTTTGGGAGCAACAAGCCTGGAGTCGCAGCGGGCGGAATAGGTGAAGGTGACATTTGGGTAATGGCGTCGACTTTCATTTGCAAGCGAACAATGCAATCCTGCGCGTCCTCCTCCAACCGGATATGCTCCTCCAAATTGAAGCCCTGTGCTTCAGGGTCCCCACAGGATTCATAGAATTGCTGATGAAGTTCATCCAACTGTTGCCAGCCCCACCGCACCACCTCCGCTCTAGCCTTACACCAAGCCCTTGTGTTCTCTGGTGGTTCTTCTTCTGGTCCTTCTCAGCGAATTCGCCGACGCCTGATAACGTCGTAATTTGCTTGTAAAAACGGCATTTTACTGCGCCGTGACAAGTGCGGCTGAAGGCCTGTCGTCGCTACCGTGTGAAGATGAGAGTGACTGCGATATTGGCAATGTTGTGCCCTTTAGAGCGCTCATTTTTCGAGGAAGTGTTTCTGGAAGGTGACATAATTTATCCTGGTCGTTTCGTAAACTTTGCTTGTAAAATACTCGGTTTTCCGATGTAATCTCGGGTAAGGATCGAACTTCGGTGTCCTAGTGCTCGAATCCCTCCCCGCCGCCTTCTAAACGCCGAAGCTGCACTTCATAATAACCGATATCTTGTTTGCGGCTGGCCAAATCCTTCTTGTAATTCGATATTACACTTTCTACGGCCCTGGCCAACGTCCTTAACTCCTGGAACATGCGCTCCGATTCGACCATTTTATGGCCGAAAAGCACCTTCACCAACACAACACTTGAACCACTGGTATTCCAATCCAAAATATTAACCATACCAGTGGTTAATAAAATGAGATCGTGAGTTCGTATCTCGCCGGGGCCTCCAAAATGTTTGCGTCAGGGCTCTTTAATCCTGGCCTCGCTTGTCTTGCCTTTAATTAATACAGTTTAATTAATTAAAAACACCTCGGTTCTCTTCTGTTGCCACGTTAATTTTTATTCAAACGTTAACTTCTGACTGACTCTTCCAGCATCAACCAAATAAGCGTCAGCAGCTTCCACGCAATAAAAACGCTAACTCTTGAGCGTCCATAAGCGTCTCTTGCCCGAAAACCACCGACGCTCGCGTCTGATACGGAAAAGAATGTGGAGATCCACATTACATGATATCTGATACATTCACAAGATAAGATCCCAATACATTTTGCCAACTCCTGCGCGTCAGCGAAATGATCTGAATCTAACTTACAATGCATGCTGATAAAAAGCTTGAACAATATTTTCCTGACTCGTGCGCGTCAGCTAAGAAATTTCAACTTAGCATACAGTGGCTTCCAGAAGTTTTAGAGTCACATAAGGTGACAAAATTAATCGTGCATCGAAATTTAGAAGATTGTTTGCATTGAATTAAGTACTAACAATTACAAATTGACTAAACTGAAATTAAGTTAAAGCCACATTAATTAATTGAATTAACGGAAATTGAAATTTAACCTAAATTAAATTCGCGCTTAAATTCGAACTTCAACCTAAATTAAATTCGCGCTGCTGGCCGAGTGGGACAATATAACTTGAGTAATTTTTCTTCTTTAAATATTTATCATAATGTACTGTTTTGATGCAAAATATATATTTCTCATCATGAAAGCAAACTACATCAATGTTTTATATTATCTGTGGCGTTCGAATTTGAATTTGGATTAAATGCTTCCTTTACATAGCAAACACGGCTAAACATTTTTTAACTATGTTATGTTTATTATACAAATATTAATTAATATTGTCTCCAGGCCAGCAGAAAAGATTCCATCTAGTATTAAACAACGTTAAGAAATATTATCACTAAATCTTCACTTCCTAATGGATATCTTAACTGTTTTTATAGACATAACTATACATACTTGGTACTGAACGCGATATACTTTTCAATCGCTTTTAAGGACTAATAGTTATCAATTTCGTCAGTGTATATATTGTTGACATTGACCGAAAATAATGAACAACTCAACTATTGCAAGTGAGCAGATTTGCTTGGGCGGATCCTAGAGTCTGTTATGGATCGCCACACAGAGTGCACGCCGCGAGAACCGCGCCGGCAAACGAAAAATTAAACTTCAATGGCGAGTGAAAAAGGTTTAATTTCGGGCTTCACTTGAAACTGTAAAGCGTAATAAAATATTGCCTGACGGTCGCTTTAACATAAAACGTGTGTGAATCGACTTTATCTCGTACAGGCACAATATCATGTCCGAAGTGGATGTTTTGCCAAGGGACGTGCGGCGCGATTCACTATAAATTGATTTGGAAAAGACCAAAAAGCGTGCAGATTTTAGCCCCCAAAAGCCATTTATTGCAAGGAGCAGTTCCTTTGCAAAGAAAATTGCTTGAACCCGTAATAGTCCGGGAAAATAGTCTTGGGGCCATGTTGGAATGAGGAAGACGATTCATAACAAGTGTACACATTTTTATCGAAAAAAAACATAGTTTTTGTGAAGATTTAGCTGTAATGTTTATTTATTATGAAAATTTGGTCCCTTACAATTAAATATGAAACATTACTTTGAGCATATGTGCACCTCGTGCTGCTTTACTGACTATCAAACGATGATCGTAAGTTTTGATGACATTTTCGCATATTTCCGGCGTTATTAGGCGTATGTTGGCTCGAATATTGGTTTTTAATGCTTCAGTAGTCTGGGGAGCGTCAGCGTAAACACGATCCTTCAGAAATCCCCAAAGGAAGAAATCACAAGGAGTCAAATCATACGATCTCGCCGGCCAATTTATGGGTTCATTTCGTGAATAAATAATAAAACGTTCGGCTGATGTGTATGACGCCATGGTTAGAATTGTAAAAGACCAAACTGTTATAATCTGTCAATATATGGACCTGAAGTTGGTGATTAATAAGAGTTAATGCCAATTCACATGTGTACACTTGTTATGAATCACCCTTTAGGCCATCCAAGTTAGGAGGGAAAAACCAAGGAAATGAGATTTTAAAATTTAATATTAATAGTCAAGGAGAAAAATGATGAATTTGAGTACGATCTGATCTATTCGGAAGACTGCGAAGAGGAGAAGACTGAAAAGGAACATATTGATTTGAGGAAAACCTATTCATAGACTGGAAAAAAAGAGAGCGCAGGGACTCATGTCACTAAGACCACAAGGCTTTGGGGCAGTTCAAGCTAAACGGGACTTGCTACTATTTCAAAAGTATGATTTCAAAACTAAAACATACGCCAACATTACTCCCCATCATACTTTTTAACCGACTTCCAAAAGAAAGAAGGTTATCAATTCATCGCGTAAATTTTTTTTTGCTTTTTTTGTATGTTCACGCATAATTTTTAAGCTGAGATAGATAGAAGAGTTCTGTTTTTTGACAAATGATGCGTCTTTCTTCCAGTTAGGTCCCGTTTAAAGGATAAGAAATTCAAGTAACGGTAAAGGACTTTTACCGTTAAAACTAAAAAATTTCCTACTTTGACCCGGATTTTTCAGCATAACTGATCGACGCGCATAAGGATTTTGATTATAGAGGTTTCAAACGAAGGACAACATATTTATCTAAAATGTATCGGAACTAAATTGAAATCCCTCCAAGGACTCTGTAGATATTAACAGTTAAATATGATACATTGATAACGAGGAATTGAATTTAAATATTTCGTACGAAAAGTGCCAATTAGTCGGCACTCTGCAAGGATTTGTTAGAGATACCGAGTCCTTTGGTAAAGGATGATAAAAATGATCAGTATCTTTAATTTTCTACATAAACGGGACATTTAAGTCCATAATTTCTACCGGAAATAACCAATAAATTAATTTTAAATGTGGCATAAATACAATTCAACAATAGTTAAAGGAAACATTTCAGGATGCTTTTCTCTTCTACATTCATTCTTTGCTTACCAATGAGCTTGGTATACGATCCTTCTTACATCCTAAGACGCAAACGTTACATAAAGAATTATAAAATTCCCCGAAGCAATAATAAGGATTGAGTGATTGCAAATTATAGAGTTGACTCGTTACTTTCCAGTTAATATTATATGTACATTACAACATATGCCCAGAAATCTAAAATTAGTGCTTTTCATACTTAAAAACCGGCGAGAATCGCAACCTGAAAAGAGATGCGTTTCCTGCTATACTTGATCATAACTGTACAGATGAAGATGAAAATGCATAGCCGAGTTTTCATTGAACTATATGGTATGATTTTATTGAAACTTTCATGAAAATTAGGTGCGATAATTAACTGAAAACGAATGCGATGGGTATAGAATAAACGTGAACGAATGATGCGGTTAAGAAGGATATTTTTAAGTAAATTTAATTTCATGAGATTGATTGCGGAGTGAACTTAATGTTTACATATACAAATACACATGTCTATACATATATATATATATATATATATATATATATATATATATATAGATAGATATATATATATATATATATATATATATATATATATATATATATATATATATATATATATATACATATATATATATATATATATATATATATATATATATATATATATATATATATATATGGATATATATGTGTATGTATATATAGATACATATATATATATATATATATATATATATATATATATATATATATATATATATATATATATATATGCATATATATATATATATATATATATATATATATATATATATATATATATATATATATATATATATATATATATATATGTATATATATATATTGTTATATGTACAAATAATTCTACGAGCTACTGTCGCAATTGTTTTCACAACAATTAAGAACATCAACAAAACGAATTTACTCGAAACCATGAGAACCTACCAAGCATGAACAACATCTGAAAGTGAGTCACTGCTCCATTCATTGCGCTGCTGGAATGTTCCCGCTAATTCACCAATGTACGAGAACTGAGTTGAATGATTAGATACCCTATATAAAGGCGAGCTGAATGAATGCGGAAATCATTCATCCGACCGCGATAAGAACTGCGATAGTGTGTGGGAAGCGATATTGTTCGAGTAATAGAAAAGTGATTTTCGTAATAGTGAAGTGATTTTCGTAATAGTGAAGTGATTTAGAAGACAATTGCGATAAGAAATTTATGGACAAGTGTTCGATTCTTAATAGTGAAAATTAAAATTAGTGAAAGTGTTAAACTGATTATTGTGCATTTTTGCAATTAAATAAACTCTTTTAACTTAAATTAAAAGACATTCCGTTTCACTTTCCCGGAACATTAAAATTATTGGCCGCGAACCATAACACGCGACAATGGTGTCGAGAAGTGAGATTAAAATTTTGAAAGTGAAAATTTGAACATTTTTATAGTGCACAATAGTAAAATTTAAAGAAACATTAACAATGCCACGAAGCCTAAACTTAAAAATTAATGAATTGACCATGTCGGAGCTCAAGGAGGAGTTGGAACAGCGAAATCTACCCACACAAGGTACAAAAGCCATACTAATTGCACGCTTGCGTGATGCAATCGAGTCGGAAGGGGTGAATCTAGATTCGGGTGAGCTCTCTGATGCGGAAAAAGGCGCAGAAGGTGGAGAAGTAGAAACACTCAAATTAAAGGAGCCAGAAATTGTGCTAATGCAAATGTTAATGCTGATGTCATCCAGTCTAACGGCGAAGCTAGATGAACAATCCACGAAGCTAAATGAACAATCAGCGAAGCTAAATGAACAATCAGCGAAGCGAAATGTACAATCAGTGAAGCTAGACCAACAAACGTTCGAAATCAAGGCAGACATCGCACAGAAGCTGGAGAAACATTCAACTGATTTGAAGGCAGATTTGGAAAAACAGTCTACCGAAATAAAAGCAGAGCTCAGTAGTCTCAACAACCAAATTAAATGCGTCGAGGAAAAGGTTTACCAGGTCGAGCAGAGAGTCAACCATGAGATCAGCCAGGTCGAAGAGAGAATCAACCACGTGATGGAAAACATGAAAAAGGAACTGGAAGCAGCGAAGGCAGTAGTAACCACCTCACCAGCTCCCCTTACAGCCGCAGCGCAAAGCTCGTCCAGAAATGTGCAAGCACCAATATTCGATAGGCAAACGGCCTGGAGTATTTACAAAATCCAGTTTGAAGTAGCCGCTAGGATAAATCACTGGAATGAGCAGGAACAAGCAACTGCATTAATTCTTGCTCTAAGAGGCCCAGCTGCCGAGCTTTTGCAGACTATCCCCGTTGAGCTGCATTCAAACCCGGCTGATATAATGAATGCGCTGGACATGCGTTATGGAGACGATCATCTGAAGCAGATTTACCGGGCACAGCTACGGCATCGGATGCAGAAGTCTGGCGAAACCTTGCAGCAGCTAGCACAAGACATTGAGCGACTGGCGCTTTTGGCTTACCCAGCGTACGACCCAGAACATCGAGATGACGTAGCAACAGAAGCATTCATCAGCGCCTTAAAGGACAAGGAATTGCAACAAGCCGTGCGGTTAGCTCAAAAACAAACGGTTAAGGACGCATTGATTTATAGTCTTAACTTTGAGGCAACACAAAATGTGACTCGTACCACTGCCTGGGTCCGTGAAGTAGTGGCAGACGAATGCAGGTGTGAGCGCGTGGAAAATGAGCGCGAGCCGCAGGCAAATGGAGCGCCTAGATGCTGGGATTGCGGTGAGAAGGGGCGCCTGCAAAGAGACTGCAAGAAGCGAAGAAGACGGAGCCATTGTCCAGGATGGTGGAGATTCAGACCGTGTCAGGAGCCTAGAATGGAGGCCCATCAAACCGCAAGGGCCAACTTTGTGGGGCAAACGTTAGCTAGGAGGATCAACATCCCCAGTACCCCCATCACCGTGCCAAGGCAACATCGTGGAGAAGCAAACAGATGCCTTCCTGGTCAAGTTGATGAAGAACATTGCACCATAACAAACGACACTGGTGCAACCCGATCGAATATCCGACCAGACCTAGTGAGGCCCCAACTACTTCACAAGGGCATAGTTCATGGAAATGCTGACGCCCTATCTCGTCGCCCATGTCCAGCTAACTGCAAGCATTGCCGGCGGATTGAGGCAAAGGAGCCGACCGTTGATCTGCGAGTGATAACGGCCGGATTCGATGAAGGTTAGTCAGCGGAGGAGATTCGAAATGCCCAGTTAGCCGATGAAGACATCGGACCATTGCTCGTATGGAAGGAGACAACTGGGCGACCGGAGTAGAAGGACGTTTCAATGCATGGCGCAATCCTGAAAAGCTATCGGGCACAATGGAACTCCCTGCAGGTAGAGGGTGGCGTACTCAAGCGGAAATGGGAAACGGCGGATGGCAGCTCCAATAGCCGAATCCACGATGCGGTTAAGGAAATGCATGAAGGATCCTCGGGAGGCCACCTTGGTGTTAACAAGACCTTAGCGAAATGTGCGAGCTGCTGGGAATACGGAAAACGAGGACAGCACCACTGCATCCCCAATCCGATGGAATGGTCGAACGTTTCAACGGCACTCTTGATAAACACCTGGCCAAGATGGTTGACGAGAACCAAAGGGACTGGGACCGACACATTCCACTATTTTTGATGGCGTACAGAGCTGCCGAACATGCATCGACGGGCCAAGCCCCAGCCAAAGTCATTTTTGGAAAGACTATTCGTCTGCCAGCTGATATAAAGTTTGGAACACCCCCCGAGAAACCCCAAACCATCTCAGAGTACGCAAGTGAGCTAAGACAATGGTTGAACCAGATACATTGGAGAGTGCGAAAACACCTCGAATCGGCTGCTGACCGCATGAAGACCAGGTATGATCTAAAGGCTAATTCTACTGGCTTCCAGCAAGATGACTTGGTGTGGCTATATAACCCGCAACGGCGAAAGGGTAGGTCTCCAAAGTTGCAACATAATTGGGAGGGACCATAGCGAGTTACAAAGCGAACATCCTAAGCCGAGAGCCAAAATGAAAATCGTGCACCTGGACCGTCTTGCCCCATATTACACCCAGGGGAAATTGACTACAAATAGCGACACATCTTTTCGGGGCGAAAAGAACTGAGGTGGGGGCAGTGTTACATGTACAAATAATTCTGCGAGCTACTGTCGCAATTGTTTTCACAACAATTAAGAACATCAACAAAACGAATTTACTCGAAACCACGAGAACCTACCAAGCATGAACAACATCTGAAAGTGAGTCACTGCTCCATTCATTGCGCTGCTGGAATGTTCCCGCTAATTCACCAATGTACGAGAACTGAGTTGAATGATTAGATACCCTATATAAAGGCGAGCTGAATGAATGCGGAAATCATTCATCCGACCGCGATAAGAACTGCGATAGTGTGTGGGAAGCGATATTGTTCGAGTAATAGAAAAGTGATTTTCGTAATAGTGAAGTGATTTAGAAGACAATTGCGATAAGAAATTTATGGAAAAGTGTTCGATTTTTAATAGTGAAAATTAAAATTAGTGAAAGTGTTAAACTGATTATTGTGCACTTTTGTAATTAAATAAACTCTTTTAACTTAAATTAAAAGACATTGCGTTTTCACTTTCCCGGAACATTAAAATTATTGGCCGCGAACCATAACACGCGACAATATATATATATATATATATATATATATATATATATATATATATATATATATATATATATATATATATATATATATATATGTATATTGCAGAGACATAAATATATATATATATATATATATATATATATATATATATAGATATATATATATATATATATATATATATATATATATATATATATATATATATTGTAGAGACATACATATATATATATATATAAATATATATATATATATATATATCTATATATATATATATATATATATATATATATATATATATGTATATATATATATATATATATATATATGTATATATATATATATATTATAAACATATATATATATATATATATATATATATATATATATATATATATATATGTATATAATATATATAAATATATATATATAGATATATATATATATATATATATATATATATATATATATATATATATATATATATAAATATATATGTGTGTGTGTGTGTGTGTGCGTATAGATGTATATATATATATATATATATATATATATATATATATATATATATATATATATATATATACATATATATATATATATATATATATATATATATATATATATATATATATATATATATATATATGCATATATATATGTATGTATTGTATATATATATATATATATATATATATATATATATATATATATATATATATATATATATATATATATATATATATATTGTCGCGTGTTATTGGTTCGCGGCCAATAATTTTAATGTTCCGGGAAAGTGAAACGCAATGTCTTTTAATTTAAGTTAAGAGTGTTTATTTAATTCAAGAAAATGCACAATAACCAGTTTAACACTTTCACTAATTTTAATTTTCACTATTAAAATAAAATCTAACACTTGTCCATAAATTTCTTATCGCAATTGTCTTCTAAATCACTTCACTATTACGAAACACACTTCCACACACTTTCGCAGTTCTTATCGCGGTCGAATGAATGATTCCCCCATTCATTCAGCTCGCCTTTATATAGGGTCTCTAAGTATTCACCCATTTCTCGCATATTGGCGAACGTTCTACCGAGAGGTACCTGGTAGGTTCGAGCAAATTCATGAATGGAGTGACGTCGCTTGCAGATGTTGATTATGCTTGTTGAATTTACTCGCGGGTTCGAGTAAATTCATTTGTTGACGTTCTTAATGATGATGAAAATAATTGCGACAGTAGCTCGCAGAATTATTTGTACATGTAATTATTTGTACATGTAACACTGCCCCCATCTCAGTTCTTTTCGCCCCGAAAAGATGTGTCGCCAGTTGTAGTCAATTCTTCCTGGATGTAATATGGGGCAAGACGGTCTAGATGCACGATTTTCATTTTGGCTCTCGGTTTACGGTGTTCCTGTATGCGATATACGACGTCGTTGATTCGCTTTGTGACTCGGTATGGTCCCTCCCAGTTATGTTGCAACTTTGGAGACCTGCCCTTTCGCCGTTGCGGGTTATATAGCCACACCAAGTCATCCTGCTGGAAGCCAGTAGAATTAGCCTTTAGATCATACCTGATCTTCATGCGGTCAGTAGCCGATTCGAGGTGTTTTCGCACTGTCCGATGTATCTGGTTCAACCGTTGTCTTAGATCACTTGCGTACTCCGAGATCGTTTGGGGTTTCTCGGGGGGTGTTCCAAACTTTATATCAGCGGGCAGACGAATAGTCTTTCCAAAAATGACTTTGGCTGGGGCTTGGCCCGTCGATGCATGTTCGGCAGCTCTGTACGCCATCAAAAATAGTGGGATATGTCGGTCCCAGTCCCTTTGGTTCTCGTCAACCATCTTGGCAAGGTGTTTATTGAGCGTGGCGTTGAAACGTTCGACCATTCCAACGGATTGGGGATGCAGCGGTGTTGTCCTCGTTTTCCGTATTCCGAGCAGCTCGCACATTTCGCCAAAAACTAGTGATTCAAAGTTTCGGCCTTGATCCGAATGTAATTCGCAAGGTACGCCGTACCTACTGACCCAATTTAACACTAGCTGTTCAGCTACGGTAGTTGCTTCCTGGTTGGGAATGGGGTAGACCTCGGGCCACTTGCTGAAATAATCGGCTACAACCAGCGTATATCGATTTCCCCAATCGGATTCAGGAAAGGGTCCTGCGATGTCAACAGCAATCCTTTCGAATGGCACGCCTACGTTATAGGTTTGCATTTGTCCTCTCAGTCGTCGCTTTGGGCCTTTGGCGGAAGCGCAAATTGTGCATCTGCGACACCAGTCCTCTACATCTTCTCGAGCGTGGAGCCAGTAGAACCTTTCCCGCGATTTCGCTAAGGTCTTGTTAACACCAAGGTGGCCTCCCGAGGATCCTTCATGCATTTCCTTAACCACATCGTGGATTCGGCTTTTGGGAAGTATAATTTGCATCCTATAGGAGCTACCATCCGCCGTTTCCCATTTCCGCTTGAGTACGCCACCCTCCACCTGAAGGGAGTTCCATTGTGCCCAATAGCTTTTCAGGGTTGCGCCATGCATTGAAACGTCTTTCCACTCAGGTCGCCCAGTCGTCTCCTTCCATACGAGCAATGGTCCGATGTCTTCATCGGCTAACTGGGCGTTTCGAATCTCCTCCTATGACCAACCTTCATCGAATTCCGCCGTTGTCAATCGCAGATCAACGAGCGGTTCCTTTTCCTCAATCCGTCGGCAATGCTTGCAGTTAGCGGGACATGGACGGCGGGATAGGGCGTCAGCATTTCCATGAACTCCGCCCTTCCGATGAACAATTTCGTAGTCGTATGACTGCAATCTTTCGATCCATCTCGCAACTTGTCCCTCGGGGTTTTTGAAGTTGAGCAACCATCTCAGTGATGCATGGTCCGTTCGAAGAACAAATTTCTGGCCATATAGATACTTGTGGAACTGCTTGGTGGCCTCTATTATAGCCAATAGCTCCTTCCTGGTCACGCAGTAATTTCTCTCACTTTTTGAGAGAACTCGACTGTAATAAGAGAGGACTCTTTCTTCGCCATTGATCTGCTGGGAGAGTACAGCTCCAATACCGCCGTTGCTTGCATCGGTGTCAACTACAAACATTTTTCCGGGTTTCGGATACGCCAGCACGGGTGATTCACACAGCTTTTCCTTCAGGGTCTCAAAGGCTGTCTGGCATTGTTCATTCCAGACATACGGACGATTTTTCTCGGTTAGCTGATGGAGACACTTAGCTATTTTGGCAAAGTCTTTGACGAATCTTCGATAGTAGGTCGCCAGACC
The DNA here is from genome assembly GCA_963969285.1 of Odontomyia ornata. Lineage (NCBI taxonomy): Eukaryota > Metazoa > Arthropoda > Insecta > Diptera > Stratiomyidae > Odontomyia > Odontomyia ornata. Next base: position 211,775,775 of record OZ017738.1, read on the forward strand.
CAGAAAACTTCGTAGTTGGCGCTTGTTGTTTGGTGTTGGCCAGCTTTTCACGGCTTCAATTTTCTCAGGGTCTGTTTTGACCCCTTCTGCTGATACGACGTGTCCCAGGTATTTTACTTCAGCTGCGAAAAGAGTACACTTCTCGGGACTAAGTTTCAAATTTGCCAGTCGCAATCGGGAGAAAACCTCTTCTAAGTTCCGCACATGCTCTTCGAACGTTCTACCGATGACGATGATGTCATCTAGGTATACCAAGCAGGTTTTCCAGGTTAGACCACGTAGCACATATTCCATCAAGCGTTCGAAAGTGGCTGGAGCATTGCAAAGCCCAAACGGCATCACAACAAATTGCCACAATCCGGTCCCAACTGAAAATGCGGTCTTCTCTCGGTCCTTCTTGTCAATTTCTACCTGCCAGTAGCCACTCTTGAGATCGAGTGTAGAAAACCATTTTGCGTCGGCTAAAGTGTCCATGATGTCATCGATGCGTGGGAGTGGGTAACTATCTTTCTTAGTGACGTCGTTAAGCTGCCTATAGTCGACACAAAAGCGAGTGCTACCATCCTTTTTCTTGACTAGAACTACAGGCGCGGCCCATGGACTGACAGAAGGTTCAATAACGCCTTGTTTTTCCATGTCCGAGATCAGCGCGCTCACTTCTCCTTGTTTGGCTATAGGGAGACGTCTCGGTGCTTGTCGAATCGGCTTGGCTCCCTGTGTATCTATGACGTGAGTGACCATACTCGTTCGGCCTTGGTCATCCGGGCTTGTTGAGAAGATGTCACTGTACTTGGTGACCAGATCAGAGGCTCGCTTGAATAGCTGCACCGGCAATTTGACTTGCTTCAATATTTCAGACGTGGATTCCCGGGCTTTGTCTGTGCCTTGCCTCCTTTTCCAATGATGGTTGTGAGTAGCTTCCAAAGACGTGATGGTGGAAACAGGCTGGCAGCTGCCGATGACTTCTCCCGCTTTGATGCTCGTGGTTGAATCTGCGGTGTTAAGGACTCTAACCGGCACATATCCGTTCCTTAAAGATCTTACAAGGCTACGTCCTACAATCAAACTGCGCAATGCGGACGTCTTCGTTGGCTCTATCAGATAAGATCGGTGGTCTCCTGAATCACCATCAAGCTTGGCCCATACAATGCTTTCGGAAGAATTCGGTACATCAGTGTCAGTACATACCACTACATTCATCTTGGAAATTTGGACGCTGGGATCCTCCATCAGTACTTCGACATTCTGCCATTTCAATACTCGTTTACCCAAATCCAACGTGATTCCATGTGGTCGCAGAAAATCCATTCCGAGAATGCAGTCATCCATAATATTCGCAACCAGAAAATTGTGTCGGAACACAAGGTCTCCCAACTGTATCCGGAGGTTGACCTCTCCATGAACAGGTGCAGTTTCTCCCGTAGCTGTCCGTAGTGAGAAAATTCTGCCCTTGTGAAGTTGTTGCTGTCTAACTAGGTCTGGTTGGATAATCGATCGGGTGGCACCAGTGTCGATTGTTATGGTGCAGTGTTCTCCGTCAACTTGACCCGGAAGGCATAAGTCCGCTTCTCCACGATGTAGTCTTGACACGGTGATGGTGGTGCTGGGGACGTCGATCCTCCTAGCCAACCTCTGCCCCACAAATTTGGCTCTTGCAGTTTGATGGTCCTCCATTCTAGGCTCCTGACACGGTCTGAATCTCCACCATCCTGGACAATAGCTCCATTTTCTTCGCTTCTTACAGTCTCTTTGCAGGTGCCCTTTTTCTCCGCAATCCCAGCATCTAGGCGCACCATTACCCTGCGGCTCTCGCTCATTTTCCACGCGCTTACACCTGCACTCGTCTGCCGCCACTTCACGGACCCGGGCAGTGGTACGAGTCGCATTTTTCGCTGCCTCATAGTTCAGACTAGAAACCAATGCGTCCTTAACCGTTTGCTTTTGAGCTAACCGCACGGCTTGTTGCAATTCCGGGTCCTTTAGTGCGCTGATGAATGCTTCTGTCGCTGCATCATCTCGATGTTCTGGGTCGTAGGCTGGATAAGCCAAAAGTGCCAGCCGCTCAATGTCTTGGGCTAGCTGCTGCAGGGTTTCACCAGACTTCTGCATTCGATGCCTTAGCTGTGACCGATAAATCTGCTTCAGATGATCGTCTCCATAACGCATGTCGAGCGCATTCATTATAGCATTCGGGTTTGAGTGCAATTCCACGGGGATCGTCTGCAAAAGCTCGGCAGCTGGGCCTCTTAGAGCAAGAATCAGTGCAGTTGCTCGTTCCTGCTCATTCCAGTGATTTGCCGTTGCGGCAGCTTCAAACTGGGTCTTGTAAATACTGTAGACCGTTTGCCCATCGAATATTGGTACTTGCACATTTCTGGATGTGCTTTGCGCTGCGGTTATAAGCGGGGCTGGTGAGGTGGTTACTACTGCCTTCGCTGCTTCCAATTCTTTTTTCATGTTTTCCATCTCATGGTTGATTCTCTCCTCGACCTGGCTGATCTCATGGTTGACTCTCTCCTCGACCTGGTATACCTTTTCCTCGACGCATTTAATTTGGTTGTTGAGACTACTGAGCTCTGCTTTTATTTCGGTAGACTGTTTTTCCAAATCTGCCTTCAAATCAGTTGACTGTTTCTCCAGCTTCTGTGCGATGTCTGCCTTGATGTCTGCCTTGATTTCGAACGTTTGTTGGTCTAGCTTCGCTGATTGTTCATTTAGCTTCGTAGTTAAATTGGATGACTGTTCATCTAGCTTCGCAGTCAGACTGGATGACATCAGCATTAACATTTGCATTAGCGCATTTTCTGGCTCCTTTGATTTTGGTGTTTCTACTTCTCCACCTTCTGCGCCTTTTTCTGCATCTAAGAGCTCACCCGAATCCAGATTTCCGCCTTCCGACTCGATCGCGTCGCGCAAGCGTGCAATCAGTATGGCCTTTGTACCTTGTGTGGCCAGATTTCGTTGTTCCAACTCCTTTTTGAGCTCCGATATACTCAATTGATTAATTTTTAAATGCAAATTTCCTGGCATTTTTATTGTTTTCTGCTATTTTTCCACCAGTATCCACGTTAATTCTCACTATTGTGCACTTCAAAAATGTTTAATGGTTTTCACTTCCAAAATTTTCTTTCTTACTTCTTGACACCATTGTCGCGTGTTATTGGTTCGCGGCCAATAATTTTAATGTTCCGGGAAAGTGAAACGCAATGTCTTTTAATTTAAGTTAAGAGTGTTTATTTAATTCAAGAAAATGCACAATAACCAGTTTAACACTTTCACTAATTTTAATTTTCACTATTAAAATAAAATCTAACACTTGTCCATAAATTTCTTATCGCAATTGTCTTCTAAATCACTTCACTATTACGAAACACACTTCCACACACTTTCGCAGTTCTTATCGCGGTCGAATGAATGATTCCCCCATTCATTCAGCTCGCCTTTATATAGGGTCTCTAAGTATTCACCCATTTCTCGCATATTGGCGAACGTTCTACCGAGAGGTACCTGGTAGGTTCGAGCAAATTCATGAATGGAGTGACGTCGCTTGCAGATGTTGATTATGCTTGTTGAATTTACTCGCGGGTTCGAGTAAATTCATTTGTTGACGTTCTTAATGATGATGAAAATAATTGCGACAGTAGCTCGCAGAATTATTTGTACATGTAATTATTTGTACATGTAACAATATATATATATATATATATATATATATATATATATATCTATATATATATATATATGGCTACGTGTGTATGTGTGTGGTTGGTTGTATGTGTGAGTCTACATAGGATATAACAAAATTTGTGCCTAGGGGTCGCAGCTCTGCTTCGATTTACGCCAAATTTTCAGCAATATTCCTGTTCTGGCCATAGTATAGCTCCAGTTCGTACCAAAACTAGTAAAGATTTATTCAATTGTGTGATAAAGCTCAGAATGAAAAATCCAAACTCGAACAACTTGAAACGAAATGACGGCCGCTCAAATGTTTAAAAAAGTTGAACGATAAACAAGCACTTCAGGGTCAGGTCGATTCCGAAATTCGAAAATTTCTCAAGGCTACAATTCATATTGGATTATTATGAAATTTGAAATCAAGGTAGACATTGATGAGATCATTGATTAAATGTACCAGAATTAAATTCGATTCCTATGAACGCTGCAGATTTTAGCCGAAGTGGTTTTTGCATTGTAGTAAAAAATTATATTTTAATATATGAGAGCATGATACAATGTATTCAAGAAACTAAGTTTTGAATGGTTTGAAATGGAAAAATTTGCCACTGAAAAGGGTGAAATAAAAAACTTTTAGAAAAAAAAAGAAAACTGACTTCGGAATGCCCTAAAAAGGATGAAATAAATTTTATGGAAGCGGTGCCAAATGAATTTCCCCATTTCAACATAAATACTTCCAACATCTGCACCATCACGAAAAAAATGATATGGCACCGCTTCCATAAAATTTATTTCATCGTTTTTAGGGCATTCCGAAGTCAGTTTTCTTTTTTTTTCGAAAAGTTTTTTGTTATCAAATACAGAGACGAAGAGCCATAGGAGATGTTAAATTATCATCTGATACGTCCAGTGAATCAAGCAGCCTTTTAGATGAGGAAAAGGTGCTTCGAGAAGTGAGTGCGTAACGAACGTTCGTTGGTCTCTTTCAAGTGTACGCTTGTTTACTCGTTGCTTGGCTTAATAGCCTGCTTCTGATTGGCTCCTTTCCAAATTCACTGTATGTGTGCTTTATTTGAAATGCCGCAATCATTCGGGCTTTAAAAGTCTCGTATTTAAGCTTTTAGCAATCTTGTATTTGGGTTACTCTTTGGTTGCACGTATTTATCTTACTCTTTGTCAAATTGTCCACAACGAGGACGACGACGATGATGGTGTTGAGGTTGTTGATGATGTTGTCGTTGATGTTGATGATGATATTGTCGTTGATGATGATGATGATGATGTTGTCGTTGGTGATGATGATGATGTTGTCGTTGCTGATACTTTTACTCCTTGTCGTTTGCTTAGGTCCGCTCAAGTATGTCAGCTCTTGAGAACCTAGGAGAACGGACTTCTCAGGTATGTTATATCATGAGAAGCTCGAAGAACGGCTCAAGCAAGTTTTACATTTTCTCGAGCCAATTACCCGAGCCTATGATGTGGGAAATCGGCCGGCAGGCGAAAATCCCTCGGGGGACGAGGACCTGCTTGCGCCGTGACGGATGTGCTGACGTTGGAGCGATCCATGGCGCCACAAGGCCGAGATTTTTCCTCAGGAATTCGTTAACGATATCGAATAAATAATGTTATTCCAACGGGACTACTTGCACGGATGAGAGAATCGCGAAAGTGACAGAGCTCCGAACCAGGAAAATAAGCGAAGGTGGATGCTAGGAACGAGTTCTTGTTGAGTATTTGAACGGGAAGCACTTGTTCACTGGATTGTAGGTATAAGGACGAATCTTACGCCCAACGAAACTTTGAATACGAAAGTGAATCCACTGGTAGTGTGCGGGCACTAGCATGATTGTGATTTCATATTAGGTGCAATCAATAAGTTACATTACATGCACGAGTGGGTTAAGAATTGAGAGGCCATCCGCTTGGCGACGCATAGCGAAGAATTGATGAGTGTCCCATCTTTGGCTCTGCACGAGTGTAGCGAGTCAAGTGTTTGCATCGAGTAGCTAAGAAACAAAATGTCCATTTAGTGCGCGCTGAGAATAAAATTCAGTTTATGACCTAGAGGCCCGACCGCGAATCCGCTGTGCATCTTTCGCGAATACTTGGCTCCAATTTAATAATCACGACACGCCAGCTGTGCTGATAATTTAATGCTACTGTATTTCCGTGATTTTCTCCTATTCTTATCAGCACATTCTTTGGATATACGATTATGGTTGCCTTGAGTTCGGTATCTAGCGAAAACACAAAACAGGCCATTATCGTAATTTTATCGCTGAAACACCACAAAACACTGGCACAGCTCACTCATCCCAATCCTATGATCAGAGTTCCTTCATCAACGGCAATTTTCATTGAAACACACATCCACCGTTCACCGAACCCCAAGGAATTTCAGATTACAAATGAATTCAGTTGTTACTGCATGATCTTCATACAAGTAGTGCATAGATTGCTTGTACTCGCCGATTTCGCATCATTCGAATTACAATTACACAAGAGATGAATGGTCCCATGTTCAAATAACAAGAGATTGCAAGATTATTGGCGTCGTGAGTGAAGTGAAAATTAACGATGATCGCGAAATTAAGCCAACTTTGGTAATAAGTCCTTGGAATGAATAAGGGCTAAATGGATCTTACGCGGACGACAACCAAGTGCAAAAATGTGACGATGTGATTCGAACTTCGAGTGGAAAATTTGAATTCATATATGCCTCAAGCAATTGCCAGTATTTAGATTTCCAACTTTTTGGTGATCACTTTCACGATGGGTTTTGTGGAAACAAAGTTGATGATTGTAAATCTGTTAGATAAGTCAAGTCAGCCAAAATTTGCGGCACCATTTGTCTTCTGTTCCGCATATAGGATCTCGACACCCCCCTCGTGAATATAACTTCAACAAAATGGGTTCCTTTTCTTCCACTAAAATTTCAAGTGAAATAATCATAAAATGCATTCAGATGAATTCAGTGTGGAATGCGTTCGTTACTCGTATCTTAAAATTGTTTTCCCTATTCGAGCCGTATTCTCAAGCGCATGTTTTCCCACGAGAGCCCTCACGATTATGCACTGAGACGAGGACGGTCCCAAAAATACCCGACAAAGAAAACCGGTCCCAAAAAGAACCGTTACCCGCCATTGAATATAGTTGAGAAATAGGAAAAGTATGTGCGATTCAGAGCGGGACCCGCGACGCGTGAAAATGGGCGAAGAGTGGCCTCCCTCGTCATGATGCATCTTCATTGTCATCGTCGTAATAGTAAATAAATGAAAAGCAAGTATTTACTTTCGAGTGTGGAAAATCTCAAGCGAAATTCAAATGAAGAACATGGTATATGCCGGATCCTTGACCCCTTCCTGCTTCGCAATGATTTCGTCTTTGCAATGTCGTTTTGTTTCACGACGGGAAAGTGAAATCATTTTGTGGATAACAAAGTGTTTTCTTGAGAGAAGGAATATCTGTTTTGGGGGGAGATTCGACGATACAGATTGTTTGTTGATGAATTTCGATTGTGAGAATGTTGTTAGCTATGGTTGCTGCAATTAAGGCAAGAATACCGAAATTGAATTGTCTGACTAGGCAGTACTGCGGGGCAAATTCATTGGAAACTTTTGATGCAACCATATTAAGTTTCTTAGCAAAAAGCTCTTCAAATTCGATGAGTCTTGACGTAAATGGTGACGCGATAGAATGCATCGTAGTCACAGTCGCGCTTTCAACGAGAACTGGTGAGTGATCGCCTTTAATTCAATTTTGCTGTAGATTATCATTGGTAGAAGTCCTTAGCTGAAGGCGGTCATGTTCGAAGTCGTCAATTTGGAAGCCGAAACGCGTTTACTGATGCCCACGTGACTAATGAAATAAATAGATATCAACATCACGTGGATTTTTTTTAACGGCCTTACCCCAAACTTGCTTCAGTTTCTTGCATTGCGATGGATGGTTCGTACTGTGGTTTTGGCTGAGGATAAGGACTTCTTAAAATCAAGCATGGCACAGCAACGCAATTAATGAGAAGGGGGTAGCCAACCATAATTGTATAACCTTGCCAAGTACATGTATTAGAGCGAAGCGTTTGCTGGAGTTCATCACTATAACTAGCCTTCAATTTTATTATAAAACCATTGTGATTTTGGGAATGCGTGGATGCTCAGTCGTCAGATGCTAGAAGCGTGTATCTGCGTATATGTGACGGTGCCCGAATAGACTTATTTTTAAATAAAACGTAGTGGCGTTTAGACCACGGATTGCAAACATTTATATTTCAAATTGGTAAAAGTTAACTCCCAGGCAGTGAATCGCTAATTATACATTCGAATTGTATTTGTGTTTTCTTTTGTCTATCACGGCATGAGATGATCAAAGGAGAAAAATGCTCAATTATATAGGAATCAAAACGAAACCCGCAAAGATATTACTAAAACCCATCCTTCGCCGTGTGGAAATTCTTGCTCAAGCATCCATAGGGACTTAACTTCCTACTCTTCCTGTGTCAAACATCATTTCTCGAACCTGCGCTACAATCACTTCTTGACAACGACATTTCATTTGGCAGAACTAAAAGCGAAGTGAAAGGTTTTTCAATGGTTTGTCTACTGCAAAAGGTATTATTGCCAAATTAGGTTTTGTAATTTGTATTAAATCTAAGACAACAGAAGGAATAAACTACACTTATATAATCCTAATATTGCAATATTAGAACTTACTATCTGGCCAAGTCAAAAAAAAGATACCCCAGTTTCAAACAAATACGTTTATGTTTTCTTTTGTGTTATTTTCAATTGATAGAATGAAATTTTATTATTACATTCTAATAGAGTATACTATCTTTTATCAATTAATCCGTGAAAATATGCATGTGGAAGAAAATATATTCATGCAAAAGAAAACACTTGGTGCATTAGGGAACACGACATTCGTTTTAAGAAACTATTATTAAAACAAACTTATATTTTTGAGTTAACACTGAAAATATTACAAACTTATATTTTAACACCTTGAAAAGAAGAAAAAATGAAAGTTTATTAATTGATATAATCTAATCAATTGTCTTATACCAATTGGAAAAATGTTTATAATTAGCTCTGCTTTAACAATACACAAATTCCTTTATTATCCAAATAATCTCTTATTGTCTTGTCCATAGTATCCAATTGACGATAGAGTCAAAGATTTTCAAAAGAACGAATAAATATTTTTGTTATACTAAAGTAAAAAGAATGAATAAAATGAATTGTTAAACCTTACCCGACGCTCTTTCCATTTCTCTCGACATAACCGAGTATAGAACCCGCAACGATGGCAGGCTCCTCCTACAACATGGGCTAGCCATCGGCGGCGCTCCTCCGTTTCTTTGTTTAACAGGGGCTCTTGCCGGGTAGAGTGGCCCTTCGCTCGCGTGCCCGCAGATGTAATAGAGTTATGTGATTCCATCACATACCTAATTCTATAACATAAATTGGCCGCGTCTATATCTCTCATTTGATGAAAAAATTCATGCAAATTATGTTTGTATGAGTTTTCCACTCAAATGGGAAATATATGGCCAAGTCTTCGGTTGGATCTTGATCCGATTGGGAGGGTGCGAGGGGGAACCACCTCAATCTGGATGCCCCACTCTTATTTGTGGGCCATAAGAATCGTCGGTAACGACGAAGTCCTCCTAAGTCCGTTTGTCTTCCCCAGGTCCAGTTTGGTCTTTGCGTTAGCAATTTCCGACCCTTAGTTGATTACTTCCTCGACATTTATTTGACCCCAGAAATTCGTGAATGCGAAACTCTTTTGCAGTGGGTCCTTAAGCTGAGGGGAAAAACCCGCCCCGCGACACCGCAACGCTAGTCTGTTAGCGCATTTACGCGTCCTTAGACAAGGCCAATCTCAGCGGATCCCAACATCCTCTTCTGCTGAGGCAGCAGACCATCGCTGCAGTCCTTCACGGACATTTATATACACCTACTTTCACTACAAAATGGCGCCCACCGTGGGGCCCGAAAAGCCTGGCTGTATCATCAGTCGTTAGTACGAGACAGACGAACGTCTCTAGGTGACTCTACAAGGTGTCCAAATTTTTGGCGGGTAGGTAACTTTTAAGGGATATTGCACTAATTGTGCCGCAGCAACTTATAGCTTCCAAACGTGTGTTATCCTTCGACATCAATATCGTTTGGACCTGCTTTTGATTTATACATTGGTGGTTTACCACCATTGTATGACTAGCAAGGCCAAATGATATTAGAGTCCTTTCGTGTATTCGGAAGTTTTTACCCAATATCATTTTTGATGCGACTTCTGATCTGCACCCCAACCCAATCGATGCCCAAGTGTCTTCCAGTACATGGATTTTGATTTCACGTGATTGAGTGCTTAGCTAGTCCATGAATATCCATGATAAGACACGCACTGCTTGCGGGTCAGACTTCACCCTGGGCAGACAAATTGTACCTGGTCAAAACTTGGGTATGAGAGAGCACTTCTGAGCCCCGATTCTTATGGTGCATGAAGTAAGTAGTCCCGGTGACGCGAAGGAAGAGCGTACCATTCATGACCTTGCCTGTGAAAGGAAAGGGACCGATAATAGGGAAAGACGGAATTTGATATTGATACCGAGAAGAATAAAAATTTACTAGATTTTAAATCAACACTTTATTAAGTCCATCTATAATTACGTATTTTAATATTTATTTGTTTATGTTTATTTATCTGCATTTTTTTTTTGTGAGGTGTTAGTTTATAGCTTGCCATTGACGGCCACTTTTCAATTTAAACCGTACTTCTTTTTTCAGATCTACTTTTAGTATCACATAATGAACATTTCAAACACATGTCGGCTTTGCATGCGGATTGGCGACGAAATGTACCCGCTATGTGATTTTTCGGTCGAGGAAGTGAGAGGAATTACTGTCGTTAGCTATCAAGATTAATATGGTTTTTGAAGATGGCTCACCAGACCAAATCTGCGGTGACTGTTACACTGAAATGGAACGGATCTACTCCTTCATGCGTCACTGCAAAGAGACCGAGACGGCGCTACAACGATTCAGATCGGCACGAGGACCTCGAGACCCAACCATGAACCAGCCGACCCAGATTCGAAGAGCAGACTACCTTTCGTCTGAGGCCCCAGATCCACCATCTCGACCCATGCCTGGGGACACCTGGGATCTTCAACCATCAACCAAGCCAGGAGATCTTCCACCACCGAAAGTATATCAGACAGTGGCTGGCTGGAAACTGGTGTTTACAGGCCAGAATGGCCCTTCAACCATTGGTGCCTTCCTGTGGAGAGTCGAAAATATGGCTTGGTCGCACCTGGGGGGAAACATGAGAGCCGTCACACGCTGCACCCAAATGTTATTTAGTGGAAGCGGTTATTTGGCGGTTTGTCGATACTTCCCCAACGTTTGACTGGGAGGCGTTGAGGCGTGCAGCACTGCGAGAGTTTGCACCAGTTGAGGGGGATGACTTCTTAAAGCAGCGAGCCCGGAACAGACACCAACACGCGCAGGAGACCGTAGATGACACGAAGTCCTGTGTTACCTGTTGGAACGTCTGATAAGACCCATGCCAGAGTTTGAGTTTCTCAGCCTCTTCTGGGAGGGGATCAGGCTGGAGCTGCGGGAGCTACTGGTGTTCGTCCTGCGTCACAACGTGCATGCGCTTCGCGCGTCCGCAAAAGCTCTTGAAGCTGTACAATACTCCCAGGTAATTTCTCCAGCCGGCGAGAGCCATCAGAACGACGCTCAGTAGCTGAACACAGCGTGACTGCTTTACCCGCGCCAGCTTGTCTCAGACCGTCTATAACGGACAGCGCGTCGAAGGCCATCTCTCCATTATCCACAGAACTAGACCATCAACATCAAACCAAACTACACGAACTGGTCCTTAAGTTTGGAACTGCCGGCAGACAGCACATCACTTTACCGCATGCCAGACAGAGGCTAACATCTTTTGTCTCCGTTGTGGGAAACCATTTACATGTACCAATTGCAAGAAGTCAAAAAACTTGCTAGCGAGTGCTCACCACAGCCAGTAGCAATCGCGACAAACCAAGCAACGGAACAGAACTCCGTACCGTCTACTAACAGTTCCACTACAACAAGTTCCTCGTCAGTAAACCCACTAGAGCCAAACACCACGATACCTTTGCTGGTTCACGATGCAGCAGATGCCACATCTCCGGAGGCCTCTCCACAGACATTGTTGAAGCGACCACCTCAGGTACTGCCTGAAAAGCCCCGCCAGCCACGGACTCGTGCATTGATAATATTCCATATTAAGTTGCAGGAATATATTGCTGCACGAGAGAGGCTTTTGGAAGAGGTTACCCCACTCCAGCACAAAACTAAGTGGTCAACTCGTCGTTGGAGGAGCTTCCGCAGGAGAGTGCGCCTCTGTCGCCAAACTTTAAAATTATGTAACATCTCGGAGGTTTCTGAGAATGACACTCGACCTTACGCACCAGTCAAAGTGTTTGGAGAAGTCACAGTTGCACTGATTGACACGGGTGCAAGTATTAGCGGCTTTGCCTCAAGCCTCGGCTCAAAGGTACTCCATCAACACGCTACGGCGGTGTAACCTTAGCGCTCTGAAATCAGCACAGCTGATGGCATCAATCATCCCATCCAAGGTAGATTGACCCGTGACATTCAGAGGTCAAACTAAGGATATTACTTTCTACACTATCCCACCACTGACTCAGAACGTGTACCTTGGCGTCGATTTCGTCCTTCGATTTGGTTTGGCCCCCGACCTATCTACAGATTCACCTTTAAATACTAGATACGTCCATGAACTCGCTTCTATATCCGGCAGGCACGAATAAACGCCTAACGAACTACAACGTCCGGAAGCATCCATCGTTGCTTTTCCATCTTACGCTACGCAAGGCCTTGGCCGCACCACTCTGGTCTCACATGTCATCGATGCTGGCGATAGTAAGCCAATCAAGCAGAGACACTATGCAATCTGACCGGCCAAGGAAAAACTAGTGTACGCTGAGTTGGACAGGATGTTAGAGTTGGGGGTTATAGAGGAGTCCCAAAGTTTCTGGTTCTCACCGGTAACCTTGGTGGTGGAGCCAGGTAAAGTCCGTCTTTGTCTAGATGTCCAGAAAAGAAACGCAGTGACCAACAAAGACGCTTACTCTCTTCCGCTCATCGATGGAATATTGGGAAGACTGCCGAAAGCATACGACATTACCAGCCTCCATCTTAAAGATGTATCCTGGCAAATTCCACTCGATGAGGGGTCGAGGGATAAGACCGCCTTCACAGTGCCCTAACGTCCATTATACCAGTTCGTCACAATGCCTTTTGGCTTGTGTAACGCTCCGCAAATGAAGACCCGGCTGATGAACAAAGTAATTCCACCTCATCTGAAACATCAAGTGTTCGTGTACCTGGATGATCCTCTACTCATTACGGCAACGTTTGACCAACACCTCCTACTCGTGCAAGAAGTAGCCCTGCATATCAGTAAGGCGGGACTCACCAATAATGTACAAAAAAGTAAGTTTGTAATGAACGAAGTCCGATATCTAGGACATGTCATCGGGCATGGCACTATCAAAACGGATCCAGACAAAACTAGGGCGATTAACGAGTTCCCCTTACCAAAAACTGCTCAGCAGCTATGACGTTTCCTAGGAGTGTGTGGCTGGTACCGAAGGTTCGTTCGGAATTACGTCACAGTTTCAGCGCCTCTGTCGGTCATGCTCCGGAAAGGGAAGTTCATTTGGACCGAGCTTAGTCGAAAGGCACTTGAAGAGCTCAAACAAGCCCTGACATCTGCTCCAGTCTTGCACAGCCCCGACTTGAAGAAACCGTTCTCCATTCATTGTGACGAAAGTCAACATGGAGTGGGAGCCGTGATTGTACAATTGACCGAAGAGGGAGAGCAAGCTCCCATTGCTTTCATGGCCAATAAGCTGAACTCGGCCCAAAGGAACACCGTATCCGAGCAAGAATGTTTGGCAGCGGTGATGGCCGTCAAGAAATTCCACCAGTTTTTTGTGGTAGGGAGGTGAATGCCATTTATGCACAGAGTGTGGAACTCCCATGCGCGACTGGACTACCTACTAAACACCTCCCCTGTCAACCAGAGAACCCAGCCTGGAACCGTTTGACACATTACTTCGGGCCAGGTCTCGTTTTGTTACACCGTGGGGCGCCTTTCAGCTGAGGAGTCCCTTTCCTAGCGGGAGAGGAGAGGGGAAGAGGAAATGCCAGAAAAGCGATCTCCTAGCCCCAGTGCCCCCGGCTGCTGTGAGTCCCTTTTATATTTTAGGACTGCCCGAGCATAATGTGCCGCCTAGTTCCATTTGTCAACCGATTCGAGCATCACCGCAACTATATTATCCGAGGTGAGCTCTCCCGTCTCCCTGTAGAGTTCCCTTCGCTGCCTGATCCATTTTGAACACGCAAAAAATAAGTGACAGGCATTGTCCTCCTCTCCTGGGCAAAACCAACAATCGGGAGACCGTGACTTACCAATCTTATGCAGGTAAGACTGAAAACACCCATGCCCGCTCAAAAGCTGGGTCAGATAGAAGTCAGTCTCACCATGCCTTCGATTTAGCCACGGTCTCACATCCGGGATGAGGCGCGCAGTCCACCTTCCCTTCATGCAACTGACCCAAGACTGCTGCAAATCGTTGAGCGAGCGCTGTCTCTCGTCGCGGACAACTATCTCCCTCGCATCCTCGTTTCGGCGCAGGTAAATAGCGCGGCGCTCTCTAGCAAGGAGGGCGACAGGTATCACGCCTGTAATCACTCTCACCGCCGAGTCGGAGACTGTTGGATACGAAGATGCAATTGTCAGTGCTCCTTTTCTCTGTACCTGTGCCAAACGTTTTCGGTATACCTCCTTGCTGAGAGCGTCGCCCCATACCTCTGCCCCGTACATTAGCACTGACCCTACAGCATTCATCAAGAGGCGTCTTCTTGATGGGCTGGATCCCCCTACGTTGGCCATAAGTCGACTCAGGGCCGATATTCCCGAACCAGCCTTCTCAGCCGTTGCCCTGATTTGCTCAGAGAATTTCATCTTCGAGTCGATCAGTAGCCCCCGGTACTTCACCGCTGGCTTCGATTCGATTTGCATATCTCCAATACGGATCATCCTTACTCTAGGGATTCTCTTTTTTGTCAAGATGACCACTTCGGTTTTCTCCAGTGCTAAACTCAGCTCGCGAGCAGTCATCCAGTCTCTCACTCGGCGCATTAGCACACCCAGCCTAAGTTGTGCTTGTTCAACGGTGCGTCCAGCGACCAGAGCCGCAACATCATCCGCATAGCCGACCAAGCGCGACTCATCTGGCATCTCAAGTCTTAGTAGCTCGTCGTAAGACACGTTCCACAGGTCTGAACCAAGGATAGATCCCTGGGCAACACCCGATGTAATTTACATTCTTCGTTGGCCCTGTGTCGTGTCGTAGAGCAGGCTTCGGTCCTTTAGGTAGTTCCCCAAAAGCCACATTAGATATTCTGGAACTTGAAAAGAGTTTTTCAGCATATCCACCCATCTAGCGGAGTTAAAGGCGTTCCTGACGTCGTGTGTCACCAACAGGACGATCCGTCGCTTGGTGCGACTATGTGCCTCTGTCTTTTGGACCGCATTCACCACCTCTGCAATCGCATCAATGATAGAACGTCCTGCTCTAAAGCCGTACTGCCGAGGAGATAGGTCCCCAGCAGCACGAATCGCGTCAGTGAGTCTTCCCTTGATGAGTTTCTCTTGCACTTTCCCAGCCGTGTCTAGCATGCATAACGGGCGGTATGCAGACGGCGATCCGGGATTTTCCTTCCCCTTGCTGATCAGCACGAGCCTCGCCACCTTCCATCGTACCGGAAAACCCCGTCCCGTAGGCAAGCGTTGAATGTGCTGAGCAGCAAGTCAGGACAATGGTGATAGACGAGCCACAACGCCTCAGCTGGAACACCATCTGCACCTGGAGCCTTCCTCGCTTTCAATGAGAGGACTGCCTCCTCCAGTTCCGGCTGTGTGAAGAGTGGGCACTCTACTGCTGTTTCACCATGAACAGCGTCAACACGGACAGGATGGGCGGGGAAGAGAGCCCGCACTATCGCGTCCATCTTTTCCGCATCATGTATACAAGGATTCCCTAGGCCACCAAGTTTCCCCATGACCAGCAGACCAAGGCCCCACGGATCCTTGTTCACATTGTCCACTAGGTCTTGCCAGCAGCGAGCCTTGCTACTGTTGATCAGTTTGCGAAGGCATTTCCTGGCCGACTTATATGCTGCCACCTGGTTGCATGCCTCGTCACGGTCTCGCGCCCGTTGTGCCTCACGTCGAAGCTTGTGACACTCCCTTCGCTTTTCAGCGATTTCAGTTGACCACCAGTACACTGGGGGCTTGTCGTCCCGAAGTCTTCGACGGGGCATCGAAGCACAGCAAGCAGTCGTAATGATGCTCATAGTAGAGTTCACCACGTCTTGAGCTGCCAGTTCTTCCATCCCCTCCGAAGCTCCCTGCAGCGGCTCACCTGCTGTGGGAACCTTGACGAACCTCTCGACGTCCATCCTTCCGATGTTCCATACAGTTATAGAAGGCTGAGAGCACATACGTCGGGAGACAGCATCACTTATCTCAAGCCGAATGCACTGATGATCACTGGTTAAGTAGTCCTCTAACACTTTCCAGTTGTGTATCCTCCGTACTAAGGACTCCGAGGCGAATGTCACGTCCGGTATGGTTCCCTCACAATCAATACGGCGGAAGGTTGGCGTATTTCCGGAGTTTAGTACGACTAGGACCGTCCTGGCCGCTATTTCTAGGATTCATTTTCCCCGCGGATCCATCCGAGGCATGCCCCATTTGGTTGCTTTAGCGTTGAAGTCGCCCCCAACGAGCACTTTGCCCTCTGCGTTCGAGACAGCGCCCTCCAAAGCATTAAGCTTGGCTTGGAAAGATATTGATTCGTTAGGCGTTAGGTACACACTAAAGAAGGTGATCCCTGAGCACCGAACCCACACGAAACCATCCCCCCGTCCACAACTCTCCGCTTGAAAGTCACTGTTCCGAACCCAGATGGCAGCGGTACCAGTTTCAGCAGAATACCATAATGCAGGACTTTTATTATGGTGTTGCTCACTCAGCAGCAAGAAATCCGCCTTCATGTCCCTCGCAAACTGCTCAAGCAGATTTTGGGCGGTTGAAAGGCAGTATAGGTTTAGCTGCAGGATGCGAGTCATCGGAGTTCTGATTTTGACTTGGCTAGGGCTTCCTGGAACACCCGGCATTTTCCTGATCCCAAGACGTGTCCAAAATCAGGTTTCGGATCAGCATCCTTGCAAAGAATACAGTGTGCCTCCTTCGTACACTCTTTTCTTTTATGTCCCATTTCACCGCATTTGTAACATAGGGAACTCCTATCGGGTCCTTTGCATAATTGTGTGGTGTGACCATAACCAAGGCATTTAAAACATTGAAGAGGCGTTGCTCTTCGCCGTATCCTACAGACAACCCACTCTATTCGTACTTTGCTCTTGTTCAGGAATTGGTGAGCGTCCTTTTCGGTCAAGTCGACTATGGCCATGCGTTGTCCCCTGTTGTTTTCTGGTGTCAGTCTCGCTTTGATCCTTCCCCCGCTAGGGAACTTCCTTTTGATGGCTTCTTCTACCTCGGCCAGATCCGTCACGCAGTCAATGTCTCGTATTTCGATCGTTGCCATCGGCTCGAGCGGGGCTATAGTTGCGCTTTTGCCGAGATTTTTCTTTACTGCGTCACAGAATGCTTCCTTATTGCCGGCCTCTGCTCCGAATTCCACCAGTATGTGGCCCGACCGCGTTGGTCGTAGTACTTTAATGGTAGTATTGGTGTCTTCGGGCCTTACGTGTCCCCTGATGTCCCGCAGTACCTCCGCGTAGGATCGGCCATCTTGGGGCATTACAAGTAGTGCCTGCTGCCGGGGTCTTCGTCGGGGCATCTGCCTCTCCTGTTTTGCATCAGGTCCTTTTTCTAATCGGGCGTCCGTACGAACTTTACTTTCTGGCTTTTTTGAAGGAGTTTCTTTGCGGCTTGCTTCGCTCCTTTTGTAAGCACTGTATCAAGTGCCTCTTCCTTCCTTCTTTTATCCCGATCTCCTTCGATTGGGCTAGACGCCATTCTTTTATTGACTTTTAATGATGGAGCTATCTGCATTTCGATTTAGATTTCACCCCAAGCGCCTCTTTAGCCTTCTGTTCGTCTTCGGCCCTTAACCAGCTCCTCCGATAGTGGCCTATGCGATCTAGGAGCTCCTCTAGTTCAAGGAGCCCTGCTTTTGCTGCTTTGCTGATTTTTGGGGAGTTGCACGCAGCTTGAATTCTTTTCAGAACATCTCCCGCTTTTCGGAGTAGTCTTTCTTCTATCGCTGGGCCGTCACCGGCGTCGCGCCGTACTTTGCCGCCTTGGGACTGCACATGATTTGCCATGGTAAATCATGCAGGCTACTACGGCAATTGAAGTGTTTGGGAGATCCCGTCGTTGTGCTCGAGTCCCGCGAGCGTTTATGAGACCTCTACCAATAAATCGGACGGAAGATAAAGGCCGCAGGACGTGCAAATGAGGCGCATTACAACCTCAGGTCTCGACCTTCCGATTTTAAAGAAGGAGATGAGGTTTTCGTCGCAATTTCCGCCAAAGCAACGCCGCTGGGCATCACAACGCCAAGCTAGACCGGCGTTTCCTGAAAAGCAGTATACAGAAAGTTGTAGAAACCAATCGTTACCTCCTCACCGACCTATCGGGGAAAGAAGTCGGGCTATATCACGCAAAAGACCAGCGTCGGTAGTTACAAATGATTGTCTGTTTTGTCCGTCCGTACTCAGTTTCTACCACGCACAAAGTTTACACACTTGCAGCAAAATGTAAATATAAGTGTCAATCTGTCCGTCCGCTAATCTTTTTCTTCGATCGTCCCACTCCGCGTTCCGATCGCGAAGACAATCGATTCTCCAATTGAAAATCCTTCAGCTCCTTTTTCGCAACCCTAGTCGCCTGAAATTCGCGAGAAAATTAGCTGCCCTGTAGTAATCGAGCAGTCACACAAGCAAACTTCTCAAAAACCTTCCTATCTCCTATTTAAAATTTTGATGGCAGATTTAGAAAAAATATTTAATTACTTCCATTCATAATCGTAATTTGTAAAATAGTTTTCTTTCTTATTATTATTATCATTAAATGTAATTCTACATCGATTTTTCTTTATTTTAAATGTAAACGTTTCCCTTTGATTATATTCTTCATAAGATTTAACTTTTATTACTATTTGGAGTCTTTTTCATTTTTCTTTACTTCAGTTAATTTTTCTTGAAAAATTCTAAATCTGCCAAATAAGATTTCGAACATGGGAACACCTATTAGCTAACCAGGCTGAGCTTAGCTGATGCGATTTACCGTATAAACGGGGGGAGAAAGAGGAAAGACAAGTTTTGGGGATGGGTCGTGGAGTTTGACTTGGACCGCGCCACGGGGAAGACGCGAAAACCGATTGCCATATTTTCTTGGCCGCGTTTTAAAGTCTGGAATATTATAGAAATTAGAATATGTTAGATTCAATTGCGTGAAGTGTTCAGGAGCACCCTTTGAAAGTCAAAATTTGCGGCACCATTTGTCTTCCGTTCCGCATATAGGATCTCGACACCCCACTAAAATTTCAAGTAAAATAATCATAAAATGCATTCATATGAGTTCAGTGTAGAATGCATTCGTTACTCGTATCTTAAAATTGTTTTCTCTGTCTTCTCAAGCGCATGTTTTCCCGCGAGAGCCCTCACGATGATGCATTGAAGGCGCGGACGGTACCAAAAATACCCAACTCGACGATGAAAACCAGTCCCAAAAATACCCGAACCGACAAAGAAAAGCGGTCCCAAAAATTTCTGACCCGACAAGGAAAACCGGTCCCAAAAAGACCCGTAACCCGCCATTGAATATAGTTGGGGAATAAGAAAACGTATGAAAATGGAAAGTTCGATTGAGAGCGGAACCCACGACGCGTGAAAATGGGCGGAGAGTCGCCTTCCTCCTCATGATCCATCTTCATTGTCGTCGTCGTAATAGTAAATAAATGAAAAGCAAGTATTTACTTTCGAGTGTGGAAAATCTCAAGCGAAATTCAAATGAAGAACATGGTATATGCCGGATTCTTGATCCCTTCCTGGTTTGCAATGATTTCTTCTTTGTAATGGCGTTTTGTTTCACGACGGGAAAGTGAAATCATTTTGTGGATAACAAAATGTTTTCTTGAGAGAAGCAATATCCGCTTGGGAGGAGGTTCGACGATACAGATTGTTTGTTGATGAATTTCGATTATGAGAATGTTGTGATCTTGACTGAAATTACATAATGATAGTTTGGTGAAAAATTGATGACCTATGTCCGCATTTAATTAACTAAATTACATTGGCCGATTGATGTGATGTACTGTGGTTGCTGTAATCAAGACAAGAATACCGAAATTGAAATGTCCGACTAGGCAGCACTGCGGGGCAAATTCATTGGAAACTTTTGACGCAACCATATAAAGTTTCTAAGCAAATAGCTCTTCAAATTCGGTGAGTCACGATAGAATGCATCGTAGTCACAGTCGCGCTTTCAACGAGAACTGGTGAGTGATCGCCTTTAATTCAATTTTGCTGTAGATTATCATTGGTAGAAGTCCTTAGCTGAAGGTGGTCATGTTCGAAGTCGTCAATTTGGAAGCCGAAACGCGTTCACTGATGCCCACGTGATTGGATTGGCACGCTTGACTAATGAAATAAATCGATATCAACGTCTCGTGGATTTTTTTACGGTCTCAGCCCCAAACTTGCTTCAGTTTCTTGCATTGCGATGGATGGTTCGTACTGTGGTTTTGGCTGAAGATAGGGACTTCTCAAAATCAAGCATGGCACAGCAACGCAATTAGTGAGAAGGGAGTAGCCAACCATAATTGTATAACCTTGCCAAGTACATGTATTAGAGCGCAGCGTTTGCTGGAGTTCATCACTATAACTAGCCTTCAATTTTATTATAAAACCATTGTGATTTTGGGAATGCGTGGATGCTCAGTCGTCAGATGCTAGAAGCGTGTATCTGCGTATATGTGACGGTGCCCGAATAGACTTATTTTTAAATAAAACGTAGTGGCGTTTAGACCACGGATTGCAAACATTTATATTTCAAATTGGTAAAAGTTAACTCCCAGGCAGTGAATCGCTAATTATACATTCGAATTGTATTTGTGTTTTCTTTTGTCTATCACGGCATGAGATGATCAAAGGAGAAAAATGCTCAATTATATAGGAATCAAAACAAAACCCGCAAAGATATTACTAAAACCCATCCTGCGCCGTGTGGAAATTCTTGCTCAAGCATCCATAGGGACTTAACTTCCTACTCTTCCTGTGTCAAACATCATTGCTCGAACCTGCGCTACAATCACTTCTTGACAATGACATTTCATTTGGCAGAACTAAAAGCGAAGTGAAAGGTTTTTCAATGGTTTGTCTACTGCAAAAGTTTTATTGCCAAATTAATTGTCTTAACGTCTTTCTTAAAAATAACTTGGAAGATAGCTAATATTTTTGCCTCTTAAAAATCTTCAAGTAGTACCAATAGTTTTTTGCACTCATCAAACAATTATCACAAACAAATGACGCTATAACTTTTTAAGGTTTTGTAATTTGTATTAAATCTAAGACAACAGAAAGAATAAACAACACTTATATAATCCTAATATTGCAATATTAGAACTTACTATCTGGCCAAGTCAAAAAAAAGATACCCCAGTTTCAAACAAATATGTTCATGTTTTCTTTTGTGTTATTTTCAATTGATAGAATGAAATTTTATTATTACATTCTAATAAAGTACACTATCTATTATCAATTAAACCGTGAAAATATGCATGTGGAAGAAAACACTTGGTGCATTAGGGAACACGTTATTCGTTTTAAGAAACTATTATTAAAACATGCTTATATTTTTGAGTTAACACTGAAAATATTACAAATTTACATTTTAACACCTTGAAAAGAAGAAAAAATGGAAGTTTATTAATTGATATAATCTAATCAATTGTCTTATACCAATTGGAAAAATGTTTATAATTAGCTCTGCTTTAACAATACACATATTCCGTTATTATCCAAATAATCGCTTATTGTCTTGTCCATAGTATCCAATTGACGATAGAGTCAAAGACTTTCAAATAAGAGTTAATAAATATTTTTGTTATACTAAAGTAAAAAGAATGAATAAAATGAACTGTTAAACCTTACCCGACGGTCTTTCCATTTCTCTCGACCTGACCCGCAACGATGGAAAGCTCCTCCTACAGCATGGGCTAGTCATCGGGGGCGCTCCTCCGTTTCTTTGTTTAACAGGGACTCTTGCCGGGTAGAATGGCCTTCCGCTCGCGTGCCCTTAGATGGTATAGAGTTATGTGAGTCGATCACATAATTCTATAACACAAATTGGCCACGTCTATATTTCTCATTTGATGGGAAAATTCATGCAAATTATGTTTGTATGAGGTACCACTCAAATGGGAAATTGTGGGCCACAAGAATCGACGGTAACGACGAAGTCCTCCTAAGTCCGTTCGTCTTCCCTAGGTCCAGTTTGGTCTTTGCGTTAGCAATTTCCGACCCTTAGTTGATTACTTCCTTTTCGATTTCAGTCGTCATTTGTTTGAGCAAAGAAATTAGTGGATGCAAAATTCTTGTGTGGTGGGTCCTTGTGCTGGGGGAAAGAACCGACCCCACGACACCACAACGCTAGCCTGCCAGCGCATTCACTCGTCCACAGACAAGGCCAATCTCAGCGGATCCCAACATTCTCTTCCGCTGAGGCAGCAGACCATCAATGCAGTCCATCTACGTATACCTACTTTCACCACACTTTAAACGCCCAAATTTTGGACAGAAGCGGTGAATCGTTTCGATAGTTAGTAGAGTCAAATCTTTAAAACAAAGAAGAATTTCAGAACTAAATGGAAATAGTTAGTTTAAAATAAATACATATTATATATGTATGATTCTTTCCTATAGTGTAGATTTTACTTTCTAGCGCGTCGTAAAAATCACGTTCGTCCATAAACCAAAATATTCATTCATTCAAATGGGTATTGCAATTATTTTTCCACAAGCGGCTAATGGGTAGTTTCTGACTTGAAAGTTTTCTTATGGTTATGTTAGTGTTGACCCAAGACTGAATTTAGCTAGGATTCGAATGCATATATTAAAATGCTAAATAAGGCAGGCAGCAAAATATTATTGCCACATTGTTTAGTTATATCCTACGTTATTTTGAACAAATACAGTTTTTTATAAACATCAAAAATAGAATAGATTTGAGACAATCATTGTGTCTTTGTACCCTATTTCTCATACATTTCTTTTCTTCTCGTAACTGAAAGAGAAACGCATTTTCATAATTTTCGATGAATTAACAAGAAATGTTGAATTAAGTTTATTCTCGCAGAATCAAGAAATGAAAATGTTTTGTAATTAAATTTAAGCTCGGCCTTTCCATTTGATCTTCTGAACCTGACCGGGTATGGGACCTGCCACGTTGGCTTGCCCCTCCACTGTAATGAGCTAGCCATCGGATGAGCTCACCCCTTTTTTATGACGTTACAGGTGCTCTCGCAGGGTAGAGTGGCCTTGTGCTCATTTATGGTATAGTATTATGTGATTCCATCGAATAAGACTATAACATAAATTTGCTATGTTGATATTTTCCATTTGAGGGAAAAGTACATGCGAACTATGTTTGCATGAGTTTTTCGTTCAAATGGAAACATCTAGCCATGTATACGTTGGATGTTGATCCAGATGGGGGATCCGAGGGGCACCGCTTCCACCTGGATGCCCCACTCTTATTTAGGGGCCATAAGTATCGTCGGTAAAGACGAACTCCTCCCAAGTCCCGTCTGTTTTCGCCAGGCCCAGTTTGTTGCTTGCTCTGACTATTTCAACCCTCAGTAGGTTACCTCAGCCTCGCCATCTGTCGACTCGTATTTTATCTCTTAATTCGTGAATGCGAAATTCTTTTGTAATGGGCCGTTGTGCTGGGGAAAAGAACCCGCACCACGACACGGCAATGCTAGCCTGCTAGCGCATTCACGCGTCCTCAGACTAAGGTCAATCTCGGCGAACATCACCATCCTCTCTCGCCGAGGCAGCAGACCATCGCTGCAGTCCTTCACGGACCTCTTTATCTACTCCATATCACTACAAAATTGCGCCCAACGTGATGTTCTAAAACCCCGGTCTCTAGGTTACCCTACTAGCGGTCCAAATTTTTGGCGGGTAGGTAACTACTAAGGGATATTGCACTAATCGTGCCCAGCAACCTTAACAACTTCCGGACGTGTGTTTTCCTCGGGCATCAATATCGTTTGGACCTGCTTTTGATTTATACATTGGTAGTTTACCACCATTGTATGACTAGCAATGCCAAATGATATTAAAGCCTTTCGTATATTCGAAAGTCAACATCATTTTTGCGACGGATTCTGATCTGCTCCCAAACCAAGCGGTGCCTTAGTGTCTTCCAGTACATTTTTCTTGATTTCACGTGATTGGCTGCTTAGCTAGTCCATGACTATCCATGATAAGATGCGCACTGCATGCGGGTCAGAATCAACCCTGGGCCGGCAAACCGTATCTGGTTAAAACTAGTGAATAAGAGAGCACTCTGATATTTATGGTGCCTTAAGAGAGTAGTACCTGTAACGTGAGGGAAAAGTTCACCATTGGTTTCCCTGCCTGCGAAGGTGAAAAAAAGATGAATGGAAGACTGAATTTGATGTTGTTAAATCTTTTTTGAATTTATCATATTTATTTACCTGTTTTTTTTTTGTGAGAGTTGTGTACAGTTCGCCACTGACGGCCACTTTACAAGTATATCAATGTTTCTATTTAATAATAGTTTTCGAATATTAAATAATTTTTAGGAAAATCCCAACAAAATGGACTCCGGGAGATGAAGCTGAGATCGGATGCTGGACCGACACTCCTGTACTGCATCTGCCATGAGGACTTCGACGAGTCGTCTAGCCAGACTTTGCCCTGCGGTCATCGACTACATCAGCCGTGTTTGGGCCAGCTACGACAGACTTCTACGATATGCCCTCTCTGTCGTCAACGCTTAGAGCAGACACCCTTCGCGACAGAACGACATCCACCTCCCGTCGCTTGTGGAGCAATGCCAAAAACCGGGGTTCCTCAACCGAATCCAATGAGTGTGCTCAGCGATACCGATGGAGCTGAAGCCCTGCCACCAGTCAGACCCAACACCGAACCCACATCATCAACGACTTCCGAGATGTCCCAGCTGCTAGTTGTAATGCAGACAATGGCTGCTAGCATGGAACAAATGAGGCAGCAATTAGAACCGCAGAGCAGGATGACCCTGCGACCATCGGTGCCTTTTTACGAAGGGTCGAAAACATGGCTTCGTTGAACCTGGGAGGGAACATCTGATCAGTTACACGCTGCACCCAAATATTGTTCACTGGGGGAGCTCTCCGTTGGTTTTGGCGTTTTGTGGACACATTTTCAACAGTCGACTGGGACACGTTGCGGCATTCCGTATTGCGGGAATCCACACCAGACGAGGGTGATGGTATTTTAAAACAACGACTACGAAGTACACACCACCGGGCTCAGGAGACAGTAGACGACTACTAGGAAGCCCTCTGTTGCCTGTTGGAACGTCTAATGAGCCCCATGCCAGAGTCTGAGTTCCTAAGTCTCTTTTGAGAGGGAATCATGCCAGAGTTACGAGAGTGATTGATTTTTGCTCCACGCCACAATGTACATGCGCTTCGCGCGTCCGCAAAAGAGCTTCAAGCCGTGCAATACTTCCAACGGTCCACACCCTACAGAAAATTCTTTAGCCGAAAGTAGCAATAGGAACGAAGCTCAGTAGCTGAGCTCGAAAACAGCATGCCTGCTCTACCTACGCCACCTTGTCTCATATCACCCACAATAGCGCTTCGGAGCCCTACACCAAAGTCCATGAACTGGCTCCTAGAACACGACTCATGACGTGTTGGAACTACCGGCAGACGGGATACCGCTTTACCTCATGTCAGGCAGAGGCTAATATCTTTTGTTTTCGCTTTGGAAAGCCAGGTACGTATGCGCCAAACTGTACCAATTGCAAGAAGCCAAAAAAACTAGCAAGCGAGTGCCCACGGAAGCCGGCATCACTCGAGACAGCCCCAGCAACGGAACGGTACTCCGTCCCGTCTACTGACAGTCCCATGACGACAAGTTCCTTCCCAGAAAACCCACTAGATACGAACACACCAATACATTTGCTGGTCCACATTGCTACAGATGACACATCCCTTCCCGAGGCCTCTCCAAAGACATTTTTAAGCGACCACCACAGGTACTGCCTGAAGAACCCCGCCAGCCACGGACTCGTGCTTTGAAACCATACCACATTAGGCAGCAGGAGTATCTTGCAGCACGAGAGAGGATTTTTGCTGCAGAAGAGGTCATCTCACGCCAGCACAAGACTAAATGGTCAACTCATCATTGGAGGAGCTTCCTCAGGACAGTGCGCACCTGCCGCCAAACCCTGAACATATGCAATATCTCGGAGGTTTCTGAGAATGACACCAGAGCAGAGTGTGGGACTCCCATGTTCGGAACAAGGCGACTGGACTACCCACTAAACACCTCTCCTGTCAACCTGAGAACCTAGCCTGGAACCGTTTGACACATTTCGGGCCATATCTCGTTTTGTTAAGCCGTGAGACGCCTTCAAGCTGGAGGATCGCCATTCTAGCGGGAGGGGAGAGGGGAAGAAGAAGTGCCAGACAAGCGATCCCCCGTCCCAACACCGGCTGCTGTGAATCCCTTTCATCTTTTAGGACTGCCCGAGCATAATGTGCCACCTGGTCCCATTTGTCAACCGATTCGAGCATTAGCAAGACTATATTATCCGGGGTGAGCTCTTCGCAGCCTGTCCCATTTTATGCTCGCAAAAAATGTGTGGTAGGCACTGCCCTCCTCTCCTGAGCCATACCGACAATCGGGGGAACTTGACGTAACAATTTTGTGCAGGTAAGACTGAAAACACCCATGCCCGCTCAAAAGCTGAGTCATATAGAAGTCAGTCTCACCATGCCTTCGATTTAGCCACGGTCTCACATCCGGGATGAGGCGCGCAGTCCATCTTCCCTTCGTGCAACTGACCCAAGACTGCTGCCAATCGTTGAGCGAGCGCTGTCTCTCTTCACGTACAACCATCTCCCTCGCATCCTCGTTTCGGCGCAGGTAAATAGCGCAGCGCTCTCTAGCAAGGAGGACAACAGGTATCACGCCTGCAATGACTTTCACCGCCGAATCAAAGACTGTCGGATACGAAGATGCAATCCTCAGCGCTCCTCTTCTCTGTACCTGTGCCAGGCGTTTTCGGTAAACCTCCTTACTGAAAACGTCGCCCCATACCTCTGCTCCGTACATCAGCATACTTGCAAAGAATACAGTGTGCCTCCTTCGTACACTCTTTTCTTTTATGTCCCATTTGACCACATTTGTAGCATAGGGAGCTCCTGTCGGGTCCTTTGCATGCTTGTGCGGTGTGATCATAGCCAAGGCATTTCGAACATTGAAGAGGCATTGCTCTTTGCAGTATCCTATAGACAACCAACCCTATTTCTACTTTGCCTTTGTTCAGGAATTGTTCGGCGTCCTTTTCGGTCAAGTCAACTATGCCCATGTGTTGTCCCCTATTGTTTTCTGATGTCAATCTCGCTTTGATCCTTCCCACGCTAAGGAACTCCGTTTTGATGGCCTCTTCTACCTCGGCTAGATCCGTGACACAGTCAATATCTCTTATTACGATCGTTGCCATCGGCTCAAACAATGACACAAGACCTTACGCATCAATCAAAGTGTTGAGCGAAATCGCTGTTGCACTGATTGACACGGGTGCAAGTATTAGCGGCCTTGCCTCGAGCCTCGGCTCAAAGGTACCCCATTAACACCGTACGGTGGTAAAACCCTGAAGCTCTGAAATCAGCACAGCTGATGGCACCAAACATCTTCTCCAGGGTAGAATGACAACACCTATCACGTTCAGAGGTCAACTAAGGATATTACCTTTTTCATCATCCCTTCACTGACTCAGAACGTGTACCTTGGCGTCGATTCCATCCTTCGGTTTGGTTTGGCCCCAGATGTATTCTTGGACTCACACTTAAATACTAGATACGTCCATGAATTCGCTTCTATAACCGACAGACACGAATTAACTCTTAACCAAATACAACGTCTGGAAGCATCCATCGCTGCTTTCCCATTTAACGCTACGGAAGACCTTGGCTGCGCTACTCTGGTCGCACATGTCATCGATGTTGGTGATAGCAAACCAATAACGCAGAGACACTACACCATCTCACCGGCCATGGAAAAACTAGTATACACAGAGTTGGACAGGATGCTAGAGTTGGGGGTTATGGAGGAGCCTCAAAGTCCTCACCGGTAACCTTGGTGGTGAAACCAGGTAAAGTCCGTCTTTTCTAGACGCCGGGACGTCAACGCAGTGAATGTTAAACACACTTATCCTCTTCTGCTCATCGATGGAATATTAGGAAGACTGCCGAAAGAAAACTACATCATAAGTCTCGACTTGAAGGATGCCTTCTGGCGAATTCCACTCGATGGATGACCTTCTACTCATCACAGAAACGTTTGACCAACATCTTCTACTGTTGCAAGAAGTAGCCCTGCATATCAGTAAGGCGGGACTCAACATCAATGCCCAGAAAAGCAAGTGTGTTAGAACCGAAGTCCGATATCTAGGACATTGTAGTGAATTGAGGTAGAAAAATGGCCGTACAGGACTGCAGCGATGGTCTGCTGCCTTGGCGGAAGAGGATGGTAAGATCCGGCGAGATTGGCCTTGTCTAGGGACGCGTAAATGCGCTGGCAGGCTAGCGTTGCGGTGTTGTGGGGCAGGTTTTTTCCCCCAGCACAACGAACTACTACAAAAAAAATTTCGCATTCACAAATTAAATTGATCGAATGCCGATCGACTGGTGTCGAGGCCGAGGTAACCAGCTAAGGGTATAAATTGCTTGTTCAGAGAACAAGTTGGGATGAGTAAAAACGGACGGCTGCTGGAGACTTCGTCGTTATCCGACGATTCTTATGGCTCGTAAATAAGAGTCGAGGTGGTACTCCCTCGCACGGTCCCAACCAGATCAAGATCCAAACGTAGACGTGGCTATATATTGCCCATTTGAGTGGAAAACTCATACAAACATAATTTGCATGAACTTTCCCATCAAATGAGAAAGATAGACGGGACCGATTTATGTTATTGAATTATTTGATTGAATCACATAACCCTACACCATAAAAGGGCACGCGAGCGGAAGGCCACTCTACCCGGCAAGAGCCCCTGCTAACAACAAAACGGTGGAGCGCGCCCGATGGTTAGCCTATACTATCCGGAAAGCCTTCCATCGTTGCGGGTCCTCTACCCGATCAGATTTGACGGAATGGAAAGACCGGGTTTATGGTTTAATTTACCATTCTATTCATTATATTTCTTTATCTTAATTACTTTATTTTTTTACAAAGACAATGGAGCAGTTGATTGAAGTTTTTAATGCACTGGATGTGTGCAATCGATTAATTCTCTTCTGTCGTGCGCTAGCAAAGTCCCTCAAACATATATAATGATTTAAAAATCCTTGCTGACGATGATTTATAATTCTTAGCCTGTCGTAACTTCAGTCGTGCAATCGTGTTCGTAGATCATCATATTTTCCATATTAAAATTAATAAAAAACAAAGAATGCCGACATTTACAGTTTTCAATCCAAAATAATTTAAGAGGTGAAATTATTCATCTTAAATATGTTTGAATTATCTTCAGCTGAATTCTTTAAAATTATTCCAGTAATTTTTGATCATTCCTTAAACGTTTTTTTTCGGTTTTAATTTGAAAAAACATGAAAAAACTAAATACCGATTAACCAAAGGAGCAGGAAGGTTCTACTTCTTCAATTACTTGTGAAATTCTTTGTAGCTACATGAATGAGTTGCATATTTTTTTTTTTTTTATTATTTTTTCTGAAAAATTATTAGAGAAGAAAAATGTTAGAAGAAGGTGGTTTTGACGTGTGTACTAATTCTCATCAGGCCATCACTCTTAGTTACACACCGGTGATGGCGACCACCATGCTTAGAGGTGAGAAAGTTATTTTGAATTTTTCTACTTATGCGAACTAAATATGTCACCTTGAATAAACGTTCAAACGGTCCTTCTCAAGTTACAAATTCTTAAAGCTATTAAATTGAATAATACTGCAATTAACTAAAATTTGTAGGTTACACATAAATAACACATTTTTTTATTAGAAGGAATAAACAGGTACTCACCTTGACTAACGCCCGTTGACGATGTGGTGATGGCTGACACTGAGTGTTAAAATTAACAACTGACTATTTTTTTTTTTTTGATTTGCTGGTTCCCTAAATGTTGACACGATCGACTTGTAGAAATTAAGTTGAAAGATGCTATGACTCATATATTGCCTATGTGAATTCATACACGACCAAGCTAACTTCCTTCTTATCGGTTCAGACAAATGAGCTCTTTGGAGTACGAGCGTTCCGCTGATTACATCAAAAGTCATATAAAACTTCATTCCCCTCCGGGGTGCAATAAATTATTGGTTCCGATATCCGTTTTCAATCAACTCTTGTGGATGCAGAATTTGGTGATTGAGATTTATGTGCCCGAATAGATCCACTCGTATTGGTATTATTTTCTAACAGACGTTGTTGTCGACGTCGCTGTGTTGCCAACATACACAAGGAGTCGATGTTGGCTTTGTTATGTTTCGATTTTGTCCGTAAACTTCGCGAGTAACCATCCACTCTAAGTCACTAATCACGCCCCTGAAGCGACTTTTTCCTGTCTTTGCCCTATTTAATGTTTTGATTTTACCAAAGATTGTGGGGGAGAAGGAAGTTGATCGATGGGAACAACACTAGTTCCAATATCTAGGGTACCCCTTCGTTATGTGCCGTTTGGGTAAGGCGACTGTGGCTGTGTGCTTGTATAATGATAACGTAATTTCTACTCGTAATTTTTCCACCACAATATTGACCTAATGCACTTTCATAGCCATTCACTGTATTCCAAAGGTAAATATTGTTCATAAAATCACCCGGACAGACACATATATTGTTTTATTATGACGGAGCAGATGTTGTCTGTCTCTTGGTACGTAATATGCAGCAATACTTGCGAGAAATTTCAAATGTCGTCAACTCGAGTATCACACAGTTCCTTTGAATGTTTTCTTATGCAGTTAATGAACAAAACCAGTTGAAAGACACTGTCTCGTCATCACTTTTGTTCCGTTACACCGTTACGTTGCCGTTTTTCTAAGGGACATTTAAACCTTTATTATTATCTGATTGCTGGAAATAAAATTGTGATTTCCTTAATGGAAAACCCTTTATTCCATCGTTTTCACTCATTATTTTTTTTATCAAAAAAAAATATCAGGGCATAAGGTTTCACATATTTTCACGGTTTTCTTTGCGTATATTGTAACATTATCAGAATACATATATTATATCCGCATCACAATTCATTTTTCACTTGTATATTATCCCGCTTCCGTTTGATTATCCAGTTGGTGTTGAGGTAGGTTAGAAAGTCTTTCGTGCATAGTTAAAAAGAACGTGTTTTGTTCACTGTGTTTATAGAGAACCATGAACACACGCACGATCAATGGGCATAGCCAACACAAACTCTTTCGGAGAAACGCTGCGCTTTACTCGAGGTTCACACCGTCAAACAAAGGTAACACACTCGTACTTGCCAACAACTACTTGTGTGGCCATCCACAGAAAGTTGACAGCAATTATGGCCGAAGCCGTTCATTATTACTCTGGACTGCGGTTCAATTTTCACTCTTGAATGTGTTTCTTCCTTTCGTTTTCGCGCGTTCTCACGAATTTGGAACATTCATCTGTGAAACAAAACTAGGTATGCGTTCGAGGTAATGGAAAATTGCTAGAGATCAGGCGATGATGTGACATGTTGACCGACAACCTCGCGTCGATCCGTCAGCGCCGGCGTTTTCGAACCAACTCCTCGTTCCGTCCTCAAAACTTGTTTTTTTCTTTCTTCCCATCCCGTGCATACGGTGAATTGCCTCAGCTGATTCCATCAGCTCTGTTCCCTTCTCTTCCGTGATGTAATACACCGTTGAGGAGTATTACATCAGCGTTGCTCAAACCCGGAATTTTTCATACAGATTGAAATTTTTGAAAGTAGAGTTTGATTAAAGTAGAAAAATTGAACGGAAGTGAGGAAATTTGAAATGTAGTAAACAAAGTTACGTGAGGTACAGAAGATTTAAATGGGGTGACGAAATTTAAATAAACTGAAGAAATTTTAACTATAGTAGAGGAACGAAAGTTTTAAATTGTTACAAAAGTTAAATCTCATGACGAATAAATTAAAGGGAGACATTTAAATTATAATATACAGGAAAATTGGTATGAAATGACAGTAAGAAAATAATAAGAACAAAAAGTGGATTACAAATAGAATTAATTATATATTTTTTTTCCAATCTGCCACAAAATTCCGAGTAGGAGATACGATGGTTTTCGAGCAGTTTGGTTGTGTGACTTCTCGATTAATACAACACGTCATCGGACACGGTACTATCAAAACGGTGTCCGCCACGGTTTCAGCGCCTCTGTCGAACATGCTCCGGAAAGGTAAGTTCCTCTGGTCTGAACTCAGTTGAAAAGAATACGAAGAGCTCAAACAAGCCTTGACATCTGCTCCAGTCTTGCACAGCCCTGACTTTCAGAAATCCTTCTCCATTCATTGTGACGCAAGTCAACATAGTGTTGGGGCCGTGGTAGTGCAATTGAGCGTAGAGGGAGAAGAAGCTCCCATTGCTTTTATGTCCACTAAACTAAACTCGGCCAAGAAATTCCAAGCGTACATAGAAGGCCACCAGTTTGAAATCATCACAGATCGCGCTTCGTTATAATGGCTGATGAGCCAAGCGGACCTACAGGGACGGCTTGCCCGATGGGCTCTTAAACTGAAAGGGTTCAAGTTTTCCATCAAACGTCGATAAGGGACCCAGAACATCGTGAATGTTTTCACCCGAGGGAGTGGAATAGGCATTAAGTGACGATGATCCCATCGAGATGGACTTAGACAGCCCACATATCAATACAGACAACTACAACGAGTTGAGGCAAACCATTGTAACCCAACAAACACAGTTCCCTGATTTGAAAGTGATAGAATGCCATATTTATCGACGTCATGAATACGCAACTGGTGATTCATTGCAGGAAGTAGAGTCTTGGAAGCTCTGGGTGCCGGGGGAAATGACCCACAAGTGCCCACGGTGGCTACGGTCGGACGTTTCGCCACCTTAAAAAGTATTTTTTTGGCCTAAAATATCATCTCAGGTCAAAGACTACGTACGCGCCTGTGAGACCTGTAAAGGTCCCCCTATGAGTCAACTCAACGTTCCGGAGCATGTATTTCAACGTCTGTATATACACCTACTCGGCCCATACCCTCGTTCTTCTATGGGACACATTGGAGCTATCGTTGAGCTAAATCAGCTCTCTTAATTCTCTCTGGTGGAACCTACTGGCAAATTCATGACTCCGCATATTGTGAAGTTTTAAGAGAGCCGGGTATTCCATATGTTTGGTGTACAAGAAAGTTTGTACTCGGACAACGGAGTACAGTTCAGATCTCGGCAGTTTAAGAGTCTACTCGAACAGTACGGTGTCGAACGTCAACTGACGCCCATATACTCTCCTCAACCTAACGCATTAGAACGTTTGAATCGCACCCTGTGAGCCGCGATCCATTCCTATGTCCATCCAACTCAGAAGGAATGGGACCGCAGATTTTCCGTCATCACTTGCGCTCTGCGGTTGTCTTATCATTTCGTCACCGGTGCCTCGCCTTACTTTGCCGCCTTGGGACAGCACATAATTTGCCATGGCAAATCATACAGGCTACTACGGCAGTTAAAATGGTTGGGAGATCCCGTCGTTGCGCTGAAGCCCCGCGAACGTTTAGGCGACCTCTGCCAACAAATCGGACACAAGATAAAGGCCGCAGGATGTGCAAATGAGACGCATTAAAACCTGAGGTCCCGACCTTCCGATTTTAAAGAAGGGGAAGAAATCTTCCGTCGCAACTCCCGTCAAAGCGACGCCGCTGGGCATTATAATGCAAAGCCAGATCGCCGTTTTCTGAAAAGCTGTGTACAGAAGGTTGTAGGACCCAATCTTTACCTCCTCGCGGACCGGTCGGGGAAGGAAGTGGGGGTATAGCACGCAAAAGGCCTGCCTCGATAGTTTAAAAATACACACCTGATTTGTCCGTCCGTACTTAGTTTCAATCGCACGCACGGGTTTCCCATTTACAGCAAGTCGAAAGTATTTGCGTCAGTCCGCCCGCTAATCGTTTTCTTCCGTTGCCTCACTGTGCGTTCCGACCCCGAACACAATCTGCTCGAAACACGAAACTGCTCGAAAACCACCATAAATAAAAAATTTACACTTAAAATTTGGACACGGTAACCCATGTATAACGCAGCTTATCGACGAATTGCATTGCCGCAATGCAATCTCCATTGGATGGATGTGTGGGTCGTCACAAAGCTCCGTTGCGACTTGTACCATACGGTGGCTGATCGCAAGAGTCTGTTACGGATCGCCACACAGAGTGCACGCCGCGAGAACCGCGCCGGCAAACGAAAAATTAAACTTCAACGGCGAGTGAAAAAGGTTTTATTTCGGGCTGCACTTGAAATTGTAAAGCGTAATAAAATATTGCCTGAAGGTCGCTTTAAAACAATGCGTGAGTGAATCCACTTTTATATCATGCCCGACGTGGGTGTTTTACCATGTGACGTGCGGCGCGATCCACTATAAATTGGTTTGGGAAAGACCAAAAAGCGTGCAGATTTTAGCCCCTAAAGCCATTTATTGCAAGGAGCAGTTCCTTTGCAAAGAAAATTGCTTGAAACCGTAATAGTCCAGGAAAATAGTCTTGGAGCCGTATTGGGAGGAGGAAGACGATTGTAGTTTCGATGGGCCATCCAATTTAGGAGGGAAAAACTAAGGAAATGAGATTTTTGAATTTAATATTCATAGTCATAAAGGAGATTGTTTGTACTCCATAGAAGGCGTAGCTGTGAAAATAACGGGCAAGGAGAAAAATTATGAATTTGAGTACCATCTGATTTATCCAGAAGACTGCGAAGAGGAGAAGACTGAAAAGGAACATATTGATTTGAGGAAAACCTATTCAAAGACTGAAAAAAAGAGAGCGCAGGGACTCGTGTCACTTAGACCAAAAGGCTTTGGGGCAGTTTAAGCTAAACGGGACTTGCTACTATTGCAAAAGTGGAATTTCAAAACTAAAAGATTCATCAAATACAGAGGCGAAGAGCCATAGGAGATGTTAAATTATCATCTGATACGTCCAATGAATCAAGCAGAAGTAACATTAAACTGTGCCCTTTAGATGAGGAAAGGATACTTCGGGAAGTGAGTGCGTAACGAACGTTCGTTGGTCTCCCTTCAAGTCTACGCTTGTTTACTCGTTGCTTAGTTGTAATAGCCTGCTTCTGATCAGCTCATTTGCATATTCACTATGCGTGTGCTTTATTTGAGATTCCGCGATCATTCGGGCAGTTATTTTTCCTCAGAAATTCGTTAACGATATCGAATAAATAATGTTATTCCAACGGGACTACTTGCACGGATGAGAGCATTGCGAAAGTGACAAGGCTCCAAACCAGGAAAATAAGCAAAGGTGGATGCTAGGAACGAGTTCTTGTCGAGTATTTGAACGGAAAGCACTTGTTCACTGGATTGTCGGTATAAGGACGAATCTTACGTCCAACGAAACTTTGAATGCGAAAGTGAATCTACCGGTAGTGTGTGGGCACTCTTATGATTGTGATTTCATATTAGGTGCAATCAATAAATTTCATTACATGCACGAGTGGGTTATCCACCGAAAGGCCATCCGCTTGGCGACGCAAAGCGAAGAATTGATGAGTGTCCCATCTCTGGCTCTACACGAGTGTAGCGAGTCAAGTATTATATAATAATAAAATTCAATTTATGACCTAGGAGCGTGACCGCGAATCCGCCGTGCATCTTTCGCGAATAGTTGGCTTCAATTCAATAATCGGGACACCGTTTTATTTACGCCAGCTGTGCTGCAAATTTAATGCTACTGTATTTACGTGATTTTCTACTATTCTTTCCAGCACATTCTTGGGGTATACGATTATTGCTGCCCTGAGTTCGTTATCTAGCGAAAACACAAAACAGGCCATTATTGACATTTCATCGCTGAAACACCACAAAACATTGCCAAAGCTCACTCATCCCGATCCTATGAATAGACTTCCTTCACCAACGGCGATTTGTCATTGAAACACACAAGAGATGAATGTTCAAATAACAAGAGATTGCAAGATTATTGCCGTCGTGAGTGAAGAGAAAATTAACGATGATCGCGAAATTAAACCAACTTTGGTAATAAGTCCTTGGAATGAATTAGGGCTAAATGGATCTTACGCGGACGAAGAACAAGTGCAAAAATGTGGTGATGTAATTCGAACTTCGAGTGGAAAATTTGCATTCATATATGCCTCATGCGATTGCCAGTATTTAGATTTTCAACTTTTTGGTGATCACTTTCACGATGGGTTTTATGGAAACAAAGTTGACGATTGTAGCGCTGTTAGATTAGTCTTAGGCGAGGAAATAAATTTCATCATCGCTGCTCGCTTAGTTTTCCCGTTAAGTAATTCCTTTTCGTTATTTTTGAACCCAACAAGCGTATGGTTAGAACACTTTGAAGAAAGTTTGTGAAACGCGAAAATCAAAATCTTAAAATACCCAAATTTTAGTCGACCCTATGAGTTAGGTCCAGTGTTTGGCATTAATTGAATATCATCAAAATAATGCTTCGGCCACACCATCTACGAGCGCTCGTCGAGGATGTTGGGTAAGTGCCCGTCTGATTTTAATTAACTTTATATTTTTTTATATTAATATATAAATATTAAACATATATTATTATTTTTAATCGTTTGTTAATTTGGTTTTTTTTTATTTAATATTTAAAGACCATCATATTTTGTATTTAAAAAGAAAATTCCACTACAACCAAGCGCAAAGAAGTGGTGAATCGTTTCGATCGTTAGTAGAGCCAAATCTTTAAGACAAAGAAGAATTTCAGTTTGGGGTCAAACTAAATGGAAATAGTTAGTTTAAAATAAATACATATTATATATGTATGATTCTTTTCTGTAGTGTAGATTTTACTTTGTAGCCCGTTGTTAAAAAGCACATTCGTCCATAAACCAAAATATTGTTACATGCACGAATAATTCCGCGAGCTACTGTTGCAATTGTTTTCACAACCATTAAGAACCTCATGATCAACAAAGTGAATTTACTCGAAACCACGAGAACCCACCAAGCATGATCAACATCTGAAAGTAACGTGACTCCATTCATTAAGCTGCTCGAATATACCAGGTATCTCTCGGCAAAACATTCGCCAATGTACGAGAAATGGGTTGAATGGGTAGAGACCCTATATAAAGGCGAGCTGAATGAATGGGGGGATCATTCATTAGAATAGTAAAACTGCGAAAGTGTGGAGCGAAAAAAAAGCGATATTGATCGAGTAATAGAAAAGTGATTTTCGTTGATTGTGAAGTGATTTTAGTGGACAGTTGAAGCAAAAATTGATTTACGACGATTAAAATTGTGAAATTGTTAAATAAGTGACTGTGCATTTTTAAGTAATTAAATAAACTCTTTTAATTTGATTTTAAAAGACATTGCGTTTTCACTTTCCCGGAACATTAAAATTATTGGCCGCGAACCATAACACGCGACAATATACATTCAAATGGTTAATGCAATTATTTTTCCACAAGCGGCTAATGGGTAATTCCTAACTTGAAAGTTTTCTTACGGTTATGTTAGTGTTGACCCAAGACTGAATTTAGCTAGGATTCGAATGCATATATGAAAATGCTAAATAAGACAGGAAGCAAAATCTTATTGCCACATTGTTTAGCTATATCCTACGTTATTTTGAACAAATATAGTTTTTAATAAACATCAAAAATAGAATAGATCTTACACAATCATTCATTTAAAGCGCTTGTGTCTTTGACTGGATTTGTACCCTATTTGTCATACATTTATTTTCTTCTCGTAACTGAAAGAGAAAAGCATTTTCATAATTTTCGTTGAATTAACAAGCAATATTAAATAAGTTGTTCTCGCAGAATCAAGAAATGAAAATTTTTGTAATTAAATTTAAAACTCGGTCTTTCCATTTGATCTTGGGAACCTGACCGGGTACAATTCGACAATTGTTCGAGCAGGCAGACCATGACCGCGGCTCAATGCCCTGGTACACCTGGGATCTTCCACCATCAACCCAGCCAGGAGGTCGCCGAACGGGAAGGCCTACACACCAAGATGAGACAGCACTGAGACTGCCCAGCAGCGAACGTTCCCCGTGCACTATTCCACCATCTACAGTAGCGCACATCGCAGCCAGCTGGAAGTTGGTGTTTACGGGCCAGAATGACCCTGCGACCATCGGTGCCTTTCTACGATGGGTCGAAAACATGGCTTCGTTGAATCTGGGAGGGAACATCAGATCAGTTACATGCTGCGCCCAAATGTTTTCACTGGGAGAGCTCTCCGTTGGTTTTGGCGTTTTGTGGACACATTTTCAACACTCAATTGGGAAACGTTGAGGCCTGCCGCATTGCGAGAATTCACACCAGACGAGGGTGATGATATTTTAAAACAACCACTACGAAGTACACACCACCGGGCTCAGGAGACAGTAGACGACTACTACGAAGCCCTCTGTTGCCTGTTGGAACGTCTAATGGGCCTCATGCCGGAGTCTGAGTTCCTAAGTCTCTTTTGAGAGGGAATCACGCCCAAGTTACGAGAGCGATTGGTTTTTGCCCCGCGCCACCATATTCATACGCTTCGCGCGTCAGCAAAAGAGCTTCAAGCCGTGCAATACGTCTACCAGTCCACACCCTACAGAAAATTCTTTAGCCGAAGGGAGCAACCGGAACGAAGCTCAGTAGCTGAGCTCGAATACAGCATGCCTGCTGCCACCCAAAATAGTGCTTTGGAGATCATCTCTCCGTCACCCACGGAGCTGGACGAAGAGCCCCAAAGTAAAGTCCACGAACTGGCTACTAGAACACGATTAACTACGTGTTGGAACTATCGGCACACGGGACACCGCTTTATCGCACGATAACTTCCTTCCCAGAAAACCCACTAGATACGAAAATCCCAATACATTTGCTGGTCCACGATGCCACAGATGACACATCTCTTCCCGAGGCCTCTCCAAAGACATTTTTGAGCGACCACCACAGGTACTGCCTGAAGACCCCCAGCCACGGACTCGTGCTTTGAAACCGTACCATATTAGGCTGCAGGAGTATCTTGCAGCACGAGAGAGGATTTTTGCTGCAGAAGAGGTCATCCCACGCCAGCACAAGACTAAATGGTCAACTCATCGTTGGAAGAGCTTCCGCAGGATAGTGCGCACCTGCCACCAAACCCTGAATGTATGTAATATCTCGGAGGTTTCTGAGAATGACACCAGACAATACGCATCAATCAAAGTGTTGAGCGAAATCGCAGTTGCACTGATTGACACGGGTGCAAGTATTAGCGGCCTTGCCTCGAGCCTCGGCTCAAAGGTACCCCATCAACACCGTACGGTGTTAAAACCCTGAAGCTCTGAAATCAGCACAGCTGATGGCACCAAACATCCTCTCCAGGGTAGATTGACAATACCCGTCACGTTCAGAGGTCAACTAAGGATATTACCTTTTTCATCATCCCTTCACTGACTCAGAACGTGTACCTTGGCTTCGATTTCGTCCTTCAGTTTGGTTTGGCCCAAGATCTATTCTTAAACTCACACTTAAATACTAGATACGTCCATGAACTCGCTTCTATACCCGACAGACACAAATTAACTCTTAACCAAATACAACGCCTGGAAGCATCCATCGCTGCTTTTCCATCTACGCTACGCAAGGCCTTCGCCGCACTACTCTGGTCGCAAATGTCATCGATGTTGGCAATAGCAAACCAATAACGCAGAGACACTACGTCATCTCGCCGGCCATAGAAAAGCTAGTATACACAGAGTTGGACAGGATGCTAGAGTCGGGGGTTATGGAGGAGCCTCAAAACCCCTAGTCCTCACCGGTAACCTTGGTGGTGAAACCAGGTAAAGTCCGTCTTTTCTCGACGCCGGAAAGTCAACGCAGTGACTGTTAAAGACACTTATCCTCTTCTGCTCATCGATGGAATATTGGGAAGACTACCGAAAGCAAACTACATCATAAGTCTCGACTTGAAGGATGCCTTCTGACAAATTCCACTCGATGAAAGGTCGAGGGATAAGACCGCTTTCACAGCGTCTGGGCGACCACTACACCACTTTATCACAATGCCTTTTGGCCCGTGTGATACCACGCAAACGATGACCCCTCTAATGGACAAAGTCATTCCACCTCATCTGAAACATCAAGTGTCCGTTTACCCGGATGACCTTCTACTCATCACAGAAACGTTTGACCAAGGGGCAGGGAAAGGGGAAATGTACGAACTTTTCGCGTAATTTTGAGTTATTTTTCCCCAAATTCAACGTTTAAGGTGCATGCTTTGAACACTTGTTTCAATTTAATGAATGACTGAAGATGAGTACGTACAATTAATACTCATAGTTGAAACAAGTCGAAGAGGCAGGAGAAAGCTCCTAGCAAAAGGGCTTTATAACCATTATAGGATTCGAAAAATAGGCCATGAATCGATGATTACAGTACAGGGGAGTGGCCCCTGAAAAAAAATGTCATCAAATGTAGCCGATCTGAGTATCAAATGAAAGTTCTTTATGAGAGCTTTTCAAAACAGTTCTTAAACTGACAGTTTTTGTTTCAGCAGGGGCACTGGGGGGGAAATACATGAGAAATGTGTTTGCTCGCGAATGGACACCTGTGACTTTAAAAAATCTGAAAAGATTATCAAGGGAGATATTTATGGGTATAACAATAACAAATACCTCAGAAGTCAAAATTCTTTCGACTTTGTCAATAATAGTATGTTCCTCGAATTTCACATTTTCTCCAATAAAATCGTCTTTGACATGTTTCTTGATTGTATTCGTTGCTGGTTACTGCATTTTGTAAGTTGAGTACAAAACCCTTCTGACATGAGCGTAGGTCTGTCTACCCAACTTGTTTATTAAATAAATGTAATAGTTAATTGTTTTTGTGACAACGAAACAAACTGCACATCATTCTAAATTTATTTAATTGCTTCGTTTTTTTTCATAAATTCTATTTTTTGAGGAAGCTTACCTCTCAGATATTTATATGTATGAACCGTATATTTTTAACTCACTTTTGTCATGATAATGTCGCAAACTGAGGCCTTTGATCGAATGTGTAGCTACATAATCAATTGAAACAGCACAGATTACGTGTGTCACTGGATGACGTTGGTCCTATCGAGATAGACTTGGATAACCTACATTTCAATTCAGACAACTACAAGGAGTTGGGGCAAACAATCGTAACCCAACAAATAAAATTACCGGATTTGAAGGTGATGGATAACTATATATATATCAGCGAAATGAATAAGCAATCGGTGACTCGCTACAGGAAGAAAAGTCTTGAAAGCTCTGGGTGCCGGAGAAATGACCCACACTCTGATCCTTCATGCACACGACCACCCTCTAAGTGCTCATAGTGGGTACGGTCGGGCTTTCAGCGTCTTAAGAAGTACTTCTTTTGGCCTAAAATGTCCACGCAGGTCAAGGAGTATGTAGCTACCTGTGAAATTTACAAAAGCACTAAAGCTCCAAATCAGCCCCTTCG
Source organism: Odontomyia ornata (assembly GCA_963969285.1). Classification (NCBI taxonomy): domain Eukaryota; kingdom Metazoa; phylum Arthropoda; class Insecta; order Diptera; family Stratiomyidae; genus Odontomyia; species Odontomyia ornata. The sequence continues at coordinate 211,817,473 of OZ017738.1, forward strand.
ACCTCTGATGAGCCAGCTCAACGTTCCGCAGCGTATTCAAGCGTCTGTATATAAATTCACTCGGTCCATACCTTCTATCATCTATGGGACACGTTGGCGCTACTGTCCAGAAAGGCGCTATAACCCAGAAAGATAGGACTCGCAGGTTGTCCGCAATCACTTACGCACTGCGATCTTCTTGTCATTCTATCACGGGCGTCTCCCCTTACTTTGCCACATTCGGGCAGCACATGATTTGCCACGGCAAATCGTACAAGGCAATTAAAACTATTTGGAAGACCCCGTCGATGCGCTGGAGCCCCATGAAAGACATGAAAGATTCGGCGCGCTCCGCCAACAATTCCGGCAGAAGATAAGGAACGCAGGGCGCGCAAATGAAACGCATTACAATCTGAGGTCTCAACTTTCTGAGTTTAGAGAAGGGGATGAAGTATTCCATCGCAACTTCCGCCAAAGCGACGAAGCTGGTCACTACAATGCGAAGTTGGATAGGCGCTTTTTGAAAAGCCGAATACACAAAGTGGTAGGACCTGGACGCTACCTCCTCACTGATTTGTCTTGAAAAGAAGTTGGCGTATACCACGCGAAAGACCTGCGTCGGTAATTAACATACCCGGACTGGCCTCCATGTCGTACGTACGTTTATTCGTCCTTCCATATATAGGTTAAGCACACCCGTATGTTTGTCCGTCTGCATTTAGCACTAAGCTCTCACGTTTGTCCGTCCGTCTGCAGCAAATCGGAAGTACTTGTGTCAGTCCATGCGTCCGATACTTCTTTTTAGGGTTTTGTAAAATAATTTTACAAAACCCTACTAGTTTCGCGACCAGTCTGTCCGTCTGTCCGTCCATCCGTTCGTCCGTCCGTCCGTCCGTGTGTCACAGCACTTTTTCTCGGAAACTACTTAAGCTAGAAACATCAAATTTTGTGCGTAGGTGTAAAGTGGTGATCTTTTCAAAGTTCAACAAAAAAAAAATTTATATGGTATTTAAGGGGGGTCTCCCCATATAGGAGAGTGACCCCCCGAAAAAAAATTTCATTGAAGGTAGCCGATATGGGTATCAAATGAAAGGTCTTGATGAGAACTTTTCAAAACAGGTCTTAGTTTGGCAAAATTTGCTTCGAGGAGCGCACAGGGAGGGGAAATACACGAAAAATGTGTGTCCCCCCCTCGCGATTGGACACCTGTGATCCGAAAAATCTGAAAAAAATCAGGGATGTACGCCTTGGTGTGTACAACAACAACACTTATGTGAGAAGTCGCAATTCACTCAACTTTGTTAGTAATAGTATGATTTATCGATTTTATGTTTTCTTGAATAAAATCTTAACGGTACCCTTAAATTTCATGAAACTCAGTGCACAGATGGCTATTTATAAGATTAATCTGCCCTGAAAATTTCAGTTTTTAGCGAAGTTATAGCGGTTTGAATTTAATTTTCCTGTATTACTATGGAACAATATGCGCTGCATTTATTACTATGGCAACATATGGCTATGGAACAACATGCGCTTTTTACCAACTCAGACACTACAGTTTTGCTAGGATTTGCATGAAAATTTCAGGAAAGATAGGTGTCATGTAGATCTTTGAGAATAGAGCTAGTGGTATCAGTAATCGTAAAACAAAATAGTGGCTGTTTCAAATGCGAAGATTGAGTAATTTTGAGTTATTTTTTCCCAACTTCAACGTTTAAGGTGCATGCTTTGAACACTTGATTCAATTTAATGAATGACTGAAGATGAGTACCTACAATTAATGCTCATAAATGAAACAAGTCAACGAGTTGGGAGAGAGCTCCTAGCAAAAGGGTTTTGTAACCATTCTAGGATTCGAAAAAATTGGCCATGAATCGATAATTTCAGTACAGGAGAGTGGCCTGTTACGCGCGTGCTTACTCCACGTTTCCATAATTCTGGTCGTAAGTTCATGCAACGTGACCGCTTAGTCAGCGTCTGTATGAACTTGCGAATTTTGATTTTCATGAGAATGAAAATTTTCTCACAGAACCGAGTAAACGACTTGAGACTGCATCGTCAGCAGTCTGAAGTATTAAATATTCAAAATCTCTATACAACGGTGCTTAGTCTAATCTATCTGTCGCGAATGTAAGCTCGTGCGCGCAACAATTGTAATTTAGTTCATTAATTGTAATTAAGTTCATTAAGTGTTAGAAATAACTTTGTAAATAAAGTGTTTTTTTATTCTAACACTCTTGCGCTTAACAAAATTTGGTGGCAGCGGTGGGATAGTCATAATAAATTGACTATCCAGTGGTTCGAGCTCCAATAGTGAAAATTGACAGTTTTAAAGAAAACAGTTTTGAACAGTTATCTAAAGTGAAAGTAAAAACTGATTAACTCAACTTGAAAAGTGGAAAGTGTTTCTAAGTGTTTGATTGACTTAAAACAAAAACAAGTGACTTGGAAAAGGAGGTATTTTCTCCTCAACGCGGGACAACGTGGGAAAAATAATTAATAATTAAAGAAGTTTCTCTCTTGACGAGAACTACCAACGTTGGCCAAGCATCTTTAGCCTGCGTGAAGTAGGTTGGCCCATCGAGGGATTATCAAAAAGGATTGGAAATTAGTTTCTCTCTTGACGAGAGCTACCCGCATTGTTCAAGCATCCCTAGCCTGCGATTACATCATCGAGGATAAATAAAGTCAGGAAAATCGAAGCAGAAAAAAGGAGCTACTTCAACAACGAAAGTGCAGGAGAATCAAACCGAAAGAATGGCGAATATCCAATTGTAAGTCCTTATTTTCAACAAAGAACATTTTTCATAGTTTAGATATAAGATTATACTTTCATTGTGTGTTCATTGTGTTTTGAAACGCGAAATTTTCATTGTTCGTCCGCGATAAGATATGATAGGCCCTTGGTATAAAGTATAAACCTTTACCAAGTAAATAGGAAAAATTATATGTTTTTGATTTTAAAGAAAAAATCATAAAAAGTGTTGAAACGGGAATTCCAATTACTTCGCGTTTATGAGTGAATACCGCGTTAAACAAGGATTAACTAAATCCAAGCTTAAAGTCGAGGAAATTCTTACGCTTCCTAATCGCGAAACGGTAAAAGTTAAACTTGGTGGCGATTACGTTGATTTCGCCACATTTCGCGAGTGCTAAGCTAAGTACCGTATTGGGAAAAGCGATCCTGTTACCAGTGAGTCCTCTTCGGAAGACGAACGTAACGAAGAAAGTTGGAACAAAACTTTAGAAGGATCGATTATTGAAAAGGAATTTTTCGCAGAAATAATGCCTACGAGTAACAATTCCGTTTTAACTGCTTCGGCATCAAACGTTAAAAGTGATAGTGAAAATGCTAACAGTGTTGAAAGTGAAATTAGTGTTAGTTTTAGCGACTTGAAAAGTTTTATTCCGGTTTTTGAAGGGAAAGCAGAAGATGCTTTCAACTTCATATATGCATGTGAAGAAGCGATGAGATTGGCAAAAGGTCCAGTCAGGGTCATCCTCTTCAAGTACATATGCATGCAGTTAAAAAGAAACGCTCAAACCATAATTCTAAACGAAGAATTTGGTAGTTGGAGTGCTTTGAACGCTAAACTTAGACAAGTTTATGCCGAACCGCACTCAATGCTGCAACTACAAAGGGAGTTGTTTTCTTTTAAACAAAATAGCAGTGAAACGGTGGTTCAATACCATCAAAGGCTATTAGGTCTTCATCGGAGGATACTGACTGCTCGATCAGGTCAGTCAACAACCGGAGAAAACATCTTCTTAGAAGAACAAGTGCGGAACGTCTTCATCAAAAACCGAGAACACTGGAGGAAGCTAGCCGTTTAGCTCAAGAGGAAGAGCAGCGACTTGGACTAGTGAAAGTGTCAAGTAAGAAAGATTTTACAGATCGGAACACTCTTCCAAGAGTTCACAAGTTGCACTCAGATAAGAAGTGTTACAAATGTGGTAAAATAGGACACATTCAACGTGATTGCAGAAGCAACCAAGCAAACAAAGCTGGACAGCCAGGAAATAAAAGTTCAATGAAGTCATCACAGAAAAATGGAGCGTCTGCATCAAATAGTGAGAATTCTTCAAAAAGTTTTAGCAAGCAAAATACTAATTACGAAAATAAAAATGTAAATAACGAATATAGAATAAACTCATTAGATATAGAAGATAGTCCTTTTCTTTCTCTTAGGCTAGGTAGCAAATATTTGAAATTTCTTGTCGACACAGGAAGTTCACTCAATTTGATTGCCGCAAAATATGTCTTTGAAAGAGATGTCGATAAGTCAAAGGGTATAAAGTATCGATGCATAAACGCCGTAGATGGGAATACTTTTGGGCTTTCATCGCTATCTCTATATTATGGTCATGAAAAATACGATATTCCGTTTCAAGTGGCAACTAATCGTCTCTTCGATAAATTCGATGGAATATTAGGTTCTCCATTTTTAGTTGAACAAAAGGCTTTGCTCAACTTGAGCAATCAAACGTTAGTAATTGGGGATAATAAGTTGCGGTTATCAAAGAAAAATTTCATTGCTAGACCGCGCACAGAAACGATGTACTATTTACATGTCAATGAAAACCCAGGTGAAAGCCTTTTAGTTATGGGAATTCAGAAGGGTCAAATGAAAATTGCAGATTCACTGGTTGAAGTGAATATGAATAGGGAAGTTCCTGTGGTCATACTGAATGAAGGAGACCAGGAATTAAAGTTGAATTCTGAAGAAATACGCATATGCAAAATTTCTACAGAGGAATTGCAAGAAAAAGCTACTGAAATATATATTAGGGATGATCACATGAATCAAGAGGAAAAAGATAGCATTTGGGAAATTATAAAAAAATATCATTGTTTATTTAGAGATATCGATCCAAATCAACTTACAGAAGCAGCAGAACATTCTATAGATACTATTTCTGGTATAAAACCGATACATACAAAGATAGAGATATCGATCCAAATCAACTTACAGAAGCAGCAGAACATTCTATAGATACTATTTCTGGTATAAAACCGATACATACAAAAATATATCGATTCCCGAAGATTCATGAAGAGGAAGTTAAATCAATAGCCCATGGAACTCACCTCTTTGGGTGGTACCAAAGAAGGTCGACGCAAGTGGTAAAATGAAATGGCGCATAGTTATAGACTATCGCAAGCTCAATGAAATCACGGTAACAGATAATTATCCTTTACCTAATATTTCAGAAATATTGGATCAATTGGGAAAAGCAAAATATTTTTCAACAATAGATCAATGCAAAACTGCTTTCAGCACTCCCTATGGACACTACGAGTATACACGTATGCCATTCGGTTTGAAAAATGCCCCGGCATGTTTTCAACGAATGATGAATACTGTGCTTTCCGGATTGCAAGGATCAAAATGTTTCGTTTACCTAGATGACATTGTCATCTATGGTGAATCACTTGAGGATCACAACGAAAAATTAACATTGGTGTTTGAACGTCTGAAGCTGAATTACCTCAGAGTTCAGCCCGATAAATGCGAGTTTTTGCGCAAAGAAGTAGCATATCTAGGACACATAATTTGGGACAATGGTGTCAGCATGGATCCCAAAAAGCTCGATGCAATTGACAAGCTAAAAGCGCCTCAAAATCAGAAGGAGATAAAGTCATTCTTGGGCTTGACTGGCTATTATCGTAGATTTGTACACAACTCTGCAAAAACTGTGGAGCCTTTAAACAAACTCCTTCGGAAAGATACAGAATTTAATTGGTCCAAAGAGTGTCAGTCTGCGTTTGAAAAGATTAAGGAAATTTTAAAGAAGAATGTTACCCTAATGTATCCTGATTTTAATAAAAGGTTCATACTTACTACTGATGCAAGCAACAACGGGATAGGAGCAGTTCTATCACAAGAAAATGACTTGGGATACGAAAGACCAGTCATGTTCCTTAGCAGGACACTAAATAACGCTGAGCGAAACTATTCGACTACAGAGAAAGAATGTTTCGCTATAGTGTGCTCTGTAAAACGATGTAGACCATACTTGTATGGAAAGGAATTCATTATCCGTACCGATCACCGACCTTTATTGTGGCTTTTTAACGTAAAAGACCCAGGTAGCAGATTGGTACGCTGGCGCCCAAAACTAGAGGAATATCAGTACAAAATTGAATATAAGTCTGGAAAGGACAACAAAGTTGCTGATGAACTTAGTAGGAACCTTCCTGTAAACGCAATAATTCCAACAGAAACGGGAAGTTATCGGGAAGTAGATGGTGATCACGATAATAATGTATCAGCAGATATTTTGGGATACAAACATTCTGAAATAATTAAGGATTATACAATTAATAAGCATGGGGATTTGATTTGCAAAAAAGGAAATAAAATAATCAGGCATTTCAAAAGCGGTAAGATCGAAGAAATAAATCTTGATGAACTAGACAATCTGAATGAACGAGAAGAAATCGAGGACGATATTCAGGACATAGAGGGGGAGTCGAGTAATAGTGAACAAAATCCAAACGATGAAATTATCGAGGAAACTGACCTAAAGGAAAGATAAAAATTAATCGAAAAGTGGCACAAAGGCATTGTCGGAGGCCACAAAGGTGTTAACAATCTCGAAGAATTTCTACGAAGAAGCTATCATTGGAAAGGTATGAGGAAGGACATTAGGAACTTCGTCAAAAGTTGTGATAAATGTCAGAGACAGAAAATCATCCGCCGAAACCTCAAAACTCCAATGACAATTGAAAAATTGAAAGAACAACCCTTTGACCGGATATCTATGGATGTCGTATCTTTCAAATGGAAAGATGGTAAAGATTTTAAAGCATTGACGATACAAGATAATTTATCAAAGTATTTGAAGTTTATACACATTAAAAGGGAAGAAAGCAAACATATTGCTAACGCTATTATCAACGAATGGATATCATACTTTGGTATTCCGAAGGAAATTCTATCGGACAATAGTAATGTCCTTACAGGAAAAATTGTCACCGAGCTTTGTGAAAGACTTGGAATAGAGATGATCTCAATTAGCCCCAGACATCCACAATCAAATGGTTCTGTAGAAAGATCACACGCAAGGCTCAAGGAATTTTTACGTAGTGTCATCAATGAAACAGACTCAGGGCCACAAGAAGCATTAGGCATGGCAAGCTTATGTTTCAATCAGTGTATTAGTCAAGGAACTGGTATATCAGCAGAAGAGTTATTGTTTGGAAGAAAAACTTTGCCAATCGATCAGGTCAAAACTGAACAGGAGAACGAGTCATCTAATTCAATGCTTGACAAACGGATTGATTCACTTAAGAAAATAAGGGAACAAGCTATAGAGTTTAATTGGAATATTAAGAAAAAAGCAAAAGAGAGGTACGATAATACGTTAGATCAAAGAGGAAATATTTATAATTATAAAGTGGACGACGAAGTTTTGATTCGTCAAAAGAAATCTTAAGATGTAATGAACCAATGGGTTGGTCCTTTTAAAATTTTGCAAGTTTCAAAGATATCTATACAAATAAATAATAGATTAAAAAGTTGGTTTAACGTTAGTGACGTAAAACTGTATATTCCAGGACCAAATGGGCAATCATCCTCATCGCAGGACTTGGATCACTAGCATTGGGAGATATATCTGTTAAGGAAATACGTTATCCAGGTGTCTACTTTAATTATATTTCGGACATCAAATTTGCAAATGAACAAATCCATTTAATTAAGGTTATAGATCTAACGGAATTAGAAGTTAAGATAGAAAACGTACGGAAACTAACAAAAAATATTAACGATATATGTGTTAATAACCTTGCAGCGTGTAAAAATTTGAAATTTAATGGTGAACTGCAAGCTAAACGTTTGAACCATAATTTAAATACCATTTACGGGTTACTAGAATTTTCACCTAATATTCGGTTACGTAGAGGTTTGGCCAATTGGGTAGGAAGTTCTTTAAAAGTTCTTTTTGGTACCATGGATTCTAACGACTTTGACCAATTCAAAGCCGCCGTTGATTCCATTGAGAGAAACGAGTTTAATATAAGTAAAGGAATGATTAAAAATACTTATCTTATGAACGAGATCAATAAACAATCAAAAATTATATCCACAGAGCAAAGCTCGATCCGTATGAAAATTGACGAAATTGTTGATGAGCTTAAAAGAATCAATAATGTTACCAATGAGCAGTAAAAGAAATTAACTTTACAACTTTATAATGAGGAGCTATATTCAAAAATTAATCATAAAGTAGAAGTAATCGATTTAGAGATCGAAATACTTCGCGACAGTTTACTTTTTATTCAATCTGGAATCCTACATCCTTATATCCTTGAACCTTCTCAGCTAGTTGAAGAATTAAGTAAAGTGAAACAAATTGAATCATTGGCTATAACACCAATAATATCGAATTATCGGGACTTAGCTAAGGATTTGCAGTTGACCGCGTTCGTTAAAAACAAAAATATATACGTAAAAGTCTCACTCGACAAAGTAACAAACGAAGATTTCGAACAATACGAACTAATTGGATTTCCGTACATAAATAAAAATTGAATAATTCAAATAAATGGCCTGAAGAAATATTTGATTATTAATAAAAACAAAGAATTATATGTATCGTTTGATGAAATTTATTGTAAAACTATAAGTAATTTTAAAATTTGTAAACCATTGCCATTTAAAAGTGTGTATGCAAACTCCTGTATTATAAATCTTTTTTTCAAGCAAACAGACAAAGGATGCGACTTCAGAAAAATTAATTCAGAAGTAGATATATTGCATAGGATAAGCAATTTGCAATTACTGTCTGTGAATTCATTAGAAACAAAATTTGAATGTCATTGTACTCGTAATGGAACAAAAACCTTGAAAATATCGGGAATCAATTTGCTTACTTTAACTGATGATTGTACTATCCATAGCGTAGCACATGATTACATCCCCATTAAGGCTGGTACAGAGATTATTGTGAAAAAGGATAAATTAATAGAAATTGAAGATTGTTGTAATAATTTTAATGTAACTGAAATTAAAGAAAATGATATGAGAATTACAAAACTTACTAGTAATAATATACATGAATTAAAGGACTTAACTTCACAAACCATAGAACAGGCTACTTTTTGGGATAAAGCCATTCAACCGATTCCTAAAATTGTTAGAAAAAATTCAATTGTATCCACTGTGATCACAATACTTGTCCTTTTTATCTTAGGATTTTCAATTTACAAATGTGCGAATGGTAATTTATGTATCATATTTTTCAATGAATGTTTTAACCGAAAGAATAAAGTAAATCTTGGTAAAAACACCATAGCTTTCAAAAATAAAAAGGAAGACGAAAAAATTACAATTTTTGAAAATGCTAGTATAAATTCAGAAAATGAAAATAGACGTTTAAGAACACGATATTTGTGGAAGGTTGAGGACAACCTTATACATAGGGGGAAGGTGTTACGCGCGTGCTTACTCCATGTTTCCATAATTCTGGTCGTAAGTTCATGCAACGTGACCGCTTAGTCAGCGTCTGTATGAACTTGCGAATTTTGATGAATGTGGGAAAATTTTCATGAGAATGAAAATTTTCACACAGAACCGAGTAAACGACTTGAGACTGCATCGTCAGCGGTCTGAAGTATTAAATATTCAAAATCTCTATACAACGGTGCTTAGTCTAATCTATCTGTCGCGAATGTAAGCTCGTGCGCGCAACAACTGTAATTTAGTTCATTAATTGTAATTAAGTTCATTAAGTGTTAGAAATAACTTTGTAAATAAAGTGTAAAAGATATTTTATATTTTTTTTTATTCTAACACTCTTGCGCTTAACAGGCCCCTGAAAAAAAATTTATCAAACGTAGCCGATATGAGTATGAAATGTAAGTTTTCACGGGAGCTTTTCAAAACAGTTCTTAAACTGTCAGTTTTTGATCCAGTGGGGGCACAGGGGGGAAATACATGAAAAATGTGTTGCCTCCGTCGCGGATGGACATCTGAAATAATTATCAAGGGTGATATTTATGAGTATAACAATACCAAAAACCTCAGAAGTCGAAATTCGTTCAACTTTGTTTAAAATAGTATGATCTTTGTATTTCATATTTTCTCCAATAAAATCGTCTTTGACATGTTTTTTGATTTGATTCGATCTGGTGACTGCATTTTGTAAATTGAATGCAAAACCCTTCTGACATGAGCGTAGGTCTGTTTACCCAACTTGTTTCTGTTCTCTTTCCCTGCTCGGATAACAATTTACTATCCGACAGTGAGTCCTTCGGGTCCTTTTTGCAACCCTCATCCCCTTAAGATCGCGAAAAAAATAGCTGCCCTATAGTAAGCGAGCAGAATATAATATAAAAAAATATTTAGAACTTCTTATCATCGTAACATACACGTATTTATTATCATGACGGCGACATCCGAATCTATGTACATATGTACGAGTTAATTTGTCGTCGGATACGGACTTAGGAATTCTCATCATGCAAATACATGAGAAATATAAGGAACGGATTTTCGATGGGATTACAGTTCCAGTTAATCCATATAGAATTCAAGGGCTTAGCCCACGATAGCAATATGCAAGTCTACAGATACTAATGAGAAACAAGTGCACGCTCAATGCATCGATTCAGCGTGTTAGAAGAAAGCCAAAGCGTGTTCCGCTAAACTAAACTTGGACAGAAGCACAACGTCTGCTTCAACTAAAATTCGTTCGGAGCTGAAACTTGGAGAGTCGCGATGGTACTCGTTGTGTGGGCGAGTTTCCTAGTCAATTGCTGCCTCGTAGCGAGTGTCATCGTGATATCATAGCACCCTACGATGGGCATTCTCGAAACGCGATACAAATGCCGTTAGCGACAAGAGTGTGAAACGCGAAAGATACGTAAGTTCCAAGGCTGGGAACTATCCGAGAAAAATTGAACTTTCTGTAGAAAAAATCTAGTTATATTGTCCGTTTTATAGTTGAATAAGTCGATAGATAATTGAATACAATGGGAATTAAATTCCTGGAGGTGAATCTTTGCGGGATTCGGGTCCGGAAATAGCCCAAAGTGGGCTCATTTATCATTAAGTGAGCAAATCAAGAGAAGACTTGAGTTCGCATTGTTTTCAAGTATGGCGCATTAAATAAGTAAACATTGTTGAGAAACAACGAGACCAAGTACGCAATCAGTGCAATGGTTAAAATTTGGGTCCTTAATGGTATGGTACTGAGTTGACCACTTGGGATAGGTCATTTTACGTTCAGTGTGATTATTCAGTAACTGCAATGTAAAGCGGTAAAACAGTTGTTCTCGTTGAACGATAAACGCTTACGCATATGAATGAGTGCCTAAGTAAAATGAGCTAATCCGGATATGGGTCAACATTGAACGTATGGTGGAAGTGCGTTATAGGATCGGAAGCTCAACACTTGTGACGATTTGTTTGGGAGATTTCGGTTTGTTTTGCGATTGAGTGCGGGCCTTATAGTGGAAAGTTTAATTCACTTCGAAAAACCCATTTTGCGTTCCTTCGTGTGAATTCTGATCATCGCGTCGATGTTCACGTCGGGCGGACGATTTGTTTTTTCATCATTTGCATAGCCAAGAAGAGAAGAGCGATTCACTGGCGCATTGTTTCATTGCCTGAGGAATGGCAAATGGTGTTTGTTTTGTGTGAACGGAAATAGACGTGAAAAGACAACACGTAAAAAAGGCATTAAAAAAATATCATACGTTTAGTCGGTGAGTTTGTTAGATCGCTAACGGATTTTTAGCGCATGTAGTTTTTGTTCCCTGCTCATTATCCGCGATCCTATAGGTTGGAATGAGCTCATGGATTGTGTTCGCTCTAAAAGATGTTCAAAGTGTTGGCAATATAAATTCCCATCACATTGGTTCCATCGAAGGGTGACTTCGAAACAAGTGCAATTATTGTTAATACATAAATTGGATAACGAAATATTTGAGACGGTATTCAGTGTGTACGTGTGGGTATGTACAACGGAGCGCCACGACAACCAATTTTGCAGCCGGTAAAATTGCCGTTACCGACAACGATTCTTATAGTGTATCATCCCTGTGACTTGGTGATAACGGTTAAAGTATGTGTGAACGGGATTAAATGACCTGTGCAAATAAAAGAGAAATAAATCAATGAAAGATTCATAAGTTCTCGAAAACTTGATTTAATTCCGCATTCCCGGAACTTCTTGTTTTTTTCAACGCGGCACCGTAAAATATTCTACTCTAACGCAAAGTACTAAATATCCTACTCTAATAAAAAACCTCAAAACAAATTATGGTACCGACCGCGACGCGAAACTGACCATCCGCGGATTACAAGAACCCTACCCTCTTAGCGGTATACCCACCGTTCGCCGACATTGTCCCGCTGAAAGAGAAGGATTTAGCTGGAGAGGAAAGGCTCGGTTAGCCTAGCAATTCATATTCGTTTTTATTTCTTTCATAATAGTACTTTGTATCTTTTTTTCTTTTTTGAAAAATCAAATTTATCTGTATCTAAGACTTACTATATAACGAATGGTACATGTTAAATTTGCAGTTTCATTTTGTTGCGATGCTTTTCCTTAATTGTGTTATTTCATCAAATCAGTCGTCTTCTTACTCGCATGTTCTAACATTCTTACTCGCATGTTCTAATATTCAATTTTCCACAATTTATTTTTCTAAACTAATAAGTTCACTTTTATATTTAAAGCGCATAACTATTTTCATCTCAATATGAAATTTGTGGCCTGTTTAATCTATAGTTAATCGAACAAATTCTGTACTTGTTTCTAATAAAAACTATTTATAATCTTACATAAACAATAATAGTGTATAATTATCAATGCATTATGGATACAATATAAAATATTTTAATTTTTAATTGGATTGTAATATTTAGCAACTAAGTTGTCATGAATCATGCGACGCCGCTGGCGACCACTACTAACACACCTTGCTGCTAGGTGGCTTGTCATTCCACGTTGGTTGCGACGAGCGCACATCCCACGTCAATTTTGTCGTTGGATGTCAAGAGGGTTTGACAGCCACATGGAGTGAAGTGTGCATGTAGTGGCCGCCACCCAAGAAGAACTTTTAGCTGATACACCCTCGCCACCTGCATCGCTGATACACCCTCGCCACCTCAGAAAAGTGTTATGTCATCAAAGTTGCACGTTTCACCACTACAACTTGTATTAAATTTCTAAGATATGAACAAAGATGTTTTGTATAGCGTTGAAATTACAAAAATTTTCATTGCGCATGAAATGTGTGCGTTTCAATGCAAATGGTTGTAATTGTTCACCAGCCTATTAGTAGTCAGGTGGTAAACAACACAATAATTTTTTTTTGTGTACATAAAAAGAACACCCTCATAAAACTTGGTTTCGAATATATGTAAACTATGTAAGTGAATGTAAAAAAAATGCACGCATAATTGTTTTAATCTAGTGGACAAAATTGAAACGTGCTTTGATGTTACATACCGTGATAAAAAAACCGTCGGGAAGCATATAAGTCTTGCAGCAAAATTTGCAAAATACAAGTTGTGTGGCTGTTATTTTTGAAAGGATTACAAAAAAAATATGAATCATTATTTATCTATTTTATGTACTTGGTATGGATTTTAAACCATTACAAGAAAACTTAAATGCATGATTAATATATTCGAATTGACACATCAACTATCAATATCAGATAGGTTGAATTATTGGTGTAGTGAAATCATTGGAAAAAATAACTTATTTCCTTTAAATAAAAACACAAAAACATTTATTTTATGTAATGTGAAATACTTTTTTGATGTTGGTAATAAAATATTTCATGCGAAGTATATTTCGTCAAAGATACTTAAATATTTTTTTGGAAGTGTTGCTTTTGATTGTAACAGAAGATAAATAATGGTAAATTAGATTAAAAATTCAAATCGACGATATAAAATTTAACTATTGTAAATATTTAAAGCTGAAAAAAATAAACCATTAGGATTGAGTAAATACATAAAATTGTGTAGGTTTAGATCAAGCTATTATGGTAATGAAAATTTTTTCTATGTATGGTCATATAAATGCAAAGTACATAAAATAATATGAATTGCTAACTAAAAACACGACTTTCCTTTCCAGTGATTCTTTCTTTCAGCGGGACATAGAGTGCAGGGTAAGTATGCCGTCGCGAGGGTAGGGTTTGAGAAAATCCGCTGAGGTCGGTTTCGCGTCGCGCGCGGTACGCGGTACCTTTGTTGTTTTGCCTTTTTATTAGCGTAGCTTTCGTCGGGTTGAGTTAGCGTAGCATATTTTTTGGTACCACGTCGGGAGTTCGGGAACGCGAAGTAAAAAAATTAGATTTTTGTTCTTGACTGGTTGATGAAGAAATACGGAGTCACGTAAAATAGGTTTCCTCTCCGTATGGGTTTGTTTTGTGACGCGTTTGAAAACGGGCATGTATTGGTGGCTGAAGATTGTCGATGAGCGTAATCCATTCGGAGACCCGCGACCGAAATCCTCTCCGATCTAGCTGGCCGACAAGCAGCCACCGCGTGAATGGATTACGGTGCGCGGATTGGTTGACCGGTGGGTACCATCCGTTGGCACTACTCAGACTTAACGTCTAGAATCGATGAGAGGTCGGTTCCTCGTTCGGACTTAGACTAAAAAAAAACCATTACAAATGGCGCCCAACGTGGGGCCCAATCTTTTATCCTAAGGGGACAAAAGATTCGCGTCTTCTGACAAGTTGGTCCATTACGGAGGATGTAAGGTACTTTGGTACTCGAGCCTCACAAACAGGAGCAGTGGAGTTGTGTGATACACACTAGCAGTCGCTTCACGTGAGTTGTAGCTTCCGCTCTCCTTTGTTTGATTTTTTTTTTCGCGACAGAATCCTTCCGATGTGTTGTCCCAGGTTAACCCCTGTAAGGACCTTCTATTTTCTTGATGGAACTGTCAGCCAGATGGGGTTTCTCCTGTCGGCCTGGACTCTCAAGAAAATAGAAGGCTACCTTGCCTTTATGTCGCGGAAGGACTCTACTTATTTCGTGATAGACGAGTGGTATCGGTTCAACGTTCGGTGGCGTATGCCGGAGTTGCGAAGCCCGGAATGCTTCCACGCGTCGGGAATTTTGACCGCGTACAAAACTGTTACGATAGCTCTACCACTTGTCTCGTCGAGTCATTTAACGTAGTTTAGAGACGGTTTTTGTAATGTATGTGGGTATGGGGTTAATTTTTATAAATCGACCGAAAGCACCCTTTCTTCGGCAGACTACCACGCCCTCTCATTTCCCTTTGGAGGAGTCAACTGCTGGAAAGGAAAGTATATATTAAATAAATTTTTTTTTGCCTATTGTACATAAATAGCTCGCCACTATCGGCCACTGAGTATTCTTAAGCGTGTGAATAGATATACATATGGTAGTTTACATATATTAGAGTAGGCGTAGCTTACTTTTTTTTTCTCTCTTTTTTCTCTATTTTAGTAACACATAGCACCAACCACACACAGCAAAACCAAACATGGCAACGAAGCGGACCCCAGATAAGCGTTGGACCAGATCCAAAACGGTCCAACCAGCTAACTGCGGGATCTGCTTTAAAGACGTAGTGGAGGGCGTACACAGCGTGCGATTGGAATGCGGACACCTTTTCCATCGTACCTGTGTCCAACAGCTCCTCCTAACGTCCGAGCTTTGCCCACTATGCCGGCGACCCATAGAGCGGACCGCCGTAGGCTTCCTCCTCGGAACGCCCGTCCCAACGCGTGGAGCAGTGGCGAAAGGGGTCCCAGATGCCGAACCGCCCCAATCACTGATGGACTTGCAAGGAGCCGTGGGCGGGGAAGTTCCTGCTGCAGTTGTCGCGGCCGAGGTTACAGCCACGCCTTCCACCCACTCCATTGACACCCTCGTGGCGTTAATGCGAGACAAGTCTGAGAGGATTGGCAACTTGGAGGGAAGGCTCCAGAACCTCCCGATGAGCCAACCTCCCAGCCGCGTGAGAACTCCGCTTGGCTGGGAGCCCAATCCCAGTGTGGCTATGCCCCACTCCCGACCAGCTGATCAATGGACCCTACCTCCAAGGAACTCGGGAATGGACCCCAGAGCTCCCGAGTATCGACCACGATACAGCACCGCACCTCCGTTGGTACTTCCAGCCCCCGAGGCAGTCCCTTACAACAGGTCAATCGAAGATGCGATTCCCCCCGGGAACGCATTGACACCTTTCCGAGACCCGACGCCTCGTATCATGGAGAGTTGGCGCCTGAACTTCACGGGTTTCAACTCGATATCAGCGGACCGGTTCCATTTTAGGATTCAGGCGTTAGTATCCAGCACCCTGGGAGGTGATTTATCGGCCTTCCTCCGGCATGTACACCTTTTGTTCGGCGGAGATGCTGCCGACTGGTACTGGAGTTTTAAGGAGTTGACGCCACGTCCCACTTGGGATTCTTTCAGGGCAGCCTTCCGCAATCGATTTGATGACGGCTTCACTGAAAGAGAACTAAGGGAACAAATAAAGAAACGGAAACAAGGCGCTCACGAACCGTTCGACCAGTACTGCACAAGCATAGTGAGATTGAGCACTCGCTTACGAACAACCGTGCCCGAGGACGAACTGGTAGAAAATATTAGAGAGAATATGCGTTGGGAGCTTCAGAACAGCCTTCTGCATTTTCCCATCAACACCATACAGGGATTACGCCTCCATGCCCGTAGGCAAGAACAGCTGGATGAGCGGCGAGGTACCTTCCGCCGACAACCTCGCATAACGGGACCAAATCCCCGAAATCATCACACCGCGGAGTTGATGGCAGCGGACCACCTACTTGCTGACCCAGTACCAGTACCGAGGAGCGGAGCACCACAGGAGCTTGAGGACCCAGCAATGATTGATCGACCACCCCTTGAAGCAATTACAAGCCCGGCGATCTGTTGGAACTGCCGATAAACGGGGCATCGGTTCTATGCATGTCCAGCGGAACCGATGTTCTTCTGTTACCGATGCGGGAAGGCAGACACGTTCGCACCCGATTGCGCAAATTGCAAATTGCGAAAAAACTTGTCAGCGAGTGCCGCGACCACCCATCGGCACTCCTAAAACCCGGACGAACCAATACTGACCCAATCACTAGCTATGACCAAGCCCCAGACATGACTCCAATTCTGTTGACTCGCACCGCCAAACACAGTTCTCCCGAAGTTCTACAACCGACGCCATCCTTTGTCGAGGCGGACGCGCAGGGAAATGATAGCGAGGCGAAGGTTCTTTGGCATGTCAAACCCTTCCACGCCAGACTGCGGAATTATTTGGGTACTCGACAGTGCATCTTCCATGAGGAGTTGGCTACAACTGTCCCACCGTGAAGAAAGCGAGCCATGCGTCGAATGCGGAGCTTCTGGAGAAGGGTCAGGCAGTCGAGGAAGGTACTGAAGGACATACACTTAGACGAATTACTGAGGGATGATGTTCGACCATATGCGTCAGTACACCTCCTGCAAAAACGATTGTCAGGTTTAGTCGATACGGGAGCCAGTGTGAATTGCATATCAGCCGATTTTGCAGGGGAGGTACTGGCCATGCACGCGGACCAAATTTACCATTTTACCACCTGGTTAAGCACGGCGGACGGAACTCGTCACTCTGTATTGGGAAAAATTACGACGGATGTCACCTTTAAAGGAGTAACTAAACCTCTGGAATTTTACATCATACCTCAGTTAACCCAGAATCTCTATCTAGGGGTGGACTTCCTTCGAAAATTTAACTTGGCCCCAGCACTGTTTTCCGGCACGACCCTGGAGTCCGTCACCGCTGTTCCTGACCAAACTCAAACCACTCACTTATTACGACATACACTGGATGTAAATCAACAACTGCGACTTGACTCGACTATATCGGCTTTTCCATCGCATGAGAAGGAAGGTCTCGGGCGGACGGCACTGGTGTTACACACTATAGATGTGGGGGATGCTAAACCCATAAAACGGAGACATTTTGCCATATCTCCGGCGAAGGGAAAGTTGTTATATGCCGAAGTTGATCGAATGCTAGCATTAGGCGTGATCGAAGAATCGCAGAGCGCGTGGGCTTCCCCGGTCACCTTAGTTGTCAAGCCGAACAAGGTCCGGCTATGCTTAGATGCCAGACGCTTGAACGCCGTCACTGTCAAGGACGCATACCCTCTACCGTTGATTGAAGGCATTTTGAGTCGGTTGCCTAAAGCCCACTTCATCACGAGCTTAGACCTCAAGGACGCCTTCTGGCAAATTCCTTTAGACCCTGGCTCAAAGGAGAAAACAGCCTTCACAGTCCCCGGTCGGCCCCTATATCAATTCGTGACCATGCCATTCGGATTGTGCAATGCTCCTCAAACCATGACGCGCCTTATGGCTAAGGTGATACCACCTCATTTACGGCACCAAGTTTTCGTTTACTTGGACGATCTGCTGCTTATAACCGAGACCTTTAACGAACACATCGACCTGCTTCAGGAGGTGGCTCTGCACATCCGGAGGGCAGGGTTAACCATCAACATACAGAAGAGTCAGTTCGTGATGACGGAGGTGAAGTATTTGGGTCACATCATTGGGCATGGCAATATCAAGACCGATCCGGACAAGACGCAAGCGATTGACGCTTCTCCATTACCCAAGACTACCAAGCAGTTACGCCGATTCCTAGGCTTATGCGGATGGTACCAGCGTTTCGTGCGTGACTATGCCACCATTACCACTCCTTTGACCGACATGCTGCGTAAGGGACGTAAGTTCGTCTGGGAAGGGCCCAGCTTGCGAGCCTTTGAAGAGCTAAAGAAGAGCCTGACAACAGCCCCCGTACTGCACAGCCCGGACTTTGACAAACCGTTCTCAATCCATTGTGACGCGAGTCAACATGGGGTGGGAGCAGTCTTAGTCCAGGCTGCACCAGACGGCGAGGAGAGACCTATAGCCTTCATGTCCCACAAGCTGAACCAGGCCCAGCGGAACTACACGGTCTCGGAGCAGGAATGCCTGGCAGCTGTGCTGGCAGTGAAACGTTTTCGAGCATATGTAGAGGGACATCCCTTTGAAATCGTCACTGATCATGCGTCACTGAAATGGCTGATGAGCCAAACTGATCTCCACGGCCGCTTGGCCAGATGGGCCTTGATATTACAGGCGTTTGACTTCACGATAAGACACCGCAAGGGAAGTCAGCACGTGGTACCGGACACACTATCAAGGATGTTCGCGCCTGAAGGAGCCGAGTTGGCCAAGGAGGACGACAGCCCCCTATGGATCGACTTGGACCATCCCGCCTTCAAGTCAACATGTTATATCCAGCTGATGAATACGATTCAGGACCAGTTGCCGCAGCTGCCCGAACTACGGATGACGCAGGGATTTATATACAAGCGGACGAGACACGCCTCCGGAGACCCCATTCTAGAAGAGGAACAATGGAAGTTATGGGTGCCCGAAGAACTGACCTGCGAATTGATTAAGCGGGCTCATGACCACCCATTGAGTGCACATGGCGGTTATGGTCGTACGCTTCGGCGACTGAAGACTAACTTCTTTTGGCTTAGATGGCGCAGCAAGTGAAAAAGTACGTAGCCGCTTGTGAGCTGTGCAAATGCACTAAAGCGCCCAATTCTGTTCTTCGGCCCCCGATGGGAAAATTCGAACTACCGGAGCGGGTCTTCCAGCGTCTGTATATAGATCTCATCGGTCCGTACCCACGCTCGACTTCAGGATACACGGGAGCTGTCGTGGTCCTGGACCACTTGTCCGAATTTCCGATTGTGGAACCGCTTCGAAACCTGCACACCAGCCCCATAGTCAGTTTTCCATATATTTGGTGTACCGGAGAAGCTGGTCTCCGACAACGGAGTTCAGTTCACCTCGTCTAGATTTCGGGAATTAATGGAAAAGTATGGTATTATGCATCAGCGGACTGCCATTTATTCTCCGCAAGCCAATGCGTCCGAGCGGTTGAACCGCACCCTCATAGCCGCCATTCGGGCCTACGTCCAACCGGATCAGAAGGATTGGGACCGCAGGATTTCCGCCATCACCTGTGCCCTGCGCTCGTCTTATCACTCCACCACAGGCATCTCCCCATACTTTGCCGTGTTCGGCCAGCATATGATTTGCCACGGAAACTCGTACCGGCTATTGCGGCAGTTGAAAGGTTTGGAAGACCCAATAGTGGTACTGGAGCCGCACGACAACCTCCAAATTCTACGAGAACAAATCCGGGAGAGGATTGAAGACAGTAGACGGGTGGGGGAGGAGCGGTACAATCTGCGATCCCATCCTTCTGGCTTCAAGGCAGGCGACGAAATCTACCGACGGAATTTTAAACAAAGTGAAGCAGGTCGGCACTACACTGCCAAGCTAGACAAGAAGTTCGTGAAGTGTCGAGTCTTACAAGTTTTAAGTCCCACGCGGTACCTCATTGCGGACATGTCCGGAAGGGAGCGGGGAGTCTACCATGCCAAAGACCTACGACGCTGAAAAAAAAAACATCATAGGCCAAGCAGCGTTTCCTTCAGTCTCCCCATGCCTGGTAGGCATCGTGGACACTGCCCTGTAATGAATCATCCGACACCGCTGGTGACCACTACTAACACACCTTGCTGCTAGGTGGCTTGTCATTCCACGTTGGTTGCGACGAGCGCACATCCCACGTCAATTTTGTCGTGGGATGTCAAGAGGATTTGACAGCCACATGGAGTGAAGTGTGCACGTAGTGGCCGCCACCCAAGAAGAACTTTTAGCTGAAACACCCTCGCCACCTGCATCGCCTAAATCGTTATCGCCTATAGATCCATTTTCGGAAGCATCTTCACGTGGAGGCAGTGCATTTATTTCATCCAATCGTCGTGTAATTTTAAAGCCGTCAAAAGAGCAGAGTAGCAGTAACTCATCGAAAGGTGAACAAACAAAGAAGAATCCGTTTACGAACCAACCGAAAAGGTATGTAAGTTGACCTTAATGTCCTGTTTGTAGTGTAACAATAAAATGTAAAGAACTTTAAATACGATTCCCTTAGTGAGTTTTCGTTCACCGCTCTAATGTTCTGCTTTTTCGGATTCCTCCTGAGCTCTTTCTCTTACATTTTGCGAGAAAACAAAAGTCAAGACTTTTGTTACGTGCATATAATTCAATCCCCGGTGGAAAGGAATACTCAGGCTAGCAGATCTTACGGGACCAATTGGAGTGAGTGGAACAACAGTTTATCAAATAACCACACCCGGCCAGGAAGCGACCTTCTATGTACCTGCTCTAGGACCTTCTCCCGAAGATCAATCTCGAAAGCGTGAGATTCGATTGTAGAAAAATCGAGAAGCTGCACGTGAATGTCGACGCAAGAAGAAGGAATATATCAAGTGTCTGGAAAATCGGGTAGCGGTGCTAGGAAACCAAAATAAAGCTCTTATTGAAGAGTTGAAAGCAGCCATTACGTTAAAAGGTACGAAATATTATTTTAAGTTGATGCTTCTCTTATTTTTACTGTGCAACAGAAGATAGAATATTCCTGTCATATTTTTTTATCATTGCGGCCTTTGCTTTTTTCAAATGGCATTAGTGAAATTTAACAAGAATTTATGTTAAGATAGCCTTGAGTAATATTGTATGTGCATTAAAACAGGCTTTTTGGTTCATCGCATCAAAGAATGGAAAGGTTTTTACACTTAAAAACAATTGAGGGCTATGGGAAATCGAAATTTGCATGTAATTTACTTCTCATTTTACATCATCATGAAACATGAACTTCGCTCAAACGAAGGAAGTTTTCAGAAAAGTGTTATGTCATCAAAGTTGCACGTTTCACCACTACAACTTGTATTAAATTTCTAAGATATGAACAAAGATGTTATGTATAGCGTTGAAATTACAAAAATTTTCATTGCGCATGAAATGTGTGCGTTTCAATGCAAATGGTTGTAATTGTTCACCAGCCTATTAGTAGTCAGGTGGTAAACAACACAATAATTTTTTTTATGTACATAAAAAGAACACCCTCATAAAACTTGGTTTCGAATATATGTAAACTATGTAAGTGAATGTAAAAAAAATGCACGTATAATTGTTTTAATCTAGTGGACAAAATTGAAACGTGCTTTGATGTTACATACCGTGATAAAAAAAACCGTCGGGAAGCATATAAGTCTTGCAGCAAAATTTGCAAAATACAAGTTGTATGGCTGTTATTTTTGAAAGGATTACAAAAAAAAATATGAATCATTATTTATCTATTTTATGTACTTGGTATGGATTTTAAACCATTACAAGAAAACTTAAATGCATGATTAATATATTCGAATTGACACATCAACTATCAATATCAGATAGGTTGAATTATTGGTGTAGTGAAATCATTGGAAAAAAATAACTTATTTCCTTTAAATAAAAACACAAAAACATTTATTTTATGTAATGTGAAATACTTTTTTGATGTTGGTAATAAAATATTTCATTAGAAGTATATTTCGTCAAAGATACTTAAATATTTTTTTGGAAGTGTTGCTTTTGATTGTAACAGAAGATAAATAATGGTAAATTAGATTAAAAATTCAAATCGACGATATAAAATTTAACTATTGTAAATATTTAAAGCTGAAAAAAATAAACCATTAGGATTGAGTAAATACATAAAATTGTGTAGGTTTAGATCAAGCTATTATGGTAATGAAAATTTTTTCTATGTATGGTCATATAAATGCAAAGTACATAAAATAATATGAATTGCTAACTTAAAAACACGACTTTCCTTTCCAGTGGTTCTTTCTTTCAGCGGGACATAGAGTGCAGGGTAAGTATGCCGTCGCGAGGGTAGGGTTTGAGAAAATCCGCTGAGGTCGGTTTCGCGTCGCGCGAAACCGACGCGGTACCTTTGTTGTTTTGCCTTTTTATTAGCGGAGCTTTCGTCGGGTTGAGTTAGCGTAGCATATTTTTCGGCACCGCGTCGGGAGTTCGGGAACGCGAAGTAAAAAAATTAGATTTTTGTTCTTGACTGGTTGATGAAGAAATACGGAGTCACGTAAAATAGGTTTCCTCTCCGTATGGGTTTGTTTTGTGACGCGTTTGAAAACGGGCATGTATTGGTGGCTGAAGATTGTCGATGAGCGTAATCCATTCGGAGACCCGCGACCGAAATCCTCTCCGATCTAGCTGGCCGACAAGCAGCCACCGCGTGAATGGATTACGGTGCACGGATTGGTTGACCGGTGGGTACCATCCGTTGGCACTACTCAGACTTAACGTCTAGAACCGATGAGAGGTCGGTTCCTCGTTCGGACTTAGACTAAAAAAAAAAACCATTACAAAGTTCTTTCAACCGCCTCGTTCAATGTAGGAAATCATTTCATGTAAGTTCATATACCTCAGATATAAACCTTCAGTTTCTCTTTTAAATGTTACTTTGAAAGTAATTTACGCGTAAGGACACTTTCCTTTTAAAATTTATGCAAACGAGGACCTAATTTGGAATTTTAAATGAGCCATTGGCTGAAAGTCTTCAAATATAAAAAATTGGAAGAATCGGAATTAGCAAGCATTAACTTTCTTGCACCAAAGTGGCGGCCCAAAATTATTTTCAATAATTTTTGTTTAAGTTATCAATTTTGAATGTTATAGATTTTTCTCGTTAATTTGTTTACACACTATTTTATTTTGTAGTAGTTAAAAAAAGACGCGCAAAAATACTGAATTTGATTTTCATCAATATCTCAATTATTTTATTCATTTTTCTTCATTTCGATATATTAGTCAATATATTAGTCAAAAAAGGTAATATTAATTTATGATCATCATTTTCAATCTCGCAAAGCTTCAAAATTGATTTAAATTAAATTCTTTTCACTAGCAATATCTTAGAAATTAATTATATACATTTTTGAACAATAAATAAAAAAATTTTTAAATTAAGGTTTTTTTTATATCGTACGTATAAATAATATTGCATTTGGGAAAAATCATCTTGTTGTCAATTTAAATCTTGAAAAGTAAGTAGACAACATTATCCAATATTTCATGTATGTATATAAAATAAAAAAATAAAATAGTCCTTACTGGATATAGTTTGACCGGGAAATTAAGTAAATCACTACTCCTCTTAATACATGATACTTTGTTTTGGTCGTTACGCCCACCACCATTTTTTCGTTATTGTAATTTGATTATGTTTTGTTGAATTGTAATTGTATGATTTTAAATGTAATTTGACGCTTATAAAAGTTTTATTTAAAAATTGCTGTATGTACTACTATTATAAACCGGATGTCCTTGATTACTAAATTGAAACTGTTCTCATTGTTGCTTTTCACCGGTTTTATGTTCTATTGAATGTATCGCTTCTATACACACTATGGATATAATTAGTAAAAATTATTTTTCTTTCGATCAAGTTGTTTCATTTACACAGTCTATGTCGATCATATTTTCATACATGAAATTGTATACCTAGTATTATGGAAACACTAAATTTCCATTGTGAACGCAACAATAAAATCCTGTTTTTCACGATGTCAACTAAACAAACTTTTACGCGGGATTTCCGACATGTTATCGGTCTTTAAGTTGTTATCAATTTTACTTCATTAGTCTTTTCACATTCGGACAATTATATAATTTTGTAAACATTATCTTTAATGTTCATTTTTGCAAACAATAAAATTTATATTAAAATTTAATTATTACGAAACACCACCTTCACCATAGACAGAGATCAGATGTGAACCTCTTTTTTTTATAATTTTCTCAGTCGTGTGTGTTGATCGCCAAACACACTGACTACATACCCAATGCAAGGCGCTAATGTGGAAAACAACAGACATTACCACTTCCAATCTCAACTACTAAACCGCAAAAGTTTTTATTTCCGTATGTAATTTAAGAGCGCGATTGAAATCCCGACCGGCGTTGATATAGTTATAACGAAAAATAGACTGTTTTCCATGTTACTTTCGTGATTTTTCAACAATCCCAAATGATGCAGAATCGCCACTTCATTCAACTTTTTCACCGACAATTCGGCTCACTTCAAGGAATTTTTTTCCATTTTGCTTAGTGACCAAATGCTAATCGGAATTTCACAAAAAGTGAGAAGCCTAACTTGGTTTAGTAAAAACGACGAATTTAACTACACCACCAAAAGCAATTAAGACCGACCTAACCTGCAAGCGATTGTGGGATTGGCGCAAATTCCAGATCAATATCTGCTACTGATTTCGAGCTGCCACGCGGACTTCCAGTTGGACTGGACGAAGCTGCTGTAGACCCGTCCTGACGGTGCAATGACGCTGCAGCCGCTGCGCTTCCTTCTCGTTGGGGAGCCGCCGTTGGTGGGAGCTCCACACCACTGACGCTGGGTTTGAAAATAATTAGACACCGTATTAAAAATCTACTATAGAATTTACTTGCACTTTAGAGAGAGCTCGCTTGTCGTGGAAACTGCAGATGGTGCAGGTGGAGGCGCAGTCATCCGCAATCCGGGATGATATCCGGGAGCACCCAGCCCGAGGCGGCTGCCACTGACACTCACCTTGCAAAGTCTAGAACCCTGTGCAAGTTGTACTGCTCACTGTTTTCCTCGCCGGGGGAAGAACTCTCATGATGCCCAGCTTTTGCCACACTTAATTATTGTGCTTCGGGCACAAATTCGCACTAACCAGATCCTCAAAATAATGGCTGCGTTGTATCTTTTGCAAAGGGGAAAACAACTTCTTTGTATCCGGGGATTGCAAATATTGCACATAACTACAATCAGCGTACTACGGAAAATTTACTATTGTACTCAGCTAATTGCTGGAATTATAACGACATTAATAGAAATTACGAACAACAATAGGAGCCTTTCACCAACCTTGGTACGAAATAAACTTTACACTTCAATACAAATTGAACTTTTTTTCTTTTTGATTAATTTTGTCTGGCCGGTATCCGCACCGCGGGGATCTTACCGCGTGAAACTCTCATCTCGCGCGAACCGGACGTCATCCCTTCTTCCGTTTGACAAATCGCGGTTCAGTGGCAGCGAGTAGTAAAAAGGTCAGTCCCGAACCGTCAACGTCAATCGCGTAGGATACATGGATCTGCTAATCGGCGTCAGTGGCGTAGGGCTAATTTATTGCAAGACGGGGTAGGAAGGCGCCACTCGCCAACCCTAGTATTGCCCCCAGGAGTCAATTGGCGAGCTCCAGGCTCCCCGGAATAGTTCGGTCACTAAAATAACCGCTAATGGCCTTTACCCGGCTCGTCGGATCGCCTATCACCACTTTCACTAAAGGAAAAAAAACACCAACAAACAAATTTGGGATCCCCGACAGAGAAGATTCTTATTCGCACTAACTCCCACTAAAACTCGACTGAGCAAATTGGATTCTTATGCACTCCAGGCGTAATTTACGTCTTCTACTAACACTGCGCGCTCCACGCGCGAATACACTGGCTAAAACACTATCAAAAAACAAGAAAGTTTCGTCCACAAATTAAATGATAATTCAAAGAAAATCTCAAGTCTCATGCGATGTTATTATTTTTTTTTAAATACCTCCATTCCCTTCCACTCTCTCCATCACATTTTCTTCGTCGCACAACGCTCGTGCGAATTGCACTTCACCTTTCGTCGTTTCTTCAGGTGTGTGTGTGTATAAGGAAGCACACAAATTACGTGAATTTATCCTATTAAGCTCATCTTGTCCATTTCGTGATCAGCTCTCAGAGATAAAAAAACTTTGTAATACGCCGTGGGAAAAAAAACTCTACGTTATAAAGTTAGCTGTCATTTCAAGCATATCGACGATAGGGTTTAAAGTGCCCTTAGATGCTATGTTGAACTTTATTGGACTGAGATTCTCCATAATAATATCTTTCTGCTATACAATCTCGACGATGGGGTCAAGAAAGGCCCTAAGATGCGATGTAGAAATTTATTGCACTGAGATTATATCATTGTTAAATAAATATTCTTTAAGCCTTTTTTAAAAAACTATAAGTGAGTTTGCACCCTTAACTGAATCTGGGAGATTGTTGTATATACGCAAGGCATCATTCGTATGTAGCATCATTCTTCAGACGATCCGTTCTTGCAAAAGGTATTATGAATTGATATGCGTTCCTAGCATTGTAGTGATTTTTCTGCGATACTTTCATAAATTGAATATGTGACGACGAATTTGAATTCAAGCATTTAAAAATAAACTTGGTTTTCTCTGCTTCAACGATTTGAGTAAGTGTTAATGCTTTCGCTGATTGGTACACAAATCTGGTTGGTGTACGTATTGGTAGATTTAGCATATTTTTATAAGCCTTTTTTTTTTTTTTTTTTTTGTGGTAGGGAGGTGAAGGCATTTATGCCCGCCGAGTCTGACAGTGTGGGACTCCCATGGAGGATACCTTTGGACTACCCACTAAACACCTCCCCTGTCAATCTGAGAACCTAGCCTGGAACCGTTTGACACATTACTTCGGGCCAGGTCTCGTTTTGTTACGCCGTGGGGCGCCTTCAAGCTGGGGAGTCCCTTTCCTAGCGGGAGGGGAGGGGGGAAGAGGAATTGCCAGAAGAGCGATCCCCCAGCCCCAGCGCCTCCGGCTGCTGTGAGTCCCTTTTATATTTTAGGACTGCCCGAGCATAATGTGCCACCTGGTTCCATTTGTCAACCGATTCGAGCATCACCGCAACTATATTATCCGGGGTGAGCTCTCCCGTCTCCCTGTAGAGTTCCCTTCGCAGCCTGGCCCATTTCGTACACGCAAAAAATGTGTGGCAGGCATTGTCCTCCTCTCCTGGGCAAAACCGACAATCGGGAGACCGTGACTTGCCGATCTTGTGCAGGTAAGACTGAAAACACCCGTGCCCGCTCAAAAGCTGGGTCAGATAGAAGTCAGTCTCACCATGCTTTCGATTTAGCCACGGTCTCACATCCGGGATGAGGCGCGCAGTCCACCTTCCCTTCGTGCAATTCCTCCAAGACTGCTGCCAATCGTTGAGCGAGCGTTGTCTCTCCTCGCGGACAACCATCTCCCTCGCATCCTCGTTTCCGCGCAGGTAAATAGCGCGGCGCTCTCTAGCAAGGAGGGCGACAGGTATCACGCCTGCAATCACTCTCACCGCCGAGTCGGAGACTGTTGGATACGAAGATGCAATTCTCAGTGCTCCTCTTCTCTGTACCTGTGCCAATCGTTTTCGGTATACCTCCTTGCTGAGAGCGTCGCCCCATACCTCTGCTCCGTACAGTAGCACTGACCCTACAGCACTCATCAAGAGGCGTCTTCTTGATGGGCTGGGTCCCCCTACGTTGGCCATAAGTCGACTCAGGGCCGATATTCCCAAAGCAGCCTTCTCAGCCGTTGCCCTGATTTGCTCAGAGAAACTCATCTTCGAGTCGATCAGTAGCCCCAGGTACTTCACCGCTGGCTTCGATTCGATCTGTATATCTCCAACACTGATCATCCTTACTCTAGGGATTCTCTTTTTTGTCAAGATGACCACTTCGGTTTTCTCCAGTGCTAGACTGAGCCCGCGAGTAGTCATCCAGTCCCTCACTCGGCGCATTAGCATACCTAGCCTAAGTTGCGCTTGTTCAACGGTGCGTCCGGCGACCAGAGCCGCAACATCATCCGCATAGCCGACCAAGCGCGACTCATCTGGCATCTCAAGTCTCAGTAGCCCGTCGTAAGACACGTTCCACAGGTCCGGACCAAGGATAGATCCCTGGGCAACACCCGATGTAACCGCCATCCTTCGTTGGCCCTGTGTCGTGTCGTAGAGCAGGCTTCGGTCCTTTAGGTAGTTCCTCAAAAGCCGCATTAGATATTCTGGAACTTGAAAAGAGTTTTCCAGCGTATCCTGAATATCCACCCATAAGCCTTGGTAAGCAACCTGGAGATGATATTAAGGTGTTTCTTTGATGACTAGCTCCAGATTACCACTCCGTAATGTAGTAAACTCAAAATCCGTACGCATACAAAATTTTCCTTAATTCCTATGTTGGGGCCCCGTCGATGGTCAAAATCCTCGCACTTCAACTCGCTCGCTGTCTGAATCGATTTTTTTCCTTATTGTCTGGAGCAAATTTTCCCTCATTGTCTGAGTAGATTCTTCCACGCTCCTTCCTTCAAGTATTTACACCTGTTAGCTCGTTGTGATCCCTCTATTCCGCACGTTCGACCTTCTTCGCTGTCTAAATATCCGTAAAAGAGACCGCTTCCACCGTCGTTGGCTCTGTTATCAATTTGTCGCAACGACTTGAGTTGGAGAACTCAAGTTCAAGGCCACAACATTCACCGTGGCTACTCAACCTTACAGCGTTTACCTCGGATGCAAACCAAGTTTTTCTTGGTGGCCACCTTTTTTTCACGCACAGTCCTGCATTATCGATAACAACCACATCGATTTATTTTGGTTGAAATGTCATTTATTGTGTTGATGCTTGTGTTTATGTGCACGAATATTCAAGCCCATCGCGAAATATTTTAAAATGAAAACGGTACACGTTTATGGTGGCGTAATGGGTTTGCCCTGTCGGGTGTCAGTGGTCCACTTCGTTACCGGTGTCTTAATTGTGTCTGCGAAGGGATATTTCGGTATGTCGGGTGATAAGTCCGACGATTTCGTAAGTACATATTAATTTAATTTGAAATCGTGTTTTGATAACTGCGAACTCATCTATCATTTTAAACTCTTGTTTTCAGCATATTTTCAAGCCTTTCGCGCAAACGTTCATTTTCGACAACTATTGCTTTGCCATCTTCACTGCGACTCATCAACGACCCATCATCGATCCCGTTGATGCTTATTCCATTGCAAATTGGAAATATCGATCTAGTGGGTCCATTTGCTGTACCGCCATACAACCCAGTCAAAATTCCATCCAAATCAGGTATATATTATTCGTTCCTCGGACAGATTTGTGTGCAATCTCCGATAGGGACTTATTCATAACCCGCGCCAGCTGTTCGTCTTTCAGCATATTAACTTGTTTCTCTAGCAATGCGTCTACAAGCTTGTCAATTGAAAATCTTCGTGAATTTCGGAAATGGATTTGTGGATATTTATAATCTGCTCCGAATGCATGAAATAAATGTTATCTTGGAAGGTAGTGAAATATTTAAACATTTCTTTTCTGGTTGCAGCAAGCGATTCTTCAGATCCATCGCGAAACTTGTTGTATATCTCAAACGGAATTTTCAGATCACAATATTCGTTGACTTTCTTCGAAAAGGACCCCGAGTTTTGATTTAAATCTTCAATAGTTTCTTTACTGCAACGCAAAACTGATCTGAATCGATGTAATGTGCCCGTAAGAGTTCCCACATTTTTAGAAACGATCCTTTAGCCTCGCACTATTGTCTTCCAATTCATCAGAAATATTCTTTTCGGCAATCATCTGTTTTGCATGTTCTATTTGAGCTAGATAGAGTCTCCTCACACCCGGGAATTGGCAAAAACTCGACTTTATTTCTTCTACCTTATTCTGATACTTGAAATCCAATCATCAACTATGACAGCATAACTCAACAGCCCTTGTAAAAACATCGTGCAATGCCGCGCCTGTATTTGAATATAGGACATTATGTGCTTCGCCACCCTAATTCCATGTTTCCGATTCTTAAGTATCGCTGGGAATTGATTCTTTTCGCAGGAATTTTATGCTTGTTCGTTTCATTTAAAAAAAAATAAATGGTTGTTTATTGTTATTGGACTCATTCTGGGGATCAGCATGGAAGTATCAGCCAGTATCAGTGGTCATACGTTTAATAGTAATACACCGCACTATGTTCGAACGTTCGCATCGTATTCGATACCATCGGAATGATGATAAACGATATAGCATCTTAGCGTTGAGTAGCTTGTGCACCCCAGAGTCGTTGTTTTGAGAGGTTGCGCTTCCCTAGCTCCGAATTTTCCTGCCAATCCTCGTCGTGAGAGCGGAGTTAAGTTCGGTTGCGGAGAATAGCTGCTTCCTTTTTTTACTTAATACCTAACCTTACTTATCGCTAATAATTTACATTGTTTATACTAACATTACCTCTACCTTCAGCGCGTGGAGTGGCTCCTTGGTAATATTCCGATTAAAATGTTGAAGTACAAGGAATCCTTCCCTTGCAGGAGTGGCTGCGGGGTTTTTTTGTTTCATTTTATATTTCGTAACAAGGTGTGTTGTTTTACACTTTATCGAAATCGACAGATTCAGGAGCAGCAACATTCCAACAACGAAACCTTGTCGGAGGAGTGCGGGGTATACCCTTGTTTTGTTTATAGAACTTGCATGCTTGAGGATAATATCTCTCCTTTATAAATTTAACTTTTGATAAAAATTTCAATGTTTCGATGGACTAATACGCTAACGAATTGTTTCTTCTAAGGCGGAGAATGTAAGACATTTAGACCTAAAAAAAATATTTTTATGTTGATTTTAGAATATGGTTGGAGACCCACTTTATTATCTTTGTATTTTTCGAAATTCTTTAGCAACACAAACAAAAATAATTGAATTGTATTCAAACTAGTCTTTTCTTTTCTTCTCCACCAGATATGGTATCCGCATCGGGCGAAGCTTCCGCTTAGGTTGTTTGAGGGGCTCTTGCCAGGAATGATTGGTCTTTCACGTTATCTACATGGCCAAGTAATCGTTGAGATCTTTGATCTGGTTGGGAAGAGTCCGAGGGGGCACCACTCCCAACCGGATGCCCCACTTTTTTTGTGGGCCGTGAATACCCGCGCCCATGACGGGTTCGTGCCCGACCTCGCGCGCGGATAATTCGGAAAACTTGTCGTGTCTCTAATGTAATGTCCTTCGATCGGTTACGTCGGCTTTCGGCACTTGTCGAATATGTCCAGTTGCCACGTGAAAGCAAATCGTAGGCGTGAAATTCTTTTGCAGTGAGTCCTTGCGGTGGCGGAAAGAACCCACCCCACGAGACTGCAACGTTAGCTGCACGCTCACGCGGCGCCAGGCAAGGCCATTTTCAGCCGAGTACAAACTTTTCACTCGCTGAGGTAGTAGACCACCGCTGCAATCCTGAATGGACTTGTAAAATCCATCTCAATACTACACCTTCATCTAACATTTTTCTTTTTTAACGACCAGAAGTTTAAAAAAAAAATTATTGCAAGACCATTAAACAGTTACGTACAAAAAAATGTGCATAAGCATCGCATAATTTACTCCCAGTACAAACTGTTAGAAAAAAATATTGGACTGTTGCATTAACACATTCATTCGTGCGTGCAATATGCATAAAAGGGGTACAAGGTTTGCCTCAACGTTTTAATGTGAAGTATAAACTTGAATAATTATTTCGAATGTATATCTGATATAAATTACAGACAAGTTTTAGTTTTCTGCACTTTTTCTCCATATACACTTTCTTCTTCTTCTTTGTAGCCCTACAACCCCTTTCGGGCCTTCGCATAGAGATAGTTAGAGTATCTCTTGCCTACTATATTTATAAACCCATAGAAGATATTCAGCTGGTGAATGAATGCTGAGGGGGAAAGCATTCATGAAAAGCTTTTTCTTTATACGACGTTGATGCCAAGCTCTCAACCGTCGAGTAGAACGTGAAATAGTTTTATTTGTATCAGATCCAAATATTTTATTACGGTAATTGTTTTGCCTTTCTATCAACGATTTACAGAATAGATATTATCTAAATTATGAATTAGAGCTTTAGAATTTTAAGAATTTTTATCAAGATTATCGTTAGTCAAAAATTCCGAAAGTTTATTATTTAAGTGAATTTGGGAATTATTCAGTCAGGCTCAGTTCAAGGTTTTGTTGCGAATTCCGGCGATCCGGCTTTTTCCCATTCGCAACTTCAAATTGCCGCCGTAACATCTCCACATTCCTTTGGGCATATACAGGGTCTTCATAATAAGTAACCGGACTGACCTCAGGAAATTTTTTATTGGCAAAATATGTACAATTTTTCTTTAGAAATCTTCAAAGTAGTCCCCATTGGAGTCGATAACGCGCTGATACCGGATTTTTCTATCCCCGAACGCTCCCTGGAAGTCGGCAACCTCGATGCTGTCTAGAGCCCTCGTCGTAGCACATTGAACGTTTTCCAGAGTCCCGAACCGCGTCCCCTTAAGGTGTCTCTTGATCTTGGGGAACAGAAAGAAACCGCTGGTGCCATATCCAGGCTGTAAGAACTCTGGTTCGGTTTGCAGTCAATCAAGGATTTCGGAAGCGACAGCAACACGAGGCTCCTTTGCTCATCAGTCAGGTGTTTGGGTACCAGCTTCGCGCAGATCTTCCTCATGCCCAGATCGTTCTTAATAATGTTGTGAACGGTCATCTTATCAATTCCAACCTCATCTGCGATAGCTCGAATGCTCAGACGACGATTACTGTTCAACACATCATGCACTTTTTGCACATTTGTGTCCGTGTGACTCGTTGATGGAGGACCGACGCGCTGTTTATCATGGACGTCATCACGACCCTCCCGGAAATTTCTGTGCCACTGGAACACTTGAGTTCTGGACAGAACATCCTCACCGTAAGCCTCTTGAATCATTTGAAGAGTTTCCGTGGCCGTTTTCTTGAGTTTGACACAAAATTTGATGCTAACACGTTGCTCGATCGTACCCTCCATTTTCACATCGACGAGGTAACTGAACATGCACTCCGCTCTCGCTCGATGCTATCTCTCCAAGCGCTTGGAGGCAACTGCTGCAGCCCGGTTCCCCCCCACCACCACTACAGCACCAGATACCGGTTAGCAGACGCTTTGACGGCGCGGGGCAGGCTCAGTCTGGTTACTTATTATAATGACCCTGTATTCCTCTGTATTTTTATTTATTTTTATGAACATTTTACCGATTTCCCTATAATTTTTAATCCGCCATCATCTCAATCCTACCCTCTTATCCTATTTTTAATTACAAAAAATAAATAGTAATGCAATAATAATTTCAATTTTTCCACTAACAACACTCCATTGATTACTTCCCATTAACAAAATTTCATTCGATACATTTTCCCTAGCAAAACCTTGTTCCTTTCTTCATACTAACTAATTTTATTCAGTAGTTTCCACTAACAAATTTTATTTCCATGCCCATCAAGAAGGATGCATATTTGAAGTTGCTAATTTGATGAATGGGAAATCAACAGAAGGTGGCTCCGTTGGTAGTGTCGCAGGTTCTCGACCGGGGGTCCACTGGGACCCTGGGTTCAAGTTCCTCGAGCAAAGGAAAGCACTCTTTTTGGAGTATCGGCAAAAACAATTGTTTCTGTATTTATATATATATATATATATATATATATATATATATATATATATATATATATATATGTATATATATATGATAATTTGCATCTAATCAAACGCTTCCATGGAAAATGGAAATTGTTGCGTTTGTCGATACGAAAAAGATAGCGGAATCGAAGTGTAATGAAATTCGATAACGTTACCCAGATGCGGCAGCGGTAATTGGAAGAAAGGATTGCGGGATTGGTTTCTTCGATTTGGGGCAGTCAGTTTTAGACTTTGGAAAGATAAGAGGGATTGCTTTTGGCGAGGGCGTTTACGCGTTTTTGTGGAGTGATTCGCTGATTAATGGTTCGTGGAGTAGTCTTGAAGGGAAGAGAAAGTTCTTTGGCAGTGTCAGGGAAAGGGTTTTGAGAGAAATTTGGGGAAAAAGTCTTGAACTTGTGAAAGAAAATTGAGTTACGGCAAGACGAAAGTGGAACAGTGGAATTTGGCGATAAGAGTTTTTTAATTTGGGTTTCCGGGATATAGTTTTAATGAAGGAAAGTTCGAAGTGGACGATTTTAATTTCAAACTGGAATGCACAATTACAAATCGAAAGTGTCGTGAAGCGATTTCGGCGACGTTAATAAACAAATAAACGAAACCTGTTGATGAAAAAACTGAATTGAAGTGAATACCAAGACGTATATGATAGTTTAAAGTGCAGAGACATAAATGTACAGTGCCTGAACATAAAAGTGGAATAAATTAAAAGTTGGTTCAATAGTATAATATTTGGTCAGTTCCGAAAGAGAGGAAGAAAACACACAAAAACAAAGAAGATTAGTGGCAGTTCGTGCATGCGTTCATTGCAAATTGTAATTAATTATAACTTACTTCATTTTTCTAACTTCCTCCCCTTTTCAGTTGCAGAGCGCTCGGCAGCATTAAAAGGGTGAGTAAATTCTTTATTCTTTTTGTTCCTTTCAATTTGATTTTATTTGTAGTTAATTTTTTTGTATGCATTTTTTTTTTATGTTGCTTGATTGATTAATTATTTGAGAAAACATATTTAGATTGCTTTTAATTAGAAAGGAGGTCGATTTATTCAATGATTTTGTTTGATTCTTATACTGTGCTAATTTTTCTTCATAGTTTCTAATTTGAATTGGTGGAATTTGGCGTTTAAAATGAAAAGAGTAGTAAAAATGTTCTAATTGATAATAATTTTTCATTTCTCAGAATGATCTCCTCCTCTCTCTTCCGTTTCCTTTTGTGTTAGGTTTTATATGTAGGGTGGCTCAGCACGAGCAGAAGGTGTCCCAGAAGTCCTACGACACGACTGAGCGCTAGCCGGCCTCAGCATGCCACCCCGGGCTACAGATCCCTCTGCTAGAAATTAATGTCTGCAACTGCGGTGACTTCCACGGTTTCAACAGTTTCAACTGACCCCTTCGCTCGTTTCCCCTACAGTTAAAGCAATTGGTGGA
This sequence comes from Odontomyia ornata, assembly GCA_963969285.1. NCBI lineage: Eukaryota > Metazoa > Arthropoda > Insecta > Diptera > Stratiomyidae > Odontomyia > Odontomyia ornata. The sequence goes on from OZ017738.1 coordinate 211,853,111, forward strand.
CAAAACAATTTACGAATAGTGGAAGGACAATCCTGAAACTTATGTCCCACTAAATCACAATTCCAACATTTAGGTTTTCGAATTGATACACAATTGTTAAGTGACTCAATTTCTCTACTACAAATTCGAATATCATTTAATTTATCCAATTCTGCATAATGAAGTTTTTTGATACTACGGCTACTTTGTTGGGTCTTCTTTAACAACAACTTTGCTTCCCTACCTTTAGACCGCAATTCTTCTATACTTTGACAATTTGAAGAAATGATTAATTGTATTATAGAAGGAGACGGTGATTGACGGTGAAACTACCAGTATTAGGTACTGGCAAAGAATATAGAATAAGAAGAAGTAGAATCGTGAACAAAATTTCTGCACACAAATTTTTATGCGACGGGTTCTGGTGCCAGAAACCACCAAGCGATAGCTTAAATTTTATCTCTTTGAGAGAGACAGAGCTTTTATTCGAAAGCTCATGATGCATATTTGGCGGTATGCTAAAGGAATGCATCGCAGGTTTTCCATTGTTATCAATTGAGTGATTATGGAAATTGTCAAGAAAATGCAAAAAAATAAAATAAAATCTGGTCTACGGTGCAGTTTGGAGCATTATAGAAAGTCTAGGAGAGTAGCGAACGTAAGGTTGTTCAATTTTCCAGCATATGATTCTCCAATGGGAATATTATGGCGAGAAAATTGCAATTATCAGTCCGAAACGTTTCATAAAAAATTGTGAAGTTGCAAACGTCATTTTTGTTACGAGTTTTTATGACCACCCAGATTAAATTTAAATAAATTTGCTCCAGAATATTTTTTATAAATCTCAATCAACATAGAAGTTTTTGAGAAGCAATTTGAATATTAATTTACTACATCCATCTACTGTATACGACTGGGCACGTGCTACAAAATAGCAGCCCGGTTCAAGCAATAATGCATTTGCATTAATTAAAAACAAGTGTCAATCTTTCAGTCAAATAGAAAAATATGTTGTCTGAGTTTTGGATAAAATAGCAATTAGAAAAGAATTAAGATATAATGTTTCACACGATTTAATAGATGGACTAGAAGATACTGGTTTTAGCAGGAAAAACAATATTGGAAAGCAAGTGTGTGTTTTCATGGTAAGAGGACTTATCAGCAACTGGAAATATGTGTTGAATTACTTTGTTTTATTAAATGGAATTAAAGGGTGAACGCTTGAAAGAAATCCTCAAAGAAAACGTAAAACCTCTTTCAAGTTGGAGTCTTAAAGTAAGAGTTTTAACATGTGACCAGGGCTCAAATAACAGAAAATGTTATACTGATTTAGGCGTCTCACCTTAAAAACCATTTTGGCTTGCAGGTGGAAATAAAGTTATGTCTTTTTGATTTTCTTCATTTAATTAAATCCTTGAGGAATCTTCTTTTGAACACCATTTTTTGTACACCAGATGGTCGTGTAAGCTGGGATGTTATAAAAGAAGTATGGGAGCTTGAGCAATAGAAAGTTACAAAAATTCGTACAAAGTTAACAATTCAACACATTCATCCAAACTCTTTTGAAAAAATGCGGGTAAATTTCACAGCTTAGGTATTTCGTAGAACCGTAGGTGCTGCCATTCGCACTGCTGTTGAAACTAAACAGTCCAAAAGAAATTCAGATGAAATAGCATTATCAACGGCTTCATTTGTGGAAAAGATAGATAAAATTATTGACTGTCTAAACAGTGGATCGTTGAAAAATGCCAATATTTTCAAGCGCGGTTTAACATTGGACATTGAAGTCCAAAAGTATATCAATGCCGTCATTGCGTATATTTCATAAGTCAGAGGTGAAAATAAGGCTAAAACGGTTTATTTTCGTAGTGGTATGAAGCACATTAACTGGGGTTTTGATGTTGATGAATGACATAACGAAAGAAAATTCTGAAATTTTCTTTATAGTTCCAAAAGGATTATGACAAGCTCCTGTTGAGAATCTTTTGAAATGAATGAAATCCTTCGGTTTCTGAATTGAATATAATATTGTCTAAAATAATGTAATAGCAACTGTGGAGATGATAGTGATATTATGCCCTGAATAAATTTAAACGAATGTGAAGAAGGTGAAATTTCTGATTTTGCTGAAATCCAAGACAAACAATTTTTGATCCAGCATAATGACGTGTCTCAGACTAGAGATTTAGATTTTCTTGCTGCAAATACGTTTGAAAATCCTGAGATCCAGATAGTGCTTCCATCAATGAGGTATTTCATCGGCTACGTGGCAGTCAAAGTTCTGATAAAACTGAATTGTGCAGCTTATGAAAAAACCATTAGGAAAACTGACAAAGTTTTGTCGAGTCCGTCAGAAATTTTTATATTTGCAAAAAATTACAACGCAGCCTCATCTGATTTCGGGAATTTATTTGCTCCATTTGATGAGTTTTTTAGTATTTGCAAGCACTATGTAATCTGTTTTGCAGAAATATTTCAAAACAGGTCACAAATAAGATACATTATGGAAACTATTGTTGCAAAATGTAAGCTTGTTACTCCAGACTGGTTCAATGAAACGGATTCGTGCTATGAATATAAAATTAAATTATTGGAGTTTTTTATTTTAGTTTTATTAAAAAAGAGTTTTAACTGGGCTGTGATGAGAAACGAAAAAAAGTCCAACAAAAAAATTCAAATCATTCCAGACTAAAAGCGAAAACTATGAGGAACAAATACATTAAAAAAGCTATCATGAACTTAGACAAAATTAAATTTGGGCATTTTTAAGCAGTGAACATTTTTTAAATATTTTGTAGGGAATTTCAAAAGCCTACTGATCTCACTACCTCTCAGTCCGTCTGTTACCCCGTCCAGTTTTTCGTCCGTCTGTCAAAGCAGTCTTAATCTGGCATGATGATAGCCACACATACTAAAATTGGTCGATATCCTGCTTTTATCCCAAAACAGAAGTATGGTATCACTATTGTATGGTGTCAATGTTGCTTTAATAACGTTCTTGATCATTTCTTCCTGCTAGTTGCGTTTTGATTCTCTTAAAAAGAATATTAAATTAATTTTGCCTTTTCTGCTTTTATGTTTGCCTATTTACTAATCTCAAATTACCCTCTAACTAGCCTTAGTTGTGTTATCCTGCTTTCCCAGTTATATACTCGTATTTGTTTGCATTTTTTAATTTCTTTGGGTATTCATTAGAAAAACAAAATATAATACGTTTGTGTTGTGAGTGTGGTTATGGTGTCCCATCCATTAGCCTTTGTCCTATCGGGATATGAAGATGATAGGGGATGAAATGAATAAGTAATTATCTTTTTAGGTCTTTGTAAAGAAATTTTTTACAAAAACCTACTAGTTTCGCGACCTGTCTGTCCTTCTGTCTGTGTGTCACAGCTAGTTTCCTCAAAAACTATAAACGCTAGAATGCTCAAACTTGGTGAAAAGGTCAAAAGTGATGGTCTCTCGAAAATTAAGATCTTATCAAAAATTTAAAATTTTTTTAAGGAAGGTCCCCCTTCAACGACTTAGCCCTTAAAAATTTGTTTTAACCAAACGTAGTCGAGTGTGGTATCAAATGAAAGGTCTTGATTAGAACTTTTAGAATCTGAAATAAAAAAATCATTTTATGAATTACGGGGTCCAGAGGAAGGCAAAATGTACCAAGGATGTTTACAAAGACCTTCTGGTAGGAGCACTCTCCTGCTTACTCAACTTGTTTTTTTTTTCAATACGCTCAGTATCCGTTCTGATCCAATTTCTCATTGTTATTCGGTTTTAACTTTTTCGAAAAAGCCCTAAGACCGTGGAACCGAACGCGTCACCGGGTTGCGGATAGGGAAAGACCTTCTTTTGAAGGTTACTGTGAATAAGCAGTCGTGAACAATGGTCGGCCGTGAAGGGAGAGGGTCAGAGTGACTTCTATCATTATAAATACCCGAGTGCCAAAGATCTTCACTGTGACATGACGAAAAATTGTGTCATCAATAATTAATTTTAACTCTAATATCAAATATTTCGAAAAATTTAATGGAAATCTATTGAACACTTTGATTGCTGTTAAAATGATAAGTTTAGACTGTTCTTTGAAATTTCAATGACCCCTGTAATGATTTTCAACATTCTACGTCCGAACGCGGAACCGACCTCTCATCGGTTCTAGACGTTAAGTCTGAGTAGTGCCAACGGATGGTACCAACAGGTCAACCAATCCGTGCACCGTAACCCATTCACGCGGTGGCTGCTTGTCGGCCAGCTAGTTCGGAGAGGATTTCGGTCGCGGGTCTCCGAATGGGTTACGCTCAATTACAATATTTTCAGCCACCTGAACATGCCCGTTTTCAAAACGCGTTATCAAACAAAACCATACGGAGAAGAACCTACTTTACGTTACTCCGTATTTCTTCATTAACCAGTCAAAGTCCACAAATCTAATTTCCGTTTCGCGTTACCGAATTATACCGACGCGGTACCGAAAAGTATGCTACTCTAACTCAACCCGACGAAAACTACTCTAAATAAAATGACAAAACAACAAAGGTACCGCGTACCGCGCGCGACGCGAAACCGACCTCAGCGGATTTGTCGAAACCCTACCCTCGCGACAACATACCTACCCTGCACTCTCTCTTCCCACTGAAAAAGAAGAACCGCTGAAAAGGAAAGTCGTGGTTTTGTTTAGCAATTCATGTTATTGTTTCGTATAGTGTAATTTTACAAAATTATAAAGGTATATTATTTGATAAAATGTGTAGGTCTAACCTAAGCTGTCCTAATTGTTTATTTCATATGCATTTGTTGCAAGAACAATTTCAGTTGTTTGTTGCTTTTTATACCTGAGCGCCTGGATATGTGCACATAAAATACGATGTACATTTATTGTTATGCTTTGTTTGATTTCTTTCAGAAAAATATATTTTTTTTATGTTTATTTATATCATGAAAAATATTTTCTTCATCAATTATTTTTGGCAATTAATGGATTTGTCAAATATTCTAGTTCATATGACTTTAATGCTCTGATAATTCTATTTACTTCTTGCTGTTTGCCTAGCTGCATTTGTATTGTATTTTTCAGGTTATTAGAATTCGATTTTACATTATTTCATTTTCCTTTTTTTTTTTGTTAAAAAAAAAAATATTATTTAACCTTTTTTTGTACTTCAATGGTGAATCACTGAGCTCATTGTATTCTAAATGTATTTCCTGATGTCTAATTCTAAATATATATCGATGTATAGTATATAATGAATATTTACTGTTTTTGAGTATATCTTAAATTTTTTGATTTTTTCTGAATTGTTTTAATTACAGGCATAATATACTAGAATCTTTTAAATCATTTCTTTTGGTTTGATGATGGGTTGAAATTTTCTTGTATATTTTAGTTACTTATACATTGAAACCATGCAAATGTTAATTTCTTTTCCTTTCATTGTAATAGAATGTACATACATAAAGTTTACGTTGTTTTTAACATTGAATTGAATATTCCTAATTTTCTTTTTTTAGCTTATTTAAAAAGTTTGTTTTTTTTTTCTTTATTTAAGATTCAGTAAATGTGCCCTTAGTTTTTTTTTTTATCGTTAATGTTTAAAGGATATTTATGCCTAGAGTTTACACTTTATTTTTTTTTTGTTCTGCATTTTGGAATATTATTTTTTTTAGAGAAATATATTTTTTTTTTATTGAAATGAAACCAATAAAATTCAGTTATGGTTTACGATTTAGTTGTATTGTTAACAAATTAATTAGTATAGTGGTCATTCTCAGTGTTAAGTTATGAAATAAATTGGCCTAACCTTATTTTTTGCTTGTTAACACTCATGAATATAACCGAAGAGGTGAAGATGGGCTGCAATTATAACATATTGGGTTTTTTTTTTTTTCTTCATAAAAATACTAGTATGGTATCTCTTCTTTCAACTACCAATCGAAATTCTGAGCTGACATTTAATTCTTTATGATCGACTGTTAATATTTAAGTAGAAAAAAAAATACTACGAATTTAATTTATGTTGATATTTATTACTTTAAGATAAATCTGAGTTTATGCTGTGCAAAACATTCCAGCTGAATTCCTTTTAATATGTTTGGTTTATAATATTGAATATCTGACGAATTGGAAAACCTGCTGTAATTAATTTGAAAAAGGCTGACACCTGACCAAATAAATTTTATATAATCAGGTCAAAGTCACAAAAACCTTGTTAATCTACAGCATACTTATTAAATATCAAAATCGGAAGTACGTCAACAAAAGCGATTACTCTCATAGTTCCTTCAGATAATTGGAAGGGTATAAGAAAGTAAGACTCAACCCAATTATAGAAGAAAAACAATGTCAAAGTTTTTTCGGGCTTGTTAACAAATTTACCGAATGATTGTACCAAGGGGTAGATTCCTCTCAGGTAATATTAGTCTATATTTGCCGAATTTTGTCATTTTAAACTCTATAAGAATACTAAACAAAGAAGCTCTGTATTGAGCTGCTATTTCAGTTGATAATAAAACCCATACACCTTTAGTTTCCCTGATCTATAAAATAAATGGTTTAATGCGCATGCGTTAAAGGGATTAACCATAGGATTTTCATCGCATGCATTCAACTGACACTAAATTTACCAAAGTAACTAATAAGGAATATTTACAAGAATAATAGTTAAATATTAAAATTATTAAAGGAAAAAGGATTTTTTTGTCTCCAAATGTGGACATGCTCCTAATTTAAAACAGAGAAAGTAATAAAATTGGTAAATATTGCACGTTCGTCACAATTAAAAATAACGAAAAAGAGGAATCTAAATGTTCGAGTAGTTTGAGTCGCTTGTTGATTGTTTGCAATAGTTAAGGTAGCCCGGAATAGAGTTTTGTGGATCCGGTCACTTAGTAAAATTTGGATTTTACTCATATTTCACTCAAAATTAAGGTCGTAAGAAGTGTTTAGAAAGTGTTAATTTTCCTTCTATTCTTATTGATCAAAGGTCGTTTAGGAACAGATTTCCCAATTTCAGATCGCGGCGAATTATTTGATTGTCCTCAAGATTTTTTTTTTAACTAACCAAATACAAAAATGACATTCGTAGCCACTTAGAATCTTCTTATGAGTGTGAAATCCTATCATAGGTCCTTTGTTTTTACAAAGCATCAGAACAACGTATGCGCTGTGGCTGTCATTGAAACAACTATGAGACAACTACGAATAATTTGGATAGCTTAAACTTATTTTTTTGTGTTATCTTATTTTTTTATAACCCGTGGAGTCCGGGACTTGATTCGTTGGTTTTTATGTTAGATAAATAGCAAGAAATACGTACATACTTGTCAGGTTACAACACTTTAGTCTTATTACCGAATATGATACCGTTGTTTCATTGAAAAATGTTTTTGTTTTCCACTCGGCTCACCAATTTTTGAGGAGCTCACTGGGATGTGGGGTGCTCGTAAGCAATTTTTTCTTTAATGACTGCACAGGTTGATGGGTATCCATCGATGTTTTCTGGACAACTTCACTTGTTTTCTAAGAACAGCGGTACCTTGCTTTCCATCCAACAGAACGTTCTCTACATTCTTGAACCCTATATGTATCCATCTTTCAATCAGGCACATATGAGAGCAAGCTTATGCGGAGCAACAGTAAAAAAGATCCTCGGAGCGAACAAACGCAACGCCACGTTTCGCCACGAAGCGCACTCAGCGCTTTCCGGCGCAGGGTTTTATTTATCGACATTTATTAACACCCTCGCGATGTCCAGAATGTCCATTTTCTTTCGGTTTTTAGGTCGTCCAATTGGCCTTTCAATCTCGAAATTATCGAGAACCGCTCCAACTTCTTATGCACAAGCCCCGATGATGGCAAACACAAAACCGAACGAGAAAGAATTCCTCATTCAAATTTTATCGTCACCGTGATATTCTTATGAAACTCGCGGCGATAGCGCAGATCAAGAAAACTTTGCCAACTTTCCGGGATTTGCAATTTTCTCCAACCGCTCTAACTATTCACACGAACACCTCGGAATTTTATATTTTTTTTTGTTTTTTTTTTTTAAAACAGTCAATCGTACAAAAACTATACTTTTTCGTTGACCACTAAAAATCGCAGTTATTTCCCCCGTTTCTTTTTCTCGTGGCGCCGGACTGTCAATCTGACAACCACCGACAAAACAGATGTGTGTGGAATGGCACGCCACATGGTGGCAATGTGCATCTCCATTTGTCGCCAGTGGCATAGTTTTTCGATGGCCACGGTGGAGGGGGCATTTCCAAATGGATATGTCTCGAAATGCGTCGGGGTTTTGATTAATATTCTGTTTCAAATATTTAAATCCACAGATCTAAATGTTTGTGAAAAAAAAATATTTTCTGCGCAACGATATCCGCACGAAAGATGAAGTCCGCTTGCATTTCGAGGTCATACCCATCTGGCCGAGTGCAAGGGTTCGGGATCGGAATCACCTCGATTCCCGGGCGTAGGCGTCACATTACACATTCCCCCCCCCCCCCCCCAAAATCGAAGTAATTACGATCCCGCCTCCTATGTAAAAGGTCTTGGTTAGGGCCGTGGCGGGTCGAAGGTCGATTTCGAGGAATAGGCTACAACCATGTTCGTGAAGACTCGATAGTGGCTATACAGTAGGGAGTCAGGTGTTATTCGGAGGTCTTCGTCTAGGCAGAGATTTGGGTAAGCCAAGGTTTTTCGTGTGAAATAGTTGTACTTCATCGTCTAAGGTCTTTTGCGTGGTAAATTCCCAGGGTTTTACCAGTCATGTCCGCGATGAGGTATCGGGTGGGGCTTATTACTTGTAGGACTCGACACTTCACGAATTTCTTGTCTAGTTTGGCATTGTAATGTCGGGTGGCATCGCTCTGTCGGAAGTTTCGACGATATATCTCGTCGCCTACCTTAAAGCCAGAAGGATGAGATCGCAAGTTGTACCGCTCCTCTCCCATCCGTCGACTTTCTTCAATCTTCTCCCGCAGTTGCTCTCGCAGAAGTTGGAGCTTTTCGTGCGGTTCCAGAACCACGATTGGGTCCTCTAGCGATTTCAGTTGCCGCAATAGCCGGTAAGCGCTCCCATGACAGATCATGTACTGGCCGAACAATGCGAAATACGGCGAAATGCCGGTAGTGGCGTGGTACGACGAGCGCAGCGCACTAGTGATGGCGGACAATTTGCGATCCCAGTCCTTCTGAGTCGGGTGGACATATGCGCGAATGGCCGCTATGAGCGTACGGTTCAGTCGTTCGGATGCATTGGCTTGTGGTGAATAGACGGCGGTTCGTTGGTGGATGATGCCGTATTTGGACATTAGGTCTCGGAACTTGCTGGAGGTGAACTGGACCCCGTTGTCGGAGACAAGTTTCTCCGGAACTCCGAACACGTGAAAGACTCGGTTCTCCAAGAAGCTGATTATAGGCCCAGTGTGCATGTTACGTAGTGGTTCTATGATAGGGAATTTAGAGAGCTGATCCAAGACCACGACAGCTCCCGTGTGACCAGAAGCAGATCGGGGGTAAGGACCGATAAGATCAATGTACAAGCGCTGGAACACGCGTTCGGGGATCTCAACCTTACCCATGGGAGGCCGAAGAATGGTGTTGGGCGCTTTAGTGCACTTGCATAGCTCGCAGGAGGCTACGTACGCTTTTATCTGTTGTGCCATCTTAGGCCAAAAGAAACAGGTTTTCAACCGCCTAAGTGTACGACCGTAACCGCCGTGCGCACTTGATGGGTGATCATGGGCCCGTCTGATAAGATCAGTGGTTAATTCTTCGGGCACCCACAACTTCCACACGCATCCGGAGACCCCATACAAGAAGAAGGTATGGGGTCTCCGGATGCGTGTCCCATCCGCTTATAAATAAATCCATCCGTCAACCGCAGTTCAGGAAGCTGGGGCAGTTGATTCTGGATAGTGTGAATCAGTTGGGTGTAGCTGGCTGACTTGAAGGCAGGATGGTCCAAATCGATCAATTGGGGGCTGTCGTCCTCCTGGACCAACTCGGCTCCTTCAGGGGCGAACATTCTGGATAAGGTGTCGGGGACTACATGCTGGCTTCCTTTTCGGTGGCGAATTGTGAAGTCAAATGCCTGTAATTTCAGTGCCCACCTGGCCAATCGGCCGTTGAGATCAGTCTGGCTCATTAGCCATTTCAGAGACGCGTGGTCCGTAACGATTTCAAAGGTGTGTCCCTCCACATAGGCTCGGAAGCGTTTCACTGCCAACACCGCAGCTAGACATTCCTGCTCGGAAACCGTGTAATTTCGCTGGGCTGGGTTCAACTTGTGAGACATGAAGGCTATAGGTCTCTCCTCGCCGTCTTGTGCAACCTGGACTAAGACTGCTCCCACCCCATGTTGACTCGCGTCACAATGGATTGAGAACGGTTTGTCAAAGTCCGGGCTGTGCAGTACGGGGGCTGTAGTCAGACTCTTCTTTAGCTCTTCAAAAGCTCGCAAGCTGGGCTCCTCCCAGACGAATTTACGTCCCTTACGCAGCATGTCGGTCAAAGGAGTGGTTATGGTGGCATAGTCACGTACAAAACGCTGGTACCATCCGCATAAGCCTAAGAATCGTCGTAATTGTTTGGTGGTCTTGGGTAATGGAAAAACGTCAATCGCTTGAGTCTTTTCCGGATCGGTCTTGATATGGCCATGCCCAATGATATGACCTAAATACTTCACCTCCGTCATCACGAACTGACTCTTCCGTATGTTGATGGTTAATCTTGCCCTCCGGATGTGTAGAGCCACCTCCTGAAGCAGGTCGATGTGTTCGTCAAAGGTCTCGGTTATAAGCAACAGGTCGTCCAAGTAAATGAAAACTTGGTGCCGCAAATGAGGTGGTATCACCTTATGCATAAGGCGCGTCATTGTTTGGGGGGCATTGCACAATCCGAATGGCATTGTCACGAATTGATATAGGGGCCGACCTGGGACTGTGAAGGCTGTTTTCTCCTTTGAACCAGGGTCTAAAGGAATTTGCCAGAAGGCGTCCTTGAGATCTAAGCTCGTGATGAAGTGGGCTTTAGGCAACCGACTCAAAATGCCTTCAATCAACGGTAGAGGGTATGCGTCCTTGACTGTGACGGCGTTCAAGCGTCTGGCATCTAAGCATAACCGGACCTTGTTCGGCTTGACAACTAAGGTGACTGGAGAAGCCCACGCGCTCTGTGATTCTTCGATTACGCCTAATGCTAGCATTCGATCCACTTCGGCATATAACGCTTTTTCCTTCGCCGGAGATATGGCAAAATGTCTCTGTTTTATGGGTTTAGCATCCCCCACATCTATAGTGTGGAACACCAGGGCAGTCCGCCCGAGACCTTCCTTCTCGTGCGATGGAAAAGCCGATATAGCCGAGTCAAGATGCAGTTGCTGATTTACATCCAGTGTATGTCGTAATAAGTGAGAGGGTTGAGATTGGTCAGGAACGGGGGTGACGGACTCCAGGGTCGTACCGGAAAATAGTGCCGGGGCCAAGTTAAATTTTCGAACGAAATCCACTCCTAGATAAAGATTCTGGGTTAACTGAGGTATGATGAAAAATTCCATAGGTTTAGTTACTCCTTTAAAGGTGACATCCGTCATAATTTTTCCCACTACAGAGTGACGAGTTCCGTCCGCCGTGCTTAACCAGGAGGTGAAATGACGGATTTGGTCCGCGTGCATTGCCAGTACCTCCCCTGCAAAATCGGCTGATATGCAATTCACACTGGCTCCCGTATCGACTAAGCCTGACACTCGTTTTTGCAGGAGGTGTACTGACGCATATGGCCGAACATCATCCCTCAATAATTCGTCTAAGTGTATGTCCTTCAACACTTTCCTCGACTGCCTGACTTTTCTCCAGAAGCTCCGCATCCGACGCGTGGCTCGCTTGCTTCGCGATGGGACATTTGTAGCCAACTCCTCATGGAAGATGCGCTGTCGAGTAGCCAAATAATTCCGCAGCCTGATATGAAAAGGTTTTACATGCCAAGGAACTTTCGTCTCGCTATCATTTCCCTGCGCGTTGGCCTCGGCGAAGGATGGCGTCGGTTGTGGAACTTCGGGAGAACTGTGCTTGGCGGTGCGAGTCAGCAGAATGGGAGTCATGTCGGGAGCTGGGTCATAGCTAGGGATGGGGTCTGGATTGGTTCGTCCGGGGTTTAGCAGTGCCGACGGGTGGTCGCGGCACTCGGTGGCAAGTTTTTTCGCCCTTTGCAATTTGCACAGTCAGGTGCGTATGTGTCGGCCTTCCCGCAGCGGTAGCAGAAAAGCGTCGGCTCCGCTGGACATGCATAGAACCGATGTCCCGGTTGTCGGCAGTTCCAACAGACCGTCGGGCTTGTAATTGCTTCAAGGGAGGGTCGATCAATCAAGGCTGGGTCCTCAAGCTCCGGTGGTGCTCCACTCCTCGGTACTGGTACTGGATCAGCAAGCAGGTGGTCCGCTGCCATCAACTCCGCGGTGTGATGATTTCGAGGATTTGGTCCCGTTATGCGAGGTTGTGGACGGAAGGTGCCTCGCCGCTCATCCAATTGTTCTTGCCTACGGGCATGGAGGCGCAATCCCTGTATTGTGTTGATGGGAAAATGTAGAAGGCTGTTCTGGAGATCCCAGCGCATGTTCTCTCTGATAATTTCTACCAGTTCGTCCTCGGGCATGGTAGTTCGCAAGCGAGTGCTCAATCTCACTATACTTGTGTAGTACTGGTCGAACGGTTCGTGAACGCCTTGTTTCCGTTTCTTTATTTGCTCCTTTAGCTCTCTCTCAGTGAAGCCATCCTCAAATTGATTGCGGAAGGCTGCACTGAAAGAGTGCCAAGTGGGACGTGGCGTTGATTCTTTAAAGCTCCAGTACCAGTCGGCAGCGTCGCCGCTGAACAAAAGATGTGTATGCCGGAGGAAGGCCGAGGAATCACCTCCCAGGGTGCTGGATACTAACGCCAGAATCCGCAAAAGGAACCGGTCCGCCGATATCATATCGTTGAACCCTGTAAAGTTCAGGCGCCAACTCTCCATGATACGAGGCGTCGGGTCTCGAAAAGGTGTCAATGCGTTCCCGGGGGGAATCGCATCCTCGATTGACCTGTCGTACTGAACTGCCTCGGGGGCTAGAGGTACCAACGGAGGTGCGGTGCTGTGTCGTGGTCTATATTCGGAAGCTCTGGGATCCATTCCCGAGTTCCTTGGAGGTGGGACCCATTGCTCGGATTGTCGGGAGTGGGGCATAGCCACACTGGGATTGGGCTCCCAGCCAAGCGGAGTTCTCACGCGGCTGGGTGGTTGGCTCATAGGGAGATTCTGGAGATTTCCCTCCAGGTTGCCAATCCTCTCCGACATATCTCTCATCAACGCCACGAGGGTGTCAATGGAGTGGGCGGACGGCATGGGGGTCACCTCGGACACGACACTTGCGGCCGGAACTTCACCACCTACGGCTCCTTGAAGGTCTAGGAGTGGTTGGGACGGTTCGGCCTCTGGAACTCCTTTCGCCACTGCTCCACGCGTTGGTAGGGGCGTTCCGAGGGGGACGTCTAGGGCGGTCCGCTCGATGGGTCGCCGGCATAAGGGACACAGCTCGGACGTGAGGAGGAGCTGTTGGACACAGCCACGGTGGAATAGATGTCCACAATCCAATCGCACGCTGTGTACCCCCTCCACTACGTCCTCGAAATAGATCCCGCAGTTCGCGGGTTGGACCGTTTTGGACCGGGTCCACCGCTTATCGGGAGTCCGCTTCGTTGCCATTTTTGGTTCTGTTTAATCTGGGTGATGTTAATAGTGCTGAAAAAAATTAAAATATATGATATAAGATAACTCCTAAGATAACTCCTAAAACCTGACTATATCCCTAATATATGTGTATATATAAAAAAACTTATAGGTACTTCAGTGGCCGATAGTGGCGAGCTATATATAGAAGGTAGAGAAAAAAAAATTATTTGATATACACTTTCCTTTTCAGTGGTCGACTCCTCCAACGGGAAAGAAGAGTGCGTGGTAATCTGCCGAAGAAAGGGTGCTTTTGGTCGATTTACGAGATTTACCCCATAACCCACATACATTACAAACCGTTTCTAATCTACGTTAAAGGACTCGACGAGACAAGTGGTAGAGCTACCGTAACGATTTTGTACGCGGTCAAAATTTCCCGACGCATGGAAGCATTCCGGGCTTCGCAACTCCAGCGTACGCCACCGAACGTTGAACCGATACCACTCGTCTATCACGCATACGAAATAATTAGAATCCTTCCGCGACATAAAGGCAAGGTAGCTTTCTATTTTCTTGAGAGTCCATGCTGATAGGTAAACCCAACAGGCTGGCTGTTCCATCAAGAAAATAGAAGGTCCTTACAGGGGTTAACCTGGGACAACACATCGGAAGGATTCTGTCGCGAAAAAAAAATCAAACAAAGGAGAGCGGAAGATACAACACGTGAAGCGACTGCTAGTGTGTATCACACAACTCCACTGCTCCTGATAGTGGGACTCGAGTACCAGAGTACCTTACATCCTCCGTAAAGGACCAACTCGTCAGAAGACGCGAATTTCTTTCCCCCTTAGGATGTTTAGGCATCACGTTGGGCGCCATTTGTAATGATTTTCAACATTCTACGTCCGAACGCGGAACCGACCTCTCATCGGTTCTAGACGTTAAGTCTGAGTAGTGCCAACGGATGGTACCAACAGGTCAACCAATCCGTGCACCGTAACCCATTCACGCGGTGGCTGCTTGTCGGCCAGCTAGTTCGGAGAGGATTTCGGTCGCGGGTCTCCGAATGGGTTACGCTCAATTACAATATTTTCAGCCACCTGAACATGCCCGTTTTCAAAACGCGTTATCAAACAAAACCATACGGAGAAGAACCTACTTTACGTTACTCCGTATTTCTTCATTAACCAGTCAAAGTCCACAAATCTAATTTCCGTTTCGCGTTACCGAATTATACCGACGCGGTACCGAAAAGTATGCTACTCTAACTCAACCCGACGAAAACTACTCTAAATAAAATGACAAAACAACAAAGGTACCGCGTACCGCGCGCGACGCGAAACCGACCTCAGCGGATTTGTCGAAACCCTACCCTCGCGACAACATACCTACCCTGCACTCTCTCTTCCCACTGAAAAAGAAGAACCGCTGAAAAGGAAAGTCGTGGTTTTGTTTAGCAATTCATGTTATTGTTTCGTATAGTGTAATTTTACAAAATTATAAAGGTATATTATTTGATAAAATGTGTAGGTCTAACCTAAGCTGTCCTAATTGTTTATTTCATATGCATTTGTTGCAAGAACAATTTCAGTTGTTTGTTGCTTTTTATACCTGAGCGCCTGGATATGTGCACATAAAATACGATGTACATTTATTGTTATGCTTTGTTTGATTTCTTTCAGAAAAATATATTTTTTTTATGTTTATTTATATCATGAAAAATATTTTCTTCATCAATTATTTTTGGCAATTAATGGATTTGTCAAATATTCTAGTTCATATGACTTTAATGCTCTGATAATTCTATTTACTTCTTGCTGTTTGCCTAGCTGCATTTGTATTGTATTTTTCAGGTTATTAGAATTCGATTTTACATTATTTCATTTTCCTTTTTTTTTTTGTTAAAAAAAAAAATATTATTTAACCTTTTTTTGTACTTCAATGGTGAATCACTGAGCTCATTGTATTCTAAATGTATTTCCTGATGTCTAATTCTAAATATATATCGATGTATAGTATATAATGAATATTTACTGTTTTTGAGTATATCTTAAATTTTTTGATTTTTTCTGAATTGTTTTAATTACAGGCATAATATACTAGAATCTTTTAAATCATTTCTTTTGGTTTGATGATGGGTTGAAATTTTCTTGTATATTTTAGTTACTTATACATTGAAACCATGCAAATGTTAATTTCTTTTCCTTTCATTGTAATAGAATGTACATACATAAAGTTTACGTTGTTTTTAACATTGAATTGAATATTCCTAATTTTCTTTTTTTAGCTTATTTAAAAAGTTTGTTTTTTTTTTTTCTTTATTTAAGATTCAGTAAATGTGCCCTTAGTTTTTTTTTTTATCGTTAATGTTTAAAGGATATTTATGCCTAGAGTTTACACTTTATTTTTTTTTTGTTCTGCATTTTGGAATATTATTTTTTTTAGAGAAATATATTTTTTTTTTATTGAAATGAAACCAATAAAATTCAGTTATGGTTTACGATTTAGTTGTATTGTTAACAAATTAATTAGTATAGTGGTCATTCTCAGTATTAAGTTATGAAATAAATTGGCCTAACCTTATTTCTTGCTTGTTAACACTCATGAATATAACCGAAGAGGTGAAGATGGGCTGCAATTATAACATATTGGGTTTTTTTTTTTTTCTTCATAAAAATACTAGTATGGTATCTCTTCTTTCAACTACCAATCGAAATTCTGAGCTGACATTTAATTCTTTATGATCGACTGTTAATATTTAAGTAGAAAAAAAAATACTACGAATTTAATTTATGTTGATATTTATTACTTTAAGATAAATCTGAGTTTATGCTGTGCAAAACATTCCAGCTGAATTCCTTTTAATATGTTTGGTTTATAATATTGAATATCTGACGAATTGGAAAACCTGCTGTAATTAATTTGAAAAAGGCTGACACCTGACCAAATAAATTTTATATAATCAGGTCAAAGTCACAAAAACCTTGTTAATCTACAGCATACTTATTAAATATCAAAATCGGAAGTACGTCAACAAAAGCGATTACTCTCATAGTTCCTTCAGATAATTGGAAGGGTATAAGAAAGTAAGACTCAACCCAATTATAGAAGAAAAACAATGTCAAAGTTTTTTCGGGCTTGTTAACAAATTTACCGAATGATTGTACCAAGGGGTAGATTCCTCTCAGGTAATATTAGTCTATATTTGCCGAATTTTGTCATTTTAAACTCTATAAGAATACTAAACAAAGAAGCTCTGTATTGAGCTGCTATTTCAGTTGATAATAAAACCCATACACCTTTAGTTTCCCTGATCTATAAAATAAATGGTTTAATGCGCATGCGTTAAAGGGATTAACCATAGGATTTTCATCGCATGCATTCAACTGACACTAAATTTACCAAAGTAACTAATAAGGAATATTTACAAGAATAATAGTTAAATATTAAAATTATTAAAGGAAAAAGGATTTTTTTGTCTCCAAATGTGGACATGCTCCTAATTTAAAACAGAGAAAGTAATAAAATTGGTAAATATTGCACGTTCGTCACAATTAAAAATAACGAAAAAGAGGAATCTAAATGTTCGAGTAGTTTGAGTCGCTTGTTGATTGTTTGCAATAGTTAAGGTAGCCCGGAATAGAGTTTTGTGGATCCGGTCACTTAGTAAAATTTGGATTTTACTCATATTTCACTCAAAACTAAGGTCGTAAGAAGTGTTTAGAAAGTGTTAATTTTCCTTCTATTCTTATTGATCAAAAGTCGTTTAGGAACAGATTTCCCAATTTCAGATCGCGGCGAATTATTTGATTGTCCTCAAGATTTTTTTTTTAACTAACCAAATACAAAAATGACATTCGTAGCCACTTAGAATCTTCTTATGAGTGTGAAATCCTATCATAGGTCCTTTCTTTTTACAAAGCATCAGAACAACGTATGCGCTGTGGCTGTCATTGAAACAACTATGAGACAACTACGAATAATTTGGATAGCTTAAACTTATTTTTTTGTGTTATCTTATTTTTTTATAACCCGTGGAGTCCGGGACTTGATTCGTTGGTTTTTATGTTAGATAAATAGCAAGAAATACGTACATACTTGTCAGGTTACAACACTTTAGTCTTATTACCGAATATGATACCGTTGTTTCATTGAAAAATGTTTTTGTTTTCCACTCGGCTCACCAATTTTTGAGGAGCTCACTGGGATGTGGGGTGCTCGTAAGCAATTTTTTCTTTAATGACTGCACAGGTTGATGGGTATCCATCGATGTTTTCTGGACAACTTCACTTGTTTTCTAAGAACAGCGGTACCTTGCTTTCCATCCAACAGAACGTTCTCTACATTCTTGAACCCTATATGTATCCATCTTTCAATCAGGCACATATGAGAGCAAGCTTATGCAGAGCAACAGTAAAAAAGATCCTCGGAGCGATCAAACACAACGCCACGTTTCGCCACGAAGCGCACTCAGCGCTTTCCGGCGCAGGTTTTATTTATCGACATTTATTAACACCCTCGCGATGTCCAGAATGTCCATTTCCTTTCGGTTTTTAGGTCGTCCAATTGGCCTTTCAATCTCGAAATTATCGAGAACCGCTCCAACTTCTTATGCACAAGACCCGATGATGGCAAACACAAAACCGAACGAGAAAGAATTCCTCATTCAAATTTTATCGTCGCGGTGATATTCTTATGAAACTCGCGGCGATAGCGCAGATCACGAAAACTTTGCCAACTTTCCGGGATTTGCAATTTTCTCCAACCGATCTAACTATTCACACGAACACCTCGGAATTTTATATTTTTTTTGTTTTTTTTTTAAAACAGTCAATCGTACAAAAACTATACTTTTTCGTTGACCACTAAAAATCGCAGTTATTTCCCCCGTTTCTTTTTCTCGTGGCGCCGGACTGTCAATCTGACAACCACCGACAAAACAGATGTGTGTGGAATGGCACGCCACATGGTGGCAATGTGCATCTCCATTTGTCGCCAGTGGCATAGTTTTTCGATGGCCACGGTGGAGGGGGCATTTCCAAATGGATATGTCTCGAAATGCGTCGGGGTTTTGATTAGTATTCTGTTTCAAATATTTAAATCCACAGATCTAAATGTTTGTGAAAAAAAAAATATATTTTCTGCGCAACGATATCCGCACGAAAGATGAAGTCCGCTTGCATTTCGAGGTCATACCCATCTGGCCGAGTGCAAGGGTTCGGGATCGGAATCACCTCGATTCCCGGGCGTAGGCGTCACATTACACCCCCTTTTTGAATATTTCTATTATTCTATTATTTTTGAATTTACTCTGATCAATCATTGTGCCAAATTTTATTAGCTTCGGAGTTATACTTTAATCAGAACAAAAACCAATAGTTTGGTCTAAATAACATTATGATACAAATTTTAGATTTTCTAATTTACCGTCCAGTTTTCAGGGTTTTCATAAAGATAAGAGGCTTCTTCTTAATAATGTATCATACTAATCATAATCAAAATCCATCGAGCAACTTGGCCACTATAGAGCCACAAAGATCTGTAAAAATCGCAATTTCAAGCCACCACCATTTTGAGCTTATAGTCATCTGAACATAAAAATTAAAGTATCATTTGGTTTTTAACAGTATCTACCTCAAAATAACGTTTGGTTTAAATCGAATATTGAAATAGAAACCACTCGTCAATTTCACTGGTTAACAAACTTGTCCGAGATATTAAGAGAATAAAATTTAAAAAGAATGAAAAATTTAATTCAATATAAATCGATCGGAAAAATTAAAGCTTGTGATAACTTAACATATATATCATGCAAAATTACTAAAATGTTTTTACTTATGGCCATACATATGTATAAGTTCTATACGTAAGAGATAAATTTCTCTTGAAGCATATTATTTATCAATCATCTGAACATATAAATTGTAATTTTCGCAAGCATATCCAATATTTTTTCGAATTCCTCCCTGATTTAGAATGACCCATAACATAACATTACGAAAGTAAAAACAAAATAGGTAACTGGGTGCCTGGATGATATGAGAAATTACTTCCCATTTGCACATCTGAAATAAAGCTCTAAGAGAGCTTTCTTCAAACATGATTGTGAGCTAAATAAACTGATCGAAATGCGTTTGCTTGTTGATTAACAGTGGCAGAGAGAAAGCTCGTTTTCTCTCTGATTGTGCACCATCCCTGGCGTTGCCCCCACATATCCAAGCAATTATGAAATTTTCTGGAGGAAAAAGAATTCGAGCATTCGACTTCTTTATGTTCTATATTCTTTGGTACTAGCCTTTCCAAATAAGCAACGATGTATATTATTTATCCAATAATCATAATTAGCTCCTTCGGATTATCTCAGATATTCTATACGATACAGAAAATCACGTACTGATGGAGTCCTATTCGTTGCATCGAAATGGATTTGATTTTTATTTAACAGACTGGATGATCGAAAGGTCTATTTGTTTGAATTGGCTGTGGAATACGCTTCAGGAGAAACTCCATTTGTTTCATCCGATGAAGCAAGTTTTTGCAACGCATTATTTAATTGAGAAACCTGCTACACCAGAAGTTGTAATCTATTTCCCATAGTTTCTAAATTTAGTGAAAAAGTATTATTTAAATGAACCTCCGCCGATGCTGCATCACCCGGATAGAATTCCTCTCCATCCTTCTCTAGACTATCGGCTTGAGGATGACAGTCTCCACGGTCTGTCATATTTCTTAAACGCGATCTAATCAAAAGGCCTTTTTGTGATATGGAAAGTTATAAATAAATTGCTTTATTTATCTCAAAAATAACGGGTATAGTTAAACGGAGAAATAAAATAACACCGTCTCCTCACCAGAGGCGTCTGATAATTACTAAAGTTTAAAATTTTTAACATAATAACCAAACAACACATGACCGAAGAAAACATGGTCGGTGAAATGTGTTTGAAATTAAGAAATCATCTGTTGAGTAATACGTATTGTATCGATATCGATTAATCTTGAACAAACAAATTCCTAAGATCAATCACAAGTTATATCCATCTATACTAAACCTAAACACAAAAACTCAAGCCTTCCACAAAAAAGATTTCCTATTCAAATAGAACAGTATACATATATCTATGGAGGTATAGGTGATCCGGTGATGCAGCATAGAATACCGAATAAGAATAACTTTTCTCAAGAAATCATTGAAACATTGTCCCTCAACAATCTGAAATCTGCAATGCTTTCTGATTTCCAACAGAAGAGACAAAAAAGCTAGTTAAAATAATTGATTATTATTGCTTAAAATTTTTAGAGCACATCACGGAGCAGCAGTCACAGAAATGAAATAACAATTCTACACCACAAGGAATTAATATAAGTAAAGCCTAAAAAAATACTTAATTTAAAATCGTCTTTATGTCGTTCAGACAAAAGGGAAAAGAAGACTTTATAAAATAGTTGTATGATAACAACTGAACAGAATTAGAAGTTATTATAAATAATCTCTGAAAATAATTCTAAATTATGGAGAGTTCTTCATTGTTTGCCCAAAACCGTTTAGGAACAATAAAGTATGCATCAATGCAGAGGCCTCGCTAGGCGCCATATCTGTTATATTGTTAGTCATCATACATCATGCTTCTAAGGTGAAGCTCCAATAGTACCACAAAAATTGTGAAAACTACATAGATATCTCAGGGGGATTAATGGTTCTTCTAGTGGAACAGAAGTTTTCCGTTGTGATATATTTTTTTAAAAAAATTATCAAAAAAATATAAAAAAAAGTCCATGAGAGTGATAAACTCTCTTGAGTCACCGATGAACCAGAAATTATTAATCAAATAATTTCTATTTCAAAATTTCATTGCTATAAATCCAGCTCTCATCTCCTCTGTCATTTTCGCTTTGCAGATAATGCATAACCATCTATTAAAACACTATATATCGATAGAAAAAATTAGGGGAGGAAACACAGAACAATACAAGTATACGAGTATAGACGCAACGGGATGTACAAAACCGATATCGAGAAGAAAATAAACAATCAACGAAGGAGTGAAATATCTGAAATAAATTATTTTAAAGATATACTGAAGTTATAATTAATGATTCATCATAAAAGGTAATTTATAAGTGTGATGTATTGTTTATTTCGAAATGAAAAATTAATGAAATTCTGTAGTTAACATAAATTTCATTAGAATATAAAACAATCATATTTTGACTTTAAAATATAGTTTTAATCTAATTTAAAATTTGATTTTGCCTAGTTGATATTCAAAAATTTCTTTTTAAATATATATTTTTATATAAAACAAAAATGAAAAAACTTGCGTTGGGGCCCTTGAATAACGCTGTCGACTTTTCGATATTTTAGACTTGTTTTCAGTTTTGATCTGATTTTGTGCTCTTCTGATGAGTGTGATCTTTTCTGATCTTTTGATCTCTTCTTGCTATGCTTCTTATGTTTTCATGAAAATCTTTCTGATTGAAAACTATCGTTTGTGTCAGACTAAGATCATTTGAAGATTTCTTAGATGTTGTAGACCTTGTATGTGATCTTGAGCTTTGTGTTTTCATTTGTGGTTCTTTTTCTTCTTATTCTTTGAAGGTGTTTGCCGCAGAAAATCTCGCACTAAATTAGGTCAGGTAGAGGGATATTAGGTTTTTCTTTTTTCGGATTGTTGGATGTCCGTTCCATCTATTTCATCTCGTTTTCATTTTCATTAGAGAGTGTGGTCTAGTACTGGGAAAATTGCGGCGGAATTTGGGGTGGTCCAACCAAAACGCAAGGTTAATTGTAAATTATGTGTGAAGCAAAATATCGCTGAATGCTCGCCACGGCTACGGTGACATACTTCTATCCGATGGTCAATATTTTCAATGACTCCGAGACATAATTGGCCTATTGACGTAAACTTTTTCTTTTAAATATCCCCATAGAAAGAAGTCCAACGATGTCAAATCACATGATCATGGCAGCCAATTAACATCGCCACAACGTTAGATAACACGGCCATTGGATTTCTCGCACAAAAGAACCATTGTTTCGTTGGCTGTGTGGCCATAACCTCAATTTCTGGCCACAAGGAGTCCGTTATCATCTCGCAATAGCGAACATCATTCACGGTAACTGCTTGGCCGTCCACATTTTCGAAGAAGTACGGCCCGATGACGCCACCAGCCCATAAACCGCACCAAACAGTCACTCTTTGTGGATGCATCGTGGATTCTCATTTGAGCATGTGCGGCATTTCTGCTTGTTAACGAATCCACTCAGGTGAAAGTGTGCTTCGTTGCTGAAGATGATTTTCTTTGTAAAGTCACCATTCCCTTCTGTCTGTTTAACCAACCATTCGGCGTATTGCCGACCCTTGAAATGGTCAGTGGGCTTCAGCTCTTGAGTCAATTGAACCTTGTAAGTGTGTAAATTCAAATCTTTATTCGCATCAGTGATGTTTGGGAGATGTTCAATTGTTGGGCACGACGACGAGTTGAGGTTGAAACAAAGAAGAAATTAAGTTGGGCGAAAAACTTGACGTTAAGGTGTGACTCACAATTAACATCGTGCATTATGGTTGGACCACCGTTTAAGTTATTCGTTGATGATGTTACCGTCTGTTTTCTATGTTTATATATTTCAAGCCTTTCTAGGGTGTCAAGTATCGGTCCTTTACTTTGTTTGTGTAGCAATGTCATAGATTTTGTTCTAGCGTCAGGTTCGGGCGCGTGGTTTTGTAAGCGCGTCCATAGTTGGAGTCTGCTTTGTTGTATAAGAAAGATCGTGTGCTCTTTGTATCTTGTTTTAGTTCCCGTGTTGTCCTTCCTATGTATACCATGTCACAGACTTTGCATGTCCGTTTATATATGCCGCTGTTCTCGTATATTGACGTGTCATTCATTTTCCAATATTATTGTTAGTTTTGAATGCAGTTTGCAGTTGGTATTTCCTATCTTAACGAAGAAGAAGAAAACAATTGATTATTTAATTTAAATTGAATCAAAAGAGATGAGGAAGTTATTCAGAAGAAGAAAAGATGAAAAGAATTGATATTTTAATCTGAATAGAATCAATAGTAAAGAATAAGTAATTCAGAATAAGAGAAGAAGAAAAGAAGATAACAACTGATTATTTAATTTAAATCGAACTAAAAGAGAAGATAAAGTTATTCAGAAGAAAAAAAGACGATAACAATTGATATTTTAATCTCAACGGGTGCCTTTAAGGAACAATGTGTGCGGAGAAAACAACTTACGTTTTAATCTGAATAGAATCAATAGCGGAGAAGTTATTCAGAAGAAGAAACAGAGAAAACAAGTGATTATTTAATTTAAATTGAAGCAAATGAGAAAAGGAAGTTATTCAGAAGAAGAAAAGATGAAAACAATTGATCTTTTAATCTGAAATTTTTTCAGAAGAAGAAAACAATTGATTATCTAATTTGAATCGAATCAGAAGAGAAGAGGAAGTTATTCAGAAGAAGAAAATACGGTGCCAATTGATAATTTTATGTGAATCGAATGGAAAGAGAAGAAATTATTAATATATTAATAATTTCAAATTAATAATTAATTTATTATCAATGGAAAAGAAGAAAGCAGTTTATACGTCAGTTGAAAACTAAATCATTGAGAAAAAGAAGTTATTAAGAAGAATAAAAGAAGAAATCAGTTTGTAATTGAATCAGAGAAGAAGAAGGAAGCAATAGTAAAGAAGATTATGTTCAAAAAGAAAATTTTTATGGAAAACTACAATTCAAGAAAGAAACTTCTAGGAGGGCCCCAGGCTAAGTCACTTTTTGCCATTTATGTTTGACTAGAAATTTATAATATGGTAAAATAAAATTTAATTGAATAATTGTTGTAAATAAAATATTAATTAATTTTTTTTTTAAATGCAAAATAAATACATATATATTGTGAATATATATAGGGTTTTCCAATAAGAGATGTTATTTTGAATAGATCTTGTGATTTAACACCTTGCGACTTCTTTCTTTGGGGCTACGTGAAAGAGAAGGTCTACGCCAACATCCCAGCGTCGATTTAAGACCTTAAAGATAGAATTCGTGAGGCTATCGAGGACATAGGGTCGCCACTTTGGGATTTGGTTACGGAAAATTTCATGAAAAGGAAATAGCCCTGTAAGCGTGGTCGTGGTGATCATTTGCCTGATGTTATTTTCCACTATTAACGGCATACCTTCCTCTTTATAATGAAATAAACATCCGATCATTCATATTAAAAATTGGCATTTTTCTTTTAATATCAACACCTCTTATTGGATTTGGTTATGAAAAATTTCATGAAAAGGATATGGTCCTGTAAGCGTGGTCGTGGTAGTCATTTGCCTGACGTTATTTTCTACTATTAATAATGAAATAAACATCCGATCATTTATATTAAAAAATGGCATTTTTCTTTTAATATCAAAATAACACCTCTTATTGGAAAACCCTATATAAAATTAAATTTTCAGATAATAGACAAATATAATGTTTTCAAATGGAATCATCTTATGTTAAATCTTATGGTTACAAATTTTTATATATTTAACACACCACATAGTTCCATAAAACCATGATGAATCATTAAGTGATTATTCCTAGGAGAGCGTACGAGATTCATTTATTTACTTTCCTCCATATATTAAAGTGTGGGATTTTAGATGGTTATTTACTCTTCTATTTTACCTGGAGGTATCTTCTCCGATCCTTGTTCCTAGTGTGCTCCTTTGCCCATTGTTGATGTCTTTTGATTTATTGATATAATGTTTTGTCACTAAAAATGAGAAATAAATAAGGGAGGGGAGAGATGAATCTCCTTGTATATCAGAGCTGGATTCCTTGAGAATGTAGAATACTTAACTAATTAATTATTTAAGTTCAAATTGCATTAACGTTGATAACTCAAGACAGTTTACCACTCTCACAGACTTGTACAATTTTTATTTTTATTCGGATATTTTATCATTATTTTAAATTATAAATTAAAAGGTAACAACAGAATCTCTCGGTTCCACCATAAGTACCACTGAACCTCCCTGAGATATATAAACTTAGTTGTCACGACTAGATGTAATACTGGTGGAGCTTCTCATTTGAAGCATGATGGTGGACAGCCAATATAAAAGGAACCGTATGAATTCTGTGGAACCGTATAGCACCTCATCAAAATCATTAAAGGTAATTGATTGGTTTCCCTTATTACAACGTCCTTTTAGGGAATAAATATCTTAAGCGGTTCAAATATATATCAACTATCGTATAAAAAACACTGTTTGAAAACTGAAATACTGATACAGAAACTAAGGTCAATTGCATATGTTCAACAAACACGAGAACGGACTTCTTTCCTATTAGCAACATTGAACAAATTGAGAAATGCAAGACAAATAATTTAGAAAATTTTATCTACATACCATGCTTCCTTGTTTAGTCGATCTTGCATATCTAAGCAACATGTTTTCATTAAATACTGGATTGATAGTCGCCTTGCTAAGTGTCCAAGGCCTGCTCCAAAATCAACAATATATTTTATGGAATGTTTTTTAGCATATTCTGCGCACACTGGAGCCAACCGATCTATTTCGTGTTGCTTTTTCAATTTTATACGTTTTGATAAAAACTTACTCAATTTTGTTATTTGAAAAAATTCTGTCTGCTTTGCTGCAACAAATTCATCCTGCAAATATAAGAACAGTATATGCATTTTGTTACCACTAAAATATTCACATAATTTAAACCTGTTCTTCTACTGTTCGTCTGATCGCAAGTTTCTTAATTAGAACTCGAAGTGAAAGAAGCGCAAGTGGCCATACAACGTTACATTTAGCAGAGTAATTCAATAACTCCGAATAACTTCTTGGATCTAAGCTCTCAAAGATAAGTCTCCAAGATTCGGGAAGCTTTTGCCAATGATCGTCTATGAAAAATTCCTATTTAATAAAAATGCATTAAAACAATAATTTTTTATTACATATATTAAATACTTAAGAGTAAATCATATAACAGAAATATATATATATATATATATATATATATATATATATATATATATATATATATATGTATATATATATATATATATATATATATATATATATATATATATGTATATATATATATATATATATATATATATATATATATATATATATATATATATATATATATATATATATATATATATACAAATAATTCTGCGAGCTACTGTCGCAATTGTTTTCACAACCATTAAGAACACCATGACCAACAAAAGAATGTACTCGAAAGCGAAAGAATCTACCAAGCATGATCAACATCTGAAAGTGACGTCACTGCACTTGCTCGAATATCACAGGTAGCTCTCGTCAGAACACTCGCCAATGTACGAGAAATGGATTGAATGACTAGAGACCATATATAAAGGCGAGCTGAATGAATGGGGCGATTATTACAAGTGCAATAGTAAAAACCACGATAGTAAAACTGCGATAGTGTGGAGCGCGAATTAAAAAGCGATATTGATTGAGTGATAGTGAAGTGATTTTCGTGATATAGACAGTGGAAATAAAACGTTGATAGACAAGTGAAAGTTAGATCATAAAGTAAAATTGTAAAATAGTGAAATTAATAATTGTGCATTCTTTTAAATAAACTCTTTTAACTTAATTTAAAAGACATTGCGTTTTCACTTTCCCGGAACATTTAAATTATTGGCCGCGAACCATAACACGCGACAGTGGTGTCAAGAAGTGAGAAAGAAAGTTTTGAAAGTGAAAAACTTTTAAACATTTTAAAGTGCACAATAGTGAAATGCAACTTGGAAACTGGTGGGGAAAGAAACTAAAAGCCGAAATAATAAAAATCCAACGAAGCTAACATTAATGAATTTACCATGGCGGGTGAGCCCTCAGATGCGGAAAAAGGCGTAGAAGGTGGAGAAGCAGAAACACCAAAATCAGTGGAAACAGAAAATGCGCTGATGCAAACGTTAATGATGATGCAGCAAGAGCAGCGACAACAGTCCTCCAGTTTAACTGCGAAGCTGGACCAACAAGCATTCGAAATCAAGGCAGACATCACATAGAAGCTAAATGAACAATCAGCGAAGCTGGACCAACAACCGATCGAAATCAAGGCAGACATCACACAGAAGCTGGAGAAACAGTCAACCGAAAGAAAAGCGGAGCTCCATAGTCTGAATAAACAAATTAAATGCGTCGAGGAAAAGGTTGACCAGGTCGACGACAAGGTATACCAGGTCGAGGAAAAGGTCAGCCAGGTCGATGAGAGAATCAACAATGAGATGGAAAACATGAAAAAGGAATTGGAAGCAGCGAAGGCAGTAGTTACCACCTCACCAGCCCCGCTTACAACCGCAGCGCAAAGCTCATCCAGAAATGTGCAAGCACCAATATTCGACGGGCAAACGGTCTGGAGTATTTACAAAACCCAGTTTGAAGCCGCCGCTAGGATAAATCACTGAAATGAGCAGAATCGAGCAACTGCATTGATTCTTGCTCTAAGAGGCCCAGCTGCCGAGCTTTTGCAGACGATCCCCGTCGAGTTGCACTCAAACCCGGCTGCTATAATGAATGCGCTCGACATGCGTTATGGAGACGATCATCTGAAGCAGATTTATCGGTCACAGCTACGGCATCGGATGCAGAAGTCTGGCGAAACCTTACAGCAGCTAGCCAAAGACATTGAGCGACTGGCAGTTATGGCTTACCCAGTTTACGACCCAGAACATCGAGATGACGGAGCGACAGAAGCATTCATCAGCGTACTAAAGGACCAGGAATTGCAACAAGCCGTGCGTTTAGCTCAAAAACAAACGGTTAAGGACGCATTGGCTTATAGTCTGAACTTTGAGGCAGCGAAAAACGTGACTCGTATCAATGCCAGGGATCACGAGGTAGTGATAGGCGAGTGTAGGTGTGAGCGCGTGGAAATTGAACGAGAGCCGCAGGTAAATAGTGCGCCTAGATGCTGGAATTGCGTGAGGAAGGGCACATGCAAGGAGATTGCAAGAAGCGAAGAAAACAGAGCTATTCTACAGGGTGGAGGAGATCCAGACCGAGTCAGGAGCCCAGAATGGAAGCCCTTCAAACTGAAGGGGTGAACTTCTTGGGGTAAAGTTTGGCTAGGAGGTGCGACGTCCCCGGCACCACCATCACCGTGTCAAGACTACATCGTCATCAATACACAGGGAGTCAAGCCAATTCAACAAGCACCGAGACGTCTTCCTATAGCTAAACAAGAAGAAGTGACTGCACTGATCGCGGATATGGAAAAACAAGGTGTTGTCGAACCTTCTGTCAGTCCATGGGCCACGCCAATCGTTCTAGTGAAGAAAAAGGATGGTAGCACCCGTTTTTGTGTTGACTATAGCCAGCTTAACAACGTCACTAAGAAAGATAGTTATCCGCTTCCACGCATCGATGACATCATGGACACTTTAGCCGATGCAAAATGGTTTTCTTCACTCGATCTCAAGAGTGGCTACTGGCAGGTAGAAATCGACAAGAAAGATCGAGAGAAGACCGCATTTTCAGTGGGACCGGATTGTGGCAATTTGTGGTGATGCCATTTGGGCTTTGCAATGCTCCAGCAACTTTAAAACGCCTGATGGAATACGTGCTACGTGGCCTCACCTGGAAAACCTGCTTGGTGTATCTAGATGACATCATTGTTATCGGGAGAACGTTCGAAGAGCATGTGCGGAACATAGAAGAGGTTTTCTCCCGATTGCAACTGGCGAATTTGAAACTTAGTCGCGACAAGTGTACCCCTTTCGCAGCTGAAGTAAAATACCTGGGACACGTCGTATCAGAAGAAGGGGTCAAAACATACCCTGAGAAAATTGAAGCCGTGAAAAGCTGGCCAACACCAGACAACAAGCGCCAACTACGAAGTTTTCTGGGTCTGGCAACCTACTATCGAAGATTCGTCAAAGACTTTGCCAAAATAGCTAAGCGTCTCCATCAGCTAACCGAGAAAAATCGTCCGTATGTCTGGAATGAACAATGCCCGGCAGCCTTTGAGACCATTAAGGAGAAGCTGTGTGAATCACCCGTGCTGGCATATCCAAAACCCGGAAAAATGTTTGTAGTTGCAGATCCCAGATCGATGGCGTAAAAAGAATCGTCTCGTATTACAGTCCAGTTCTCTCAAAAAGTGAGAGGAACTACTGCGTGACCAGGAAGGAGCTTTTGGCTATATCAGAAGCCACCAAGTAGTTCCAGAAGCACCTATATGGCCAGAAATTTGTTCTTCGAACGGACCATGCATCGCTGAGATGACTGCTCAATTTCAAAAACACCGAAGGACAAGTGCGAGATGGATCAAAAGATAGCAGGAAGTGTGGAGTTCATGGAAATGCTGACGCCCTATCTCGTTGTCCATGTCCAGTTTACTACAGGCATTGCCGACGCATTGAGGAAAAGGAACCGTCCGTTGATCTGTGATTGATAACGGCCGAATTCGATGAATTTTGGTCATCGGAGGAGATTCGAAATGCCCAGTTAGCCGATGAAGACATCGGACCATTGCTCGTATGGAAGGAGACAACTGGGCGACCGGAGTGGACGGACGTTTCAATGCACGACGCAACCCTGAAAAGATATTGGGCACAATGGAACTCCCTTCAGGTGGAGGGTGGCGTACTCAAGCGGAAATTGGAAACGGCGGATGTTAGCTCCTGTAGGATACAAACTATACTTCCCAAAAGCCAAATCCACGATGTGGTTAAGAAAATGCACGAAGGATCTGCGGGACACCACCTTGGTGTTAACAAGACCTTAGCGAAATTGTGGGAAAGGTTTTACTGGCTCCACGCTCGAGAAGACGTAGAGGTTAGGTGTTGCATATGCACAATTTGCGCTTCCATCAAAGGTCCACAGCGACGACTGAGAAAACAAATGCAAACCTATGACGTGGGGGTACCATTTGAAAGGATTGCTGTTGACATCGCAGGACCCTTCCCTGAATCCGAATGGGGAAATCGATACATGCTGGTTGTGGCCGGTTACTTCAGCAAGTGGCCTGAGGTCTACCCCTTTCACACCCAGGAAGCAACTACTGTAGCCGAACAGCTAGTGTTAAATTGGGTCAGTAGGTACGGCGTACCTTGTGAACTGCATTCGAATCGAGGCCGAAACTTTGAGTCACTGGTTTTTGGCGAAATGTGCGAGCTGCTGGGAATACGGAAAACGAGGTCAACACCGCTGCATCCCCAATCCGATGGAGTGATCGAACGTTTCAACGGCACACTCATTAAACACCTGGCCAAGATGGTTGACGAGAACCAAAGGGACTGGGACCGACACATCCCACTATTTTTGATGGCGTACAGAGCTGCCGAACATGCATCGACGGGCCAAGCCCCAGCCAAAGTCATTTTTGGAAAGACTATTCGTCTGCCAGCTGATATAAAGTTCGGAACACGTCCCGAGAAACCCAAACCATCTCGGAGTACGCAAGTGAACTGAGGCAAAGGTTGAACCAGATTCATCGGACAGTACGAAAACAGTTCGAATCGGCAGCTGACCGCATGAAGACCACATATGATCTGAAGGCAAATTCTACTGGCTTCCAGCAAGATGACTTGGTGTGGCTATACAACCCACAACGGCGGAAGGGTAGGTCTCCAAAGTTGCAGCATAATTGGGAAGGACCATACCGGGTTGCAAAGCGAATCAACGAAGTCGTATATCGCCTACAGGAACACCTTAAGCCGAGAGCCAAAATGAAAATCATGCACCTGGACCGTCTTGCCCCATATTACATTCAGGGAGAATTGACTACAACTGGCGACACATCTTTTCGGGGCGAAAAGGACTGAGATGGGGGCAGTGTTACATGTACAAAGAATTCTGTGAGCTACTGTCGCAACCATTAAGAACATCATGATCAACAAAAGAATGTACTCGAAAGCGAAAGAATCCACCAAGCATGATCAACATCTGAAAGTGACGTCACTGCACTTGCTCGAATATCCCAGGTAGCTCTCGTCAGAACATTCGCCAATGTACGAGAAAAAGATTGAATGACTAGAGACCATATATAAAGGCGAGCTGAATGAATGGGGCGATTATTACAACCGCGATAATAAAAACCACGATAGTAAAACTGCGATAGTGTTGAGTGCGAATTAAAAAGTGGTATTGATTGAGTAATAGTGAAGTGATTTTCGTGATAAAGACAGTGGAAATAAAACGTTGACAGACAAGTAAAAGTTAGATCATAAAGCAAAAACGTAAAATAATGAAATTAATAACTGTGCATTCATTTAAATAATTCAACTTTATTTAATGGACATTGCGTTCTCACTTTCCCGGAACGTTTATATTATTGATCGCGAACAATAACACGCGACAATACCTATATACTCGTATATATATATGTATACATATATATATATATATATATATATATATATATATATATATATATATATATAAATATATATACATAAGTATATATATGTATATATATATATATATATATATATATATATATATATATATATATATATATATATATACATATATATATGTTTGTATGATGATGTTTGTATGATGATGGATTATCCGCAAACGAAGTTTTGCACTTGAATCCCAATTTGAAAATTGACAAGATAGGAGCAAAGACTTATTTTTTAACACGCACGACACAGTATTTATTCATTTATTATTTCGACCAAACTTCAACTATAATTATCTCTACACCTTTGATGATCACTTGACTGTCGTCCTCACCGATCGCTCACGAACTGCCTGCTCCGTCAGCACTTGCTCGCCAGCGCAGATTACTCGATAAATTATGCAAAGATCAGTTGCTGTGTTTGTATTGTTAATTGCATTGGGGTTTGTGGTCATGTCAGGATGATGATGTTGATGCTAACGACGCGTTGATGACTGTGTGGCCATTCGTGATGGAAGTGGGTGAATAGTCGACTGTGGAAGTTGCTGTTGAATCCTAAACATACTCCCCCCGCTGCGACCGTAAGGCGCGGAACGTCCTATGATTATAAAAAGAAATAAATGATTTGTTAACACATATGAACTGTTGAACTCCGTGTCTGTCCAGCTAGGTTGCATCCGCTGATTACCGTAATTTCCCACTAATCTGCAACAAACGGTGCTCGGAATAACAGAGTGAAGCTCAACCAACGATGTTGGCTATTCACTGCTGCTACGTTCGGGCAGTCCGGGTGTCTGGAGATTGAACCGTGCAAATTGGGGAAACGGAGTATGGTGATGGGTTGTATGAATTCGATTAGAGGTTATTAACGGTAGTTAAAGGGTGTTAGGGGTTTGTGCAAATCGGTTAAGTGTGTTCTGGGGTAGGCAGTAATGCTATCTTGGTGATTGCGCGTTTATATGTGTTGCCCTTTGCGTGCAGTGTTACCACTCGTACTAGGTTATCTGACCCGGGATGTAAAGCAGTCACCCTGGCTAATGGCCATTTGTATGGGTGTAATTTCTCCTCTTTGAGTAAGCACAAATCACAAATCTTGTGTTGTCGATGAGTCCACTTCGGTCTCTGTTGTAGTCTGGTGAGATATTCGCTCCTCCAGCGTCGCCAAAACGTTTGTGCTAGACGTTGCGTCAGTTGCCATCTATCGAGTTGATTGATGTTAGTTTTCTGAAAGCGGGCACAACGGTCTCGAATCAAGACAGGCTTCTATCTGCTCGTAGTCGTTAGCTCTTCAAAAGTTAGCGTAGCATTTCCTAGCACTCTTCGTAAATGGAACTTGGTCGACTTGACGCCGGCCTCCCAGAGTCCTCCAAAATGGGGTGATGCCGGAGGATTAAAATGCCATGTGATCCCTTGGTTAGCGAGAAGTTCCGCAACGTCTTTGTGGTGCTGCAGTACCTTTCTTAGATGTGCGTCGGCCCCCACGAAATTTTTCCCACAGTCACTGTACACGTGGCTACACATACCGCGTCGTCCGCAGAATCGTTTAAACGCTGCTAGGAAAGCGTGCGTCGTCAAATCGCTGACCACTTCGATATGAATCGCTTTGACTGTCAGACATATGAAAATGGCGACGTATCCTTTGTAAGTCGAGCTTCCACGGCCTAGACGGTGTCGTAATTCGAAGGGACCGCAATAATCCACTCCGACGTGAGTGAACGGGCGAGCAACGTTAACTCTCGGTGCTGGTAGGTTGCCCATGAGCTGTGAGGAAGTCTTCGCATTCGCGCAAAAACATTTGATGCACTGGTGTACACTTTTCTCGACTACCCTACGAGCGTCGATCAGCCAAAACGTTCTTCTCAAGTGTGTCAACATCGCTTGAGTCTGTCCATGTAGAGTAACTTGATGTACTTGATGTAGCAATAAGTCAGTGAACTTGCCAGATCTTGGAACGATAATCGGATGGATTTCAGAGTAAGACAATGTCGCATGTCCTAAACGTCCCCCGACGCGTAGTACTCCGTCGCTATCTAAGAATGGGTTCAGATTTGCAATCTTACTTTGTTTCGGAATTTCCTTCGTCTTGATTAAGGTTTTGATTTCATGATCAAATTCAGACTGTTGTGCAAATTTTATCCAAATGTCTAATGCTTGTTTTATCTCTTCGCTGTGTAATGGGGTTGGGGTGATGGATTTTGGTATGCATTTACGCCAACGTAAACAATACGCGGTCACTCGGCATAACCGCGTCAATGACGAAAATCTCGCAATGATTTCAGTTGCGTTTGTTATTGTCTGTAGGAATACCTTGATATTTTTTCTCCTCTCCGATTCGGTACTCTCTATAGTCGTGGATTTGGGCCACTGATCCGACGGTTTCACGAACCAGGTTGGTCCATTCCACCATAATGGATTTGATAATAGTTCTGCAACTTCTGCGCCACGTGAGGCTAGATCTGCTGGGTTTTGTGGCGACGGAACGTAGCGCCAAAGGGTGTTACCAGTTTGGTTGAAGATTTCTGTCGTTCTATTGGCTACGAAAATGTTCCATCGAGTGGGATGACCTTTCAACCACGCCAGAACTATCTGCGAATCGGTCCATAACGATTCGTGCGTGATGGGTAATTTTAGCGTATCTTTCACTCGGACCATCAGTTTTGAGAGCAATGCTGCTGCACATAGCTCGAGGCGTAGAATAGTTACTGGACGCACAGGTGCAACCTTGGTTTTTGCCGTGACGATACGTGAATATGTCCCGGACTCGTTTCGTGATATTAAATAGATGACCGCGGCATATGCTCTTAGAGAAGCGTCGCTAAATCCGTGCAGCTCGAATTCTGCACCTGGACCACACCCAACCCATCGAGGTATTTGGCATTTCGAGATCTCTTGTATGCCTTCACGGAACCGTGTCCACTTCTGTGTACATTCTAACGGAACTGTTTCATCCCAGGCCACTCCACTCATCCATAACGTTTGTAGTATTATTTTGGCAACAATCAGTACAGGTGCTAACCAGCCCAGTGGATCATATAGTCGCGCAATATCTGACAAGATCTTTCTTTTAGTATATGGCGCCGAACTTTCTGGTAACTTAATTTGGTATCCCAAACAATCGGATATGGGATACCAAACGATGCCTAGTGACTTAAACTGTTGATCCCAGTATCGTTCAACGTGAAGTTTCATTTCCACGTCTTCCTCAGGAATTCCACATAAAATTTGCGGGTCGTTAGCAATCCATTTACGGAGTGCAAAGCCTCCACTTTGTTGTAGCGCGTCTACTTCTTTACGCTTCATGATAGTCTCTTGCAGGCTCTCACCACCCGACAGAACATTGTCCACATAAAAATCGTCCATAATGACCTTATACGCCGATGGGTATTCCCCTTTGCCATCGTCCGCTAACTTATGCAAAGTTCGAATTGCCAAGAAAGGAGCACATGTGGTGCCGAATGTGAGTGTATTTAGACGAAAGTCACAAATGTTACTCTCTGGATGCGGTTTCCAGACTATACGTTGGTACTCAGCGTCATCGTGATGTACGTTGATCTGCCGATACATCTTTGAGATGTCTGCTGCAAATGCGAATTTATGCAATCTCCATCTCGATAGTACAGCGCTCAAGTCATTTTGAATAGCTGGACCCGTCATTAAAGCTTCATTTAAGGAGACCCCGGAGCTAGTTTTTCGCGATGCGTCGAATACCACACGTAATCTGGTACTTGTGCTACTTTCCTTGATGACTGCGTGGTGCGGCAAGTACAGTGCCGTACTTATCGATCGGTCTTCTTGTCTGATGTATTTTGGCTGGTCAGCTACTAACTGCATATATCCCATATCAATGTACTCTTGTAAGCACTTATCATATTCCTTCCTTAATTGCGACGTCCTTCCTAAACGTTTCTCTGTTGCCTGTAAACTTGCTACTGCCTGATGCCTCGATTGACCTAATGCTTGTTTCATGCCCTGTTTGAATGGCAACCGGACCGTGTATCGTCCATCGACTCCCCTTTGAACATTATTTCGGAAATGTTCCTCACATGCTTGCTCTTCATCAGATGTTATTCTATGCGATGCCACTTCTTCCAGCTCCCAAAATCTCTGCAATAACTCATTGATGTTCGGTTCATCACTTGCTTCTACCGTGCAACTGTGCCATGTTCGATCCCTTGTGGAATGCACTGGTACTTCGCCCGACAGAATCCATCCTAAACTTGTCCTTTGTACCACGGGCCCCGCCGGTAATTTAAACATGTCACTCATCAGAATTTTGCCATATATTTCTGCTCCCAACAACATATCAATGTTACCTGGTCTATTAAAAGAAGGATCAGCAAGTTGAACTGTTTTCAATTGCTCCCACTCTGCAGTATCCAGCGTCTGCGGTGGTAGTGGGTTCGTTAATTTGTCCAAGACATATGCCTTGAAGGGTATGACTTCATTCGCATGTGTTCTAATCTGTGCATGGATCATGCCTCGACTTGCTCGACTGGATTCTGCCCCAATTCCCGCAATTTTGATATTGGTGGCCTTGCGCTTTAAGCTCAATTGTTGAGCTGCAGCTTCTGTTATAAGAGACGCTTGCGACCCTTGATCGACTAAAGCCCGCAAGACTTTGCATCCATGGGGTGCCTCCACGCTGACTAACGCTGTAGCCAGAAGTACCTCGTTCTTCCTTTCACAGTTCAGCGCGTTGATGTCAATCGCTCCTGGTCCTGAGGATTGAGTTTCGGTCGTGTTGGGATTGGTTACCTTTGGACTTCGTTGACTCATAGTGGCTTCATCTTTGTGCAGTAAGGTATGATGCTTCCGTTGACATTCCTTGCACTTAGATTGGCTGGGACACCTTACCACGAAGTGCTTGCTGGATAGACAGTTGAGGCAAGCACGCGATTGTTGAACTGTCTGAAGTCTTTGCTTCAAATCACTGCGAATAAATTGATCGCACTGATACAAGAAATGATGCTGCTTGCATAAAGGGCATTCTATCGTCACTTCGTTCTTCACCACATGTACACTTCGTGTGGTGTTCGCCATTCGCGATACCGTGGAACGCACGGTTCCTGCTGCCTCCAATGCTCTGAATCTATTTTGTAGGAAGGTACACACGTCTTTGAATGACGGCAATTCTTTCTCTTCACATCTTTGTTGTTCCCACAATTGACGCGTTTCATGTGAGAATCGTTGCACTGTCATGTGAATCACCATGGCTTCCCCCAAGTTTTTCACTTTCATGTTTTCAATAATCTGGACACTCTCAACAGATCGATCCAATAAAGTTTTAAGCGACGTGGCTGATTCATTAGCATTTCCAATGCTGAAGAGGATTTTCAACTGCGCGGTCAAACAGACACTTGCATTTTCGTATCGTTCTACCAACACTTTCCACGCTCCGTCGTAGTTTGCATCGGTTACTGCGAACTGTTTCACTAATCCTGCTGCCTCTCCTTCTAAACTTGACTTGAGATAATGCAGCTTTTCAACCTTTGACAATGTTTTACGATTATGAATGAGCGATGTGAACAGATCTCGGAACGACGCCCACATATCATATTTGCCGTTGAATTTGGGTAATGTAATCCTTGGCAACCGTAATTCTTCCAACGGAGTCGAGGATTCTGGTGGATTTGCCCGTTGTGCCTCCTTCAAAAAGTCGGCTAGTTCGGCGCAATTAGTCGGTTCATGGTTCTGCGATTTGGAACTATGTAATGTGTGATAGAGTGTTTCCTAGGAAGCGAACTTTTGTACAGCTAAATGTTTGATGAACTAAGTTGTGACTAAATAATGCACTGCTTGCATGCGATAGCCACGTTTTGTATGCACTGATTGCACCTAACTCCCCACAAATGACTTGAGAGGCGACCAATGCCGGTGTTTCCAACGAAAGATGAGACGATTGTTGCATGCGATAGATACGATTTGTATGCGATGCTTCCTAAATGCCCACAAATGACTTGATGCAATCAATGCGAGTGCTTTCGTCGACAGAAGAGACGATTGTTGTATGCGATAGCGACGTCTTGTATGCGATGCTTCCTAAATGCCCACAAATGACTTGATGCAATCATATTCACTTTATAATCCATCAATTTTCTCACACTTTCACCCTTTTTACCAACTGAAGAACGTGATAGTGGCTAGCGGTTATGGACTGCTCCCTGTAAATAATTTAATTTGGTTGCGTCGCAAAGTGCTGAGGATTGCCTATAAGCACGTCTTGGGCTGTTAGCCACCATGTGCTTGAAAGTGGGAATTGT